>JAYKKT010000090.1:13232500-13907500 GCA_036023115.1 Brasenia schreberi
CTTATGACTATCCTTTTTCTTCTTTTAAGTGCTCGTGCAAGCCTGATAATCGAACTAAAGATGTTCAACTTTGTTAGTTGACCCCCTATGCAGGTGTGCTATTGTGTTGTGTATCTGTTAACTCGAAATTCTATGGCAAGATCGGTAAAATGAAAATACCTATTGTTAGTTTAAGAAACAACAAACGCCATTTACCATGCGACACTGGAAATATGTCAATGCAGCGCGCATTGCATAGGCGAACTGGTGACAAGTGAGCCGAGGTACATCTTTAATAGGCACAAACCTATCCAAATAAAGGCAAACACAGGACCCAGACCATTTTGTACTAACAATGTTGCTCCCACCTTATTCCTCTACATGGAATTATAACCATTTCATACATGCGCACAACCTAACACAAGCCAGTTCGGTTAAAGGCCATTGGAGATGCCAACCTTAATCGTGTTTCCTAGTGCGCTACGACTGTGACCTAGTAGGAAGTCGATTTTTACGGAAACATCCCTTTTCTGGCATGCCTGATTGGATGCGCATAAATGGAACTTAGCTTGGCTTCCAGTTCCCCATCTTGGAACAAGACTTTTCTGTCTTGGATTCAAAGATCCATGAAGCTCGCGAGATGTGAAGAAGTAGCCCTGACACCACCAAACCGGGATACTAAGGTGTGAATGTGGCCCCTTCACGAGAAATTGACACCAAGGGTAGTTCCTTATCAACTGCATTTATCCTGCAACCATATCTCCCACCAACTCTTAGAATTTAATTCAAATCAGCATTACAGAAGCGATTAGCATATGTTATCACATCATTACAAGCACATCCTAAGGTTGATGGTGCAAAATGAAATTACTACAGCATTGGAAAGAGAGTTCAAGAATGAATGACAGAGACAAATCACCCATCTGGTCAATCTTTCTCACGGTCTGGAGCCACACTAGTCGCCTATCGCAGTAACCGGGAAAGGTCTACACGTCTCCCACAGCGAGCGTGCTCGGGGTAACCAACCACTGCAAATGCCCATCCCTCGACCTGCCTTGCAATATGGGATTGTGTGAAATGTGGGAAGGCATGAACCTCCAGCCGAGATGTTTCAACCCTAGCTCTAGAGTTCGAGAATCCTAGTCCCTACAACACAATCCAAACTGAACACCTTATAGGTGGCTCCGTATGATGATGATTACTATTATGGTGATCAGAACTACAATGTTGGAGGACAAAGGGGAGTTCACCCAAATAATTCCTTCAGTCTTGTTAGATGGAAACATTTGAATGGGTCGCCACACCGATATTTTACTCATATGTCCATGCATACGTGATGCCCAATCACCTCGGGTTAGAGATGTTAATCGCCTCAACTGAGGGTCCAATTTATCAAAAACCTTACTAGAAACCTTACTTCACCTTGATTGATACCATTTATCCACTCTCGTAAGGGCTTAAAATCTCAAGCTTCGCCATCATCTCAAGAGAAGATAACAAGTCAACTACGGAGCATGTCAGTAGTAGGGTTCTTCATCCCAACCTTTGAAACTATTGTAGATGACTTGAAATGGAGAAGCTCTTTCATGTGAGGTTCTTCATCCCAACCTTTGAAACTATTGTAGATGACTTGACCTGAACAAAGCAGCAACCAAATGAGCCTGTGATGATGTTCATGATGCATTTCAAACGGGTTAAGGGGAAGTATGATATGTAAGCTTCTGAGTCACAATGCACTACAATAGCTATAAGGGATATTAGTAACTCAAATACAAAAAGCAGGAGGAAATGGCGACCGATGTGCACACCTTCCTCGAGTTATAGATAAACACTACCTCTATTGAGCCCTCACCTAGTTGTCGTAATTGATGGAATCCAAAATAAGCCACTAGATGAATCTGGCAGCCCAAAGATAGCGATAAAGCAAAAACCCAGACTCGTAAAATGGACTCGCTGCCGAATCTTGATCCCGTGGCATGACGTCCTCAAACATCGCATGTTTTGGTGTTCAATCGTTTGTCGTCGATGCCGACCATGTCGAAGGGTCGAAGGAATCATCAACTCAAGAGGGTGTAAAAAGAAGGCAGAGGATGTGACTTGAAATATTTGTAAAAGATTCAGTCACAACACCAAGCACAACGTGTGAGGATGATCAAATTACGAGTTGACGTACTTGTTAGCGAATAGATTGAGAACCAAAGCCCACAACGAAACATTGAAACACAAACCTCGACAACTCACATGAACCCAAAAGCGGAAACTCTAGAGGCAATGGGCTCAACAAAAAGCACTAGTGCATACTCAAAGAATTGGGAGACAACATGGTGACTCCCAAAATTGGAAGCAATAATCACTTCAGATGGTCCTGAAGCAAGCTCAAGATATTGCGAACCGAGACAGACTGGAGCCGAGATTGGTGGATACAAAAGAGTATTTCCGATATGAGAATGAAGATATATCCCCTTGTGGTATGGATGCTTACTACGAGTTTGACCTGCCTCTAGACCTTGATATGATGGTTATATTCCATATGAAATTCGCCGAAAAAAACCCAAAGGGTGAAATTGAGCCAAAATTCGTCATTCTATTAGCATCTCGGACCCCTCTATGTTAGTTCTTGGATCAACGGAGTGCCATTTAGTAAGATATTGTAAGATATTCAAAGATGGTGGAGCTATCATCACCGTGATGCCCACCATTGCACTTAGGAAGATACATTCACAATCTCATGAAACTAGAAATGATGAGGGGAGACTTTATTGGAGGGGAAACGGTTAACATGAGGTGTCTCCTAATAGGAGTGATTGTCATGAGTAAGAGTTTCACAACAGTATTTTTCATTGTTGTTGCAAGGCCATCATACACGACCTTGTTGGGATGGGACTGGTTGCATTTAAACTAGTACTTGCCCTCCTCACTCTATCAAGAGTTAGTTATGTGAAACAATGTCAGAACCTTAAAAGGGACTCCTAAAACATTTCTTACTACATAAGCATCACTGAAGCGGTCCTCTACTTGCCCCATGTGAGACCTATAATAATCTTGAAGATTATGAAGCCAGGAAGGGCAATATCTGCCAGTTCACCTCAAATGACTTCTAGATTACTGTATCACCCATTTGAACTTGGAATCAATGACCAGTTCTAGGCATGTTGCGTGACCTTCTAGTTCGGTTAGGAGACTGCCAGCATAAATAAAGGATGGACATATGGAAACCCATATAGATCTCGACATAACATTCGAGGGCCAACTCAAATCCATTGAAGGTGAGGTGAATTCTACCTTTCTTAGGGGCATCAGTGTGAGGCAACCGACCCAATCGAAGGAGAAGGAAAAATTAGTTTGGCAGAAAAGCGGGACTAGCCAATTTCATACCTCAAGACACTCTCCTTGAAATCAATTTGGGCACAACAAATGCATCTAAAACTAACAAAATTAGCACTCTTCTGCCACTTGAAGAACAAAGAGAATTGATCAACCTAGTTAAGAAACATCAAGATTTCATTGCATAGGAATTCTACAAGATGCCAAGGTTGTCTCTGCATCTTATTCAGTCTAGGATGCCTTTGGACACCAGAAGAAACTAGTGCACAGGTTTGACTCTGAAGTTCTACTAACAATTAAGGCCGAAATAGAATGGATACTATCAGCAAAATTCATTCAACCAGAAAAATATGTAACGTGTTATAATTCATTTGACTGGTAAAGTACATAGTATAGAGAAAGAATGGGAAGCTACAAATTTGTATCGAGTATCAAATCTTGAATTTTGCCAGTTCCAAAGCTAAGTATGTCATACCCATTGCTCACATGTTAGTGGATGCTACAACATCCCAAGGAATATTGTCCTTCACGGATAAAACTTTTAGGTATAACCAAATCTTCATTTGTAAAAATGATATTCCTAAAACAACTTTTAGGTGTCCAGGAACAATCAACATTTTTGAATGACTAGGGATGCCATTAAAGCCTAAAAAATGCTAGAGCGACATATCAACAAACCATGAATTATATTTTTCATGATATAATCGGTAAAAAGATGGAAATGTATATAAATGATGTGATTGTCAAATCAGCTAACTCCAAAGAACACCTCACAACTAGAGCAGGCATTATGTTGTATGCATATTCACGACTTAAAGACGAACGAAGTGTGCATTATTTAGGATGACAAAATTTTCTTGGCTTTTTAGTACACTAGAAGCGGATTGAAGTCAACCATAACAAGGCCTAGGCAATAATGGAACCATATCTTTCGAAGAACAAATAGGAGCTAAGGAGTTTGCTCAATCAGATCAATTTCCTCAAGAGGTTCATCACCAATTCAACCAACAAACTCAAATACTTCTCGCCGCTACTCAAGTTGGAGGAAATGGTGTTCATTTGGGGAGACAAGCAGAAAGCGCTCGACAAAATCAAGCACTGCCTAGCAAATCCTCCAATGTTGATGCAGTCAGACCCAAGCAAACCCCAAAATTATACATCTTGGTGCCTGAGGAATTGATTGGTTGTCTCCTTGCACAAGATGTTGATGATCGCGTCAAAAGAATGATGTTCTACCTCAATTGACATTTGAGAAAGAGAGAGTTGGACTACGCACTAATCGAGAAGCTCTACCTATTACTTTATCATGCATACACAAGGCTAGAGTCTTACTACCTAGGCAAATGTACGTGATTTGCATGGTAAACATCATCCAATACTTCTCAACAAACTGGTCTTACAAGGAAGGTTGGTCAAGTGTGTCATCAAGCTATTTGACAACTTATGCACCTCTTTGGGCTGTAAAAGAGTAAGTTGTGGCACATTTCCTAGCCCACCATCTGGCACAGAACATACTAGATACATTTGAATAAACTCATGGGAATATAACTTCAATGCCATGAGTTCTAACTTTTTACAGATCAAGCAATTGGCAGGGTACTATAATTGACATCACCATGGAGGAATGAGTACGAACCCTCAAGTCAATATAAAACATTTAGGATGACTATGTGATAGTCACCAACAATCAGGTTGATTAGAAACCTCATTACTGGACTAAGGTCGTTATTAGCTTTCCAAGTGCAATATAAACATGTGTATGGTGATCTGGACTTGATCATTAAGCAATTGAATAACATGTACCAATAGAATGATCCAGAGTTGCTAGAATTCCACCGAACAACCAAGGAGTTGTTGCAACAATTCTCAGAAGTGTCGATCACACAAGTACCCAGATCCGAGAATAAAAAAGCCAGGGTTGGGCCTGATCATTATTAGCTTTCCAAGTGCAATATGTGCATGTATACAACAATTTAGACCTGGCCATTAACCAAATAAACAACATATATCAATGCTTTCACCATTGATGCAACAATTCTCGAAAGTGTCGATCACACATGTCCCCAAATCCGAGAATAGAGAAGCCAATGACTTTGGCGCAACAAGAAATAGGATAATGCACTCAAAATCGACATAGCACATGCAAAAGAAGCCCTCAGAATATCAATGGGGGTGGAGGGAGAATCTCATTCAGTACCTGAACAATCTCTCAAAAAGGTTAATAGAAAACCAAGTATTGGTCAATGTTATAAGCTAGAGAGTTGTTCAAAAGAAGTCACGAGGGGTTGCTCTTGAAATGCCTGGGCCCAGTAGAAGTAGTCAGAGTTATGGTGGAAGTTCACAAAGGACTGTGCAAAGCCCACCATGCTGGACCCAATACGAGGTAGTTGATTCACCAACACGGCTAGTTTTGGCCAACTATTTTAGCGGACTCCATCAAGTATATGAAAAGTTGCAAAGTTTGTCAACTATATGGACCTATGCAACACATGCAAGTATATGATTTCTACCTCGTTATCAAGCCATGGCCATTTAGAGGGTGGAATTATGGATTTGATTGGTAAAATTTTTTTGACATCAGCAAAACAACATGCCTACATTATCATGACCATGGATTACTTCACCAAATGGGTGGAAGTGCTCATGATGGTGTTTGTAACTCAGAATGATATGATCAGCTTCATTAGGAACCTAATTATTTTCAAATTCGGTATATAGAGACAATAATAGCCAACCAAAGAAAATACCAAGGAAAATGTAGTTTTCTTTGCCAAGGAGTACGACATCAAGATTAAGCACCGAAGTCAATGGGCTAGCTAAGGCTAGAAATAAGATCCTCATCGACCTAATCAAGAAATCAATCAAGGATCGGCCAAATCAATGACATGATGTGATGCTACTTTTGGAAATCCCGGTAAAGTCACTCAAGGTTGAGAGTAAGAGTGACCTTAAGCTATCGGAGTATACACAAGTTGTGTGCATGGGATTATATGCGCTAAACAAAGATAAACTGATCACAGTAGAGAATCAAAGAGAAAATAAAGAGAAGAATGCACAAGCCTATAACAAACATGTGTGGCCTAATGGCGACCTTATCTAGGAAGCAATATTATTGCCAAGAACGAAGGATCGTGAAAACGGCAAGTGTTTGGTCAATTGGGAAGACCTTATTTTTACTAAGCATAACCATAATAGGTTATACTTACTTGCTGACTTAAAGTAAAAGGAGCTTGAAAGGAGAATCGACACAAGGCATCTAAAGAAATAAGTAACCACCATTTGGAAGGGGTGAGCAGTAAGCTCCATGCAAGAAAGCAAGAAAGAGTTTCACAAAATAATAATAATAAGCTTCAAATAGGTCATAGAGCAAGCTATCAAATGCCATGGACACACCATAACATCAATGCTTGGGAGTACATTTAAGCAAGCGATGCATATCTCCCCATGCATCAAAGTTTGTCTTCCATACAGATACACATTCTTCAACAATAGAAGTGAGTTTGCCGTTCTCTTCGGCTCTACAAGCTCTGAGTTGGAATGATTGTAAGATAACTTCTCAACAACAAGATTGAAGACACTCAATATCAGCATCGATCTTGAAGAGCTTGGAAGGGAGGCTCTTGGCTTAATTATCTAATTCAGTAATGTGAGATGCCACTATCACACATACCAATAAGGAAATCATCTTGAGCAGTTAGATCCGCCAGTTGTGACTGTAATGAGTGAAGTTGTGCAAGGTCACTAGCAATGACCTCCTAAGAAATGGTTGAGTTGAACCTAGATACTAGTGGTCAAAGCATACCAACCAAATGTTACAAGTGGGGGCTGAATGCCTGAGCTATCAAGAGCCTCACTAAGCATTCTTAGAGAAGTGTGCAAAGCCTTGAACACAAACTCATCATTCAGCATTTCCACATCTGAAAAATCTAGAGAAGCAAAAAAGATCGCCCACAAATTCTGCAGGCATATGACTCATCATAGGCTTAGGAATAGGAGGAGAGGCGCCTCAACATGTAGTCTCGTCTCCAAGCCAGGACCTGATTGTTCACTAGTGGTTGGACAATGCACAGATGTCTGACATATTAAATTTTTTCTCTTCATTGCTTTAGATATGCAAGACTTTTAGTAGGTATCTTTAGGAAAAACTGAGAAGTAGTGCCTGTGGGGAAAACAGATTTCACGACTTGAATGTATCGCATGCTAGCGCATACACAATCCAAGCAAAGGAAAGAAATGTCAAGTACTTAATGTAGGGAAGTCCGAGGAAGGTATGAAAGTTGTTGGAGGTTTCGTAACAATATCATCAAATGCAAGAGGAACATGAACAAAAGAATGCATCGAAAGGCTAGAAGGATGACCGATGGTAATCTCAGGGACGTCCTCTTCGCTACTAGTTGGAGGCATGATTAAATGATGCCTGGAGGTTTGGTAGTTAGCTCGATCAAGTCACATGCTTTAAGGTTGGGCCTAATTCTTCTATTGTTGTATGTTCCTCTTCCTTTGAAGGTTGTGAGGTTGGTTTTAGTGTTCTGATCGTCTTGCTACTACCATCGAAATCATGAATTTTGGTGATATAGGCATCTAACTAATAAAATATCTAGAAGCACTTGCATGTTCCCAACACTTAACCAAGATGTTTCTCCAAGAAAGAGGGGAATAGACAATCGAGGAAGTGAACTTTGACGAGTTCTAAAATGACTCATAAGCAATGCAGCAGAAGCATAAGTGAGTGGAGCCCTTCTGTTATACTTAATGATGAAATACAATAGTAGAAGAATTTCTTGAACAAGGCCAAACTATCGAGTTAAGCATGAAGGGAGGCTAAACTGTCGAGTCAAGCATGAAGGGAAGTATGGATCCACATATAGTGCATGGGAATTGACAAAAGGTTTAAAACCATATAAGAGATCCTCATGCAAGAGAACAAAGGACCATCCAAAACCTAGTTCATTGAAGTGTACAATTATTGGATCCAAGAAACACCCGTTTTGCCTCAACGGTCTACCTTGAAGTATATTGAAAAAAGGTCCACTAGTTCCTTGGACTTAAGAGCCAACAATTGAGTGAGAATATCTATTGGTGAGTGAGAAGACAGGAAAAAGGAAATGAGTTGCGATGGTCAGACCCGAGCAAGCAAAGCTAGGAGAGAGAGGGCAGACAAAGAAAGGGGCAGAGGACGGATGAGGCCTTATAAGAGATATACGAGGCATGCAACACATACTTTACAAATTGGGCACAAAATTTGGAAAGGTTGATGTCACTTCAATAGGTCGTTGAAGGTCACAAGGAGCAATTGTTAACTCTCAAAATTCACTAGCAAAATCAGTAAAGCAAAAACACATCATAAGTCAAAGAAATAGCCAACACCATTTACCGATTATGCGACACTAAAAGTATGTCAATGCAAAGTGCGGACCTGGACTGCTTCATATGAATAGTGCCGCCCCACCTGATTCCTCCACATGGGGTTATAACCATTTTGTAAATGCATATAGCCTGACACAAGTTTTGTAACAAAACCACACGGAAGTCGATACTGCCTCACACCAACACTTTACAGTTCCTACAAATTCCACAACCACATCATATGGAGGTAATGCTGCACAATGTAGATGGAAGGAGATGGAGAGATTACTTGACATAAAGAGAAGGGGATATAAAAAAGAGAATAGGAAGAAAGAAAGGATCTCCTCTCTAAATAGAAAAACTAAAACCTTAGGAGCTTTTCCTGTATTTTTTTCAGTAGAAGAAAAGAAGTTATATTATGTTCTTTGTTTCTTGCGTTTCCCTTTTTTTTTGCATTGACTTTGCCCTTATAGAAAACTTAGTCTTTTGATGAGTCCTCTCATCCTCCATCACCATATTGTTCACCGTTGCATTAATAGTAACTCTTCAAAAAACTGAGGTAAATTCACGTCTCATCCTCCATTACCATACTGTTCACCCTTGCATTAATAGCAACTCTTCAAGAAACAAAGGTAAATTCACCTCCCACGGACTAAGCCACTGTCAAGGATGCTTGTTGACCTAACCATCACCTGATCCTTGTTTTGGCCGCATTAATGCCACCAGCCGGCTCGTCGGAAGGTTTGGAGACGCCGACCTTAATTACATCTCCTAGCACGTTGCAACCTAGTAGGGAAGCCAATTTTCCTGGCAATAGCATCCTTTCATGACTAATTTAGTGAGAACTTTCTACCGTTTCAATGCCCTGGTCACAAGTTTCATTTGTTAAATCTTGAATAAAGTGTCACTTTCGATAAGCAACACACCATTGGAAAGATCCCACTAAATGCTCATTGGGGAATGGCTTGTGGATAAGATAACCCACATTTATTAAATTTCAACTATTTATCATCAAAGATGGATGGTTGAGATTTGTTTGAATTTACTAACACTTAAGTGTGCCAGCAAATACTAGTTTCCATATATATATATATATATATATATATATATATATATATATATATATATATATATATATATATATATATATATATATATATATATATATATATATGTGTGTGTGTGTGTGTGCGCGCGTGCATGTGTTACATATATGTGTATATATACACACGGAAAAAACTATATATAGTATATATACATGAAATAGAGAAAACTATAAATATATATAACATCTGGCCCTGTGGGCCGGGCTGGCCCAGTGCAGCCCGTGTCTCCCCCCAGGGCCAGATGTGTTGGGCATTTCGGCCCTGCTCCTTAAATAGGGCAGTCCCATTTTGACATGTCTAGCATTATGCCCTACTGGGACTGTTGATAAGAAAACACATACCGCGTGTTCTCCCCCCCCATAAATAAAAGTCGGTGCAAATTTTATGAACTACAGCGTGGAGGATCTGTAGTTAGATTAAATCATATGCCTCCACCAAACTTGTTTGTATATAATACACACACACTTATGCGTGTGAAAGCATAGGGCATGACAAGGACTAACGAATCCATTTTTCCCGATAGATATTTTTAAATGCAAGTTTGTTCTCATTCTCTCCATCAGGGAGGATGCTTCACAGAAAACGACCGGCAAACAATCACCATAGCGAGGTCCATGTCATATTAGTCGCCATCTGTGTGCATGGGAAGTTCACAATAAGGCAGGATAGGACCATTTATAGCAACCAAGAATCCAAGACAACGAGTGGAAGACAGACTCGAGGGATTAGACAGAGACTCAGCAAACAATCCGAACTGCATGGCTTGTGGATCAGCCAAGGCGGGCCAAATTTTGTCACCTTAACGGAGCTGAATACGAACAATGTAAGTTTTGCTCTTCTCCGCCTGTGAACTTCACAATAAAGACCGTGTTGTTATTGAATTATGTGTCCAACATATACTCAAGATCGCATTGTTGCTTGGTCTTGAAACGTTAAGGTATAAAGTTCTTCTGTAGTCAATATGCTGTGTTCATTTTGAACATGACCCAAAATGAACACAAACACGAGTTCGAACAAAAGTTCAGAAAAGCAAAACGAGTTCAAACAAGTTGGAACTTAGCTCATTATGAAATAACAAACAACTTCCTGGGTAGTGGTGTTCATGCACAGTAGGAAAATGATTTTTTCAGTATCACTCTAGGTACAAATTATTCATTGGTATAGATGAGACATCTCTCTGAGAATCGGATAAAAAGCTCAATAGACGAGGAAGAAGTAACAACTCAAAAGGATGAAAAATCTACAAATTGACTTCATGAAAAAACTAAAACTAAAGAGATCACCGTGATCAACACACGACTCATCTTGCTGCAAATCTAATTTTACCAGATTTGATCATTTTTAGGACTTCACCTCCCCTTCTGATTCACAAGTTCGAAAACACCGCACTGGGTGACAGGCCGATCGAATTTTCCACTAATGAGGCTCCTGTAGCCCAAACTCACTGTACTAGTCTGTGTGTTGGTTAGGCCATCAACATACTCACCAACTTTAGCAAGGGGCAAATCCTCATCGTTTGTCTCACTGAATGAATCTAACCCCTTTTTTGCCTTCTCAGCATCCTGTTGAAGCCGCAACGCGAATTCCAAATTCCATAACATCATGCATGGCCGAACGATCTATTCCTTCTTCTGCTAGGCATTTCTCAGCAGTTTCAGCAAACTTACGAAAGCACTCCGGCGCAATCTTCCTCCTCAAGAAGGGATCAATGATCTGCTCCAGTTTTCCCTTTCTTTGACAATGAATAGCCCACTCCTGCTCCCTTGGTAGCTCCGGGTTAAGAGCCGGACGTGAACACAAAACCTCAAACAACACTACACCGAATGAGTAGACGTCGGATTTTTCTGTAAGTTTTGTCTCCGGTAGTATTCAGGGTCGGGATAGCCGAAGCTGCCCTTCACTACTGTGCTCACATGAGTATGATCCATGGCTGGGCCTATTTTAGAAATCCCGAAATCAGCAACCTTAGCAACCCATTTCTCATCAAGGAGGATGTTGGTTGTCTTCACATCTCTGTGTATGATGGTGTGCTTCGCGCCAGTGTGAAGGTAGTGCAATCCTTGCGCCGCACCGATACAGATCTCAAGCCTCTGCTTCCAAGACAGGTGGTTTGGAGCTCTTGTAGAGATGCTCACGGAGAGTTCCCCGAGTCATGTAATCATATACCAATATCATCTCATAGTTGTCCTCACAGTAACCGATCAGAGAGACCAAATTTTGGCGGCGAAGCTTAGAAAGCATCTCAATTTCCGTCTGGAATTCATGAACACCCTGTTCAGACAGTGGATTGCCTCTGTTGATGGCAACCTTCATGCCATTACCAATGTCACCCTTGTAGACCTTGCCGAAGCCACCGACTCCTAGGAGGAGAGATCAAAATTATCGGTATCTGCACTTATCTCCAAAATGGTGAAATGCCGGCAGAGATTGGAAGCAAACGACGATGCATGGCTCCCTGTGGTGCCCGAGCTTGCTGATGTAGCAGTGCCGATTGTTGACTTATCCTGTGAGTATTGTGACAATAATGGGAGTAAACCCTGATTTCGAGGAACGCCCGGACTGTAAGAGAGGAGCAGACGAGGAACGATGGAAACACGGCTTTCGCTAAAAACGGCGGCGAACGGGAGAAATTCCTCCGGAAACTTGTCGGATTCATGCGCGGGCGAGAGAGAGAGAGAGAGAGTTCTATGATCAAAGGTTGGTGGGCGGAGAGAAAAAACGCGCGGCGCCAACGCGTCTAAGAGGATCAGCAAATAATTGCAACCGACCCCATGTTGCGTGCGTATTCATATTGGTCGCTTGCATTGATCGCATGGTCTATGCTTCTTACCTTTATTTGCATTCATGTGTAACGTTATATATATATATATATATATATATATATATATATATATATATATATATATATATATATATATGAGTTAATTGCTATGCGATTAATTACATAGCTCACCTATGTTGAGAGCTTAGACTTGTCAACATTTAATATTTGAAAGAGTATTATCCTTCTTCATCATTGTTTATAAGATCTTGACTTCGGAGGTGATTTCATAGTTGGTTTATATAAGGAACAAAGATTTGTGTTTCTTAAATGTACGATTACAGCATTTTTGTGATACTTTTTTGTTATGTTATTAGGTAGAGTCTTGCTTTGGAGACAAGAAGAACTATTGTCGACTATGTTTATCAATCTTAACCTTATTATCGTTTTTTAGAGTTTGTTATTTCTATTTTAAATTATTATCACTAGATTTAATTCAAATATAATCCTTTTGGCAAAAAAATTTCACCTTATTTTTGTCTTGGGAAAATCAAAGGAGTCAACACCTGTATCTTGGTGTTGAGATTTTGGTTTTTAAAATTGCAAAAAGGACTTATTCTTGGGTATCTCTATGGTAGACTGATCTTCCTCCTCGATATTAGACATGTATCTGTAGTGTCCATAGTTTATTGTGATAGACTGGAATTCCTTTATCTTGTTCTTTAGATCAGTGATGATTTCGATGTGTATATGTGGAGTAGAAGTAAAATTTTGAAAAGAAAAAAAAGGAGAAAGTTAAAAAAGAAAAAAGAGTTTCCATTCTTTTATATTCTTGAATGTGTATCTTTTGTAAACTCGAAAAACTTCAAAAGGGGACTCAATTCACTTTGTATTTCTCTCCCTTTTGTGCTTCATGATGTTATAGTTGGGCAGTTTGAGAGTTCATCACATTAAAGGAGATCTATGCTCTCCCCAAAAGCAAGGAGTCCTCAGCAACCTATTCCATTTAGTCCTTTAAGATGGAGGGTATGAATGAAAATGTTTTATTTAGTTGGATTTTATTTGACTAAATATGTTATAGAAAGAGGTTAATTTTGAACAATCCCTTCTATGATTTTTTAAAACCAATACATAAACCATGATCACCTATATAAATCAATATGCATATTATCTTGGGCATAGTGCATAGACTTGGCTTTTTTCCAAACTTTTCTTTTGCTTACATTAAAATACATACATCTCACCAAGGTTTTGATCAGGGGCATCATGTTTCTCTCACAGAGCATTCCATACTCCCCTCATTCTACTTGTTCCATGTCACATGAGTCCCACCAATATGTGTTAGCACTCTCCCATCATATTCACTGTATTTTATTTTATGCCTTCACATAACATCACATTCTTTTCACTGGTCACCTCGTTGTCCCACAATAAGGAAACTCATCATTTTTTTAAACAAGTTCAAATCAGGTAAAACCCTACCAAATATGCATACCACACGGTATTGAACTCATGATCTATAGATTTGTGTTAACCCCCTAGTCAGCAAAGTCACAACTCTTTACACTTCAAGCTACACTTGTCTTTTTTCAAAATTATGGAGAGTCGGCCTCCTCCCATCTATTTTAACAACTAAAAGTTTTTATGTCCCCTTAACAAAAGCTCCTTGGAAACAGAAGAATCCTAATCCTTTACAGCATCCACTTTCTGAAACTATAGCTCATTTGACAAGTGTGTTATAATGCCAAAATTGAATCTTTGTAAGGTACGGCCAATGCCCTCGAAGTCCTCTTGAAGTTATCTTTGCGAGTTGGGTTGTGATCTTTTATTCTTTAAGTTAAATTCCGATATAATGTAAATATGCCACAAGAACTTGGCGTGGAAGTGTCTTTGGATGTGTTAGTATGCTTCAATGAAGGCCTTTGATATGTATATCAAGTGGGAAGGCTGAGAAATGAGTGTTCTAGCTTTGGTAGTGTTGCAGGAAAATATGAAAGAAGAGGTAGGTCCAAGATATAGTACAAAAGTAGTAGAAAAGTGGGGACTTGTTGGGTTGGTGTACAGGAAAAATTAGGATAGAAATAATAAATGAAAAATAGATACCGTCAAGAGGAAGAGAATAGTATATCAATTGATGTTTGAAGGTTAAAAGAGAATGCCAAGAGAAAAGGAGAGAAATAGCGAAGAAAGGCTAGGACAGAGAGAGAGAATAAAAAAGACCTAAGAGGAGAGATGAGACTTATTTACTTAGGAACCAAGGCTTATTTATTGGCATTTGATCTCTTACAATCACTAATGACCTTAGATCATCTTGGCTTGGGCACAAAATATTGTTATGTACCTTGATCTCTTGAATGGGTATTAGCTATTGGATCCTAACAAATGACGATGAAGGGCTCTTGTTTAAATCTATCTTCACAATGGAAGAGCTCACTTGATGGCCAAAAAATGAAAAAAACCCTTGCCAAATGTCATTCTAGATACCTCTTGAATCTTCTTGTAGAAGCCAACTTGAATCTTCTAGTGTAAGCCTTCTCAAGTCAGCTCGCTTGTTAGGCTTGATTCCTTACTCTTCAATAGTGGGCAGTCTCATGTATATAATAGTTCACAATGCGCCAGAGATAGAACATATAGTTGGTGTGGTTAATACATTCCTATTTAACCGTATTAAAGGTCAATGGAATATAGCAAAGTTGATATTAAGGTATTTGAAGGGTACTAGTTTAAGATTGTGCCTTGGAGATGAGAAGCTAGAACTTTTATATTATAAAGATTTGGATATGGAAGTGATCTTAATAATTGCAGGTTAACTTGGGTGGAGGGGTGCTAAGCGATCCCTTTGAAATCTAGACTTTAGAAGTATATTGTTTTATCAACTGTTGAGGCTAAATATATTGTTATAAATGAATGTAACAAAGAATTACTTTGGATGAAAGAGTTCATATGACTTGGTTTTATATAATCAAAGTATCTTTTATATTGTGATAATCATAGTGTTATTTGTCTCATGAAACAATCTACTTCCACTCAAAGACAAAACATATTAATAG
The DNA here is from genome assembly GCA_036023115.1 of Brasenia schreberi. Classification (NCBI taxonomy): domain Eukaryota; kingdom Viridiplantae; phylum Streptophyta; class Magnoliopsida; order Nymphaeales; family Cabombaceae; genus Brasenia; species Brasenia schreberi. The sequence goes on from JAYKKT010000090.1 coordinate 13,248,067, forward strand.
AAATATGTTGACCAAGGTTGAAAAAATATACTTAAAGAAAATCCATTGAATATGTGAATCAAGTTTGTTAGCATTGAGAAGCCTGAAGAGCATACCACCTTTGGCTAGAAGCAAAGTTTGATGGGCACTTTTGCGGTTTTTACATCCAGCCCAAGGGCTCCCTTGTGTTAAAAGCACTTGGTTCATGCAAGTGTGTGTGGTTTAAAGAGGTATTACTTTAGTTATTAAGGGCAAAAAAGGACAAATGTACTAATTCTCTTCACTTGACCAAAAGAGGCATCCGATTCTCCATGCCCTAGCGATCCTTTTGGAGAACGTAGCAGCTGCACATTCTTGCTCTCTTCTTTGTGGTCTAGTAAGTGAGATTCTATTGTCATCTTTATTGGGTGTGAGTAGGTTGAGAGAAAGTCAAATGAAGGAGATATCGTGTACTGATGATATACTACTCCTCTTGTTCCTGGAACGTTCGAGGAACTATTTCATCTACTGGTTGATGTTTAATCTCACTAAAGCATATTAGTTTTACGCATGGTAACCCCTTTTGCTATGATTTAAAATCTCTCTACTCCAGCCTCTTTCTTCGCTAAGACACTTATATATTTGAGGCATAGTTTGTGAGAGTTTTATAAGCCTTCTCATATTGTTTCTTATTGACTTCATTGCTTGAATTGGTTTGCTTGTAGCCTTGTTAGTCTCCTCTCCGGAACTCTTCTTTTCCGGGCCTTCCAATTCCAACACCATCGTCGGTCTCGGCAAGGCTTTTCCCCTACAAGATTCTTAAGCTCTACAAACTGTCATCCGGTTGAACGTTGAAGGAAGCTACATCACGCCTCCGGCTGATTCCGGTCTGTTTCGAACTTATTCTTGGCCCACGTAACGGACTGGATTGGTAACAGTTGGACTGGTCATCCAGTCCGTTACCTGGCACAGATAAGGGAGATCATAATGGTGGACGTTACCGGAACGTCCCTATTAACGCTCCAGACGAGGGAAGCCACAGGAGAGATATCCGGGATGAGGGGGAGCGTGCTGCTTATAAAAGCAGCCAATACAAGTCAGAAAAGATATATAAAAGATTACAGGAAAAAAAAAGATATATAAACCTCTCCCTCAGAAACCCCTATGTGGAAACCTCGAAAATCTGCTGCACAAACACAGGCGAACAAGTACCTCCGGCAAACGCACCCAAAGCGGCAGGCTCAACGAAAGATCGGAGATTCGCCATCGCAATCGGAGATTCGCCTACACTGGTATCATGGCCTAAAAAACCTTGCAAAAGAAGGAAGAGAAGGTAAGCGTAGCAAAAAAAAAAAAAGGAGGGGGAAGAAGGAACCAACGATACAGGAAGAAGAAGCACAAAAAAAAATAGGGAGGGAAAATCCAGCAGCAAGGCCAGGTCTGAAGCAAGAATCGTCGACGACCGCCTGACGGCCAACAGAGCCCAGAAAGGCCGAAACATGCCAGATCTGAGGCAAGAGATGGCCAACAGAGCCCAAAAAAGCTGAAACAGGCCGAATCTAAGGCAAGGGACGGTCGACAGAGCCCCAACGGCCGAAACAGGCCAGGTCTGAGGTGGAGGCGATGACCGACAGAACCCCAAAGGCCGAAACAGGCCAGGTTTGAGGCAACGACCGACAGAACCCCAAAGGCCGAAACAGGCCAAGTCTGAGGCGACGATCGACAGAACCCCAAAGGCGGAAACAGACCAAGTCTGAGGCGGAGTCGACAACCGACAGAACCTCAAAGGCCGAAATAGGCCACGTTTGAGGCAAAGAAGATGGCTGATAGGGCCCTCAAAGGTTGAAACAGGCCACGTCTGAGGCGAAGAAGACGATTGATAGAGCCCTCAAAGGCCAAAACAGGCCGAAGAAGGCAACCGACAGGCTAGAGAAGGCAGCCTCACCCCTCCCCCTCTCTCTGCTCTCCCTTCCTCTCTCCCTCTCTTTTTTCTATTTTTAGGCTGTAATCTCCCTCCTCCTTTTTGTATCAAGTTAATAATAAAAAATAAAAACAAAAAAAACAAACCGTGGTTTTGGAAAACCGTGGGCCGAAAAACTAGCGGTTTCTCGAAAATCGCCTCGGGGAACGGACTAAAAAGTCAGTTTTGCCCTGATCGGTTTTAGTTATTTACACTTTTGCCATTCGACAAAATTACTATTTTGTCCAGATATTTTTGGGTAAAAAGACTATTTTTCCCTTATTGAGCAAAAGTTTGTTTTACCCTCTAGCGGCTTGTGAAAATTACGAAATACCAGTCTGTCACTTTACCTTTCTGCCCTTCCCTGTTTGGATAATTTTAGTTCTACCAATCAAAAGATAAATTTACCCCTGTACTTTTTGAAAAATTACAAAATCAACCTGAGGGTTAAAATTACAATTTTAACCTCGATCAGTTGCGAATTTTACAGAAATATCAAAGAGTAATTTTACGAGTTTGTCCTCATGATTTTTCAAAATTACAAGGGAACAAGTAGATAAAATTACTGTTTTGACCTTGGTATTGTTTAGGGGTACAAAGGAAGAAACTCCTTGGGAAAAATTTTGAATTTCTCCTAAAAAGCTTATGAAATTATCATTAGCTTATTTGCTTGATATTATGAATCATACTAACATGATTTCTGTTATGTATGCTCTTGTTTTTGTATTGGTTTCCTTTTTAGACCGCTTAATTGTTACTTTTGCCAAACACATAAAAATAAGTTCTAGGATATGTGTGTTTGAGTTGGCAAAAACTGAAAAGTTGAACGGTCTCAACTTCCAAACATGGAAGAGAAGAATCCCTCTAACTCTAACACTTGAAGGTGTTGAGTACGTATTAAAGGAAACTATGCATCCGCCACCCCTATACGCGAATAAGCAACAATTAGAAATGTATAAAACATTTCTGAAAGATGATACCATAGTAAGGACAATCATATTGACTTATATGGAGGATGAGTTGATTAAGGTCTTTGAAGAATATGAGACCGCTAAAGAGTTGTTTGACTTAATAACAGCTAAGTATGATACAATGCAAAATTACATGTACAGTTGTTACTACAAAAGTATAACTCCTTCAAAATGAAGGAAGGAGACAATATAGTTGAGTATGTAAACCTCATGCTGGTAATGGCTAGAGACTTAACCGTAGCAAAATCATTTATCCTTGAACCGATCCAGATATCAACAATACTAAACAGTCTACCCCATCATGGAACATGATCACCACTACCTTAAGATTAAGGCTTGAGATTAACCTTTCGGAGTTGCCCCTAAAACTAGCAATAGAGCAAGAACACATGCTAAAAAACAAGAAAGAAAAATTGCTAGTAATATAGGATGAGTTAGTGTCTAGCTCCAAAACCAATCAGAAGAAAAAACCAAATAAAAAGTTTGGCAAAAATAACAAGAAAGATAGTCAAAATTTTAAGAAATCATAGGAAACCGCTTCTCGGGTCAAGTGTTTTAACTGTGAAAATATGTGACACTATAAGAGGGATTGCCGAAACAAGAAAAGTGAAGGAAACAACACACAACTTGGACAGTCAGAGAAGCAGGATATAATCTACATAATTTCAAAATATTTATATTTGGACTGCCCAGTGATAGGTTGGTGGATAGACTTAGGAGCTACACGATATATTTCGAAGACCAAGGAAGGGGCAATGGATCTGAATGAATATAAACCTTGGGAACATCGAGTTTATATGGAAAATAGTACTTTCTCATATGTTTTGGGTATTAGGTTCTTAAGGATACATGTACAGGGCAAACCAATTGTATTGACCGATGTGTTAATTATGCCATCTATTAGGCGCAATCTGGTCTCGGTCCCTACTTTAGTAAAGAAAGGTTTTGAGGTTAGGTTCATTCCTAACAAGGTGACTGTGGGACAACATGGGAGAATTTTATTTTCTAGAAAATTTGATGTAGAACAAGGATTGTTCAAACTTTGTGACAATGAAAATAGTACATCTTCTGCTTATATTGAGAGTAATTTTACTATTGATGTGAATATGTGGCATAAACACCTAGGGCATATAAGTCTGGAAAAGTTGAAGAAATTATCTAACTTTGACTTATTGCTTGGATTTGAGAAAAATACTTTCAACAAGTGTGAAGCTTGTATACAAGAAAAAATGACAAGGAAAGTTTTTCCCAAGAAACAATAAAGGCAACAACCCTATTAGAAGTTATTCACGCAGATTTATGTGGACCTTTTAGAGTAAAGACACATCGGGAAATAGTTATTTTATAACCTTTATCGATGATTACTCTAGATATATGTATTTATATCTTTTGGCACATAAATCTGAGACACTTGATGCTTTTAAAGAATATAAGCAAGAAGTGGAAAATCAATTAGGGCATTCAATCAAAGCCTTAAGATTAGATAGAGGATGTGAATATACCTCGACAGAATTCTTGGAATTTTGCAAAGACTTTGGTATTACAAAACAGAATACAATGCCCAAGACACCTCAGCAAAATGGTGTAGTTGAAAGATACAATAGAACCTTGCTGAATATGACAAGGTCAATGTTAATCGATGCCTCTCTTTCAAGGGTATTTTGGAGAGAAGCAGTAAGTACAACAGTTTACATAATCAATCGAGTACCATGTAAGGCTATATTCACTATACCATATGAAATGTAGTTTGGAAAACACCCAACCTAGGTCATCTTAGGAGGTGGGGATCTGTTACACATGTAAAGATCCTTGATCATTCTAGAGATAAGGTAGACAGTAGGTCCTTGAGATGTATATTTATTGAATATCCAAAAGGTTCAAAAGGATATCGATTTTATCACAAGGATCATAGACTCATTGAAAGCAAAGATGTTAAATTCTTAAAAGATACTAAGAATGACATCCTGAAAAACAACGAGAAATGTGTTGATAATTTGGTAGACTTAGACCAATAATCTTTTGAGCTCATAGAAGATCTTTCTGAAACTACCGATACCTTAGGTGACATAAGAGGTCAAGAGTCACTCCGTCCTACTTAAAGGATTATCACACTTATCTTGTAGAAGAAGTGTGTAATTCAGTAGATTTAGATGAGTTGACTGATAACTTGACTTATCAGCAAGCAATGAACTCATCAGAAACAACAGACTAAGAGAAAGCCATAGATGAGAAAATTGAATCCATTGAGAAAAACCAAGTCTGAGAATTGACTGATTTGCCAAAAGGAAGAAAAACTATAGACTGTAAATGGGTTCTGAAAAAAAAATAAAAGATCAATGGTACAATCGACAAGTTTAAAGCGAGGGTGGTTGCAAAGGGTTTTTCGTAAAAAGAGAGGATAGATTATGTTGAGACATATTCTCCAGTTACGAAATTTGCATACATACGTATAATCCTCACAATATCTGCGTATTATGATTTGGATTTACATCAGTTAGATGTAAAGATAGCTTTTCTAAATAGCGATTTAGAAGAAATCATATACATGTAGCAGCCCGAAGGATTTGTGGTTGAAGGCCAAGGAGATAAAGTATATAGGTTGAAAAAATCCCTATATGGCCTGAAATAGTCACCTCGCCAATGGTATTTGACTTTTCAAAATGCCATTATAGAACTTAGGTTTGTGGCTAACAAACGTGATCACTCTGTTTATGTCTGGAATAGTAGGAGCCACTTTGTCATCTTGTCATTATATGTAGATGACATATTGTTGACTGGAAATGACAACGAGATGATTGTCAAAACTAAGTCATGGTTGAATTCGAAGTTTGAAATGAAGGATATGGGGGAAGCATCTTATATCCTAGGAATAAAGATCTCTCGAGATAGAGAATCTAGACTCTTATGCTTGAGTCAGGAGAGATATATTGACTATATCCTCAAGAAGTTTAAAATGGGTGAATGTAAGTCTGCAGATACACCTGTTGCAAAAGGGGTTAAATTTAGTAAGACTGATTGTCCCATTGAAGGAGACGATAAGCCTAATGTTCTTTATGCACAAGTTGTTGGCAGCTTGATTTATGCTATGTTATATACAAGACCTGATATCAGCTTTGTTGTTGGTCTTGTGAGTAAATATCAAAGTAATCCTAGTTGACAGTACTAGGTAGCTATGAAAAGGATTTTAAGATATATGAAAGGAACAAAAGACTTGAAACTGTGTTTTCAAGTAGATGAACTAAAAGTGGTAGGATACTCAGATGCTGACTGTGTTGGGAGCAAAGATGACAGCAAATCAACCTAAAGACAAATATGTAAGAAATAGGGTTGTGTAGTTGCATACACAAGAAGCTAAGTATGTAGCTTGCTTTATGGCTGCAACAAGTGTTATCTAGAGAAGCCGCTTTATACGAGATTTAAAGTTGGAAATAACAGACAAGCCAGTAATTATCTATTGTGATAACAATGTAGCAATTACTCTTATTAAGAGTGGAGCTGATTGATTGAAAAGCAAGCATATAATGGTGAAATATCACTATGTTCATGATATGATTATGAGAAAGGAAATATATATCTCATACATGCCAACAAAAGATATGTTGGCAGACCCCTTAACAAAAGGCATAACAGAGGATCTCTTCTCAAAATATGTTATTAACATGGGTTTGAGGTATGTTTGATTGTTGTATAAGTAAACAACCATACAACAGATAAATTGTTGTGTAGGGAAATAACCACACAAGAGGTTCTGATTGCGATAGTAATCAGGAAACGACATAACTAGGGAAAACCCTGAAAAGTGGGAGGAAAACTAGTATGTCGATACACTTTGCTCGAATGACCAAGTGGGAGATGTTACAAATAAGGTCTGGCCAATCTGTTACCTGGCACAGATAAGGCATATCGTAACGGTGGACGTTACCGAGATTTTCGATAACGTCCCTGTTAACGCTCTAGATTAGGGAAGCCAAAGGAGAGATATCCAAGATGAAGGGGGAGCGGGCTGCATATAAAAGCAGCCATTACCGGTCAAAAAATATATATGAAAGATTACAGGAAAAAAAAAGAACGTGTGAACCTCTTCCTCGAAAACTCTTATCTGGGAACCTTGAAAATCCGCTCCACAAACACAAGCCAACACGTACCTCCGGCAGACGCACCGAGAGCGGTAGGCTCAACGAAAGATGGGAGATTCGCCATCACAATCAGAGATTCGCTGCAAACGTCACCCTCCTCTACTCTGACAAAGTGCCAGAGTACATGGGTCCGAGAGATGTGTATGAAACCGCCCCCTCGATGGGGTTTACTCCATCAGTGAACCTAAACTACAACCTTACTTGGTTAATTCCGGTGGACAACGGATTCCGGTACCTTCTCCGGTTTCATTTCTGCGAGATACAGTCAGATTTCACCAAGGAGAATCAAAGGGTGTTGGACCCGTATGTTAACAATATTACGGCCCAATCCCAACTCGATGTGATCTACGAAGCGAAACAAGTTGCCAGTTCTCAGCCGTATACTGGTGTCGCTGTGTACAGAGATTACGTGATAATTTTACCTAAAGAGAGTGCTGATCGTGGGAGAAGCGACTTATGGGTAGCGCTCCATCCAAATATGGAGACCAAGCCACAGTATGCAGATGCCATCTTGAACGGTCTTGAGATTTTCAAGATCAATGATAGCTCCGGTATTCTCGCCGGACCGAACTCCGACTTGCTAACAACTTCGTCTCCTGAAACCGAGCCTAATCCAGGTAGCCGCGGCAAGATCATCATCATCGGTGCGTCTGCGGGTGGCGTAGCCACTGCTGTTGTTGCTGGTGTTTGTGTTTGTTATGTGTTGCTCAAACGGCAAAAGAAGAAAAGAAAGCCTTACGCTAAAGATGGTGATGAGTCGGCATGGACGGTGCCATCTCCGTACGCGAATGGTAAATCGCCGGCCTTCTTGGTAGCCACCAAGGATTCCGGTAGCACCAAAGGTGCTATGAGCTACCCTTTCCGGCACTTCTCTTTCTCTGAGATCGTCGCTGCCTCCAATGACTTCGATGACACCCTCCTCCTCGGGGTCGGTGGCTTCGGCAAAGTGTACAGGGTGTGTGATCAGCAGCAACGCTCAAAGAGTCGCAATCAAGCGAGGGAGCCAACTCTCACAACAGGGTGCGAGGGAATTCAGAAATGAGATTGAGGTACTCTCTAACCTCCGCCACCGCCATTTGGTGTCTCTTATGGGCTATTGCGAGGATAACATTATGGGCTATTGCGAGGATAACAGTGAGATGATCTTGGTATACGGGTGCATGGCTAATGGCACCCTGCGGGAACACTTCTACGGCTCAAAGAAACCTTCATTGCCATGGAAACAAAGACTGGAGATCTGCATCGGTGCCGCGAAGGGGTTGCACTATCTTCATACGGGAGCAAAGCACACCATCATACACAGAGATGTCAAGACCACCAACATACTGCTTGATGAAAAATGGGTGGCGAAGGTTTCTGATTTCGGGATCTCGAGAAATACATGTTCGATAATTGACGGCGAACCAGTGAGCACTGTGGTGGAGGGCACACATGGCTACGTTGATCCTGAGTACTACCGCACACATGGAAGGAAGAGGATTCAAGCACGAGGGTGAGGAGCCATTGTTTGTAGAGCTGAATGGAACCACTGATGACGCAAGTGGGCTTATTATTGATCATAGTGACACGTCGGGATCAGCACCGACGACCGGAGCTTCGGTAGCAGCGTCGACTCGGTGAGGATGCACCCGACTGCCCTGTTCTCACAAATTATGAATCCAAACGGCCGGTGAAGGATCAGCTTACTAGAATGGTTAGCATATAATATGGCTATCAAGGACTTGAACTGATATGGTCAGGCCGTGTACTGATGAAATTGTGTACTTCACCTCTCTCTTTCAGCATTACCGAGGTGAATTCTTTCCATGTCTAGTGAAATTTCTTTTTTGTTCTTTAAGTAAATAAGGGAAAGAATTTCTGAGGCTGGGTCTCTTTGTGAACCATTTTCTCTTGACAGACGCATCTGTATTCATTCCAAAGATCTCTTTTCCCATGAATCCGATTCTGAGGGTGAGACTTCAGAACCAATAAAGTTTAGATTAACAGACCAGTTGGACTTTGAGTGAATTTAAGGGAAATAGAATTCAAGTTACGTTTTAAGTTTAATTCTGACATTGGGTGTTCATTCTAACCATCATAGTTGAACTTCTATCCGTCGAATTCTTGTCTTAGATTTTCAAGATTTCAGACTAGATTTTTCACATCCTTATACAAGAAACGTGGTACCTACAGATAAAGATACGTAGAAACCAAGGACTAAAACTTATAACAAATCATAGACAGAAACAGATAAAGGCATACATAGATTCGTCTAAAATAAGGGTAAATTCTTGAGAATTCTTAGGACATTGTACACCGAATTCTATAATTTATTCAAAAAATTACTCAGTGTTACATGGATGCCACTAGTGTGGATTCTGTCGTGTTCCCTTCTGCATTAACTTCAACGTAAAATTACACAAAGGATTAGGTTCAACTGTTGAGGTGAAATAGGTCGTCAATCTCCTGATCATAGTTTGTATGAAAGGGCAGGAATAATGTACATCTCTCTCACACAGAGACTCACGCAAGTTTTAACAAATTATCAGTGCTAAATTCGTTGGAGCCTGCGTTGCCTTAGCTTGCCTTAAAGGAACAAACTAGTATGTACTTCACCAAGAAGAATCAGAGTTGAGGTGAATGTCCTCTCCAAAGAATTAAGAAAATTAATAGAAAGTATATCCCGTGGCAAAACCGACACTCTACAATACAGTGGTCAGAATTATACCAAGTGCTGCTCCCTCCAATCGAAAAAATGTATAGCCCACTATTGAATCTGTGGGCTATACAGTGGGCTGCTTAAGGTCAGCAACAGAAATTGGACCCATGAACTTCGCACAAAAATGTATAGCCCACTGTTGAAGCTTACGCTCATAAGCCTTGAAGACTAGTGTAGCCTAGAGTTTTCAAGTTTGATTATTTCACCTCTTCAAAGTTCCCTGTCCTTCACAAAGTTGAAGGATAATTTGGGGTGCCCATGTATATATATATATATGTGTGTGTGTGTGTGTGTGCACGCTAGCTCATAGTCCTTTATTAACTAATTTGGTGAGAAGGTATGAAGTATAGATAGAGAATCAAATTTACCAATTAGCCCATTTAATTTGGGGCTCCCATTCAAGGAGACTCTTTGAAGAGAATTACCAACCACCTTATTGTTAAGGCCTAAAATTGATATGTTACGTGAAGGCTCTGGAAGGAATCCCAATAGACCTATAGAAATGATCCTGCATATGAATAGCATTTACACACCTATAGAATTAATGCAAGAAAGCCATCAAGAGAGGAAACCGATAAAAGGTGAAAGGATTCTTCCTACCTCTGTAGCTCTATAAAGGAGGTCATGAGAGAACACCATCATGAAATCAATCACATTCAACATTATCAATGCCAATCTTTCTTTGTGTAGCTTAATTTTTCTCTTTCTTTTTTCTATAAATCCTTTCCTCACTTTTGGTTTGTCTTTCTCTTGAAATAGCTCCTTCTTAAATAGTTCATCTATGAGGCTGTAAAAGAAAAAGAAAGAAAGAATGTGATTGCTAGTCTATTCAAGCCGCAAAAGGAACAAGCTTATTTGCGTCGCAGTGATATGTTTTTCTCTAAAAGCGAAATGCAGTAAAGGAAAAGAAAGGAAGCCCAAACCCAATAACCAACGGCATTATTTGTATTATGAGTTCATTTGTAGAAAAGCATCTAAAATGCTCAGCTGGAGAGCCCAAACTGAATAATTGAATCGAACCAAACAGGTTCAGTTAAGTTCAGATACCAGCATAATTCGGTTTTGCTTCAGTTTCTAATTTAGGAGATGAATCGGTTTTATTTCGCTTTGGATCCATTATGAACCAAACCTTTCTTTTTATTTTTAGTTTTTCTTATAACTTCTACATTTTTATATTCTGAATGGACACACCTCATCGGAACTTCACCCATTTACAATACTTTCCCTATGCTTTTTGAAGGATTTAGTTAGATACTTAGCTAAGGATTCAGAAGAACGTATAAATCATCTAAGCCTTATAAGTAACCCTTTGAGGATGGAGGCCAACACACTCCAGCACGCTTATGCACTACTTCCTGAACTTTCACAGGCAAAAATAACATAACTGGACTGTCATGCTAAATTCGAGTATGCTTGTTGATTCCTACCACAACACTCATAAGCTAATCACCATCATTTTGTTAGCACCACCCAAAGAAAATGTTGAGAATCCAAGACCTCCCAAATAAAAACAAGTCGTATAGAAATAACTTTGAGAAAACCATCTATTAAATGAATCAAGTTGAGTTAAATTTAATAAAGCTTTATTTTTATCTACTTTTCAATGAAATGCCAGTTCACACCATCTTTAGCAAAGTCAGCTACATGAATTCCTTAGTGATCAACATGTGCTATTTTGTAACATATTAACATATAATTAATAAAACATTTTATGGCTTTCTTTGGACAAGATTTTGTTCCTACAATTGACACTGACACTTCTAAGCTGTTGACCATTCAATATCCATATATACCTCCACACTCATAAGATTTCGTTTAAAGTTTGTGGAGATGTTCAAATCATGCAACAGTCTCTTTTTTATCTTACATTTTGTGCTTATACATCCATGTCAAGATTCCTAATTTCAATTAAAACATCTCAAAGTTGTGAAACTAATTTACATGAGTTAAGTAAAGAAGAGTTGGTTATAGACCATTGAAGATTTAAATGAGTTAAGTAAAGAAGAGAAGGGTTCTCATAATCAAACATGGGCCTCGGCGAGAGGTGAGCGGCTGGAACTGGAACTGTATTTTCAGTTCCATAATAACCGCCTCATAATCAAATGTCCTCTTATAGTCAAGTCAATCTGTTAAAAGTTCATAGCTTTCCAACACTTTTGATTAGACTTTTTTGCCCTCATTTGTTGGACCATATTTTAGCTGTATAACCATTTGTATATTTTCAGTTACCTCTATTTTGAGTGCCTGCTCATCAATTTTTGTGGGCGCAGTCCATATACTTTTCAGATTTTCTATCAACCATTTGTATATTTTCATATTTCAGCTACCCCACCACGTGCAAATGTAGATCCACTACTTGAAAGCAATTCTCCCATGCCATTGTACTGCCTTGTGAAGCCTCTAAAGGGAACTAGTAGCAACGAAAAATTAGCTTTGCTGGGACATCATCATGAAATCCCTGCCCCCACCCTGCAGCAAAGAATTATATAGATATACATATATACATATGTATATATACATATACATATATACAAATATATATATACATATACATATATGTATGTATGTATATAGAAAAACTAGGTCATCCTCGATGGGTTTGTACTCAATGGGTAGTCATAGTATAAAAATGGTGCCTCAATACAATAAATGTAATGAGTCCCTATTGAGTATGGTACACATTGGGTATAACCCAGTTTTATATATAGAGAGAGACGGTCTATGTTTACATCAATCCATGTTTAAATATTCTCGGTAATCTCAATAGTTTAATGAGTGAGATTGGTGGCTGAAATTCAAATTTAACAAAAAAAAGTATTTCGAAAGTAAACATTGTTTACTTTTGAAATGAGTCAAAATTATGGTGTTCATATATATACAAATTTTTTTATTTTGCTTAAAATAAACTTAATCTTCTTGCATCTAAAACTACCTAACAGCCATTATTTTTAGTGGAAAAATTTTACCAGTAAAAACAAAGGTTTGTTAGGCATAATTATGGTCATAAAAATGATAGTTGAGAGATGGACATTACTTGTAGGTTGAAAAGCATGAATGTGCTATCCTCTTGATAGAAAGTTGGGGTTAGACAAGTCTACTTTTTGCATAATTGATGAAAAAGATGGGGAAAATATTGGCAAAAGGCTCAAATCAAAATAATAGCAAAAGTAGAACCAACCCTTCACCCCTCATGCAATTGAAGCTAGGAACCAAATTAATATGGTACAAAAAACCGAATCAATTACATGCACCAAAAAGAAAAACAAAGAATAGTAGGCCCCGGATTTTTAACGTAGAAAACTCCTCAAATAAGGCAAAAAACAACGGGATCTTGTCCAGATAAAGTTCTCCATTAATCACTTTAATGGATACATAAGGGTCCTTCCCAGGGGTGAGCATAATTCAGTTTTAACCGAAAAACTGAACCAATCCGAACTATAATGTCAAGTTCGGTTCGAGTTTATATGGATCAGGTTCGGATTCGGTTATCATTTTGGTTCACCGTAACCGAACCGAGGACTCAAAAAAAATTCGGCTTCGGCTGCCTTTCCATGGCACCTCGCTTTGCTACTTTTCTCGTTCCGCAAAGGAAAAGCGATTTAGGAGCAATAAAAAAACCAAAGTTCATATTACAACACATCGACACCCACAAACGGACAACCCCCGTGCCCTAGTTCCTTTGTCTCTCTCCCTACTGATATCCTCTCACCCTCTCATTATTTCTCCCCCTTACGTCCTGTCTCTCGCCCTCTCTCTGGCGTCTCACCCTCTCGCTATCTCTTACTCTCTCTTTGTACGTAGTTGAGGTGTTCATTATGATATCTCCATGATATCTTCTATGCAGATCACTTGGCTAAGGCCACTACTGGATGCTTGATATCTGCTGAATCATCAGCTTGTTATTCCGAATGCCATGATGGCGACATTTTAGGTGATGATGACAAGAAGCAAGGTCCAATGTTGCCTGAAGACTTTGGTGCTCAAGCTGCATCTATGTTGTTGGAAGAGATTATAATAGAAATAGGTTGTTGATTCAGCATATCAGGTTTCTTATAATCGACTTCTTGTTTCTGCAGAATGGATTAAACACATGATGATTTATAACCGGTTTGTTAATTCTGTAGGGTTTATTATTCCTTCTTTGTGCATTATGTGCCTTCTAGGTCAGCATCGGAGTGCTTTCACCATATGGGATTCAAACACTAAGAAACATCAGAGATTTTCTTGGTGTCAAGCTTGTAATCAAGCCAGATCCTTCAACAAAAACTGTTATTTTGAAATGTCTGGGCTGCAGTTTAAAGAACCCTCTCGAATTCATTGTTTGTAGGTCGAATTTGAATCAGGAAATGCAATGGAAACATGTACACATCATATTCTATCTAGACTTTTATGAAAAATCACCACGTATCAAAATTCATGCAGAGAGATATAGAAACCAAACCGAATAATAGAACCGAACTATTTCAGGTTAGTTGTATAGTTCGGTTAAGATTCAGGAAATATTATCAATTCGGTTTTCGGGTAATTTGGTTTTGTTCAATTAGTGGACGGAACCGAACGATGCATACCTCTAGTCCTCCCAAAACAATTTAGGGATTGTCAAATGTGAAATATGCACTAATATCACAAAGATATTGATTCCCAAATAAGAGAATAATAAAACAAGTAAACCGATCTAGCTAATCGCCATTCGATGAAGGTTTCTAATTAAACCACCTTCTCTTTCAACAGTGCTGCACATGGTCCACCAGAGGGCCTATTTTTCTCTCCTCTTGATTTATATCATGTGCATTTTTGGTACAACCCTCAGTCACCTTTATATTTAACGCAAGAGAGGTCCTATTACAAATATGAACCAATATGTTCCCTTTAACTAGGAGACATAATCTCTTTCCCTCTCTTACGTGGTTTCTCAAAACTGAATCGCTTCTCTTTGTTTGTTTGCTTTATTTTAGGTGTGTCCAATTGAGAAGGGATACTCAACAAATCGCTCCTTGATGACTCTAGCAACATACGTGCGGTTGACCAAGCATACTTTCTTTGTGTGACTAATTAGCTTCTCTCGTAGGTAAGGTCTTCATCAATATATACAAACCATTGTCTTTAGATCATCTCAAGTGATAAGACTTCAATTCTAGAGCTTTCTTAATCCAATGATATTGCACTTTAATGTGTTTGCTCATTGATTGAAATGTCTGTTAATTTTTGTTTGATTTTGCAATGGACCGTCGTCGTTGGCTTTGAATCTCCTAGTAGGGTCTCATCAAGAAGGATTACACATATGAAATAAAAAAATAGAAAAGAAGATGAAGAGATCTTAGTATCAATAATTTGATAACCACACTCGTCTTTTCTTTTGTTTATATCTTTGTATGCTATGCCTTCTCAGATGTCCGTTATTGATAGTAGAAATAGCTCCCTATCGTAATTAGTTGTATTAATTTGAAAATAATTTTATTTATAAAATATAACGGTTCATGCAATATGGAAGGGGTCCCTCCTTCCTTGTTACATGACCGTTATGATTAAGGTCTTATAGCCATTTCCATAACGAGAGGCTATCGTCTCCCACTTGGCCATAAGATACAATTGTTACCTTCCACTATTTAGTGATTTTTCCAATTTTATCATTTTCTTGTTGTACTTAAAAGTACAACTCCATCATAACAACTCATGTTTGTATTTTCATAGAGTTGGTAACCCTAAACATGTCTCAATCCTATACTAGTAACATGTTTAGCAAATATCAAGGGATTTGCTATCATATCTTCTATAGAAATGTAAGTGATGAATATTTCATTCTTTTGTACAATATCATGTTTATAATATTATTTTACCATTATGTGCTTGCTCCTTAAGCTATCAATTCAACTCTTTATAAGCGTTATGACTGTAGTATTGTCATAGTAAATGGCAATTAGATCGTTGGCTATATCCAATTTTAAATAACAAATTAAGTAGCTTATCGAAACAACACTCGTTTTACCTATATTGCAAGTAATATATTCAACCTCTTGTGTATACAATGCTATCCAACCTTATTTCTTGCATGACCAAGAAACAACAACACCTCCAAACAATAAGATTTTATGAGAAGTTGATTTGTTGTCATCCTTGGTTCCAGCAAAGTGAGCATCTAAGTATTCAATAAATTTTAATTTATTTGCCTAATAGCATAATTTTAAGTTCCTTGTTCCTTTTATGTATCTCAAGATCCTCTTGACAACAACCTACTATTGCCAAGTAGGATTACTTTGATATCTACTCACGAGACTAATAGCAACGAAATATTTATCTTGTCCATCCCCTTAGTCACCTTTACTAAGTTTGACTCCTTTAGTGACGGGTATACTTACATATTTGTAGTCTCCCTTTCTAAATTTCTTAAGAATATAATCAATATATATATATATATATATGTCTTAACTTGACATAACAATCTACACACTCTATAACAGATATTCTTTATACTCAATATATATATATATTAACTCTCTCATATCCTTCATCTCGAACTTAAAGCTTAATCAT
Organism: Brasenia schreberi; assembly: GCA_036023115.1. NCBI lineage: Eukaryota > Viridiplantae > Streptophyta > Magnoliopsida > Nymphaeales > Cabombaceae > Brasenia > Brasenia schreberi. The sequence goes on from JAYKKT010000090.1 coordinate 13,264,321, forward strand.
TACTTAGTCTTGACAGTCATATCATTGTCATTACCTGTCAACATGGTATCATCTATATACAATGATAGGATAACAAAGTGACTCTTACTATTACAAACATATTTTGAAAAGTTAAATACTATTGACGTAGTGATTGCTTTAGGTCATATAGAGATTTCTTCAACCTATATACCATATCATCATGACCTTTAATTATATAACCGTCGACCTATTTCATATAAATTATTTCGTTAAGGTTAGCATTTAGAAAAGCATTTAGACATGTAACTCATGCAATCCAAATCATAAAAGGTAGTAATTACTAAAATTATCTTTATGGATTCAAATTTCGTAACTAGGGAATATGTTTCAATATAATCGATTCCCTCTTTTTGCAAAAAATATTTTACAACCAATCTCACTTTAAATTTTTTTATTTAACCATCAATATTATCTACTCTCCTTAGCCCAAACCCCAAACCTTAAATGAGTCTCTCAACTCTACCATATTCAGAGCGAAAAATGTTGAGAGCAAGGGATCCCCATTCCATGAACATTCCTAGTTGAAAATCAACCAACATTTCATATATCCCACTAGTGTTTCACTGTTTCATGGTGAGTTGGGTTAAAACTAGCCATCACCAAGGCTAGTAAGGTGTAGCCTCCCTAGCAACCTAGGGCAAAGTTTGTCGATAGTCGATAGGTGTATCCATCGAAAAAGCCAGAGAGAGAAGTGCCACCCTATATGGACATCAGGTACCTCAAACGATAATGGCCAAAGATATACTTACTTTCCTGTCTCAACCCCTACAATTGCCTACCAATAAAAAATTTACCGAAAAATAGACAATAAGGAGAAATATACCAGTTGTGAAAAACTTGCCAAAAACACTTTCCTTTCCCATTTTCATTGTTGTAATTGCTAAAGATTCTTCACAAGGAGCGTTCAAGGAACTACTACCAAACCGATGGGCTGGTTCGATTTTAGATGTCATGCAAAGAAAAAATATGGGTGGTTCGTTTCACTAAACCATTATATATAGAGAGAGAACGTAGCTAGCAAATGGTCATACCTATTTGTACTCAAACATCCTTAAAAATCTTAATCATTCAACTATTGATATCAACAACAACAACTAAGCCTTTTCCCATATTAGACGGGTCAGCTACATGGATTCTTTGTTTCCACAGAGTCTTATCGTGTGTCATATTAGCAGTTAACTCACAATAAGCTAGATCATTCTTTATCAGTGTTGTCTGACGCGTATCGTATCGTGTATCGCTGGGCTCCACGATACGGGCGTATCGTATCGTATCGTATCGTATCGTATCGTATCGTACTTTAATATTAAAATAATGTAAAAATAATTAAAAATTAATAAAAAATCGAAAAAAAATCAAGAAAAAATCAGGAAAAATCTGATAATTGCTTTAAATTCATATAATGTAAGTTTAGTACAGATTGAGCATTCAACATTGAACAATTGCATCCAAATTTATATATTTTGAATCCAAAAAATAAAATACAGACATAGTTTACACTTTACAGTACACTACAGTCTACAGTTACATATAATGTTACATTTTACAAATTGTAATCAGGATCATCAACTAAATAATCTTCATCTTCTCCTTGTTGCAGATCCTCATCATCATCAGCCACGCCCACACCTTCTTCTTCAAAATCAAATTCTTCATCTCCATAATGTTGTTGCGCTCCTTCCAAATTAATCCAGGCAACGTCTTCTTCTGTTAGGAGGGCATTTTCTTCAGTGTCTTCCATAACCCAATCTTCTAATATATCAAAATTATCCAAACTTATTGGATCGAACTGACTTTCTTCTCTATTTACTTTTTTTAATTGCCTACGACACAAACAAAGATAAACAATTAGTAAGTAATATTAACAATTCAAAACTGAAGTTAAATAATATCGAATTGAAAATTTGAAAGTAATACAACATTACCTTTCACGAAGGCGCATGTTACAACGAATATAAACCAAATCATTAAGCCTTTTGTGTTCCAACCTGTTGCGCTTTTTTGTATGGATGTGTTCAAAAACACTCCAATTTCTTTCACAACCTGTTGCACTACAGGTTTGGCTTAAGACTCTAACTGCAAAATCTCTAAGGTTTGGACAATCACTTCCAAACCTGTTCCACCAAACATCTGTAAAGAAAATATAAACATTAGAGACATAATAATCCACAGTAATGTAAGATGGAACTTAAATATCAAAATAAACAATGTACCTGGACGCATCGTAGAGCGGTTGCGAATTGCAACAGGCAAACCCATCAAGTGAAGAGCATTATCATATATCTCCATCTCTCGATGTATCGCATCTACTATGCTCTCATCAGGGACTAATCTGTCGATGCATTCAATGATTCCTCGATTAACCTCACCGTCCCTTTTGAAGGTTGCTGAGTACCTCAATGATGGGTTTAGATAGTAGGCTGCTGCATGAATAGGCTGATGCAATTGTTTATTCCATCTACTATCAATTATTTTCCACACGGGCACATAATCTCTTTTTTTTCCATTAAAGTTATTTCTGATTGCTTCTTTTGCCCTGTCCATGGATTCATAAAGGTAGCCCATAGATGGTTTCTCCTCGCTGTCAGCCAATCTCAAAACTTTCACTAAAGGACAAGTAATTTTCAATAATCTGATACATGCATTCCAAAATGAACTTCTAAAAACCGTTTCTGCAATCTCATTTAACTTTCTGTTCCTTCTGTTTTGTGGCAACTCTGCAAATTGTTGCCACTCATCTGAGGAGAACATTCTCTTTAAAGCTTGCTTCTGTCTCACAATACTCTGTACAGATAAGAAGTTTGTTGCGAACCGAGTTGCAGCTGTGCGAAGAAGCTCTGCACCTTCTGTGTATCTCCTCATCATACATAAAATAAATGCATGGTTGTAAATAAATTTTGTAATATCTTGGCAACACTCAGTTGCTGCCTTTATTTCATCCATCTCACCGATGTCCTCGAGGATGAGATCTAAACAATGGGTTGCACATGGTGTCCAGTAGAAAGTCCCATAAATATCAGCTAACTCCTTTCCGGCTGCTTTGTAGTTAGCTGCATTATCTGTAATCAATTGGACTACATTTTCTAGCCCAACCTCTTGTATAACCTTATCAAATTCCTCTCGTAGGATCTCTGCAGTGTGCCTCTCCTCTGACATATCTAGAGATCTCAAAAACATGAGTCCTTTAGGACAATATACAAGAAAGTTTAGCAATGTCCTTCTTCGCCTATCGGTCCATCCATCTGCCATGATAGTGCATCCTGTTTCCTTCCACGATTGTCTCAAAGTCGAACAGTATTGCTGCACTTCAATCACGGTCTGATCTAATATCTTCCCTCTCAACTTCTGATAAGAGGGCATCCTGTATCCTGGACCAATGTTAGCAATTGCATCTGCCATTGCTTGAAAATGAAAACTGTTTGCTGCATTAAATGGAATGCATGTATCATAAAACCATCTGCCCACTGCAAGGTCTGCTTGATCGTGCAGTTGTTCTGAAGCCATAGCAGCACGAATTCCTGGCTGAGCACCAGGTGTAGTGGAAGGAGGAAAGAACGAATGTATGCTAGAAGAAGAAGCTCTTCCTCTACTCCTTCCTGAACTTCCTCTTCTGCCACCTCCAAAGTCTTCAGATGCAACCCTCTTTCCTCTGCTAGGTGCTCGCGAACTGCTACTACCAATATCTGTTCTAGCATCTGAAGGCAAACTATCAGTGAATCCAACTCCAGTGGCAGTAGCATCATCAGCTTCTTCACACATCTGGAAATCATCCTTTTGTTGTCTCCTTTCCTGTATGCTCTCAATCATCTGCAAGCATTGCCATTTAATACCTTCTGGCACACTTCTAACTCTGCCTGTGCATGGAGCAACTTCTTTCCTGGTTCCTGCTAGGTGGTGTTTCAACCTTGAAATTCCACCACTAACCACCTTTTCACAAAATAAACATCTGATTTTTAACCTTGAACCCTCAACTGGTATACCCCACTGCCATGCCGGATCATCAGACTTTGAATGAGAGTCTCTACCACCCCTTCCTGCCATCTCAATGGAGTACTTTAATTCAAACAAAAACCTGAAAATAAAAGCACTTCGTAAATCCCCCAATCTTCAAATAACACTCAAATCGAGTGTCTCCCACTTCATGAATGCAATAAAATCGTATACACACACTTAATAACTTCATATTTTGTCATTCAAAAAAAAAACCCGAAATAACACAAAAAACAATAAATATAAAGGAAAAAAAGGAAAAAAACATTAAAAATATACCTAAATCCGAGTTTGGAGGCTTGGACGGACACCGTAGGGCACGATTTTAGAGCTTTGAACACCAAGGAGGCGAAAACCGACTCTTAGGGAGCTTGAAGAACCCAAAAGGAGAGAGGAAACCCGCGAAAAATCGCGGGTTTCCCTCGGCCCGGGACCCTTTATAAGGGTCCCAGGGCGTATCGCCCGTATCGTACGATACGGGCGATACGCACCGTATCGTGCGATACGGGCCGTATCGCACGATACGGTGCGATACGCCCGCACCTGCGATACGGGGGCCCGTATCGTATCGTGGTGGCCCACGATACGATACGTATCGCACCGTATCGTACGATACGGTGCGATACGGACAACACTGTTCTTTATTGTTTCTTTCCAACATTTTTGTGATCGTCCTCTACCTCTTTTATTACTTTCAAAATCTAGTTTTTCATACCTTCTTATAGGTTCTTCTTTTGATCTTCTTCTATATGTCCAAACCACCTTAAACGATATTCTCACATTTTATCCTCTATTGGTGCCACACATAATTTATTTTTAATAACCTCATTATGTATATGGTCTTTTCTTGTATGACCACTCATACATCTCACCATCTTCATTTTTGTCACAGACATCTTCTGTACAAGTTGATGATTAACTGCCCAATACTTAGAACCATAAAACATGGCAGGTCTAATTGCAACTCTATAATATTTACCTTTTAACTTTAATGATATCTTCTTATCACAAAGAATACTTGATGCTCCTCTCCATTTTAACCAACCAGCATTAATTCTATGTGTAACATCTCCATCAATTCTTTCATCACTCTGAAAAATTGACCATACGTATTTAAAACTTTCCTTTTGGGGGATGCAATGTATGCCAATTTTAATTTCTATGTCCTTTGAAGTAACCAAATGATCAAACTTACATTCCATATATTCTGTCTTTGTTCTACTAAGTAGGAAGCCTTTACTTTCTAATGTTTCTCTCCATAGTTCCAATTTTCTATTAACTTTTTCTTTAGACTCCTCCACTAACACAATGTCATCTGCAAAAAACATACACCAAGGTACTTCATCTTGAACATGTTTTGGTAACTCATCAATCACCATTATAAATAAGTATGGACTTAAAGTTGATCCTTGATGTAACTCAATATTAACTTCAAAGACATCTATCATTCCTTCATGAGTCCTCGCACATGTTTTTGTACCATCGAATATGTCTCTTATAAGGTTTATGTATGTCAATGGGATACCTCTTTCTTCCAAGGTTCTCTAAAGAACCTCCATAAATACCCTATCGTAAGCTTTTTCTAGATCAATAAATATCATTTGAAGGTCTTTCTTTTTTTGCTCTAAAATATTCTATACGACATCTCAAAAGGTGAATCGCTTTAACAGTAGTTCTGCCTGACATGAATCCAAATTGGTTCTCTATTGTACTCAGTATTTGTCTTAACCTACGTTCGATAATTCTTTTCCATAATTTCATAGTATGGTCATTAACTTGATACCCCGATAATTCGCACAATTCTGAATGTCTCTCTTGTTCTTATATATGGGTATAAGTGTACTTGCTCTCCCTTCCTTGGGCATCTTTTGGTTTCTCCATATTTCATTAAATAGTCTTATGAGCTAAGTGATTCCTATTTCTTCTAGAATTTTCCAAACTTCTATAGGAATATTGTCTCGTCTTACCGATTTACCACCCTTCATATGTTTAAGAGTCTCTTTAACTTCATTTTTTTGAATATGTCAATAGAAATTGTGGTTTATATACTTTTCTGATTTAGCTAACTCTACTAAGCTAATAGTAACATCTTTATTTTCATTAAAAAGCTTATAAAAATTGTTTTTCTATCTATTTCTTGTATCATCGTTTGCTACTATCATCTTTTGTTTGCGCAAGCTTGCATGGTTTATGGGATTCACAATCATTGACATAACAGGCAGATCTATAAGTGTTTTGATGCACAAGGAAAAGAGTGTGTGAGGTAATGGGTGTGAGAAGATTTTCAAGACCGGGTAACTATTCTTGAAAGGGTACTAACTTTGAGTTAGTGTGTATTGGCAAAGAGATATCATGTAGCCCAAAGGTTATGGTTATCGATCACATCATAAATGGACATGAGTCACACATGATTCCTCACACATGTTTTTGCACCATCGTACATGTCTCTTATAAGGTTTATGGATGTCAATGGGATATCTATTTTTTCAAAGGTTCTTCAAAGAACCTCTCTCGGTACCCTATCATAAGCTTTTTCTAGATCAATAAATATCATTTGAAGATCTTTCCTTTTTTCTCTAAAATGTTCCATAAGATGTCTCAAAAGGTGAATGGCTTCAATAGCAGATCTTTCTGGCATGAATCCAAATTGGTTTTTTGTTGAACTTAATACCTGTCTTAACCTATGTTCGATAATTCTTTCCCACAATTTTATAGTATGGTCATTAACTTGATACCACGATAATTCACACAATTCTAAAGGTCTCCCTTGTTCTTATATATGGGTATAAATATACTCGCTCTCTATTCCTTGGGCATCTTTTGGTTTCTCACTATTTCATTAAATAGTCTTGTGAGCCAAGTGATTCATGTTTCTCCTAGGATTTTCCAAACTTCTATAGGTATATTGTTTTGTCCTACCGATTTACCACCCTTCATATGTTTAAGAGTCTCTTTAACTTCATTCTTTTGAATACGTCAGTAGAAATTGTGGTTTATATACTTTTTTGATTTAGCTAACTCTACTAAACTAATAGTAACATCTTTATTTTCATTAAAAAACTTATAAAAATTGTTTTTCTATCTATTTATCTGAATCATAGTATCTAACACCTCCATTAGCTTACCGAACAATGTTCCGATATTCCAAAAACCAATACGAATCTTATTATATAGGACTAGCTTCCTTACCCCCGCGTCCATCCATATTGAAAATGCGTATACCCTTGCTTACTTTTCACTGCATTCGGGCTCTACAGCGCATTGTTAGGCCGGGACTCCCCAAAGCAATTCTCATAATTTATGTAATCTATGGTATAAAAATTTGACAAGTAATCTAAGTAAATATCACTAGTAGGTTGTTTGACAACTATTAAAATACTTGCAGGAATGACAAACTATAACTTAATTTACAGTAGAAATCCTTCAGTCTTAGAATAATAATAGGATATTAGTTGGGTAAACTATGTGGAAGACCATGCTTCTACAAGTGGATGGGTTTTCACTGTTAGTGAGAGTATCATTTCCTTGGCATCAAAGAAATAAATATTTATTACTAGCCAAATTTATTGCTTTAGCAACCGTAGGAAAGGAAGTAGAGTGGCTTAGGAATCTACTTCATTCAAATTATAATATAGCCAAAGCCAATGACACTCATATTGATGAGATATGATAGTTAGAGCACAATATCAAAGACATACTACTAAATATATAAGGAGAAATATAAACATATCGGTTTGAGGCACAATTAGGTGAGATTTGATCAAGACTAAACTTATTTCCATTATATATATATATATATATTAAATCAAAGTTGAATCTTGCATATCCTCTACCGAAAGGTTTGACAAGGGATTTGTGCATAAAGCATCAATCAAGATGAGTCTCAAGTCAAGTGATGAAACTAAAGGGAATGAAAACCCGACCCTACTTGAGTAACATCAAATCTTGAGTTCAGTAAAAAAATATGTTATTAGTATGGTTGCAACTACCTACTAATTAACCATCTCAAGGTAAAGCTACTTAGTTCTATAAAAGTGATAAGAATAGGTTGAGTTATGCTCTTAATAAACATGTAGCATATACCTACTAGAGTGTTCTTGTTGAAGGCACTTTTGATAAAGTCTACCTACATGAGTAGGGTTGCTTCATAGCGTTTGGAGCTTGGATTAAAGGATAACATACACAAGGCTATTTAAAATGTGTTATCCTTAAATTACAATTTTATTGGCATATACATCCTATCTATAAGTAATGCACACTTGTTCCAATGGATTGAATGGTTAAAAACCTATCCATCATTCCAATATGGATGACCAGGAACCTACCTCTTATTAGGTATAGGTTTGAAATCCGAGATACCTGTATTGAAGGTATAGAATTTCCAAGATGGTGATTTTTGAACTTATTTTGAAAGTAGTAGCCCATTGTGAGATGATTTTCAAAAATAAGGAACTATTCTTGAAAGGGTTCTAACTTTGGGTTAGTGTTTGTTGGTGATGACATGTCACATAGCACAAAGGTGGTGGTTATCTTGTGATGTGTGATGACATTGTGAATGGCAAGATTTTCTTATGGGTTGGAAAACCATGCCTCTTAGAGAAAAATAGTTGACTGCAACCCTTGGAAAGGGTGGTTTCTGCTTTTAACATGAACTTGATTATGATCATTATAAATAACAGTATTAAGCTAATGGTTTAGGTAGAGAGAACATCTAAAACACCTTTGCGAAAAATCTAAAGTTGCCTATAACACTCTTCAGTTTTCTCACAAATTTTATTTTATGTATTTTGCATTTACACTTGCTTTTCTTATCAAATTTTTGGAGTAACTTACTATAATTTCTTAAGCATGTCATGGAGATGTAATGAGAGTTGTATACTAACCTTTTTACCCTTTTTGTTGTAGAAGTGTTATGGTGTTTATTAGTAAAGATTTTGGTTTGCAGTCATTTTGAGTTGTTTTTCGATATTTTGAAGCAAATATTGATTGTCATTTCATGATATACAGAAGAAAACCCCAAATTCTATGTGGGGTTCTAAAACACAAACTTCAAGCATGAAATTCATATTTGCAATCCAACATAGGAAAAAGGTTAATAGCATATAAGCACCAAGTTGCCAACACTTACAAGATTTGTCGGTTTCTCTAAAAGAAAAGAGAGTTGATATCTTCACAAAAAACCAATATCCAAAAACCCTCAAACACCAACAACGCGCCGCTGACCTTGATGAAGTTTTGGTGGAACCACCATAACAAGGTGGTATTAGTGGAAACTTTTGGTTGTCAAATTGTGGAAGAGAATCTAAAACTAGAGTGAGTCTCTCCATTGCACTAGATGAGTTTCAAAGCATGTCATGGTGTAAACACCCAAAATTTAAAATGTTTTCACAAAACTCCTAAATTTTGAAAATCAATTTAAAGCCTTTATGAACCTTTAAATTCAAAAATCCCAACTTTTTAAAGTTTAAGTATTTTTGAGAAATATTTCAAAATAAAGGTTTTAAATTCAATAGCTCATGAGTTTCGAAACAAAAGCAGACAGACCCAATTTAAGCCTAGATCTAGATCAATTCCCAAAAGCAAAGAAGATAAGATTGAAGTTTATCAAATCAAGATGAGATCAAGCTCAAATTCAAATAGGGGATCGAGCTTATCAAATCAAGATGAGATCAAGCTCAAATTTAAGATGGGATTGAAGCTTATCAAATCAAGATGAGATCAAGTTCAAATTCAAGATTGGATCGAGCTTTATGAGATCAGGTTCAAATTCAAGATGGGGTCGAGCTTATCAAGTCAAGATAGAATCAAGATCAAATTCAAAATGGGGACGAGCTTATCAAATGAAGAAGAAGCCTGGCAAGTGCATACACACGGCCAATATGAAGTACCTTGTATCAAGTTATAAAAATGACCAAATGATCAAGTCATCAAGCTAAGGCAAGACTAGCATTGGCCGGTTGAAGCAACTCACTTGGTGGAACCAAGCCCAAGGCCGACTACACCAAAGACTAGCCCACATGGGGCTGGTCCAATTCACCACAAAGGAGACCACCTTAGTTGAATGAAAGACCTTGGTATGGAGCTGACCCAACCTACCCCAAGGAAAGGGCTAGAAGCTTGGAAATTGGGGGAAATTTTGGAGAGAGATAGGCTAGCTAGAGGTTGATCTTGGGGTTGGGAAGGAGGTCCTGCATAAAAGAAAATCGTGGGTTGCAAGGTGAAGGAAAGAAAAGGAAGAAGAAGAGGGTAGAACTAGGCTTGAGTGTGAGGGAGTTTGAAGTAAGAAGAAGGAGGTGCTGATTGGATTTCAATCTTGAAATCTCCGGCCGATTGGATGAAATTTTTGTAAGTATTTCATCCCTTTGTTCTTAATCCTTCTTTCATATTGATTTAATTGAAATGGGGTTGTATTAATGGAGCATTGTCTCCCCCCATGTTGTAATAAGATTTAGAGTTGAAGAATTTTCATTCTATGGTTGAATTGCCACTCTCACACACTCGCACTCTACTTGTTTGATTATGTGATTCTACCTTGATATACATTATAAACACTCTATACTCTCAACCCCCTCTATGCTTAAGATAATATACATATTTCCATTCATTTATTTTCAGCAATTCAATTTTGGGAGCTGTGTTGTTGCAATTTAAATTCGGGTGAGTATTGTGTTGTTGCAATTTAAATTCGGGTGAGTATGCATTGCATGTATGTTCTATGAACCGAAAATTTATTTTCTACATCTACATACTTGTATTGTTTTAATTTTAATTCTCTGATCCGTGCTCCGAATGCACTGAAACTTTAGGCACAATATCTACACACATTAGCCCACTTAAAATAAAATTTGCAAGAATTTTAGGATCGTAAAACCCTATGAATAAAATTGAGAAACATTGGACAAATCCATCTCTATTTTCTGTACAGTTGGATTTCCTGAGATAGGGGTTGGGTAAAAGTCTTATATATCTGTCTGTAGGAATTCAAATTTGTTGAAATTAGTCTCACTGAAAAGACAACATCTATAGCCTTCTAAAAAGACTAAAATCACAACATTTGGAGTTCTGTACACCGAGATATAGAAGATTCTTTGAGCCTCTGTATTTCTGTCACAGAACCTCCTGAAATAGTGAAGTTAGGTCAACTTCCCGATTTAATTTTGCAAATATGTTGGTCCAAAATTCAAAACAAAAGATGTTCTAGGATACTAATACATTAGGGAACATACTGTAAAAATTTCATGAATTTTGGAGATCCTTAGACCCTTGAGAAATATTTGGGAACAAGGGCTGAAAAATAGAGCCAGTTCTGTTTTTCAGAACTTGGTAAATTTCAAGTTTCCAAGCTAAGCACATTTCACAATTACTTTGAAAACACTACACCTTCACATGAATTTGAGTTCTTTCACCTACAATTTTAAAATTTCTAAGTGCTTAGATTGACTCTTGAGCGTCGGTTCAAGAAGGCCTAGAGCGAAAAGAGCCCGCTTAGCAATAATCGCCCCAAAAGTCAGATTTTCAAAACTTTGCTAGTTTTTGCAAACTAGCTAGCACGCTCGTGCATTAAGTGGATAAGAAATTCTCGCTTAAGTCTCTACATAGCCTTGGAGTGAAAAATTTCGTGTCTACACATGGATCACGCCAATGTAAAAAAATTTGGTCTCCAAATTTTGGAAACTTTGGTTAGCAAGCATCCAAAATGACCATTTGCAATGCCATTCTCGTGAAGATAATTATTGGAGAATTTCCAAAATAATGAAAATTTCCATATTTATCTAAGAGTTGTAACTCTTGATGTTGGCACAAATATTGAGGTGCACATATAATGAGGTACACACAAATCTAGAAGATGACTAACATAATAAAGAGTCATAAACACACTTAATGAAGTGTGATGGCTCTTGAGAAGAGACTCTTTACCATCTATATATAGATGAGTGCAGCCAACTTCTTGAGAAAATGAGGAGAAAAAGACAAGAGGGTGTATCATGGTGTACAAATAAGATTCATGAAGCACATGTGTAAAGTTCTATCATATTCACATAAGTGCAAGTTCATCTTTGTTATTCTTTTATGCACAAAAAGAATAATAGGGAATTAGTATTATCTTGTTATCATTGATGTCTAGGGCTTGGTTATGTTCATGTAAGACTAGCCAAGTGTTTTTCAATGTATCGTGCAGGAAATTCGCTATGAACTGCTTGCATCCTGAAAGTTAAATCCGATGGTGGCAAATTAAGCCTAAAGAAAGTGTGATATATCGCATACTTAGAAGGCACTATGCAATATTTTTTTTTTGTGCTGAATTTATTAAATCAACAACTATGTTGCAAGGGTACATCAAATTGGAATACGTACCCATATCCGATAGGTACCCGATATGGGTATGCGTATCGGTACGTGGGGTACGTAACGATACTGTATACAATGTACCGATACGTGTAGGCATGTACCAGTATGCGTACCCAATCTGGGTATGTCAAGTACTCGTATCGGGTATGTATTGAATTCTGGTCGACCCATACCTGATCCAAAAAAATTAATATAATTTTAACCCTAATTGATCTCTCTATGCTCTATCCCGATCTCTCTCTGCTCTACCCTATTCCCCTCTTTTTTCTTGCAGAGCAGGTCACCTGGCCCTCTAGACGAGTATCACAGTTGCAACTATAATAAATGCCAACATATCTAGGAAGCTTAAGAACTCAAGGACTTCATAAGGCAGGTCGCCTGGCCTCGACAAAACAGTGAAACCCAAAAAGAGAATCTGGGTAGGAAGGAAGGTGACAACCGAGAACAACAAATAGCAAATCCTTTTCTCGAGGATGCCAATGATAACGACAGAGACCATCTTTGCTCCAAGATGGAAGAGATAACCAACCAAGAATGACGCAAAGAGTTCATAAACCACTGTACTCAGCAACGGATACATGCAGAAGGTAGGCCCTTTGTCATCATTCTCCAAGGAATAACCCTCCATGAGGTAGATGGGAAGTTTGGTCAATCTATTTTTGCTACCTTCTTTGTCAGAAAAGAGGGGTCCAGCAAACACAATAACCAGCTGCAGTATAAAAATGGGTAAGCAAAATAGGAGAACTTGGGCAATGGTCTTTGCATTCCACTGCCTACTTAGCATCCCCAAATCGCTCTTCTTAAGAGATCCATGAAGCAAAAGCACCAAACAAAGAAAGAGGCAAGGCTCTGCAAAACCAAAATTCGAGAGAACGTATATATCCTGCACAAATTCTTTTGCCATTTTGAACTCAAAGAATTCAAAACCTTCCTCTCACCCCTAAATAGGTCAAGGCGCTCAATTTCTCCAAAGCCCCATCACAACTAATGGATATCTTTGATGATGTAATGGTCTATGATGAAGCTATTAGGCGTGCTATCCGCTCCGATGTCCAGGTAATTATCTTTTGATGTCAAATCAGGAATTTTTTGTATCCCTAATATCTTGGAATTTTTTATTCAAGTAAAACTTTTCTTTATGTTTATAATTTGATACGAGAATTATAGTTGTTCTTTTTTGGCGTCTGTAATTGAGGTTATTGTCTTTGTGTATTCGTCTCAGGCAGTCAAAGACAGGGATCTTGCATGTAGGTCGTATAGCTGGGCTTTATTGTACCTTAAGGTGAGATTTATCTGTTAATATTTACCCATCATGCTTATGACTTTATTGTGTACATTGTGTCTTCATTTCTTTCACTGTTTCTTGGTTGATCTACTTTTTACTTTGAGAGTAATGTGGTTCATAAAGAGATGCTTAATTATTCGTTTCCCTGTTGCTCGAGGTTCCCATCACCTTGTTGGACGATATAGTGCATTTGCTCCAATGAATGTTCAGGATGTCCTTTCTTGTCTCATAATGTTGACATACATAAAGGCACCAGCCAAATCTTTCCTTTTCACCATGACAAGATATTTTCTTCCAGAAACCACAGTGTCAAAGATGACCTAAGAAGCTCGAAGAAAGACCAGGTAAACATATATAGCCTTCCGCGTTCAAAGAGCATCCCATGTTTCAACATTAAACAAATGTTGAACCTACTAAAATGTTTATGAGATACCCTTCTAAGACATTGATGGCTTAGATGTTTGGGTAAGGTGTTTAATTGTTTTGACTTTGAAGAAGAATATAAATGACATTCTCATAGTTAGAATAGAATTATTCCCAAACACTAGAATGCTATTTAAAATATAGAATGCTCTATATAATTGTGTGTATATATATTTATGTAAATTAATTTTTTTATTATATTTTTTAATAGTGGCGTATCTGTACCTTAGTTTTTAAAAAAATTACGTACCCCATACCCGTACCAGGTATAGTACCGTACCCGTATTCATGCAACATAGATCAACAATAATGGAATAAATCTCACTCCAAAGGCATCAACAATATCTCTCTAAGTGAAACGGCTCCAAATAGGCTTAATTTTTACCATTTAATATCATAGAGAGAGCAGCACACCTTTGGAAAATCATTCATTCAAGTATATGAGTTGAAAGCCATGACCCTTCACGTGAGGTTCGAAGCATGAATATGTATCATGGGAATGGCCATGATATGTATGACATGATGAATGGCCATGAAAATTCATATTGTTTCGTGGCTTCAACACAACGTTATGTGTATGTGTGTGTATGGCTAAGAGACACGTTTATAAGGGGAATAACCTTGTGATGCATGGTCATCTTATGAGTGAAGAGGCGCGATGATGCATGAGCCATTAAAGTGGCTGTTTGCAGTTACCAAGGAATTACTCAATGACTCCTTCAAAGGTATGATTGTGCTTCTTATATTATAGGATATTCAAACCATTGGCACCAGGGAAATAGTGCGTTTGATGACAACAAACAGAGTTCTGTTGTTACTCTATTGGAGGCCCGAATGGACGCATCTCTTTGGTATCTCAATTGAAGACCGTGGACTATCTATAATGCTTAATGCCAACAAGAGGATGAGACATAAAGGATCTTGCCTCTTGGATATTAAGAGAGAAGAGAGGTGCTTCTGCTGGCCGAACGGGGACACTTTTATGGCACCTTCATTATCTATCTTTCATTACGACTATGAACATAACCAGCTCACTCGATGTGCTCGATTTCAAGGGCATGATGCTTCATAATAAGAAAAGTTGTTTTTCAATAAACGGTGGTGCCCCTTGACAATGGAAGAGTAAACCGACTATAGTAAATGGCTAGAAGTGTCATGTTTTCTGCCATTGTAAAGGCAATTGATCAATGGCCTAAGAGTAGGCTGGAACGACATGTCCATTCATCAAGATATGCAGCAACTAAGTGTTACGTGTCTATGGAAAGAGACAACTGAACTTTCTTTCAGTACTTCAATAAACAGAGCACCGTTGTGGTGAAATGTTCGGTCATAAGTAGCAGTGCATTTCATAAGGGGCCAGACTGTTCGGTGAGAGTAGTATCTCTTAACAACAAACATGCCCAACGATTGTCTGTTCATGCATGTAACAAGAATAATGTGAAAGGTTCTATGTTTGGAGTGAAAGGCCACACTTATTTGTAAACTTGAGAGTCAAACCAACGGTAGGTTCATGACCGGATGGTCATGATGGTTCACCAATGAAAGAACCACTTACCTTCCTGACGCAGCATGATGCAAAGTCATATATGCTTAAACAAAAAACGAAGAGGAAGTGCATGTGCAAGCCACCAGCAATCCGTGAAGGGAGACGCACTTGATTGCCAGTTTACTATTTGTTCAAGCCAGAAATTCACATCAACAAGAAACTGTGTAGTTTCATACTTCCCTTACAACATAATCGTAAAGCCAAGTGTGTGTACTAGCTTTTCAGGCAACCAGCAAAGACTTATGCAAACTCCTCACATCGCTGGTGAGCTGGTATTGCTCGGATGATTTTGAATTGCAGAAGATGCCCCAATTTCAGGCAAGTTGTGTTCCAGCAAGTATTGAGAATCTATATTTCTTTCTCTCTAATTTCTCTTCTCTTGTTTTGGATTTTGGTATGTCGAAAATGCAGGGAGTAAAGAATTATCCATCGATATGCAATAAAGGACCAGTCACTAATGACCACGGTGTTTTTGGAAGATGGTTGTCTTCGAGTGCAAGAAAGAGCAATCACTGATGAGAGGATATCGTCCCCAACTAAAGCGACAAGGCAACGGCGAGCCCTCTATCAAAATTGGATATTTGGGTTCATAACGGGTCTGGAGGATGAAAATTGTATATTGGGTTAGATCTTATATGGACCAAGGTTAGTTGTACATATCTGAGTCTTCGTTATTAATGAGCATCTAAATGGAAATATATTTATGCATGTTCAATGCCAAAATCATATATATGAAGTGAATTATTTGGATTTAAATATGTAACTTGGATGTGTACATATCCATGTGCATATGTGCTACCATATGATAGGAAATTCGTATTTATGGAAATGGAAATCTTACCTGCGATACCTTTATGTGCAAATTAGATTCTCCACATAAATGGACATGTATGCACTTTTCTGGCTATGTAGTAAATATATACATGTGACATGACATGAAATGCTTGTAGAAGGTTGTGAGAATCATGTGACATGATTAAAATAAGCTCCATTTCTCTTTTGGTTTTATGGTGTCTTAAGGCAAGGGCTTAAGAATGGCCGTCCTGCATTGGATGAGTTGATGTTGGTCCAGACCATGGTCGAGGCCCATCAGAATCCGCCATGGCTTGCCGTGGAACACCATGGTTGTTGATGCAACGCTAACAATGTTTCTATAAATGTCAGGTGAGAACATTTTTGTATAAATCCAGACATGGCCTAGTTGACAACAAAAGGATTATTTTGGGTCAATTTGGAACTATACCAAAACCAATCTAATTCATATTGCATCAGTTTGGATATAATCTACACGAGAGTTCAAATTTGTGTCAGTTGTGTGTCTGGGACAGTTCTGGGTAACCCAAAACCAAATTCTTGATGTTCTAATCAAGTTGGATCTGATTGGATCCAAATACATTGAGCCCAATCTCAATCTATTTTGGGTGTGGTTTATTTGGTTTTGGATGGGAGCCAGATCGCAGGTTTGAATCTATCAGTCATGGACCAAAATGATTGTACGGATCTGACTTGATTCATCTACATTGAATCTAGATCTCTTATCTGGATATGATGGACAGTCTTAGGACCTTATTATGTTTGGTTGATATTGGAACCATTGGGACCCTGATTTGACCTCGATTTGAACTGTTGGCTTCAGAATTTGATGACCTTTCAAATGGCAACATATTATGCATGACTAAAGACCAAAAGTTTATGGATTGAAAATGAACATTTTGGATCTAAATATTTATAATTTGGATCTTACACATATGTGCATGTATATCATCATATGAGCACGTGTAAATGATATACTTATGCATTTAGTATGTATATTTGTTTATTATGAAACATGTCTTGTTAAGCATGTAGAAAGATGTGAATAACATGACATTGCACATATTAAGTGGTATCCAGTTACACACATGAATATGCTTAATGGATGCTTGATGGATATGTTTACGATCAGTCATTGCATATGGTGCTAGTTGACTGAATCGGTATAGCCAAGCAACCAAAGTTTAGACAATTTGTATGATGAGTATTAAAGTACTCAAAGAAATGCTCAATTATAGATTGATCTATAATGATAACCTTTCTATTTTAGAAGGAAGATAATATGTTCATTGGATAAGCTATTCGGTAGACCCATATGAGTTTTTGGGTCTTGGCTCATGGTGAGAGTACAATTTCTTACAAATCAAAGATACCACCATGATAGATTAATTTGTAGTTTGCTTCTTCATATCCAATATGGGGTCAATATCAATGAATTACTAAAGAAGCAAAAGCACTTATAAGTGCATCAAAGTTATACAACCTACCAATCTATTTCATGATATCCGATATATCTAGCAATATCGATGAATTCTATATAATGAAATTTAGACTTGTGGATGTGATATATATATATGACAGATTTGATAAAGAGCAGTTTTATTTGTTTTGTGAACCTTTAATGAAATGTTTGACAAGAAAATTATGATGACAAGCCCGATTACTAATCACCGATACTGAAAACTCAACTCACACTATAACTTTAAGTCCTAAGTTCAATGAGCAAAAATACACCATAAGTACACTCAATGATGTTTGAAATCTTATTGTAAGTCATGTACCCTAGTTTATATGGTTCGAATGGTTCAAAGCTTGTCTACTATTCATTTTGGATGAGTGAAAATCATGACTTAGGTAATGGTTAGCTTAAAGTTAAGATTTACTCACCTGCTTCATGAATCTTATTTGCACACCATGACATACCCTCTTGTCTTTTTCTTCTTACTCTCAAGAAGTTGGCTACATCCCATCTATATATAGATGGTAAAGAGTCTCTTCTCAAGAGTATTATCGGTGACTTTTTGTTATGTGTCATCTTCTAGATGTGTGTGCACCTCAATATTTGTGTCATCTAAGAATTAAAACTATTGGATAAATCTGAAAATTTTATTATTTTGAAAATTCTCCTTCAATCTCCTACCATTTCCAAAATAATCAAAGTTTAGACACCACCTAATATATTTTGTTTATGCAGAATTTAATTAATCAAATGAACGTACTCCAAAGGCTCAAACAACAATGACAAGAGTCCCAAGACCATAGATGTGAAGAAGGACGAGAGAAGTGTTAACCTCGTGTAGAAAATGCGAAATCTGGTGTGATGTTGAATAAGTATAAAAGAACCAGAGTGCCATGCTATTGTAAGTCATTATCAGAGTTCGTATCCTGTACCCATTCTCAGGTATCCAGAGGGGATGACGAAATCAGCTCCTTCACCACCTCTACATCCGCTTGCAGTCCTCTGTATCTTGCTGTTTTCTTCTTCCCTTCAAGCTGCTTATCCTTCCTTCAAGCCCGCCGACATCATCCTCCACAATTGTGGGGCATCCTCTGACGCCATTGATGCCAACAATCGTCTCTGGACCAATGATTCAGTGGCACTCTTTTCTCCCTCGTCTTCCTCAGCGGCCAAGGCAACCAAACTAGACACTTATCTTCCTTCTCAAATTCCCTACAGAACCAGCCGCATCTTCACTAGCAATGGCTCCTTCAGATTCAGTAATCTACATCGGTCGCCATTTCGTTCGGCTCTACTTTTACCCTGCTAGTTATAGTACCTTCAATCCTAACAATTCCTTCTTTTCCATTCGCACTGAGCCTTACACTTCTTGCCAGCTTCAGCCCTGCCATCGCCGCCACGGCTGAAACCAGTCCGTCGTCATCCGAGAATTCTTTATTACCATCCCACCGTCGCGCTCCCTCACTCTTAGCTTCTCTCCCTCACCAACCACTCCCAACTCATTTGCCTTCATCAACGGCATCGAGATCGTCTCCTCACCACAACTTTTCTTCTCGGGGCCTTCAATGCCTCCAACATCGTTGGCTCTTCACAGAAATTTTCACTGTATGATTCTGATGCTCTACAAACTGTGGTTCGACTGAATGCTGGTGGAGCTTATATCTCGCCTGCCGATGATTCCGGCATATTTCGAGCTTGGTATCCCGACAATCGCTACATTTTTGGTGCTGCTAGTGGAGTCTCATACAGTGGCGATCGCAATATCACAATCCGCTACTCATATGCCGTGTCGGATTACATTGCACCGCGCGACGTCAATGCCACCGCTCGATCTATGGGGCCATACAAAAAATACAACCTCACATGGTTGATTCCAGTAGATAACGGATTCCGCTACTTGGTGAGACTCTAAGCAAAGCAGCAATCAAAGTGATTTGCGGGTAGAACTCCATCCTAATGAGAAGTCCTCATCACAATATGCAGGTGGAATAATTAATGGGTTTGAGGTCTTTAAGATCAACGCTAGCTCAGGAAATCTTGCTGGACGAAATCCACCTTTGACACCTCTTTGTCCACCAGAAAACAAGCCTACTCGAAGTGATCGTGGTGTTGCACGCAGTCGCATAATCGTAGGTGCGCTTAGTGGTACCGCTGCAGCTTTATCATGGCTGTTACCAATAACTTCGGTGGATCAGTGCAGCCAAGGGAAGGGATTGCATTATCTACACACAGGAACAAAGCACACAATCATACATACACAGATATCAAGAGCACCAACATACTCCTAGATGAGAAATAGGTAGCAAAAGTGGCTCACTTCGGGCTTTCAAGGATATGTGCAGCAGTTGATGCCACTCATGCAACTACAATGGTGAAGGGAACCTTTGGATACTTTGATCCTGAGTACTTCCGCTTGTGCCGTGTTACTGAGAAATCTGATGTCTACTCGTTCGGGGTGGTGATGATTGAGGTTTTATGTGCACGACCCGTGGTCTACAGAAACCGCCCGACAGAGGAAACTGATCTGCTCAGCAGGGCCCTGCGGTGCCGGAGGGACGGAAGGCTCCAGCAAATTGTTAACCCATGCTTGAGAGGAAAGATTGCACCGAAATGCTTCGACAAGTTTGTTGAGACAGCCGAGAAGTGCTTAGCTGACAGAGGCGTAAAACGTCCCTCCATGGCCAATGTGTTGAGGGATTTGGAGTTGGCTCTAAACTTGCAGTTGCATGCAGAGGAGGCACAAATAGAAAATGGAATGGATGTTGCTTTCGTGATTGATTTCGGTAGTGAGCCGTCGTCCCCACACAACGGTAATAAGTAACGATGTGAATGGGCATACTTACGGTACTTCAGAGTTCCAGACCATGGAGATGAGCTTGAGCAATGTAGATTACGAAGACCAAAGCATCAGTGACCCTGAGGCAAGCTTTTAAGATGGATGAGGTGATTTCTGAAATGAATGCTTTGGCTTTATTTCATCGGTTACAGGCATCTATGTGGCAGCCACCAACCAACCAACTGCCTTAAACATGGGGAGAGAGAGAGAGAGATGCTTTTGGCGTTTCAAAGGCACCAGTTGAACGGCCACCTAGCCGCCACTCCAAGATAAACAAGAAGTTAAAAGGTCACGTTCAAGAATGGGGTTAAGATTCAAAACTTGTTCTTTACGATAAGTGCTTTGTTTTCTGACAATTGGTAATTAATAATGTTCAACAATTTGAATATTTCAATCCCGCAATTGAAATATATACCAAGATAAGAACTTAAGTATTTAGGAATTTTATTTATTATATTGAATTAATGTCGTTACAAATTTGTCAAGATTTATTAGTTCTTTTACCAGGTTTTAAAATGATTGAGCAAGAAGATAATAAGTTTAAGCTGTGTTCCTTCAATAGGGATAGATTTGACCTGAGCCTCCCGCGCATATTGCAGGTGATCCATTTCACACGCGGATTCAGATTTTTAGGCGGCATACCTGAGTTAGCTTGAGTCTCATAGGGTACGTTCTAGAGTTAGTTGGATCTTCTGTGTGTTGGATTGAGTTTGGGGATCCGGATTGTGTAGGATCCATTTTAGTGTCACATACGATGGCATGGTTTCTTGGGGATTTTCACGTGTTGACAAAGCAAGGAATTTAAAGATCCAAGGGGCATATATAACTAGCATAGATCATAACACGTACATACAAAAAGTAAAGACTGTAAAATACTCAATCATAAACCGTGTTGTTGCAATCAAGTTGGTCAAAATATTTTGCAAAGTATATATAAATTGAGATATATACAAAGAATCAAGGGCCCTAAGTCACGTAATAAAAGGTGAAGCTACAAAAGATTGAAGCACGGAAGCTCCTCAATCCCGTTTTGAAGTGTCAATATTAAGCTCCTTGAATATAAGAATGTTTATATAAGAAAAAAAGGCCACCCTAACTCAGGGGAAGAAGGAGAGAGTGTTGGAAAATAATAAATCATGGATAAACCCAGCTCATGGCAGCAATTTTGTCTTTTGGGTTTTCTATGATCTAAGCTTATTTTGGGTCATCGACCTAGATATTAGAAAAAACATGCTTGATTTTGAAGGAATCCTAGATAATTGTAATAAAGCTTAATTTTAGTCAAATTTTCTAGAATTGTGTAATGTGTTTGAGAAAAACGTATTTTTTTAGACCTATAAATATGTGTAATTTCAACTTTCCTTCTCTCTTGAGTTCTTTGCCTTTAATATAACATAGCATTTACTATTTCCATTAACATCCTATTTTTTCTTTCAGCCACTCCAATTTGTTGTAGTGTATTTGGAGCATTAGTTTGGTGTATGATCCCTATTGACTGAAAATAGTTCAGGTTATAGTATTCTCCTCGTTAGTCTGTCCTTAAACATTTGATACATGTGTTAAGTTGTAATTCTACTTAGGTTTTGAAAATCTTGAATTTTTCTAAAGCTTCCTCTTTAGAATCATCAAATATACATGACAATATCGAGAATAATCATCAATGAAAGTAGTGAAGTATTTTTTCCACATATAGTGGGCCATCCATGCAAGCCATCCGACATTCCATTAACAACTCCTTTGCATGCTTGGAGTCTTGGTAAGCATTGAACAAGGCATCCGACATTCCATTAAGAATATGTCCCATGCATATGTATCATCATTATCTCAAATTTGCCTTGCTTGAGTTGCTTCAATGGTTTCATTTTCTCTTTCTTTTGGCCTAAAAGTGAAGCCATTTTCTCTAGCTTCATGAAGTTGGAAGTCATTTCTCTAAGTGATGCCATTGGGAATCCAATATAAAAATAAGTCTTAAAATTGTTATTGTTGTTGCAGCAACAAAGAAGTATTGTCTTTGAGATGAGCTGACAGCAACAACGATTTATTTGTTTAATAACAAGTTGAGTTCAACCAATGATCTATTCGTTTAATAACATGCCGAGTTCAACAAATAGCTTGATGAAGAATTGGTTCAGCATTAGTACAACAACAATAACAAGACCGTTATGAGAACTTGGTGATTGAAGTAATGATATGAAAAACGATATTTTACATAGGAAACAAATTATGTGAATTGTGTGAGATCTCCAAGGTGTGCCGATGCACTTTCCTTAAGGCTTATTTCGTTACCGCTGGAATCAATAACTAGGTGAAAGTGCATTTTAGCAAAATTACTTTGAGATATAATGGAGAGTTAGCCAGCTTGTCTAGCACACACATAGTCGAGCCCAAACAGTCGATGGCACTTCTAGAATGAGAGAACTATGTTTCTCTTGTATATACTAAAGAGAACATACAACACACTATTTCAAGACATTTTGAAAATCAAGAAAAGAGTGGTGAGAGAATAAGCGATGAAGAAAATGGTTTGCTTCATGCTCTTCACTGTGACTCCAATCACCTATTTATCGATTCTCATTCTCAATGGTTTTTGGAAAGGTGGTGACCATTCAGCAAAGTTTAACAAAAATAGATATCACCATATCAATCGACATGGTTCCCATTCAACTGGTTTCCTTTTAAAACCTTTTCATTTCATCAATTGAATGTTATAAGGGCTAACCGGTGTGGCAATCTAGGAGTGAATCTTTCTTTCTTTATCACCATTTTCTTTTGAAATTGTTTTCGTAAAATTTCATTTGCACCATTCACTCTAAAAGAGAAAGCTCACCCATAACACCACTCCTCCATGGAAGAAATCTTTTTTTTGTTGGAAGAGAAAAAAAAATAGTGGAAATAATTAAGGCAAAGAACTTAAGAGAGAAGGAATTCTTCACTGATGATGTAGAAGTTGAAATTATACATATTTATAGGTCTAGAAAAAACAAATTTTTCTAAGACATTAAACAATTATAAGACAATTGACTAAAATTAAGCTTTATTACAATTATCTATGATTCCTTGAAAATCCAATGTCTTTTCTAATTTATAGGTCGATGACCTAAAATAAGCTTAGTTCATAAAAATTCCAAATCACAGAATTATTGTCATGAGCTGGGTTTATCCATAATTTATTATTTTCCAGCAACCTCCCTTAAATAGAGTTCATTGTAATCATGTCAACCATTTTCTTCATCTTAAGAAAGGCATTTGCCCTTACTAGTTTAGTAAATATATCAACAATTTGATCATTTGATATGCAAAACTCAAGTACTTCAAACTTCATTAAATCTTTGATGAAATGATACTTAATATCAATATGCTTGCTTCTTCGATGGAACTCTGGATTTTTTATTAAATCAATTGTTGACATATTATCACACTTAATCACCGTTGTATGCTCTTACTTATGATTTAACTCCACTAACAATTGACGTAGCCAAATTGCTTGAGTAGCACAATATGCTATGCTTCTATAGTGGATAAAGCTATCACTTGTTGCTTCTTTGAGGACCAAAAGAAAAATTCATTTTGAGAGAAAAGGTGTAGCCGGAAGTGCCCTTTCTTTCTCTAACATCTCCTCCCCAATCACTATTTGTATATCCTATAAGTTCAAAGTGATTATATGGAAAATAAAGTATGCTATCATCCAAAGTACCTTTGATGTATCGTAAAATCCACTTGCAAGTGAGATTATTTAGGAGACTCCATAAATCTACTCAGTATTCTAATACTATAAATAATATATGGTCTAGTAGAAATTAAGTATCATAAACTTCCCATATAAGTCTTTTCAAGTATGTAGGATCAACTTTAGCACCACTCCCTTCTTTTGTTAATTTAAACCTTTTCATCATCAGAGTGCAAATTAGTTTACAAACCATCATCTTGAAATACTTAAGAATATATTTGGCATACTTGTGTTGGCAAATAAATATGCCTTTAGCTGATTGAGTTACTTAAGTCTAAGGAAGTAAGACATGAGACCCATGCAAGCCATCTCAAATTCAAGTGTCATAGTCTCCCTCAAGTTGACAATCATTTTTTCACTATCTCGAATAAATATTAGGTGTTTAACATAGAGACAAACTATGAGCAGTCTCCATCTAAGCGAATCTTAACATAAAAGGTAGGCTCATGAGGGCATCAAACAAAGTCATGATCTATAAGATATGAATCAATTCTTTTATACCAAGTTCTTGATGCTTGTTTTAAGTCATAAAGAACTTTCTTCAACTTGTACCTTTTTCACATAGCCCTCCCACGTTGATCAATATTTTAGAAATTCAAACTTGACATCCATTTGGTATATTTCCCAATGCCTATGAGTAGTCAAAGCAAGAATAAGACAAACAATATCCAATATCGCAACTGGAGCGAAGTCCTCAAAGTAATCAATCCCAGTCTTTTGTTTATACCCTTTGACTATTAGGCGAGCTTTTAGCCTATCGACCTTTCCATTGGGCTTATATATTGTCTTATAAACTTATTTCACACCAATAGATTTCTTGCTTTTTGCAAGTAGAGTTAGCTCTCACATGTCATTTTTTTTATTGCATGCATCTCATCATTCATTAATTGACTCCACCCTTCATCTTTTCAAGCTTGATAAAATGTTATTGAATCATAATTTTGAATAGAGAATAATTAACTATTTCTTCATCATAAGCATCATCTTATTTCTTCTTTAGATAGCACATAATCCTTCAAATGAGTAGATAAAACTCATTCTCATCTTTGATGTTAGGAAGCTTCTATTAAAATATGTATTTTATTTATTTTATTTTTATGTAATTGGAAACCTCCGCCCATGTAAGGAATCACCCTTGTATTGCCAGTCTCAAGACTGGATAAAGGAGGAGGGTTGTGTTAGGCTTCTGACAGCCAGCGTAAAACATCATCGGATTTTTATAACATGGATTACAAGGATCTGTGGAAACAAAGAATCCATGTAGCCGACCCCATCTAATATGGGAAAAGGCTTAGTTGTTGTTGTTGTTGTAATTGGAACTAGGTCATTTTGGCCCTAGTACAGTTGAACCAACCCCAAAGGGAGCCAATCACAACAACTAGTAGCCATTGGGGGGACAACCCTCTAACGACTACTTCAATTAGCCGTTGGGGGCTGGATGGACCATCCCCCCTTCCCTTACTCCCTTTTCTCCTCTTTCTTCTCTCACTCCTCTCTTTATGTCCTCTATAAATATAACTCCCATGTACATATCAAGCATGCCTTGTGTGGCTAAATCATATTTATTTATTTCCACTTCATTTTACCTTTGTTGCATATGCTTTATAGCCTTTTTCTAAGGCATTGTGATTAACTTTTCTAGGTGATATTCACTAATCTTTCGCTACTATATTGAAGCATCGACTTCCTTACATTGTATCAGGGCCATTTTTACGATCGTGAGAATATTCTTCATCGTTTCAAAAAGCATGTCAATTGTATCTTCTAAGTTTACCTTTTTAGTTTCTTTTTCTCCTTGAAATATGGATGATAAAAGGATTTAACTTTAGTTTAATACCCTTAAACTATAAGACATGGGCCCAATTTATGAAAAAATATTTATATTTCAAAAAGTTATGGAACTATGTAAGTGTTTCGAAAGTAGAACCTTATATTAATGCTACACTCGAGCAAAAAGAGGAATATAAAAGAGGTAATAGAACAATCCTATGAGTACTCATGAACAATATAAATAAGCACACTAGGAACACTTTGGTCGATTTTACCAACGCTAAAGAAGCATGAGAATACTTAAAAAAAAATTATGTTCAAAGCGATGTGGCTTATAAAATGACATTAAGAAACAAATTAGTCTCACTTAGACAATGAGATAAAGGGGTAAATAAATTTTTTAGCGAATATTCCAATGTTTGGAATCAATTATATGGCTATAAAAGTACATAATCTGTGCAAAAAAAAATTCCAATATTATTTATTCCAAGAAGACAGTGATATAACTTTTGAATATTAAGATATCCTAATCTTTTATGTCATAGGAGAGTATCACTAGTCAAGACATTAGCATATCCTATGCTATGTAGGTAGTCCATAATATAAAATCCACCCTCCCTATGGTCACGACCAATAATCTTCTTCGAGATACAATCATGTATAATATCATGTGGATGAAAAGTTATAGAACAATTTTTATTCGAGATTTGAGATATAGAAAACAAGTTTAAATTTAATTTTGGAACACTAATTTTGGAAACTTCAAAATTTTTATTTTACAAATCTCCAATTTTATTACCACTCAATTGTATTTCATCCACAGTATAATTTATACATGATAAATGTTTTTCAACACATGATTTTAAAATATTTTCATTGCAAGTCATATGAAATGAGGCACCAGAATCAATAATTCAAGAAACCATACCTTGAACTTCATTAGTTGAAGAGTAAACCACACCTATTGTTGCTTTGTCTTTCATTTGATCTTCAAATCTCTTTATTTTTTCTTCGAGTGCAACAATAGAAGATGAAACTTGTTCTTCTACTAATGTCACATTCCTTTTCAATTTAAGACAATTTGGTCTTATGTATCCGGTCTCTCTCTAATGATGGAAAATAATATCTTTTCTTGCTTCTTTACTTTTGAAATGAGGAGTATGGTAGGCCTTCATATTTGCTTCAGATTTTGATGGAAAATAATCTCTTTTCTTGCTTCTTCACTTTTGAAATGAGGAGAACGGTAGGCCTTCATATTTGCTTCGGGTTTTGATGCAGTTAATGCGGTGTCTCTTTGAAGTCTACCTTCATTTATTCTCATTTTCGTCATTTGGAGATCAGTAGAAACCTCTTCTTTTATAAGAAAAGGTTTTCGATGGATAAGAGATGATCTTACCCCTTTAAATTCTTTTCGGAGACTTCTTAGAAATTGATATACAAAATCCTCATTATTGTTGAAGATCAAGTTAAATCTTAATTAATTAGTGTTACTATTTAGTTATAAATGTATACATAGAGTCATAGGTAAGTCTAAGTCATGTATATTATGGTATTTTGTAATACGGGTCATAATAGATCATATTTTGATCCATTAGGAACCATAATCCAGTAGTCACTTACTAGGAGTATTATAGTCTTTCAAGTTAGATCAGCCATATAAGTAGTCATTAGGGCTACCATTAGGTTTTAACGAGAATTAGAGGGTGGCGGCTAGGATTGGCCGACTAGCACCTTAGTGTCTTCTTCTTGTATTTGGCTTTCATCAATAATGAAGTTTATGTTGCTGATTAATTTCAACATAGTATCAGAGCCTCTTGTGGCCGTTTAGCATCAAGCATCGAAGGAAATCAACAAAAGGAAGTCGTGGGCATAGTGAAGAACCGATAGTACAACAAGTTCTTCTCTTTCTTGTTATTTTAAATTGATATTTGAGTAATTTTATTATAAAATCGTTGTTAGATCCATTACCTCTCACCGTAAACATCTGCTTTCGTAATCTACAAGTGATACACTATATTGTTCGATAAAATGTCCAAGAGGAAGTGAGACAGTTATTTCATTTAAAAAATTTGATTTTTCAGTGGTCCACTAATTGGGGTAGATTTAAAGGTATTCCTTCAGTGACATATTAATCCGAATATGGAAAGAGCAAAGATGGTAGAAAGTAATGAACTCTCGTCAGACAAAAGTTAAGTTTTTCAAATCACAAATTTGAAACTTGATGGCAAGAATTATTTACAATGGGACAAATCTATTGAGTTGGCTATTATGACAAGGGAGCGATGGGATTATTTGATAGGTAATCTTCCTCAACTCTCAATTTCAGATCCTTCCTATTCTCGGTGGTGCAGAGAAAATGCATTAGTAAGTGCTTGGCTAATACAATCTATGACTCCCTCCATTGGCAATACTTTTATGTTTTTGGACACTGCTAGGGATATTTGGTTGGCAATTCAGGAAGCTTATGCCCAAAAAAAAAAATTGTGAAGAAATATGATCTTATAGAGAAGATTCAGAAATATAGATAAGGTAGAAGGTTAGTTAGTGAGTATTATACGAGGTCTATGGGAAAAACTACATCTGTACTCTAAGACTAAATGTCAGACTTGTACACTAGAACGGAATGAGGAGTTTGAAGAGAGTAAAGTGTTTGACCTTCTATGGGTATATTATGAGAATATGAATCTGTAAAGAATAACATCCTCAAGAGGGAAGAACTTCCATATTTGAGTACAATATACTCACTCCTCCTTAGAGAAGAAGATAGGAAACTTCTTGAAAAAGAAACCAAAATTAATTCTGAGACCTCAACATTTATAAGAAAAAATACTTATGTTACTCCTTTCATTAGAAGAAGATGAGGTTATGGTAGAGGCAGAGGTAGATCTGGATAAACACCTAAAGAGAAAGATAAGATCAGCTGCTCTCACTATGAGAAACCATGACACACCAAAGAAACTTACTAGGAGTTAGTTGGAAAACCTACATATTTTTCGAATAGAAACAATAGAGCATACTTTAGTAGTGATCAAAATGAAAAGCAAAAGACTGAGGGAAGTATACCTTCTTTAACTGATATGAGAAAGAAAATTGAATTGTTAAAGGCACGTTTGACTAATCCGCAACAACCTTCTTCATCCTCTCACATTGAATCACAAGCATCTATTGCCTATCCTTTCTCATTCCTAACTCAGGATAATATAAATTCTTCTTATTCAAGGATATAGGTTATTGATTCAGGTGCTAAAGATCACATGGTCAGCAGAAGAGATTTCTTTGACAACTTTGAATTGACACAATTACAAATCAATATTAGACTAGCATATGGATCTCTTACGTCAATAGTGGGAAATGAAGTATTATCACATCTTTTGATATATTGAAAAATGTTTTACATGTTCCAAACATATTAGTAAACTTATTATTTGTATTTGCTATGACTCACGATTTAAAATACCGTATAATCATTGATTCCATAGGATGTGTCTTTTAGAAACTTAAGACGGGGAAGATCTTTGGTCAGGGTGATGTGAGGAGAGGCCTCTACTTTTGTGAGGATAATAAAGGTGTTGCACTACAATCAACAATTATTACTGAGAGACAGAAGGAGCATATACCTTGTTAGCACCAGCGGCTAGGCCATTTACCATTTTTCAAAATAAAGATGTAATTACCTAAATTTAGTGATTGTAATGATTTGAACTTCAATTGTGAAACTTGCTAGAAGGCAAAATACCATCATATTTCATTTCCTTTAAATGAAGAAATATCTTTCATTCCTTTTGATATTGTGCATTCTGATATTTGGAGCCCTAGTTCGACAACTTCTATGTAGGGATATAAGTATTTTGTATCATTTATTAATGATTGCACTAGGTTTACTATAATTTATCTTATGAAGACTAAAGACGAAGTGAAGAAAATTCTTCCTGTATACTGTCAGTTTATACAGATGCAATTTCAAAGTACCATTAAGATCTTTCGTAGTGATAATGGTAGAGAATTTATGTCACGATCACTTCATTCGTATTTTCTATAGCATGACATCTTACACCAGACCTCATGTTCACACTCTCTTTAACAGAATGGTGTAGCTGAAAGGAAGAATCATCATATTTTAGAAGTTGCAAGAACTCTCTTAATTGGATGTAATGCACCAAAATATTATTGGGGTGAAGCAGTCTTAACATCAGTTTTTCTTATAAATCGCACGCCAAGCAGGGTGCTCAGTGGTAATACTCCATTTCATTTCCTATGTCCTTCTCAGAAATAATTCCATTTATTACCAAGAATTTTTTGTTGTACATGCTTTGTTCATGTTTATTAAGGTGCTAGAGATAAACTTAATTGAAGATCAATCAAGTGCATCTTCTTGGGATATTCGACTACTCATAAAGGTTATAAGTGTTATGGTCCTTTTAAAAAGAGGTTTTATGTTACAATAGATGTCACCTTTAATGAATACATTCTATTTTATGGAGTGGATGAAGAACCTTCATCAGAAATACAGTTTACTCAAGTGATCCCACTTCCTCCAACTGAAATTATATCTACTCATGAAAATGCAGGTGAATGGCAAGTATATAACAAAGGAAACCGAGAGATTGTCTTTGCAGATCAGACTGTCACCCGAGATCAAAATTTCTAAAGTAAATTAGATTCACCTCCTCTTCAGATAACCTCTCATAATTCGAATATCGAAATGGATGATTTACGTATTACAATTAGAAAAGGAAAGCATGCTGCGACAATATGCATTAGACAAAATTGTATCATTCTCTCATTATCCTAGGGAATATCATCTATTTGTGATGAATAAAGAGAATAATTTTGTACCAATGACCTATGAAGAGGCTAAAGTACATCTAGAATGGAAAGCGACTATGGAAGAGAAAATTTTAACTTTAGTATGAAATCATACTTGAGAATTTATAGATCTACCATCAGAAAGGAAGACTGTAAGATGTAAGTGGGTATTCTCAGTCAAATATAAGGCAGATGGGAATATAGAAAGATATAAGGAAAGATTAGTTACAAAAGGATATAGTCAGTCCTACGGCATAGATTACACAGAGACATTTGCTTTAGTAGCCAAGATGAACACCATAAGAATCTTGTTAAGCTTCGCAGTTAATAAAAGATGAGAATTATAGCAGTTGGACATGAAAAATGCATTCCTTCAGGGTGATCTCAGGGAAGACATTTATATGAACTTGCCACTAGGATACTTTAATGAGAACGAACAAGGAAAAGTGTGCAAACTAAAGAAATCAATTTATGAATTTAAACAATCCCCACGAGCATGATTTGAGAAATTTAGTGATGGAATTCAGACTCTTGGGTTTAAAAAATGCATAAGTGATCATACACTATTCATTAAGTAAGGCCAGAGAACAATTATGTTACTAGTGTACGTTAATGATATCATTATTACAAGAGATGATACTCCAGGTATTGGTGAGCTAAAGAAACAACTCAATATTTTATTTGACTTGAAAGATTTGGGAAGAACTCTACCCATGTAAGGGATCACCCTTGCATTGCTGGTCCCAAGCCTGAATAAAGGAGGAGGGTTGTGTTAGGCTTCTGACAGCCAGCGTAAAACTTCGTCGAATTTTTACAACATGGATTATAAAAATTATGAGCATTGCTTTGGGGCATTCTCGCCTAGCGACGTGTTGTAAAGCCCGAATACAATAAGAAGTAAGCAAGGGCCACTACATTTTCATCCGAATGTAGTGAATCAATTGCAGAGAGGGTTCCCACATTATGGATAGATGTAGGTAAAGAAGTTAGTCCTGCTACATTACCGCCTAAATGTAGTGAAAAATTTTCAGAGAGGGTCTCCCCATTTTGATTATGGACAGATGCAGGAGGTAAGGAAGTTAATCCTAGATAATAAGATTTGTATTGGTTCTTGGAATATCGAAACATTATCGGGTAAGCTAATGGAGGTGGTAGATACTATGATTCGGAGAAAGATTCATATTCTATGTTTACAAGAGACAAAATGGGTTGGAGAAAAAGCAAAGGAGATAGAGAATATAGGTTTTAAATTATGGTACTCAGGTAAAGAAAATGCTCGAAACGGAGTTGGTATTATCATAAATAAAGATTTAAAAGAGAGTGTAGTAGACATACAACGATATGGTGACCGAATCATGACATTGAAATTAGTGTTAGGAGCAAAGGTTTTGAATATAGTTTGTGCTTACACACCCCAAGTAGGAGTAGAAGATAGTATAAAGACAGTTTTTTCGGAAGAGTTAGATAAGGTGTTTTAAAAGATTCCACAAAGAAAGATGATTTATTTAGGAGGAGATTTAAATGAACATGTCGGTAAAGAGGCATTAGGATATCAAGGGATTCATAGAAACTTTGGTTTTGGGGATATAAATGAGGAAGGTAGGGAGATTTTAAATTTTGCTATGTCATTTGATCTCTTTATAGTCAATACAATCTTCAAAAAACGAGATGAACATTTAATTACTTATAAGAGTGGCTTATCACAAATACAAATTGATTACTTTATTTGTAGAAAAAAAGATAGAGCGTGTTGTAAAGATTGTAAGGTAATTCCAGAATGGTGGAACCTCGTTATTTGTAGAAAATGTTCAAAAAACGAGATGAACATTTGATCTCTTTTTAGTTATGGATTTACAAATAAAAAAATGAACAAAGAAGAAAAGAGTGCATCGAGCTATTCGGACTAAATGGTGGAACCTCAAAAACGAGAAAGAAGATATATTTAAACAGAAAGTCCTTCAAGGAGATGTTTGGAATTATGTTGGCACACCCTATGATATGTGGAACAATATGGCTATACATATTAGGAAAGTGGTGAAAGATGTGTTAGGGGTATCTAAGGGAGGTTTACCGGCACAAAAAGAAGCTTGGTGGTGGAGTGAAGTAGTACAAAATAAAATCAAGACAAAGAAGGCATGTTACAAATTACATTATGCTATGAAAAGTAGTGAAACTTTAGAAGCTTATAAGAAAGCAAAGAAGGAAGCAAAAAAGGTCGTTAATGAAGAAAAAGCTAAGATTTGGGAGGACTTATATAAAAAACTCAACTCAGAAGAGGGTAAAAGAGATATTTTTAGGATAGCTAGGCCTAGAGATAAGAAAACTAAAGATCTTAATTATGTTAGATGCATAAAAGATGAGGATGAAAAAATTCTAGTGGCAAATGATGATATAAGAAATAGATGGAAAAACTATTTTTATAATCTTTTTAATGAAAATAAAGATGTTAGTATTAGTTTAGGAGATTTATCCAAGTCAGAAAAGTATATAAACCACAATTTTTACCAACGTATTCAAAAGAATGAAGTCAAAGAGGCTCTTAAACATATGAAGAGTGGTAAATCAGTAGGATCAGATAATATTCCTGTAGAAGTTTAGAAAATACTAGGAGAAATAGGAATCACTTGGCTCACAAGACTATTTAATGAAATATGGAAAAACCAAAAGATGCCCGAGGAATAGAGAGCAAGTACACTTATATCCGTATATAAGAACAAGGGAGACATTCAAAATTGTGTGAATTATCGAGGTATCAAGTTAATGAGTCATACTATGAAATTATGGAAAAGAATTATCGAACGTAGGTTAAGACAAGTATCAAGTACAACAGAGAACCAATTTGGATTTATGCCAGGTAGATCTACTATTGAAGCGATTCACCTTTTAAGACGTCTTATGGAACATTTTAGAGCAAAAAAGAAAGGCCTTCACATGATATTTATTGATCTAGAAAAAGCTTATGATAGGGTACCGAGGGAGGTTCTTTGGAGAACTTTGGAAAAAAGAGGTATCCCATTGACATATATTAACCTTATAAGAGACATGTATGATAGTGCAAAAACATGTGTGAGGACTCATGAAGGAATGATAAACTTCTTTGAAGTTAATATTGGATTACATCAAGGATCAACTTTAAGTCCATACTTATTTATAATGGTGATGGATGAGTTAACAAAACATATTCAAGATGAAGTACCTTGGTGTATGTTATTTGCAGATGACATTGTATTAGTGGAGGAGTCTAAGGAAAAAGTTAATAGAAAATTGGAACTATGGAGAGAAACATTAGAAAGCAAAGGCCTTCGACTTAGTAGAACAAAGACAGAATATATGAAATGTAAGTTTGATCATTTGGCTACTTCAGAGGACATAAAAATTAAAATTGGCACACATTGCATTCCCCAAAAGGAAAGTTTTAAATACCTAGGGTCAACTTTTCAAAGTGATGGAAGAATTGATGGAGATGTTACACATAGAATTAATGCTGGTTGGTTAAAATGGAGAGGAGCATAAGGTATTCTTTGTGATAAGAAGATACCATTAAAATTAAAAGGTAAATATTATAGAGTAGCAATTAGGCCTGCCATGTTTTATGGTTTTGAGTGTTGGGCAATTAATCATCAATATGTACAAAAGATGTCTGTGATAAAAATGAAGATGTTGAGATGGATGAGTGGTCATACAAGAAAAGACCGTATACATAATGAGGTTATTAGAAACAAATTAGGAGTGACACCAATAGAGGATAAAATGAGAGAACATCGTTTAAGATGGTTTGAACATATAGAAAGAAGATCAAAAGAACCTGTAAGAAGGTTAGAAAAACTAAATTTGGAAAGTATTAAAAGAGGTAGAGGACGATCACAAAAGTGTTGGAAAGAAACAATAAAGAATGATCTAGCTTATTGGGAGTTAACTGCTAACATGGCACACGATAGGGATCTGTGGAAACAAAGAATCCATGTAGCCGACCCCGTCGAGTATGGGAAAAGGCTTAGTTGTTGTTTGTTTATTGTTTTTGTTACTTAAAAGATTTGGGAAGATTAAATTACCTTCTCGGTATAGAGGTGATTTATAGCAACAATGTATTATTCTTGAGTCAAAGGAAATATATTCTGGACTTTTTGAAGGAAACAAAAATGGAAGACTGTCGTGTATGCTCAATTCCTATGGAGTCTCCCAAGGAGGAGGATAATAATAATGCAGAACTATATGAGGATATCGGAAGGTACTAGAAATTAGTGGGGAAACTAATATATGTCACTATTACACATCCTGATATTAGTTCTGCTATTGGCTATGTGAGCAGATGGATGCATAATCCTTCCAAACATCATATGAGTACAGTCTTTCATATCATTAGATACTTGAAGTCTACACTAACCCATAGTTTATTGTACACAGTGAATTCATCCTTGGATCTGAAGATATATTCATATGTTGATTGGGTAGGTTCGAAGACAAACAGAAAATCAACCACTGGGTATGTGGTATGTTTGGGAGGAAACATTGTATCTTAGAAAAGCAAGAAACAATCAGTTGTGTCCAGATCGAGTGCAGAAGCATAATATCATGCAATTGCTTCAGGCATGTGTTAAGGGATATGGGTTTTATCCCTCTTAACAGAAATTTTACTCTGATTACCTTTTACACTGATAGTAGAGTAGCTCTCTAGATTGCCTTAAATCCTATTTTTCATGAACGAACGAATCATATTGAGATAGATTGTCACTTCATCAGAGAAAAGATTACACAAGACATCTTCAATCTGATTCATGTATGCTCAGAAGACCAATTGGAGGATATTTTCACAAAACCTGCTTCAGTCAGAGGATTTCAGAAAGCTCTCAATCAGCTGAGAATTACAAACCTTCAAGATTCAACTTGAGGGGCCGTGTTGAAGATCAAGTTAAATCTTGATTAATTAGTGTTACTATTTAGTTATAAATGTATACATAGAGTCGTAGGTAAGTCTGAGTCAT
The DNA here is from genome assembly GCA_036023115.1 of Brasenia schreberi. NCBI lineage: Eukaryota > Viridiplantae > Streptophyta > Magnoliopsida > Nymphaeales > Cabombaceae > Brasenia > Brasenia schreberi. Next base: position 13,300,328 of record JAYKKT010000090.1, read on the forward strand.
GTATATTATGGTATTTTGTAATACGGGTCCTAATAGATCAGATTTTGATCTATTAGGAATCGTAATCCAGTAGTCACTTACTAGGGGTATTATAGTCTTTTAAGTTAGATCAGTCATATAAGTAATCATTAGGGCTACCATTAGATTTTAACGAGAATTAGAGGGTGGCGGCTAAGATTGACCGACCAACACCTCAGTGTCTTCTTCTTATATTCAGCTTTCATCAATAAAGAAGTTAATGTTTCTGATTAATTTCAACAATTATCCTCACATTGTCTCTTAATATTTATATTTTTCGAGCAAAACGCACATCTCTATAAAACCCTTTGAAATTGTATACTCGAATGTATGGGGACCAACACATGTTTTATCTAAAGAAGGGATTTCCTACTATGTCAATTTAATAGATAATTTCACTAGATATACATGGGTATATCTTTTAAAAGCCAAATTTGATGTTTTTTAAAATTTTATTATATTACATAATCTTGTGAAAAATCAATTTGATTCTGAAATTAAGATTTTTAAATCCAACTCAAGAGGAGAGTTTATGTCTAAAGAGTTTAAAAATCATCTCGATAAATTTGGAATTGTGCATCAAATTTCTTGCACTAAAACTCCTCAACAAAACGGCATTTCGGAACGTAAACATCATCATATATTGAAAACCATAAGAACTTTGTTATCTAGTGGTGTTCCTAAAACTTTTTGGGTTTAAGTCATTATGACTTCTATTTACTTAATTAACCGAATGTCATCTTCAACTTTATAAAATATGTCTCCCATAGAAAAGCTCTTTCAACTTTCTCCCAACTACTCTATACTACATGTTTTTTGATGTAATGTTTTGTTTATACTAATAAATGTGATAAACTATCTTCTCGTGTCATAGAATATATTTTTCTAGGATATGGGATAAATAAGAAGGTGTATAGATGTTATAATTATAAAAATAACAAACTCTATGTTTAAAGATATGTCAAATTCTTTGAAAATAAATATTTTTTTAAAGGCATGAATGACCCTTATCCTATTGATAAGACATCATATTTCTTTTTAAATGATATCCTAGGAGAAAATACACTACATGTCGAAAATAAGCTTGATAATCATATGATCTCAAGACATTAAGTTACCCCCTTTGATCAATACTATAGTAGAAGAACTATGAATGATATCCCATCTATACCTCAAAGGACTAGTCGAGATTCTAAACCTCCTAAACGTTTTGTTTTCTATGATAGTTTTTTACCAATATATAGAGCTTTAATAACCAAGAACTTTTAAGGAAGCATAATCATCACAAGATTGAATTTATGATATGAATGAAGAATTAGATGCCCTATATAGAGCTCAAACTTGGGATGTTATATCTAGACCATAAAACAAAAAGACGATAGGTTGTAGGTGGGTCTATAAAATTAAAACTAATAGTGATGGATCCTTAAATTGTTATAAAACTAAACTAATTGCTAAAGGATATTCACAAGAATATGAGATTGACTATGAGGAAACATTTGCTCCTGTGGCCCGAATGACAATTGTTAGAGCTCTTATAATTGTTTGTGCTATCCAAGGTTAGAATATCTATCAATTAGATGTCAAGAATGTGTTCTTAAATGACTTGTTAAAGAAAGAAGTTTATATAGAACTTCCTCCTAGTCTTAACAAATCTAGGAACCAAGTTCCACGACTCAAAAGAGTTTTATATGGTCTCAAATAAGCTCCTAAGACTTGGTTTGATAAGATTATTGAATTCATTACATTGCATGAATTTACTACTTATTATACTGATACGACTTTGTTTATTAGAAGATTTTCTCCAAGCATTGTTATTCTTCTGCTGTATGTCGATGATATGTTTATTACAAGTAATGATGATTTTGGAATTCTTCAAATCAAGTAAGAACTTGGTAAGATGTTTGAGATGAAAGATCTTTGATAACTCATTTATTTTTTTGGATCTTAAAGTAACTTGAAATGCTAAAGATTTCTTTTTATCTTATATGAAATTTGTTAATGATATTGCCCTTAGATCAGGTCTTATTGATGATAAAGTTCTTGAGACACCTGTGGTAATCAACCAAAAGATGCAACTTATTGATGGAGAGTCATTAAGTGACCCTATTCCTTACAAATAGATGGTTGGGGTGCTCACTTATCTCACCATCACATCCAGATGTTGCACATGCTTTACATACTATAAGTCCATTTTAACATTCCCCTACCTCTCTGAATATGATTGTCGTTATAAGGATTGTTTGATATATTCGACAAACTGTGACTAAGGGAATATTTTTATTATCTTCATCTTTATTTCAATTAAATGCATATACTGATGTTGATTGGGGTGATGATATCAATGATAGGCACTCCACGACTTGTTATTTTATTTTCTTAGCAATTTCTTTATCTCTTGGAAATACAAAAAACAACAAAAGGGATCTTTTCTTTTTATTGAAGTTGAGTATCATGCAATGGCTAACATGACTACTGAATTGACTTGGCTCATATGGCTACTGTAGGACTTGGGCATGATATTGGAGACTACTCTAATTCTGTATTGTGACAATAAGAGTGCTATGTATATAGGTAACAGCCACACATTTCATGAGTGGACCAAACATATCGAGATGGACTAGCACTACGTTCGTGAAGAGCATCTACATGATAATTTGGTACTATAGTTTGTTAGATCTGAGTATCAGTTTGCCGATGTCTTCTCCAAGTCGCTACCCACTCCACGTCTTCAATTTTTAGTTAGCAAACTTTTGATCATGGCACTGTTAGTTTGAGGGGGGTATTAAAATATTTTTTTATTTTTTATTTTTATGTAATTAGAACTTGGGTCATTCTGGCCTTGGTACAATTAGACAACCCCAAAGGGGGCCAGCCACAATAGCTAGTAGACGTTGGGGGCTGAATGGACCAACCCCCCTTCCCGTACTCCCATTTCTCCTCTTTCTTCTCTCATTGCTCTCCTTATGTCTATAAATACAACTCTTATATACATACCAAGCACGCCTTGTGTGGTTAAATCATATTTATTTATTTCTACTTTATTGTGCCTTTGTTGCATATGCTTTATAGCATTTTTCTAAGGCTTTGTGATTGACTTTCTCAAGTGATATTCACCGATCTTCCACTGCTACATTGAAGCGTTGACTTCATTACAGGTTCAACTCAATTGTTTGGAAAACTTCTTGAAGGATTGATGTGATCATCAAATGTATTAGAAGATTGTAATGGGTTGGGTTGAACATCAAAATTAGTCAAGATGGGTTGAACCAGTTCCTCCTCATCAATAATAAAATTATATTACTTCTTTTCTTTCATGTTCCGATTCCATTCATCTTCCTCTTTAAAGTTAATATCATGACTAATTATCACCTCCTTCCTTGTTATCGAATTTTACAACCGATAACCTTTGGTCTATTCACTATACCCAAGAGAAATGTATTTTTCACTTTTATCATCAATTTTCATACAAGTCTCTTTTGAAATGTAGGCATAAACAATACACCCAAATACACAAAGATAACTAAGTGATTGTATTCAACTAGTCCCATCGACCCAATATGTATATGGTACACAAAATTGCTTCTACCCAAAATTGTTTTGGCAGACACTTCGCCTGCAATATAGTACAAACTATGTCAAGGATGGTATGATTTTTTCTTTCTACAACTTCATTTTTTTGAGGTATGTACTTCACTGTAAGTTTGTGTTTTATGCTACTTTTCTTGAAAACATCTTCTCACACCATATATTCAATATTGTGATCAATTCAAAGAAATTGTATCCATTGTCCACTTTCTTTCTTCATGTAATCTTTAAACTTCTTGAAAGCATGAATAATATCATATTTGTGTTTCAATAAGTAGACCCACGTTCTTATGCTAAAGTCATCAACAAAAGTAGCAAAATACTTGTACCCTCTATTGGACGATTCTTCAATTGGCCCACAAAGATCGGAGTAACAATTTTAACTCATATGAACTCTAAAAGAAAAGAAAACCCAACATAAGCTACTTAAGAGTTTAGGATTGTATCGCAATTATTAATATTATAGAACCTAAGAGAAAGAAATTGGGTGAGAGAGGAATTGAATGCATCTTCTTAGGGTATGTCAAAAATAACGAAGCATATATATTCATTGTAATTGAATCTAATAACTTATGCCTAATAAACATGGTTATTGAGTCGAAAGATACTATTTCCCAAAAGGATAGGTTTAATTCAATTTCTATACCTGAAGATGATATCCCTCCAAGAGAATGAATATAATCAACATCAAGTTGGAACTCGTCATTCAGCAAATGGATGTTAAAACTATATTTTTAAATGGTGAGTTGGATGAAGAAGTATACATTGAACAATCTGAAGGGTTTGTTATTCCTGGTCAAGAACGTAAGGTATGTAAGTTGATCAAATACTTGTATGGTTTGAAACAGACCCCTAAGCAATGACATCAAAAGTTTAATCAAATTATGCTTGCTAATGGATATAAAATAAATGAGTTTGATAAATGTATTTATTCTAAATTTCATAATGCAAAGGGTGTTATTATTTGTTTATATGTGGATGTTATGCTTATTTTTTGCACTGATTCAACCGAAATAGATAATGATAAGAAAGTTTTATCTAGTAACTTTCACACTAAAGATTTGGGTATAGCTGATATTATTTTAAGGATAAGAATTACAAAATTTGAAGATAGCATAAAACTTTTACAAGCTCATTATGTAGAGATCTTAAAGAAATTTTATCATTTTAATTGTCATTATGTTACTACTCCATTTCATTCCAACATTAAATTATTGCCAAATAATAGAAGCCTAGTTTCACAACCTAAGTATGCTAAGGTAATTAGGTAATTGTTGTATGCAATGACTTATACAGTAGATACACAAGCAATCAAAATAAAGAGCATTGACATATAGTTCATCGAGTTTGAAATACTTGAAAGGAACTATTAATTATGGTTTGATCTATAATGGCGATCCTTCAATTTTAGAAGGATATTTTGATGTCAGTTTGATTAGCTACTCAAAATACCATGCTTCTACAAGTAAATAGGTTTTCTCTTGGTGGGAGTGTGGTTTCTTGGGGCTCCAAGAAACAAACCTACATTGTTGACTCCACTATGGCCATTGAGTTTATATCTCTAGCTACGGAAAGTAAGAAAGCATAATGGATAAGGGATCTACTTTAGGGTATTTTGATATAACCAAAACCCATGGCGAATATCGATGCATTGTGACAACCAAGCTACATTGGCAAAGGCATATAACCAAGTTTGTAGTGGAAAATTTTGACACATTGCTGCCAGACATAGCTATGTCAAGGATTTGATAAGGAACAAAGTAATATTTGTTATCTATATCAAATCTAAATTGAATCTTGCAAATCCTTTGATGAAAGGACTAGCAAAGGATTTGGTGCAAAAAACATCAAATGAGATGGGATTAAAGACCATATCACTAATCACCAATGATGGAAACTCAACTCACAGTCTTGAGTTCAATGATTAAAGTAAATCATTAGAGTGATTGCAAATACCTACTCAGTAAACATCCCAATATACAAGGTACTTAGACCCATAAGGATACAAAAGGAAGGATGAACATTGCTCTTAATAGACCTATTGTAGTGCTAATTATGGGGTTACTTACAATAGAGTCTACCTATATGAGTAAGCCCATATCGCTAATCACCAATGATGGAAACTCAACTCACAATCTTGAGTTCAATGATTAAAGTATATCATTAGAGTGATTGCAAGTACCTACGCAATAAACATCCCAAGATGCAAGATACTTAGACCCATAAGGATACAAAAGGAAGGATGAACATTGCTCTTAATAGACCTATTGTAGTGCTAATTATGGAGTTACTTACAATAGAGTCTTATGGAGTTCTAGGATTTGAACTCTTAAAACACATATGAAAGGGATACTGGACACAAGGCCATTAATGTGCCATATTACCTAAATATGACAATTGATAATGCTTAAATTTTGTATGTAAGTCATGCACCCTAGTTTATATGGATTAAATAGTTCAAAGTCTTTTTAGATTAGTGGTAAACATGACTTGCTAATTAAAGGCTCAAGTCGTAAGACACCTTTACCTAATATGCAAGATATACATAATGATAGAGATTATTTTGAACTGAATTTATTTTAAAAAATGGTGGACGAATGTGAATGAAATTTTTCAAAAACAATTTCAAAAGAAAATGGTAATAAAGAAAGAATGATTCACTCTTGGATTGCCACAATGTTTTAAAATCGAATGGAAATGTTTTAAAAGGAAACCAATCGAATGTTTTGTTTACACAAACAAAGAAATAAATCTCACGATAAATGGAAACCATGTCAATTGATATGGTGAAATCCATTTTTGCTAAACTTTGTTGAATGGTCACCACCTTTCCAAAAACCGTTCACAATCAGAATATGTAAATAGGTTATCGAAGGCATATTGAAGAGCAGGAAGCAAACTATTCTCTTCATCGCCTATTCTCTCTACCAGGCTTTTTTTTTATTTTCAAAAAGTGTGTTTGTCTCTTCTCTTTAGTGCACATAAGAAAAACATACTTCTCATTCTAGAAGCATCATCGATTGTTTGGGGTTGACTATGTCTTAGATAAGTAGGCTAAGTCACCAATGTATCTCAGAGAAACATTAGAAAGTAAAGCCTTCTGGCTTAGTAGAACAAAGACAAAATATATGGATTGTAAGTTTGATCATTTGGGTACTTCAGAGGACATAGAAATTAAAATTGGCACATAGTGCATCCCCCAAAAGGAAAGTTTTAAATACCATTGATGGAGATGTTACACGTTGGTTAAAATGGAGAGGAGCATCAAGTATTCTTTGTGATAAGAAGATACCATTAAAGTTAAAAGGTAAATAATATAGAGCAGCAATTAAACCTGCCATTTTTATGGTTCTGAGTGTTGGGCAATTAATCATCAACATGTACAAAAAATGTCTATGACAAAAATGAAGATGTTGAGATGGATGAGTGGTCATACAAGAAAAGACTATATACATAATGAGGTTATTAAAAATAAATTATGTGGCACCAATAGAGGATAAAATGAGAGAATATCGTTTAAGGTGGTTTGGACATATAGAAAGAAACTCAAAAGAAAAACCTTTAAGAATGTATGAAAAACTAGATTTTAAAAGTATTAAAAGAGGTAGAGGATGACCACAAAAGTGTTGGAAAGAAACAATAAAGAATGATCTAGCTTATTGTGAGTTAAGTGCTAACATGACACATGATAGGGCTCTCTCAAAACAAAGAATCCATGTAGCCGACCCCATCTAGTATGGGAAAAGGCTTAGTTATTGTTGTTGTTGTTATACTCCTGCTAAATGACCCCTGCTCAGGGATCCGTTATAATGATATAGCGCTCTATATCAGTTGATATAGCGCACAATCGATAACATAGTTAGGGAATGAACTAGCAGTGAAGGGGATGAGCGTGTGGAGTGTTTCCTTGAAGTATGTTTGCACAGGAGAGACGGCTGGCTGCAGTTTCCCCCTCGTCGTTACAATGATCGCTCCCTTGTCATATGATAAAGCTGATTTAGAGGCAGCTTTCATGAGTGATTGACTGCAAGTTTTGGGCTTGTTGTCTGAAGCTTGCGAACGATGCCACCGCGCGGCCACTTGCACATCATGTTTGTGCTGTTCGGAATGTTCCTTGGTACAGTGAGCCATGTGAACTCAGTTTGGGAGTACAGCTCTTCAACATGTGCAAAATTCGAACAAGATATACCTTGGTTGAGGCCATTTTCTTATCCACAGGTAGAGTGATTGCCCTTCCAAAAGAGATCTTCCTCCTAAACAATAACTAGCTTGCTTCAAAGAGGTGAAGCTAACTGTATCCACAGGTGGAGTGAAGCATTTGAATATTATTCAGCCTCTCAAGAAGCCTGTTGGAATCTGAAGAAGCCGCACTTTGAGCAGCCGAACCACAGTAGAAGTCGAGATCAGAAACAGGAAGATGCAGATGTCTTGGTGTACGGTTACCCGTTGAAGGCTTGTTAGAGAGAATACTTTTCTTCTGTATTTCATTCATTATTATAAACAAGTAAGTACTCACTTATATATCTAACCTTTTTCATTTTCCATGATTTTTTGAGATATTTGTTAACTTTTAAGTTTTAATAAAGTAAAACGGTTTTTGTTAAATCATATTTATCTTTTAAAAAAAGCATCTTAAAAATCCAAGAATGCCTTTCTTTCCTTATTTTCCGAGTACATATTTTATCTTAGCCTCAAGGAACCACATGATAACTTTATATAATCAACTCGGTTCTATCCTAACATTGGGAAATTCATAAATCAGGCATTTGTAAGCTTAAAATGCATCGCATGAGATCTAACATTGGCGTAATAAGTTGCAATATCTCCATACTGAGTCAAAAAAACATAAATAGAAACGTCGTCAAGAACACCGACATACTACTCAAAGAAAATTGAATGGCATAAAAAAGAGATCCTCCACTCTCCATGGGGCCGTGCCCCAAACAAGGGATCCAAGGGTAAAATTGGGAGTCAAGGTGGGGGATGGAGAGTCCACGGAAATTCCACACTTAAATGTTTGTTTAAGCTACCCTCAAAGCATCCGTAAACTCTAATCCAAAAAGCCCCCTTCTCGCCCCCTTCTTCCCATCACACACAGAGAGAAAGAGATGTTATCTTTACTCGAGAGAGGTAGAGAAATTTTATCCGGTTCTCTTAGCTCGAGCGGCTTAGATTGAAGCATGGAGTTGAATGTAAGGCGCAAATCTCCGGGCTTGTTCTCACATGTAAAATCTAAACAACAACAATAACAACTAAGCCTTTTCCCAAACTAGACGGGGTCGTCTACATGGATTCTTTGTTTCCATAGAGCTCTATCATATGTCATGTTAATAGTTAACTCACAATAAGCTAGATTATTCTTTATTGTTTATTTCAACACTTTTGTGGTCGTCCTCTACCTCTTTTAATACTATCAAAATCTAGTTTTTCATACCTTCTTAAAAGTTCTTCTTTTGATCTTCTTTTTATAAGTCCAAACCACCTTAAACGATATTCTCTCATTTTATCCTCTATTGGTGTCACACATAATTTATTTCTAATAACCTCATTATGTATACGGGCTTTTCTTGTATGACCACTCATCTATCTCAACATCTTCATTTTTGTCATAGACATCTTTTGTACATGTTTTAACTTCCCAACACTAAGAACCATAAAACATGACAGGTCTAATTGTTTCTCTATAATATTTACCTTTTAACTTTAGTGGTATCTTCTTATCACCAAGAATAATTGATGCTCCTCTCCATTTTAACCAACCAACATTAATTATATGCGTAACATCTCCATCAATACTTTCATCACTCATCACTCTGAAAAATTGACCCAAGGTATTTAAAACTTTCCTTTTTGGAGATGTAATGTGTGCCAATTTTAATTTTATGCCCTCTGAAGTAACCAAATGATCAAACTTACATTCCATATATTTTGTCTTTGTTCTACTAAGTGGAAGGCTTTACTTTCTAATGTTTCTCTCCATAGTTTCAATTTTCTATTAACTTTTTCCTTAAATTCCTCCACTAACACAATGCACCAAGGTACTTCATCTTGAATATGTTTTGTTAACTCATCAATCACGATTATAAATATGGACTTAAAGTTGATTCTTGATGTAACCCAATATTAACTTCAAAGAAGTTGTCATTCCTTCATGCGTCCTCACACATGTTTTTGTACCATCATACATGTCTCTTATAAGGTTGATGTATGTCAATGGGATACCTCTTTTTTTCAAGGTTCTTCAAAGAACCTCTCTCGGTACCATATCATAAGTTTTTTTTAGATCAATAAATATCATGTGAAGGTCTTTCTTTTTTGCTTTAAAATGTTCCATAAGCTGTCACAAAAGGTGAATCGCTTCAGTAGATCTGCCTAGCATGAATCGAAATTGGTTCTTTGTTGTACTCGATATTTATCTTAACCTATGTTCGATAATTCTTTTCCACAATTTCATAGTATGACTCATTAACCTGATACCCCGATAATTTGAACAATTTTGAATATCTCCCTTGTTCTTATATATGGGTATAAGTGTACTCGCTCTCCATTCCTTGAGCATCTTTTGGTTTCTCTTGTGAGCCAAGTGATTCCTATTTCTCCTAGGATTTTCTAAACTTCTATAGAAATATTGTCTGGTCCTACCGATTTACCACCTTTCATTTGTTTAAAAGCCTCTTTGACTTCATTCTTTTCAATACGTCGGTAGAAATTGTGGTTTATATACTTTTCTGATTTGTCTAACACTCCTAAGTTAATACTAACATCTTTATTTTCATTAAAAAGCTTATAAAAATAATTTTTTCATCTATTTCTTATATCATCATTTGCCACTAGAATTTTTTCATCCTCGTCTTTGATGCATCTAACAAAATTAAGATATTTAATTTTCTTATCTCTAGCCCTAGCTATCCTAAAAATATCTCTAGCCCTAGCTATTCACATATCACAAGGTGTACCAACGTAATTCAAAGCATCTCCTTGAAGGACTTTCTATTTAAATATATCTTCTTTCTCGCTTTTGAGGTTCCACCATTTAGTCTAATAGCCCGATGCACTCTATTCTTCTTTGTCTATTTTTTTATTTGTAAATCCATAATTAAAAGTCAATGTTGGGTGGTTAAGCTTTCTCCTGGAATTACCTTGCAATATTTACAATACGCTCTATCTTTTTTTCTACAAATAAAGTAATTAATCAAAGTTTTTTGAATTACCTTGCAATGTTGGGTGGTTAAGCCACTCTTATTAGTAATTATTTATTCATATAGTTTTTTGAAGATTGTATTGACTATAAAGAGATCAAATGCCATAACAAAATTTAAAATCTTCCTAACTTCCTCATTTATATCCCCAAAACCAAAGTTCCATGAATACCTTGATATCCTAATGCCTCTTTACCGACATGTCCATTTAAGTCTCCTCCTAAACAAATCATCTCCTTTTGTGGAATTCTTTCAATCACCTAATCTAACTCTTCTCAAAAGGCCGCCTTTATACTATCTTCTAGTCCTACTTGGGGTGCGTAAGCACAAACTATATTCAAAACCTCTGTTCCTAACACTAATTTCAACATCATAATTCGTTCACCATATCATTGTATGTCTACTACACTATCTTTTAAATCTTTATTTATAATAATACCAACTCCGTTTCGAGCATTTTCCTTACCTGGGTACTATAATTGAAGACGACTTGTATCCTCAATATCTCTTGCTTTTTCTTCAACCCACTTTGTATCTTGTAAACATAGAATATGAATCTTTCTTCGAATCATAGTATTTACCACCTCTATTAGCTTACAGATAATGTTCCGATATTTCAACAACCAATACAAATCTTATTATCTAGGACTAGCTTCCTTACCTCTTGCATCCGTCTACATTGAAAATGCGGAGACCCTCTCTATAATTTATTTACTATATTCGGGCGGCAATGTAGTGAGACTAACTTCATTACCCATAGCTGTTCATGATGTGGGAACCCTCCCTCTCCAATTGATTCACTATATTTGGGCAAAAATGTAGTATCCTTCTTTACTTTTCACTGCATTTGAACTCTACTATGCGTCGCTAGGCGGGAACGCCCCAAAGGAATGCTCATAATTTATGTAATCTATGGTATAAAAATCCGACAAAGTTTTACGTTGGTTGTTGGAAGCCTAACACAACCCTCCTCCTTTATCCAGGCTTGAGACCGATCATGCAAGGGTGATCCCTTACATGAGCACAGTTAGGTGGAAAATCTTACAAGAAAATTTTTTTCCCACTGTTTCTGTAAGAAAAACAAATGATATTGTTATTCTTCCATTTTTTTCTCGTTTTGTGTTTATCATGTTTCTTCTCTTCCTGTTTCTATTTTCATGTTTAAATTTCTCAGGTAACATATCGTGAATCCTACTCATTGATTGTTTTCGGTTCTTGAAGCATTTTTTTTCTTTAATTATCTTATTTAATGGGTGAGCTATCAAGCATGGCAAATTAAGGGATGCTACATGGATTGTTTTAAGGTTTCATGTTCTTGACCCCTTCTCTACTTTTTCAGTTGGTGATGAAAGTCGTGTAGTTGAGGACCTCCTGACAATAGCGAACAAGCCATACCTGATCCTGAATCTCCACGCAAAAACCAATGTCAATGCGTTAACCGATGATTTATATCCAAGGTTTTCAACGGAATGTCTCACAATATAAGACCTTCATTCTCAATTATTTTTTCGCTATTTTGGTTGACTTACAGGTGATTCTGTGTGCATTAGGGTTGCAGTTTTGATCTAAAGCACCTGTCGTGGTTTGTGGGAACATGGGAACCTAGGGGCGATGCAGGGACAAGGATGGGGTACTCTTTGATCCCCATCACAAGAACGAGGGCAAGGACGGGGAGTAAGTTTCTAAGCATAGATGGGAATGGGACCTTATCCCCGTCCTATGAACATCCCTACCATGAAGGTCAAAAGCACCTAAGGTCATATCAATGTATACCCATTTTGCATGTTGGCACGAAAATGAAGGGAAAATAATGGATACCTCTATCTCCAGTAGCTCCAATGTAATAGCGCACCAAGAAATCGAATATGTAAAACTTAATTTGCTGTATAGGTCCTGCAGTCTAAGGGGCACTCCTGCAAAGAGGATCTGCTTTGACAACTTCCGAGTACAGCGCTGAAGGGAGGAAAGCCTATGGTAGATCATGGAGCCTTTCTTGAGGAGGATCGCACTAGAAACAAAACTGCTCGGTCCAAAAAATTTCGAGTTGGCTCAAGCAACAGTTGAGCCGCAAGGAGCAACCGGAGCAAGCTTTGTGATCAGCACCAGTGATATAATGACATGATAATGAGGATATGTCGTTTGTCTGTCATAGAAGGAATAAACCATGACACGAGAGCTGAGATTTCAAGTCTCACCACAGATATGAGCTTCAGCAACAAGATAATGAACACTAAAAGTACCAATTACTCATAAATATGATTGCTTGTTCTGTTCCTTTGATTGCTGGTAGAAGGTTTTCATATTGTATTTATCCCCACCTTTACATTTTTACAACTCATTCTTGTGGTGTTTGGGTAAGTTATTTCTACTTTAAGGAATTATCATAGTTTTTCTTTCTTTTTTTTCTTTTTGGGTACAGCAGGGAGGAGCATCGGGTATTGACCTCATGATCTCTCATCTTGTCAATCGACCCCCTAAGTGAGCTATTGCTCGTTGTCAAAGGAGTCACCTCAGTTACCTACTGGATTAGTGATTATCAAAAAGAGGGTGGGGCGTCAGTTTTCTTTCTCATTCCTTAAAACGTCTGTTGTCGCACCAACACAGCCGTCTCTATCACCATCTGTTCATGCTAAAACCATCATCAGCTATTGCCACCATTACCAACCGCCAGAGACTCTAGTCACTGCCATTTCTTGTCATCACCATTTTTTGCCATCCCACCGCCAGCAACTGCACATTTACCATTTGCTACCACCATCACCAATGCTGCCACGATCACTAACATTTGCTACTATTTTGGTTACATTTGTGCAGCTACCACCACCATCATCACTATCATTCTTTACCACCACCATTGTTACCGTTATTGACTGCATAACCTACCAATAACCACCATTTACCACAACACTACCACCCCACATCAGTGTCAATGTCACCACCATTCACCGCCTCCACCAACCACAATCAGCCACCATGGTCACCAACACTTGCCATCACGATCACCACTTGCACAACTATCACCACCAGCGCCAGCAATTATTGTTGTCATCACGATCACCACTTGCACAACTCTCCACATCCATCCGCTACTTCTACTCATGTCCTTCGTGACAACCACCATGCACCACATAAAAAATAGATCTCCATTCAACCGCTTTTTATTTCCTTTTTTTCTTTTCTGGTTAGAAAGGGACGCGCAGGCCTAACAGACACACACGATGTGGGAGTCTAAGAGCTGCCAGATGAGATAACGGTCTGCATGATAGCATGTTTGCTTTTTTTCATCATTTCGAGCAAGGATAGAGACATCCAAACAGGGCCTTTAACATTTTCTCGGAACAAAAACTCGTTCTTGAAACATACCGATCTGATTCACATCCACCAAGATGTCCAGTTTGATTCTATGGAATATGTTGAGATATGCAACAAGAAACTTTGGTTGAAAAAAGACCTACTCAGTGCAAATAAGATCTCAAAAAATTGAGCGCCCACTAAGCAGATTTTCACATGAGAGATGCCGAAATTTTCAGTGTAAGTCATACTCAGAATTTTGGATCATTGTGAAAACCAAGAGAATTACCTACAAATGCAGATGGATAGTTCACATGTCATCCGATTTTAATGGCACACCCTTGTATAACCGCACCCGGTCCCTGAGGGCATCACGCCGAGGCTTTGCCACCTTGATATTGGGGTCAAAGAGAAGAACTTCCTCAAATGCCCTGAGAGCAGCCTTTAAATCTTTCTTCTCATAGGCATCCCCCAAGTTGTTCCAAGCTGTGAGATACCCAGGTTGAAGCTTTACAGCTTTCTCGAACTGAGTGATACCCTTGGAGAGTTGGCCATCACGTGTGTAGCTGACCCCAAGTGCATTATGTACCTAATGGCAGTTGAAGCATAGTTCAGTTTAGTAGTAAACTACATGGGAAATAGGAAAACCACCAGCTTGACATCATTTCCACCACCTTAACATCTCTCTCTCTGTCCTTCTTTCTCTCTCTCAAAATCAGTGACTTATTATCATTATGAGATAGATGAGTGGTCATATTAGAAAAGACCGTATCCATAATGAGGTTATTAGAAACAAATTAGGAGTGACACCAATAGAGGATAAAATGAGAGAATATCGTTTAAGATGGTTTGGACATATAGAAAGAAATCAAAAGAAGAACCTAAAAGAAGGTATGAAAAACTAAATTTGGAAAGTATTAAAAGAGCTAGACGACGACCACAAAAGTGTGGGAAAAAAACAATAAAGAATGATCTAGCTTATTGTGAGTTAACTGCTAACATGACACACGATAGGGATCTGTGGAAACAAAGAATCCATGTAGCCGACCCCGTCTAGTATGGGAAAAGGCTTAGTTGTTGTTGTTGTTGTTGCTGTATGACTGACACAAATTTGAGAATCAAAATTTTGAATTTTTTTTATATATAAACATTCTAATATGTAGGTAAACTGGTCTGTGTTAGATGATTCATTTCATTAGATGGAATTTTGTCACGATGGAGAAAGCTAGAAAGTGTTATAGTGGTTTTCTTTTTCATTGCTGTGTACTGATGCAATACATTCTATGGCTGCTTTCACTCCGGTGGATAACTATCTCACAGACTGGATCTTTGACCATGACGACGTTGATGGTGGTCTTTGTTGGTAATAGTTCTGGCTCTTTGTTTTCTATGACAGATGGTGATAACATTTTAGGCAGCATTGGTTGCAAGATCTTTAAAATAATAAGAAGGTTTAGCGAGTAAGTAATACATGAAGTCTCCAGAGCACACTTAAGTGTGCCCACCCAAGGAAAAATCCAGGGTCCGCCAATGTCTCTATCGTGATACACTGGTACACAACCAAGCAGATGCACTTTTATTTGTAGAAATGTTAAGGTTCAAAATGAATAAGCAACTAGAGAGATCCCCAAATTTCCTAGAGGGTCAAAGCTAACTGAAAAGAAGACAGGTTCTACCACATATAGACGTCACAACGGAAAATTATAAATAAGGCCTAACTTCCAATTCATCTCACTACTTGCATATGGCATTTAGACATGGAGAAAACAGCACAAATTCACACATGCTTGGTGCATGTGTGAGCGTTAACACACATGCCTGTTTGTTGTTGCTAGCTAACTGAAGAGTTATCAGTTATCCTTATTTTTTATAGTGAATATGGAATCATCATCAAATGCAGCTCCTTGTTGTAGCAGTGGAAGTGGTAGTGGTAGTTGTGGCATAGGCACTAGTAATACAATTGGTATTCGGTTTTCTAATTCATCATACAACTATAGACCCCCCGCTTCTAGGATCCAGGATGAAATTGAGGTTTGACAAAATGTAGGATGGATAATATGTAAGTATTTTGTATATTATGTGGTCATATTTCTATCAGTGGAATAACAAGATACAAGGACTACTTAATAGGAAGAAGCGGAAATGTGGTAGCTTGCAAGAATGCAATTGAAGAAATAAAAAAATTAATTTATGATTATGTGCACAATACATCGAAGAAGAAGGCCGAAAAGATTTCATTTCTATATGGAGGAAAAGTTTCTAGTATGGAAGGTAACATAGTGATAGGCACCCAATGTTTATCATCTTCATCATCATTTTGCTCACGACCACCACTTTCGAAGGGACCCATGGATTCATTTGTGCGTTCATCGCCAGACTCACTACGACAAGCTACATTAGAAAATTGATATAAGAAAGAAGAAAGAGAACGAGTATGCATATCCATTAGCATGTGGATATATCAAAATGGAATCCCTTTTAATGTTGTGAGATCCCCTAGCTTTCAAGTGATGGTTAGTGATATAGGGTAATTTTGACCTGTAATGAAGGCTCCATCATACCATGAAGTAAGAGAAAAATTCTTGGAGAAGGAAGTGGGAAGAGTAAGAGAATTTACGAATGGATTTAGAAAGCATTGGGCTACCTATGGATGTTCTATTATGTCAGATGGATGGACGGATAAAAAACGGAGAATACTAATAAATTTTTTAGTGCATTGTCCTCAAGGTATAGTATTTCTTAAGTCCATTAATGCATCTCATGAAGTAAAGGATGTAAATAAATTGTATACATTGTTAAAAGAAGTAATCTTACAGATTGAAGAGAAGAATGTTGTGCAGGTGGTCACAGATAATGCAACAAATTATGTTGCAGTTGGTAGAATGTTGATGACTGAATTTAATCATTTGTGTTGGACACCATGTGCTTCACACTGTATATATTTGATGCTTAAAGATATTAGAGAGACAAAAAAACTGAAAGGCATTTTCAACGAGGCAAACAAGCTAATGACATTTCTTTATACTCATGGACAGATATTGCATATGATGAGACATTTTACAAGAGAAAAATATTGGAAAACGTGAGAGCACTGCAGAGATCGAATATGATAAAAATGATAACACAAAGTGAAGAGAAAAACATGAGAGATCGAGGGAGGGTCCAATGGAGCCCCCCCCCCCCCCCCTCTCTCTCTCTTTCTTAATCAAAGTCTCTTAACCCTAATACAAGCTTCTAGCCCTTATATAATGGGTTGTAAAACAGAAAATAACCAAAATACCCTTAGTACTACGGGCAATTACAATAATACCTAAAACATTAAATTTACTAAAACCGACTCTAAAATCATATTTTTCAACACCCCCCTCAAGTTGAGAGTGAGATACTTTGAACTCCAAACTTGCCAAAAACCTGGTTCTTTCTTCACCACACGTGCACGAGCGATCTCTTCGAGGCTTTTTTAAAACAACTTGAATAATCAATAACACATGGGTAACACACGACCCTTCTATGGGTATCGATTGGTCCCTCTCTCTTTCTACTTACTACTCTACCATACACACTTCACACAGCTTTTTTTGCGCTCCTTCACATGATGGTTGTTGTCGATGTGTTAGTTTGGTGCCCTCTCTCTACCACTCAAATAGCTGAATACACACTTTTGCTCATACTAGTCAGTCTGCGCCCCTTCACATGATGACTGCAACCGCTTTTCCAGCCCTCCTGACTGTTTACTTCAACAACTCAAGGTTTTAATTTTCATGCCTCTTGGTGATACTGCCACATTCTATACCAACAACTTCCTCTGGCCTCTTCTATGATTGATTTTTCATAAATATGTAGTGAAAAATATTGATTTTCTATATTCTATCTTTCCTTCTACGTGCATTTAACTATTTTTCCAATGAAGAAATCATCAATACTACTTCATATCTTCTCCAATCTTTTTATGAATTTCAACCTTCTTGAGTATTTCAGCAAACACTTGATATGCAGGTAAACATCTCTCTTAGGCATTTTATCAAATACTTTTTCTGTAGAGTTAAAGTTTTTGTGAAACATTTCATCAAACACTTGATGTGCAGGTAAATATCTCTCTTGAGCATTTCATCAAATAGTTATTGCGTAGGATTAAAGCTTCTATGGGCCATTTCATCAAACACTTCATGTGCATCCTTTGTCTGCCCACTAAATGTACTTGTTGCTTTACCTTTTACTCGGAAGCACCCTTATTGGACAATATCCAAGCACAGTCCCAGTAAGGTTTAACGCAGCTTTTGCACCTTCTTCAAAGAACTCTATAAAGGCAAAACGAAGAACCGAATTTGGATCACTACATATATTGCAGTCAACAACATGCCCACAATGACTAAAGAGAGTTGTAAGGTGCTCCTCCGTGACCTACTGATCGATATCAGAAACATATACGGTCCGCCGAATAATCTCTTCTCTCTATACAACGTCTTTTCGGCATCGTAAGTTTCACATGCTTATGATGTAGTTCATCGCTATCTTCAGAAATATCTATGATCTCTTGGCCCTGTGACATACTTGCGTAGCTACCAGCATCATCAGTGGACAACGAAGTATCCAACACTTCACAATCTGCTTCGTCCTCCGTATCCATCATCATACAGCCAACTTCAGCACCTATACCCCATTCTCACGCAACTCGAGACCATTTAATCGATGCTGATGTGCGACAACCAGACCCTCGTGCATTCCATTCTTCGAAATTGGTCGTGGCCAGCAGAGACAATGCCGACAACGACCTCTGTGAAACGTCCAATTTGAGGTCAGCATTGTGCAGAGTTCCGTTCAATGGATCCAAACTCACTTCTCCCAAACAGGAGAAACGTTTCACCTTGGTCTGCTTTTGATCATTTGCGAAGGAGGACGAGTCCGAAGCCACCTTCTTGAACCCGTTAGCCGAGACATCCTCTTACCATGATCTGTCGTTCACACGCATGAGCCTCCTGTTCGGCTTGAACTTCCATTGCTTCTCCCTTACCTCTTTCCCGTCCATCACAAGGCCACCATTCTCAATTTTTTTTTTCGTTTCACCCACGATTTTCACCGAAACAGGCACCGTGGAGATCGAATATGACAAAAATGATAACACATAGTGAAGAGAAAAACATGAGAGATCGAGGGAGGGGGCGAACCTCCAATGGAAGTCGCCCCCCCTCCCTCTCTTTCTTAAAAGTCTCTTAACCTTAATACAAACTTCCAGCCCTTATATAAGGGGCTTTAAAATAGAAAATAACCAAAATGACCTTAGTACTACAGGTAATTATAATAATACCTAAAACATCAAATTTACTAAAATTGACTCTAAAATCATATTCTTCAATAGAAAAGACATACATAGACCGGCTGTGACCCGTTTTGCTACTAGATTCTTAACTCTGGACAACTTGTGGAAGTCAAAAGAACCTCTAAGGTCGATGGTTATTTTTAAACAATGGGAAAAATGCCTTTTATCAAATAGTATTGAAGGAAAGCAATCTAAGGCAATAATTTTGCAACTTAGATTTTGGAAGGGCATTAGTGTTTCACTTAGAGCAATGGGTCCTTTGGTAGATGTTTTACGTATGATTGACAGTGATTAAAAATCAGCCATAGGCTACATTTATGAGAAAATGGATCGTGTAAAGGAACAAATAAAGGTACATAAATATTTCAATTTTATGTGTTATTAACTTATTTGTTAATCTTTACTTCTTAAGATCTTATAATAACATTTAACTTCTTGTTTTATAGGTTAATATGAAAAACAAAGAAGAGCAGTATGCTTTTATTTGGGAGATCATAGACAAAAGATGGGACAGACAAATGCATAAGCCATTTTATGTTGCTGCATTGTATTTGAATCCAGGGTTGTATTATGATTATGATGGGATAGAATCTAATGTTGAGATTAAAGATGGTTTGTTTCAAGTTATAGCTACACTTGTACGAAGTAAGGAAGAACAACAACAAATCAGTGAGCAACTTGTAAGTTATCGAAGTGTAGCAAGTGGTTTTAGACTAAAAATAGTTATAAGTTCGAGGAAAGCATATGCACCAAGTAATTAATTCAAGCAACTTTGCTTTCTTAATTATTTTATTATTAAGATATGATTTAGGGTTTTTTAATATGATTAATTTATTGTTTACACATGATTTTTAACTTTTTGTAATAGCTGAATGGCGAATGACTTTTGGTTATGGATGCCCTGAATTGCAACATTTTGTTATACGGGTTTTGAGTCTTACTTGTAGTGCTACCCCATGTGAACGCAACTTGAGTACCTTTGAAATGGTAAGACATTAAGAATTATTCTTTTTATTTATACAATAATTAAATAAAAGTTTTTTTTAAAAACTTAATGACTTACCTAAATTCTTTCTCTTATCTTAGATTCATACAAAGAAAATGAATAGATTATTGTATCAAAAGCTTAATGATTTAGCTTTTGTGTAATATAACGAAAAGCTAAGAAGAAGGTACGAAGAGAGGAAATCTAATGGAGCAAATGTTGACCCCATGTTGGTATCGGTTGAAGATCACAATGAATATCCTAATGATGATGAGTTCGTTGGTGATGATGATTCCCTTACATTGCAAAATGTCGATATGGAATCCGAAGCATCAAGAATGGGTGTTGTTTATACAAGGTCAAGGACACGAAAGCGACAAAGAAGGCAAAGCAAAGGAAATGATAAGATGCCTATGGAAGACGAAGAAGAAGAATTTAATTTTGAAGAAACAGATGAAGAGGAAGAGAAAATAGAAGAATATGGATCTTTTTCTGAAAATGAGTGAACATGACCTAAACAATTAAGTGTGATTGTAAATTTGTAATTGAATTTTGATGGATGTTATGTACAATCTTTAAAGATGCTTTCTAAGGCTACTTTTCCTGCTTAATTGTCATTGTCTTTGATTAGTTGGTAAGTATGATCAAAATAATGTAATCTGTAGTTGCAAGTGATCGTGTCATTTATAAACTGATGGCACATTCGTTATCTTCCGCTGTAGGTGATCATCGAGTGGACATGGTTAATATATTTTAGGTAAATTCTGTGTCAATAACTTGGGTCAAAAATCCTTTGAAGTGCATTCCATATGCTGACTTCAAAGGATTCTTAACCCAAGTTATTGCCCCGGAACGGTGCACATTCCATATGCTATCCAGCAAATTTAGGAACATTTGGGAATCTCGTGTGCCTTTGATATGTCTGTCCAGGTGCTATTGCCTTAATCTCTCATTATTTGAAATTTTGAACTGTTGGAACATATTGGTGATAGGAGTTTCTAATCTTCTTTTGCCTTTCTTTTCTGCTTTAATGTCCAAACTTTTCAGGTTGAACACTTTGGCTAGAGACGAGGCATACTACAAATATATGGGCTAAAAGGTGAGCATGTGGCATTCCTCCTTTACTACTTTTTCCTGTACATTAGTGAGTGTTTTGCTTGTTCATTTATAAAAGAACTTGTTGTGTTTCTTGATATTTATTAGAAGTTAGAAAACCCATTATATATATATATATAATTTTTTAATCATAAATAAAAGCGTACCGCTATATCAGGGTCAACCGCTAACAACCCGCTAACCGTTGTTGATAACATAGCCCCAATGCACTAAAATCTAAGTCTCACATTGGTATTCATATGCTTGTCTATGTATTATTACAATTTGGGAATGTATATTTAGGTCTAGCGTTGTCAGGTACTAGCTTTTATTCGTTTGATACTGCATGTTTTGTTAATGAATTATTAAGGAGCAGGTACTCCGTTTGTATTCATTTGTTAGGGTTTTGTTTATTTTTCTTTAAAAAATAAATATTATAATTCTTGTAGGCGGTGTATCATATTTTTCTTCTGCAATACAAGTAACAGTATGACACTAACAGCACTGATTAAAGCACACCCACAACAACAAAAAGAAAGGAAATTATATTTCTCAACAAGTTCATGTGTTTTCCCAGAATTTGAAGATAAAGTAGACATCTTAAAATAACTTTTGAAGTGCTAAATCATATACATGTTAAAATCATTTAAGATGGTTTGGACATGTAAAAAGATGACCAAAGGGTGCTCCCGTAAGAAGATATAAAAAATTAGATTGTGAAAAGGGGACGACCTCAAAAGTGTTGGAAAGAAACTATAACGAATGATCTAGTTTATATTGAGTTAACTGCTAACATGGCACATGATAGGGCTCTGTGAAAACAAAAAATCCATGTAGCCGACCCCATCTAGTATGGGAAAAGGCTTAGTTGTTGTTGTAATCTCATAACTATTTTAATGGACTGAAATTCTGGCAGTATTCATTATTTGCATGTGATACAAAAAGTACATAGAAGAACTATGTTACTTAAATGATGTTAAATCACATTGTAACTGGCCATAGAAATTATACATATTGGTTTGTATTATACGCGCAGCCCTATATTCACAACACTAGTCATAAGTTCATAACATGGCGTACTTTCATTGGCCCATAATAGACAAGAACTTCATTAATGCCAAATTTAATCCGGTGGTGTCCTAAAAGATTTATGCAACAGCAGATTCACAGCTTCAGTAAGCTATTCTAGTAGTTCTAGTAAATTAAGCTGGTTATGCAGACTTTATTGAGTTTGAGTACCAAAATTCTTTCCCAGAAGAAAAATGGAGCTAAACCCATATTACAGTACTTCAAAACTCGGTTTTCTTTTCTTCAACTTTCCTAATTCTTTGCTTTTACTAAATCAATAGTCAATATCATTTGTAACCGATACAATAATTTCTAGATTACTTATGATCCACTACCATGAAGCACCAATCCACCAGTAATGTCGGAAAAGCTAGAGGCTATCTTTCTGGAAATCAATATAGGTACGTCTCCAAATATGAAGTACACCATAGAAGCACTGTAAAGCCCAATACAAGTTCTGAAATTATGGTCAGAACTGTTAATGTGTAATAGGGTACGGGCCACTAGGGCCCGCGTATGAAGCAGGGGTCAGGGCCACCATGGCCCTGGCCACCACCGTTGGGAGCTCCAACAGCTAGTAGCCGTTGGAGCTGCCCCCAACGGCTAGTGCTGGCCGACCAGCACTAGCTTGTTTTCTTCCTCCTCTTGTTGCTTACTCTCACACTTCATGTTGTCTATATATGCTCCATCAATTCATAAATAAAGTATGCAGTCTTGTACTACTTTTTGACTTATTTTGTATACGCTTCCGCTCTTGTTTGGTATTCTTGAAGATCGGCATTCAGAATTGAATGCCATTTGATTCTTAGTGACTTGGTAATCTTGATTCGTGCAACGTCAACCTTCGATCATTGACAAATATTTATATGGTATCAGAGCATCGGATTGAAGAAATCAGGTGCATTGGAAAGCGTGCCATCAGTGCGAAATTTGAAGAATTTTACCAAACTTGAGGTTAGTTCATAATTTATGATTTTTGCAAAATGAAAGGTAAAAATGAGTCATTTAGATGTATCCTAGATCCAAAATGCTACCAAAGTTGGGTTAGGACAATGAAAAAGTATTTTTTGTCAAAGGATTTTTGGGATTACATCGATGGAACCATAAAGAAACCAATTTTGAACATTGATGATTTAGACGATGATGAAATCGTCAAAGCCCATAAAAAATACAAGTTAGATTTAAAATTGTGGGAAAAAATGAATGTAAAAATCACATGAATTATTTGTCAAAATGTGGATAAAAAGCTTAGAAATAGGATTAGTGCATTTGAAAACGCTTTTGAAACTTGGTAATATTTGAAAAAGCTTCATTCTCAAGATGACTTTGTTTTTTAAATTGATTTAATGGAAAGAATGATAATGCTTAAACAAGGGAACCTAAGCATTAGAGACTACCATCTAAGCATTTTCGGAAATGCTCTATCCACTTCTCAAGGTATGTCTTGGTTTTTAGATTCTGGTACATCCTTTCATATGACACATAGTGAAGATTTTTCGATTAATTGTTATAAAACCATTGGAAAGCATGTGTTTACGGCCAATGAAACAAAACTCTAAATCAAAAAATTAGGAAACCTTGAAAAGCAAAACTTTAAAATTAAAAATGTAAGTTTTATACCTAAACTTAATTTAAATTTACTTTCGGTTGCTCAAATATGTTATAACAATGGTATAGTCACTTTCTCATCCAAACATTGTGTGGTGCAGGATCACCTATCGAAGAAGGTGATTAGTTAAGGCCATAGAGAAAGTTGACTATACAAAATGGACTATCTTGTTATGCCAAATCTGGTTTTTGTAACATAACCCAAGATGCTACATTATGGCATAAAAAACTTGGACACTTAGACTCTCAAAAATTGTATAATATTCCTTTGATGAAAAGCATTCGAGAGAAAAATTTTGAATGTAAAGATTGTATTCTTGGAAAAATGCATCATTTTCCTTTTGGAAAAAGAAACTATGTACCAAAGAAAGCTTTTAATTTAATACATTCGGATGTTTGTGCCCCGCGCCCATTGTTTCTAAAGGAGGATTGCAATAGTATGTGATTTTTGTGGATGATTTTACTCGTTTTACATGGATATATCTATTAAAACACAAATCCAAAGTATTTGAAAATTTTATAGTATTTTGTAATATGATCAAAAACCAATTTGGAGCAACCATTAAAATCTTTAGATCTGATTCGGGAGGAGAGTTCATGTCTAATGAATTTCACAAATTTATTGAAACTAATGGTATTATTCATAAAAAATCATGCACTAAAACACCTCAACAAAATGGTCTAGCGGAAAGAAAACATAGGCATATTATTGAAACTTGTAGAACTATGTTAATTGCTAGTAAGGTTCCTAAATTCTTATGGGCCGAAGCTACTCTTACCGCCATATACCTTATAAATAGAATGTCTTTATCTAACCTTGAGAATACTTCACCTTTCGAAAAATTATATAACATCTCTCCATATTATTAAAGACTTAGGATTTTTGGATGTAGATGTTTCGTGTATACGAACAAGAATGACAAATTATCACCTAGAGCTATTGAATGTGTCTTCATTAGTTATGGCATTGACAAGAAAGGGTATCGGTGTTTTGATCCCATAGAAGACAAATTGTACCTGTCCAAGGATGTAAAATTTTTTGAGAACGATATTTATTATGAGTCCAAATCCTTTGAAAATTCGGAACCTTTCATTCCTCAAGACGTTTTTGAGCTAGAAGAAGATAATAATTGTGACTCAGTAGATCATCAAGAAGATCATGTTGGAAACAATGACATTTCACACACCACTATTGATACTTGGTCAATTGTCGAACCCTTTCCCTTACATTATACAAGACGACCTAGAGAAACCAATGAAGTCCACATGGAACCTGATATTACAAGATTAGAACCCAGGGTTTCAAGATCTCCTCAGCGTTTTGTGTCTTATGAATCTTTTGAACCACAATGAAGAAATTTGATTGTCACCCTTCGTCAAGTTAAAGAACCTAGGTTCTATCATCAAGCTAAAGGTATTCTAGAATGGGAAGATGCTATGAAAGATGAACTCAACGCCCTAGACAAGGCTCAGACATGGATAGTTGCACCCATGCCAAAAGATAAGAAAGTCATTGGATGTCGATGGGTATATAAAGTCAAAACTCACAACAATGGTCACATTGAAAGATACAAGGCTAGACTAGTTGCTAAAGGTTATGCCCAAGAATATAAAATTGACTATGATGAAACCTTTGCCCCAGTAGCTAGAATGACCACAATTAGAATTCTCATAACCATTAGTGCAATTAAGTAATGGAATATATATCAACTTGATGTTAAGAATGCTTTCTTGAACGGTTACTTGAATGAAGAAGTCGACATGAGTCCTCCTCCTAGGGTCACTCTCCCTCTTGGTCATGCTCTTAAGTTACAAAAGGCTTTGTATGGTCTGAAACAAGCTCCAAAAGCTTGGTTTGATCGATTTGAAAAATTCATGTATTTGCATAATTTTGTAACTTGTTATACTGATACTGCATTGTTTGTTCGAAAAACACAATCTGGTATTATTATTTTGCTTTTGTATGTAGATGATATGATCATCACAAGAAGTGATGAAGTGGGAATTGCTGAAGTTAAACTTAATCTGCATCACGAATTTGATATGAAAGACTTTGGCTTGCTGAATTACTTTTTAGGTATTGAGATAACCAAAAATAGTTGTGGATACTTTATGTCTCAAACCATGTTTGCTAACGATATTGTTGAAAGGTTCAGTATTACAAATACTAAGGTTGTTGACATACCGAAAATCCTAGGCACCAAACTACGATCCACTGATGGTGAGAAATTGGAGGATCCCACTCCGTATCGATAGCTCATAGGTGCACTCACTTATCTCACCATTACTAGACTAGATATTTCTCATGTAGTACAGATAGCAAGCCAATTTCAACAGGCACCAACTTCTGTTCATATGAGTGTTGTCTTGCGCATCATTCGATATATTAGAAACACTGTCCACAAGGGGGTCCTCTTAACTTCCTCCTCATCCTTTGATTTGTTTGTATATACGGATGCTGATTGGGGTGGAGATGTCAACAATAGAAACTCTACGACTGGTTTTTGTGTATTTTTAGGTGAATCTCTTGTTTCTTGGAAGTGCAAAAAGCAACAAAAGGTGTCCCTCTCATCCACAAAAACCGAATATCGAGCCATGGCTACAACTGCGATGGAGATTTCTTGGATCATAGCCCTTATAGTAGACATGGGAGTCAATGTCAAACACCCGGCCATCATGTATTGTGACAATAAAAGCGCTATGTACATTGCCTCCAACAACACTTTTCATGAGAGGACAAAGCACATCGAGATGGACTGCCACTTTGTTCATGAAGAGTGTCTAAATAAAAAGATCTCACTTTATTATGTCACACTTGAGATGCAGCTCACAGACTTCTTCACAAAATCTCTTTCAGCTTCTCGATTTCAGTTTTTACTAGACAAACTTTCTGTGTATACCTCGTAAGTTTGAGGGGGGGTGTTAATGTGTAATAGGGTATGGGCCACTAGGGCTCGCGTATGAAGTAGGGGCCAGGGCCACCGTGGCCCTGGCCACCACCGTTGGGAGCTCCAATGGCTAGTGTTGGCCGGCCAACACTAGCTTGTTTTCTTCCTCCTCTTGTTGCTTACTCTCACACCTCATGTTGTCTATATATACTCCATCAATTCATAAATAAAGTATGCAGTCTTTTACTCCTTTTTGACTTATTTTGTATACGCTTCCGCTCTTGTTTGGTATTCTTGAAGATCGGCATTCAGAATTGAATGCCATTTGATTCTTGGTGACTTAGTAATCTTGATTTGTGCAACATCAACCTTCGATCAATGACAAATATTTACAAGAACCTATCTTATGATTTGGATAACAGAACATGATCTTCAAGAACATTTACCTTCATGGCTTTTGATCAAGGACTTCAACTGGGTTTCTCTCTCAAGTATCTATATTCAACAGAGAAAAATTAACAAACAAAACCAAACCAGTGTCTGTTGATTATGCATAACACCATAACATGTCACACAATTCAATCTACATCAATACTCTAAATTGCCGTATCATGTTTGAATTATGCAGAAAATGGTATTCATGCTATTCAGAAAAAATAGCAGCTTAGATATAAGAGGTGTGATACAGAAGCAGCAATAATCATACCAAAAGTCGCAGGAAAGCAATAATCTTTGTGGAAAAGGAGGCTTTGTCATTGTTAAACATGTAAACCAGAATAGTCCTAAAGTAAGTAAACAGAGATACCTGAAAGAAAACAAAGCTCATTTCATGTTGTCTTAACTCTTAAGGCTCTTAATTAGCCAACAAAGAGCCATGACATTGTGAAGTGGACATTTTATTGCCACTGTACGTGGTCATCTGGCCAGCAAGATGCAGAACAAAGCAGTCGCATTGCAAGTGAACTCATGATGTCTAGTCATAAAACTGTGCCTCGTTAAATGAGACAGGGTCAGACACACTCTTTTTAAGTAGGTAACAGGAGCAACAGACTTCTTTGAAGCAAAAGCTAGTGAAACTTTAGAGGCTTATAAGAAAGCAAAGAAGGAAGTGAAAAAGGCCGTCAGTGAAGAAAAAGATAAAATTTGGAAGGATTTATATGAAAAAACTCAACTCTAAAGAGGGTGAAAGGGATATTTTAGGATAGCTAGGGCTAGAGATAAGAAAACAAAAGATCTTAATTCTGTTAGATTCATCAAAGACGAGGATGAAAAAATTCTAGTGGCAAATGATGATATAAGAAATAGATGGAAAAAATATTTTTACAAGCTTTTTAATGAAAATAAAGATGTTAGTATTAGCTTAGGAGAGTTGGCCAAATAAGAAAAGTATATAAACCATAATTTCTACCGACGTATTCAAAAGAATGAAGTCAAAGAGGCTCTTAAACATATGAAGGGTGGTAAATCGGTAGGACCAGACAATATTCATATAAAAGTTTGGAAAATACTAGGAGAAATAGGAATCACTTGGGTCACAAGACTATTTAATGAAATATGGAAAAACCAAAAGATGCCCGAGGAATGTAGAGCGAGTACACTTATACCCATATATAAGAATAAGGGAAACATTCAGAATTGTGCGAATTATCGAGGTATCAAGTTAATGAGTCATACTATGAAATTGTGGGAGAATTATGGAATGTAGGTTAAGACAAGTATATGTTAATGTGTTGTGTTAATGTGCTTTGTGTTAATGTATTGAGTCATGTGAATCATGTCAAGTCTAAATGATTAATGAGTCGTATCATGTATTGTAGAGTTGAGTTTGTAACCCAATGGATCTGGAACAGATCCATTGGGAGCCGTATTCATGCTCAGGGCCAAGTATGTCTTTTAAGTTAGAATAGGTTTAATATAAAGCTAGAGAGTCATTAGGGTTAGAACGATAAGAGAAATCTGGTGGCAGCCAGAAGTAGAGGTCGAATGTGTCAGAAACTCAGATGATGATCAATAAAGCTTTTTCTTTCAACTTTCATCAATGAAATTTGTGCAACGAAGCAATATGGCATAAGAGCATAGGACGTGAATACAGAGAGGCCTGCCGCTATACTTAGTACCTGCAAATAATCACAAGTAAGTCAATACATTAGTGTTTCTGCATTGTTAATGAAAAGAAGACTACAAAGTCATCCAAGAGGAGATCACTGACAGCGGGTGATGGGAAACCCTAATTAATCTTTGAAACTGAGTGATAGACGTTGATTCATATTTGAGAATCGTGAATATCATCACTAATAGCAAGTCAGATTAGTGACAAACTTTGATTTACAGGCCACAGAATCAGATTCTGGTAGATTACTATCAATCACTCCCCCTTGAAGAGAATTGTTAATATCAACAAACGTTGATTCACAGGCCACTCTATCAGATTATTTTCAATCGACCCCTGAAGAGAATTGTTAATATCAATAAACAACAATGTTTTGAATCACACGTTGCTGTGGAATGTGGTAGATAGTGACTGAACCATCAATATCACCACAAGTGGCAGTGGAAAGTGTTGTGAGACATTGATTGAATTATCAACATCATCATCCACCATTGATAACCTACAACAATACAAGGGAGTATTAAAAATATCAAGCAAAAGTCTACTAAACAAATACAGAGATACTATACTAAAACATGTACAACCATCATCAAATAGGGTATTAAGAAATCAAACCTTAATACCCGCAAGTCTTTATCAAGATGGATGACAAATTGAAAGAGGAAACAATGTCAACCACTTATGGATAGGATCAGAAGATTTAACCATTCCAAATCACAAACATTCAGTTAGATGGAAGAAATTATAGGGAATGGGTCAGGTCTATTGAACTGGTAGAGAAAAATCTTACATTATCAAACAAAATTCAATACCTCTAGAAGGAAGCAGTACAAACTATGAAAAGTGGGTTAAAGAAGATGCTCTTGTAAGTTCATGACTAATTCAATCCATGAACCCATCTATCAGTAAAACTTTTATGTATATGGAATCAACTGCTGAGATTTGGACTGCAGTAGAAGAAGCTTACTCTAGACAGAAGAATATTGCAAAAGAATACGAGATTATTAAGAGGATTAAAAAATGTCGTCAAGGAACCAGATCAATAAGTGAGTATTATGGGGAATTGCGTGAACTATAGAATGAACAAAGACATATTGTGGAAAACAAATGCAGTCATTGTGTAAAAGAGAGAACAACTGAAGTTGAGATTCGAAAAGTGTTTGATCTACTATGGGGAGTTTCATCGGATTACGAATCTATCAAATTAAATATTTTAAGCAAGGAAGAACTTCCGTCACTAGGAACAGTATACTCACTTTTATTAAGGGAATAAGACAAAAAGAATTTAGAAAAAGGCGAACATATATAAGTTGAAAAATCTGTATTTGTTGGTAGAGGACAGAGTAATTATCAGAGAGGCAGAGAATCATTCAGAGGCAGAGAAAGAGGCAGGAATCAATATTATGATGATAGAAGCAAACTCCAGTGCACACATTGTGGAAAGAAGAGACACACAAAAGAATAATGTTGGAAAATTATTGAAAAACCTCAAGAATATAGAGATTATGGCAGGAAACCAGAGTATAAAGATTATGGCAGTCATGTGGCAACCATATCTGAAAACAAGGCTGAAATGAATCCAATAAATGAAGTGGCAGAAGTAAAGAAGCAGATTGTAGAAATTGAAACACGTTTGCGAGATCAACCTTCAACTTCCTCATCAAAAATAGAATCAAGTCATCCTACTTCATACAATATTAGTGGTAATTACTCACTTAAAGATTCTTCAATTATTTCTAATTAGATAATAGATTCAGGGGCTACTGATCATATGATAGGAAACAAATCTAACCTCATACAGTATGAAGAGAATTCAAATTCTTAATATGTAAAAGTTGCAAATGGTTTGTTAATTCCTATGGCAGGAAAAGAACATTTATACTTTCAGTAAGTTCATTGGTTAGAGATATGAATTATACAGTTATTTTTTCTCTATATGGCTTTGTTTTTTAGGATTTGAAGACGAGAAGAATCTTTGGTCGTGGTAAACTATGCAATGGACTATATATATTATCTGGATATCAGATTCCAAAACATCAAAGAGCATTGACAACTAGTACTACTGAAGAAGAAATAAAGATTTGACATAGTAGATTAGGACATTTACTTGTTTCAAAAATGAGAGAACTTATTTCTATTTCAATTCCTAATGATATGGTAATTCAATGTGATGTATGCCAAAGAGCAAAACATCATAGAGCTACTTTTCCTAGCAATAATACAAGATTAGTTGTTCCTTTTGAGTTGATACATTCAGATGTTTTGGGGCTAAGTCACACAGACACTTCTAAGGGTAGAGTGTCGACCCTGACACTGGTGTGACACTAACACCGACACCGTGTCAGTGCAACATGTCCAAAAAAAATAATTTTTTTTTTTGTAACTCATGGATAAATGGGTCCGGATAATGAAGATTGATTTGTGTATTATGATGAAATTAGTAGTTGTTTACCATTTATATGTTTTGCTTTAATATAAAGTTGTGTACTTACTATTGTAGCTTTATACAATATAAAGTTGCTTGAATGATTTTGGGTGCGAACAATTGGACTCCATATTGTATGCCTTTTGCACACAATAATCTCTATCACCAAACACATTTAAAGACCAGGAACATTGCTAGATCAATAGAACAGAAGAGTATGATATCACTAGTGGATCCTAGCACAAATACTAGTATATGTTATATCCTACAAAAGATCTTGAAAGTCTTTGAATCCATAACTTTGATATTTTGCAGCTCATAAAATCATTGTAAGTTTCAGATCATTATGAGGGAACTTGCTAATTGATACCTACATGCACCCAAAATTAGCAAATTCTAGTTATATTATGATTGATTTATGTAGCTTGAATATTATATATAATATATAATATTATATACCCTCGCCGTGTCGCTGCACCCAAAATTTTTGAAATTTATCGTATCCTGTACCCGCACCCGTGTGACATAGTTTGGGGGCCATGTGTGATACCTTCTGTTAGAAATTTTAAATACTTTGTTACATTTATTGATGATTTTTCCAGACTTACATTTGTTTATTTAATGAAGTCTAAGTCAGAAATCTCTTCTATATTTCCTCTGGTTCATAATCTTATCAAGACTCAATTTGGATATACTATTAAAACACTCAGATCGGATAATGGTGGAGAATATTGTAATACTCAATTGGAATCATATCTTCAGTCTCATGGTATTTTACATCAGACATCTTGTGTTTATACACTACAACATAATGGAGTAGCTGAAAGAAAGAATCGACATATTTTGGAGATTGCTAGAACTTTATTCCTTGAACATAATGTTCCAAAATATTTCTGGCCAGAGGCAATTCTTACAGTGGTATATATCATTAACAGAATTCCATCTATGATTCTTGTAGGAAAGTCACCACTTAAGATGATTAAGCCAGAGGATAATCCATTCCATATTATTCCGAGAATATTTGGATGCGTGTGCTATGTACATGTTCACCGGTAGTTTAGAGATAAACTTGATCCAAGAGCAATAAAATGTATCTTCCTTGGATATTCCTGTGAGAAGAAAGGATATATCTGTTATGATCCTAAGTCTCATAAAAGATATATTTCTATGGATGTAACTTTCTTTGAAACTACTCCATACTATAACAATCAGAATAATGTTTCCAATTCTACTTTCAAAGAATCAGTTGTTCTACCCAGGATCAGTGAAAGTGAAAAATCAGAGGAAGGAAACTCTCTTTCTGGAACAGATCAAATTCAAGAAGACAAAGGAATACAAGTATACCGAAAGGGGGAGAGAAATATTTTTATGAAACAACAAACCGAGATGATGAATCAAGGGGGAGAAACAATATCTATTTCAAATGATAATATAGAAGGTTCAAATAATGAGAACCTAGATGACTCAGATGTTCCCATAGCACTCAGAAAAGAAAAGAGATCATAAATATCCAATTTCGCAGTTCATATCTTATGATCGATTATCAAAAGGTTATCAAAAATTTGTGTTAAAGGCAGAGATGTATCAAATTACAAGAAATTATTTTGAAGCATCTAAAGACAAACAGTGGGTTGAAGCTATGAAGTCTGAAATTCAAGCATTAGAAAAGAATCAAACTTGGAAACTCATTAATCTACCAGAAGGTAGAAAAGCAGTCTCATGAAAGTGGGTATATACAATCAAATATAAAGCAGATGGTTCATTAGAAAGATACAAGGCAAGATTAGTTGCATGAGAATATAAAAATATGGGATTGATTATGAGGAGACATTTGCACCAGTAGCTAAACTCACATATATACGAGTTATTATTAGTATCGCAGCTCAAAGAAATTGGGTAATGTGGCAACTAGATATGAAAAATACTTTTCTACGGGAAGAACTCAAAGAAGAAGTCTATATGGAATCACCACAAGGATATCCAAATCCAACTAAACAGGTATGTAGATTAAGAAAGGTTATCTATGGGCTAAAACAATCTCCAAGAGCTTGATTTGAAAATTTCAGCAGGAGTATTATAAACTTGGGATATAAAAAGAGTGTAAGTTACCATACACTTTTCTTCAAGAAAGGAGACAAATTAGCTTTACTATTAGTATATATAGATGATATTATTATAACAGGTAATGACATTGAAGAAATTTAGAAATTAAAGAAGGAACTTCACCGGTTATTTGATATTATGGATCTTGGAAGATTACACTATTTTTAGGCATTGAAGTAGGCTATTCAGGATGTGATATATTTTTGAATCAAAGAAAATACACACTAGATCTTTTGCAAGAAGTAAGAATGGAAAATTGCAGACCTACATATACTCCAATGGATGTGAATCACAAGTTACAACTGGAGGATGGAGCTGAGAGAGTAAATGTGACCAAATATCAGCAATTGGTTGGAAAATTAATATATTTGACCATCATGCGTCCAGATATAGAATATGCAGTGAGTATAGTAAGCAGATTTATGCAATCTCCATCTAAGCATCACATGGATGCTGTGTTTTACATCTTAAGATACCTGAAAACAATTCCTAGACATGGAATCATTTACAAGGCTAATAGTCACACCAATATTGAAATTTATACAGATGTTGATTGGGCAGGTTTAGCA
Organism: Brasenia schreberi; assembly: GCA_036023115.1. Taxonomy (NCBI): domain Eukaryota; kingdom Viridiplantae; phylum Streptophyta; class Magnoliopsida; order Nymphaeales; family Cabombaceae; genus Brasenia; species Brasenia schreberi. The sequence continues at coordinate 13,334,592 of JAYKKT010000090.1, forward strand.
GAAGATAGAAAGTCTATCACAGGATATATAACATTGATTGGAGGCAACATAGTTTCATGAAAAAGTAAAAAACAGTCGGTGTAGCTAGATCAACAGCTGAGGTGGAGTATAGAGTAGTAGCATCAGGTATTTGTGAAGGAAAATGGTTGAAATCTTTATTGATGGAAATGAATTTATTTACTAGAAACACTATACCTATATTCTATGACAGCAAAGCAGCTATTCAGATAGCGTCAAATCCGGTGTACCATTAAAGAACAAAACATATTGAGATAGATTGTCATTTTATTCAGGACAGTGTAAATGAAAAAGAATTTCAGTTAGAACATGTGCAATCTAGACATCGATGTGCATACATGTTGACTAAAACAGTTACCAGATACATACTATAGAGATTGTGCAACAAGTTGGGTGTAACATCCATCTTTCACCCAACTTGAGGGGGAGTGTTAATGTGTTGTGTTAATGTGCTTTGTGTTAATGTGTTAAGTCGTGTGAGTCATGTCAAGTCTAAATGATTAATGAGTTGTGTCATGTATTATAGAGTTGAATTTGTAATCCAATGGATCTGGATCAGATCCATTGGGAACCGTATTCATGCTCAGGGTCAAGTATGTCTTTTAAGTTAGAATAGGTTTAATATAAAGCTAGAGAGTCATTAGGGTTAGAATGATAAGAGAAATCTGGTGGCAGCCAGAAGCAGGGGCCGAATGTGTCAGAAACTCAGATGATGATCAATAAAGCTTTTTCCTTCAACTTTCAACAGTGAAATATGTGAATTGAAGCATCAAGTACAACAGAGAACCAATTTGGATTCATGTCAAGCAGATCTATTATTGAAGTGATTCACCTTTTGAGACGTCTTATGAAATATTTTAGAGCAAAAAAGAAAGACCTTCACATGATATTTATTGATCTAGAAAAAGCTTACGATAGGGTACTAAGGGAGGTTCTTTGGAGAACCTTGGAAAAAAGAGGTATCCCATTGACATATATTAACCTTATAAGAGACATGTATGATGGTGCAAAAACATGTGTAAGGACTCATGAAGGAAGGACAGACTTCTTTGAAGTTAATATTGGGTTACATCAAGGATCAACTTTAAGTCCATACTTATTTATAATGGTGATGGATGAGTTAACAAAACATATTCAAGATGAAGTACCTTGGTGTATGTTATTTGCAAATGACATTGTATAAGTGGAGGAGTCTAAGGAAAAAGTTAATAGAAAATTGGAACTATGGAGAGAAACATTAGAAAGCAAAGGCCTCCGACTTAGTAGAACAAAGACAAAATATATGTAATGTAAGTTTGATCATTTGGTTACTTCAGAGGACATAGAAATTAAAATTGACACATATTGCATTCCTCAGAAAGAAAGTTTTAAATACTTAGGGTCAATTTTTCAGAGTGATGGAAGAATTGATGGAGATGTTACACATAGAATTAATGCTGGTTGGTTAAAATGGAGAGGAGCATCGGGTATTCTTTGTGATAAGAAGATACCATTAAAGTTAAAAGGTAAATATTATAGAGCAACAATTAGACCTGTCATGTTTTATGGTTCTGAGTGTTGTGCAGTTAATCATAAACATGTACAAAAGATGCTTGTGACAGAAATAAGATGTTGAGATGGATGAGTGGTCATACAAGAAAAGACTGTATACATAATGAGGTTATTAGAAACAAATTAGGAGTAGTACCAATAGAGGATAAAATGAGAGAATATCGTTTAAGATGGTTTGGACATATAGAAAGAAGATCAAAAGAAGAACCTGTAAGAAGGTATGAAAAACTAAATTTTGAAAGTATTAAAAGAGGTAGAGGACGATCAAAGTGTTGGAAAGAAACAATAAAGAATGATCTAGCTTATTGTGAGTTAACTGCTAACATGGAACATGATAGGGCTATGTGGAAACAAAGAATCCATGTAGCCGACCCCGTCTAGTATTGGAAAAGTCTTAGTTGTTGTTATTATTGTTTGTAACAGGAGCAAGAGACTCATCCGCATCCATCAATCCACACCAAAAAAGTTCTAGTCATGCGGTGGCTTCAAGTGCCTCTTTTGATATGCATTACGCAATCCATGCACTGTCATGCCCAAGACCATTTTTTTTCTCTTTCTATTACTAAAGCCCAAATGGGAATTTCCTCTGAAAGATTTACACAGGGACATCCGTCATCTGCAGCAATTTGTGCAAGTGTAATGCTTGATGCAATCCATGCACTGGCAACTCATGCTCAAGACTTTTTTTCTCTTTCTAATATTACTAAAGCCCAAATGCGAATTTGCTCTGAAAGATTTACACCGGAACATCCATCATCTGCAGCAATTTAATCTTGCAAGTTTAATGCTGGTACTTCTTCAGTAAAATGTGAAATGAGTATGTTCCACATATCCAATGCGCTTTCCTTTCTGCCTCTGTTGATTAAAACTTCTCAAGTTATTTATATCATCTCTTGCACTTTCATTCATGTTGCATTTACGTTCACACTTTCCATCTTTGGAGAGAATGGCAGCTTCAAGACTCCCACTCCTCCATGACCATCACACACACATAATATATATATATATATGTAAATATACATGCATACATATGTATATATACATACGACTGTGTGTGCATGCCTGCATGAGTGTGTACATATAGATAGATAGATATAGGGTGTACATATAGGGAGCGTAATATTTTTCCACTTTATATGCTTGCCCGTCTTTCAAATGTTAAACGTACACAAAAGCACCTGCTACCTTTTTGCTTTTCAACCCAACCGTAGGGTCAAGCATATTAGACTTTATATATATACAGATATAGGGTGTACATATAGGGAGCGTAATATTTTTCCACTTTATATGCTTGCCCGTCTTTCAAACGTTAAACGTACACAAAAGCACCTGCTACCTTTTTGCTTTTCAACCCAATCGTAGGGTCAAGCATATTAGACTTTATATATATATATATATATATATATATATATATATATATATATATATATATATATATAAACCAACACCAATCTCTTCCCACACTAGCTGGGGTCAGAAATCTTGATTCTTGGTTGCTGTTCCATGTCGGAAAATTCCCACATTTAACTCCAAAAAGGCCAAGATCACAAGTTCCACACCAAAATCTTTTAGGCCTTCATCAGCCTCTTCTGTAGCTATCAATATAAAACTCTTCATGAATTTGAAGAAGATGAGGCAACAACAACAACAACAACAACTAAGCCTTTTCCCATACTAGACGGGGTCGGCTACATGGATTCTTTGTTTCCACAGATCCTTATCTTGTGCCATGTCAGCAGTTAACTCCCAATAAGCTAGATCGTTCTTTATTGTTTCTTTTCAACACTTTTGTGGTCGTCCTTTACCTCTTTTAATACTTTCCAAATTTAGTTTTTCTAACCTTCTTACAGATTCTTCTTTTGATCTTCTTTCTATATGTCCAAACCATCTTAAACGATATTCTCTCATTTTATCTTCTATTGGTGCCACTCCTACTTTGTTTCTAATAACCTCATTATGTATACGGACTTTTCTTATATGACCACTCATACATCTCAATATCTTCATTTATGTCACAGACATCTTTTGTACATGTTGATGATTAAGTGACCAATACTCAGAACCATAAAACATGGCAGGCCTAATTGCTGCTCTATAATATTTACCTTTTAACTTTAATGGTATCTTCTTATCACAAAGAATACTCGATGCTCCTCTCCATTTTAACCAACCAGCATTAATTGTATGTGTAACATCTCTATCAATTCTTCCATCACTCTGAAAAATTGACCCTAAGTATTTAAAACTTTCCTTCTGAGGAATGCAATATGTGCCAATTTTAATTTCTATGTCCTCTAAAGTATCCAAATGATCAAACTTACATTACATATATTCTGTCTTTGTTCTACTAAGTCGGAGGCCTTTGCTTTCTAATGTTTCTCTCCATAGTTCCAATTTTCTATTAACTTTTTCCTTAGACTCCTCCACTAATACAATGTCATCTGCAAATAACATACACCAAGGTACTTCATCTTGAATATGTTTTGTTAACTCATCCATCACCATTATAAATAAGTATGGACTTAAAGTTGATCCTTGATATAACCCAATACTAACTTCAAAGAAGTTTGTCCTTCCTTCATGAGTTCTCACACATGTTTTTGCACCATCATACATGTCTCTTATAAGGTTAATATATGTCAATGGGATACCTCTTTTTTCCAAAATTCTCCAAAGAACCTCCCTCGGTACCCTATCATAAGCTTTTTCTACATTAATAAATATCATGTGAAGGTCTTTCTTTTTTGCTCTAAAATGTTCCATAAGATGTCTCAAAAGGTGAATCGCTTCAATAGTAGATCTGCCTGGCATGAACCCAAATTGGTTTTCTGTTGTACTTGATACTTGTCTTAACCTACGTTCGATAAATCTTTCCCATAATTTCATAGTATGACTCATTAACTTGATATCTCGATAATTCGCACAATTTTGAATGTCTCCCTTGTTCTTATATATGGGTATAAGTGTACTTGCTCTCCATTCCTCGGGCATCTTTTGGTTTTTCCATATTTCATTAAATGGTCTTGTGAGCCAAGTGATTCCTATTTCTCCTAGTATTTTCCAAACTTCTATAAGAATATTATCTGGTCCTACCGATTTACCACCCTTCATATGTTTAAGAGCCTCTTTGACTTCATTCTTTTGAATACGTCTGTAGAAATTGTGGTTTATATACTTTTCTAAGTTGGCTAAAGCTCCTAAACTAATATTAACATCTTTATTCTCATTAAAAAGATTATAAAAATAGTTTTTCCATCTATTTCTTATATCATCATTTGCCACTAGAATTTTTTCATCCTCGTCTTTTATGCATCTAACATAATTAAGATCTTTAGTTTTCTTATCTCTAGCCCTAGCTATCCTAAAAATATCTCTTTCACCCTCTCTTGAGTTGAGTTTTTTATATAAGTCCTCCCAAAACTTAGATTTTGCTTCACTAACGGCCTTTTTTGCTTTCTTATAAGCTTCTAAAGTTTCACTAGTTTTCTTAGCATAATGTAATTTGTAACATGCCCTCTTTGCCTTGATTTTATTTTGTACTACTTTACTCCACCACCAAGCTTCTTTTTGTGCCGGTACACCTCCCTTAGATACCCCTAACACATCTTTCGCAACTTTCCTAATATGTATAGCCATATTGTTCCACATATCACAGGGTGTGCCAACATAACTCCAAACATCTCCTTGTAGGACTTTCTGTTTAAATATATCTTCTTTCTCGCTTTTGAAGTTCCACCATTTAGTCCGAATAGCTCGATGCACTCTTTTCTTCTTTGTCCACTTTTTTATTTGTAAATCCATAACTAAAAGTCGATGTTGGGTGGTTAAGCTTTCTCCTGGAAATACCTTACAATCTTTACAACACGCTCTATCTTTTTTCTACAAATAAAGTAATCAATTTCTGTTTGTGATAAGCCACTCTTATAAGTAATTAAATGTTCATCTCGTTTTTTGAAGATTGTATTGACTATAAAGAGATCAAATGCCATAGCAAAATTTAAAATCTCCCTACCTTCCTCATTTATATCCCCAAAACCAAACTTTTCATGAATCCCTTGATATCCTAATGCCTCTTTACCTACATGTCCATTTAAATCTCCTCCTAAACAAATCATCTCCCTTTGTGGAATCTTTTGAAACACCTTATCTAACTCTTCCCAAAAAACTGTCTTTATATTATCTTCTAGTCCTACTTGGGGTGCGTAAGCACAAACTATATTCAAAACCTCTGCTCCTAACACTAATTTCAACGTTATGATTCGGTCACCATATCGTTGTATGTCTACTACACTCTCCTTTAAATCTTTATTTATGATAATACAAACTCCGTTTCGAGTCTTTTCTTTACCTGAGTATCATAATTTAAAACCTGTATCCTCTATCTCCTTTGCTTTTTCTCCAACCCATTTTGTCTCTTGTAAACATAGAATATGAATCTTTCTCCGAATCATAGTATCTACCACCTCCATTAGCTTACCGGATAAAGTTCCGATATTCCAAGAACCAATACGAATCTTATTATCTAGGATTAGCTTCCTTACCCCCCGCATCCATCCATAATCAAAATGTGGAGACCCTCTCTGAAAAATTTTCATTACATTCGGGCGACAATGTAGCGGGACTAACTTCTTTACCCACACCCGTCCATGATGTGAGAACCCTCTCTGCAATTGATTCACTATATTCGGGCGAAAATGTAGTGGCCCTTGCTTACTTCTTACTGCATTCGGGCTCTGCAGCACGTCACTAAGCGGGGACGTTCCAAAGCAATGCTCATAATTTTTGTAATCCATGTTATAAAAATCCAACGAAGTTTTACGCTAGCTGTCGGAAGCCTAACACAACCCTCCTCCTTTATCCGGGCTTAAGACCGGCAATGCAAGGGTGATCCTTACATGGGCGGAGTTGAAGAAGATGAGGGTTCAGAGAAATTAAATGTTTTGAAATGGTGACGAGAGCATTAACTTGTCTAATTTTATCTTTAATTGCTAACGATGTTTGTGTTCTTCCATCCTCAAGCAAGTATATAGTGCAAGCAGTTGAACACCATTCTAACTTACAACCTAAGACCTTAGAAGTCCGGGCATGCCTAAGACCTTAGAAGTTCGGGCATGCCTAGATAATTGGACAAGAGCAAGAGCAAGACATCAAGTATATGAACGTGAAGTGGCATTGATCCCATAGGAGTATGAAGCAACAATCATAATTAAGTTTAGAGTCAATCACTTTAGGTAAAGAGCTTCTACGAAAAGGTAAGAGAACATCGGCTTTGATTCTCCTCTACCCTAAGAATGTTGTTGTAAGTTATGATGATGACTTTTAATAATTCTCCTGATTGTATTATTTGTTTTTCTTTTCTGCTAAAAGTCAATAAATTCGTAGCGTTTCTGTCTCAGTTGATGAAAAGCAGATCATAAATAGAACTGTTTTATGATCAGAAAGAGAACCGCAGAACCTTTGCTTTGCTCATAAAGGCGTAGGGAAGTTTACAGTTGACCACCGTCATTTACTAGTACTGCTGCTGCTTTGGGGTTGCTTTTTTAACCTTGTATAAATGACAATTAACTCTATATTGGACTTGCCAAGAGGAGAAGTTACGGAGACACAATATATGGAGGTTCAAATGCACCATCTAACATGCTCATCGCTGTCTGTGCAGTACATTGAAAAGGTAGACAGCAATATGCAAGGTACACCAAGAATCAAAATCATGTCCTTCAACTTGTGGGTTGACCCCTATCCAGGTGAAGCTATTGCGACTAATCCCGTCCTTATGAGACCGCTAATCGAGCAGCACATGCATCAACCACCTATGAACTGTCAATTGCAGCATTCAACTGGTTGTTAGCAGGATCCATGGACTTGACCATCTCTGCGCAAAACCGAATGCCACCATCTGCCAACTTCATCCATCCAATCTAGTGGAAGCATCCCTCCTTGCAGGCATAGAAAACAGCATGCATAAACATAAAATAGGCCTATCTGTAAGTGGACAGAAGCCCCATAAAAAGGATACTAGTATCAGAAGGCACACAATTTATTCATTCAACCATTATGTGCGTATCTAGGAAAAAGGGTGAAAATATTTAGTGAAAAGGTTATAGATGTAGTAACCAAGAAGATATTAAAACTCGTGCATCTGGCTGCTCTTGCAGTGAGCTTCGTGATTTTGTGAGAGAATTCGAGTTTGTGTTTGGTGGTATGTATGGAGCGATTGAACTACAAGAAATTTCTAGAGAGCTACTACATCATTGCTTACAATCGGAATATTAGCTTGCCACATTAAGAAGTGACCTGTTTTGGGTTTATCATCAGGTTTGAATGATTTTTCTCCATACAGCTTGCTCTGCCCAATGTACTTATTTGAGTTTCTCGTTACCCATTGTTACAACAAGGAACCTTCATGAAAACCACAACCAAGCCTTCTTTCACATTAACAAGCAGCTTGATGTTTTCAGAAACAAAAAACTAGGATCTAATCATGTCATTGAGCTCATCACATTTTTTTTGGTGGCTTGAACTGCTTTTGTTCCTTTATTCCAAATAACAGTTTACCTTGTATAGATAACAATTGTAAAACATTCCTAATTGATTAAATTCAGTACTAATCTCAAGTGCAACTTATCTGAACCTGACAATAACTGGACGGTTGAAGAGTTTTACATAAAAAAAGGACTCCGTTGTGAAAATAAAACCCAACTTAGACAACAACAAGTGATTTCGCAGATTGCATGGACAAGTGAAAATATTAATCTCAAAATATTGAATGGATCTATAATAAGAGTCCCCATAAGCTCATCTGCAGTACAAAGTCGGAGGAAATAAGATGCATGCAATATCATCTCTCTTAGAATAGCTAGCCATCAAATTTTCTTAAAACAATATTTAAAGGCTGTTGACATTAATCTTTCTTTATTAGAAGAGGAAGATTGAAATGTACACAAGGCACCCCATTGGAGAAGACGACTGGAGCAGCCACCACTTTATTCCTTAATCCTTCTTAGGGTTTCTAATCTATTTCGAGAACTTATATATAAGGTTTTATAACTTAAAAGACTAATATACCACGCTTCCGCACTGGACCCCTCAATTTCTCCATCTCTCCATATGCCTACACAACTTCCGCTTTTTACTAGAACAATAAAACTTACCATACAGAAACAAAATCAATTGATATATGCGATTATGTATAACTCATTCGGTTCAATACCGTCAAATCAATGAGCAAACCTAAAGGGCTTACGGGACCAAATTTCAATTCATGCCAACTTATTCTGACAAGATTAAAGTAACAAATCAAGCAGAATATGGAATAAGACATTCAATGCACCACGAATCTCTCAAATGGCAAGTAACTGCTACAGGCAAAAAAATATCGCACGGTGGGCAACAAACCAAAACCACCATCCATTAGAGTAACAATCAGCGAGCGGATTGCTAAAAAGAAAGGTACACAGAGTGCAAGTAACTAACTTTGAAGAAGAAACGAAAAGGAGGAATTAGATCGCTAGATACCATACATGAGAGAGATTCTGAGAGGAGTTGAGATTCCGAGCGCAAGAAACAATTCCCAGCTTCGCGTTCAGGCGACTAAAGCGTTCTTCTTTCTCTGGAGAGGGTTTACAGGAAGTGAAGACCGACGAAACTCTCGAAAATCCGGTGGTGGGAAACAATGGCAAGGGAAGAACAAAAGATCGTCTGGCTGAAACGAGATTTACATCCATTTCTTCGCTTTCTTTCCTCTTAATCCTCAGCTTAGAGCTTCGGTTTCAGTGGGTAGTTTCCTTGCATTGCAGAGAGGGGGGGGGCTCAGTTTATCCAATGTCCACCTGCATATCAATGCCGGTTCCAACAACAGTTTTGGCGACTCGTAACTCGTGAGAATCTGAAATTTTCCCGAGTCGGAGAATGGGTTAAAGATGGAAGATCGTCTATGATCCATGACTTTCCGCTGAAGGACAGGTTGCGTCCACATGTCCGTCTTACTCTCCACGCGTCGGGTGACTAGAGAGACCCCGGTGAGACGCCGTAGACCAAAGGCCAAACTCTTTCTCTGTTGAACTTTGGAGGGGAAGGAAAGATGATGACCGGAACTCTGGTGGCATCTGCAAGAAGTCCGGCGAGACTTACATGATCGAGAGACGGGAGGTACGTCCAGATTTTGTCATTTTGCCGCTCAATGTCAGCAAAAGCAGCATTTTACAGTTAAAAAGAATGTGAAATATATATATTCAAATGTCGCTCGTCGTAATAAAAGGAGCAAAAGATGTCTATACTCATTGGCAAGCACTCTAATGTTAAATAATATGGCTAATTGAGGGAATGAATTTATGATCATGTTCCTTTCGATATATAAGTGCAATCTTCCTAAGAAAATGAGCTATGAAGGGATCACGAGAGTTCCTATGAATCATAGTTTTTCAATATAAAGAATTAATCACCTACTCAAGTAAACAATTCCTTTTCATAGGTTTTGCTTGCTAATAATGGTACAATCGTTTCCTCTTTCATCTGCCTTTCGTGCTCAAGTTGAGTTCTGGTTGGATTATCAGGAGAAACCATTCTGAGAAATCTTTGGATTTTATAGAAGAAAATGTATAGAAAAACAAAAACAGAACTCCTTGAGCTTTCCCTCTCTCTGTAAGATCTCCACGCATCTCTGTAAACCAGTTCGCATCACCTAGCACTGATTTTAGGCAAAATCTTTCCTCCAAATCGATTTCGGTTTCATGGTGATGAATTACTGTTTCTCTAATTGCAAGAAACTTTTCACGGGCAAAGACTATTTTCACTACTATACTCTGAAATGATGGTTGGATCATTGAGTCACAAATGATCTTCTCACAAAAGTACTTGAGGTTGTTCCTAGAAGAAGATACAAATGCAATGAAATGGGCATGCATATGTATGAATTAAACTAGAGTTGATGAAGTGGAATTGCAAAAACAGAAAAGAGCGAGCAATTTAGTTGTTGGTGATCTTGAAAAGTGTTAGCAGAATTTGAAGTTCTAGACAATAGGGGGCTTAGTAGAGACAGAATTTTGTGGATGACTCAATACTTGAAGCCTTTAAGATTATGAATATGTAATGGTGGGAAACAATCTTATCACATGTCGAACGAGATGCACTTGTCTCTGTGAAACCATCCTAGCCAACAATCTGACATTTACTTGTCTCCACCAAGTTGACAATGATTCGTTGATTTATTGCACTGAAATTGTACATTGATAATCCTCTTCATACCATTTGATTGAGAAGGAGACGGTACATCAATTTATGAAGAAGGGCCAGAGCACAATTTTGGATTTCATTACATTAATATAGTTTGAGTGTAGCATTGGGTGCAGGACTATAAGTACAATATGTTACCTGTCATATGAAATAACCTAAGGACGTCTGGAAAGATGAACCATAGAATAAGAAATAGATAAAAGAAAAGCTATGAGAAGAGGAATAATCTAATTGAGAAATTAGGTCATAGGCTACTAAAGGGCTTATCTTGCATCTTATAGTTAGTTGTTCGTGTTATGGTGGTCTTCAATGTAATATATATATATGTATGTGTAGAGAGAGAGAGGTTTCCTCCATCGTCTATTTAGAAACTAAGAAGGGTATTAAAATCAAATAAAAATCATGAAGGTTTTCATCTGGATGTGGTAGAGGAGATGACTAACTAAAATGTTTGGATAATGGCTTCTCGTGTTAAGACTGCACAAGGAGAAGAGAAAGAAGAAGAGAAGTGAAAAAGAAACGGCTGAAGAGAGAGAGAGAGAGACTAGTGTGGCTTCATTGGAGAGAAAGTGCAATCAAGCAGAGAAAGGATAGTGGCGACTGGATTCTAATTTTACGTATGAGACAACAACTGGGTTCTTGGAGTGGTACATTAGTAAAAAGAATTCAATGATTAAGGTAATGTAGTAGTAAGAGTAGAATTGTTTCTTTATGTATTACAGTAAAATCACGCTTATGTTGAAACATAAGGGTGAAATTTGTACCTTATCCCATTTATATATTACATATATTTATATAGTTCAGGTCAGGTATAGATTGGTCACTTCTTATCCCATACCCACCCTTTACTCGATCAAGGGTGTTCGGGTTACTCAAAGCTAAGCTCAAACCTATAGTCAAACTAGGTAATCCTTGGCAGTTCGGGTCACACAGATCGAGGCTGACATTGTCATCCCTAGGTGCTGGCCTTGGTTGTCTCATGAAGTTCAGTTGACCTGCTCCTTTGTTGTAAACAAACATTTGAACCCTAATGATGCATTCATTCCTCAGTTGCCAGATTTTCCATACTAAGGTTTGGAATGTTACTAACCATTCTTAGTTAATTGCAAGCTTGATCCTCAATTTAACTTTAATAGTGTAATGAGACAACCAGATCAGCCTGACCACCAAGTACCCTCCGAGGAGATGACTAACATATCTCAGTGAGTTCTCTCGGTTTTTGCAGCAATTTTGAGAACCTCCTTGAAGAAGTCGTCAGGCAATCCAAGGTTAAACGACAGTCATTCTCTCTTATCATTCTCTCATATCAGTGTTCTCGTTGCACTGAAAATTTCTATATTGGTATCAGAGCGGGGGTTTTGTTTCTTAGCAATGCCACCACTCTATCCAATCGGCTGTAACAGTGGTACGGGGCAAAGCTTCATACACTTTTAGTGCTAAATTTCTGCTTTTGGAATCCAATGTAGTGCATCTTGTATGTCCCAATTCCATTGTCTTGCATGGAAGGTTGCCTCCTCCATTTATATGGAGGTGCAAGTGTTGGGTCTAATTAACTTTTGTGTGGATCATCTCATTGTACTTTATATGTAATATAGACTTTGCGTGTAGGTTATATAGTGATTTTCTCCTCTACTTGTTACAGTGGAAATTTATCCATTTGTAGAAAAACTACAACAACATTTCTTCATGCCACTTACCCAATAAAACAGACATGTTCTTAATTGGTTTTCTTTGTATCTTTTATAGGTTGTACTTCATGATTTGAGGTCGCAATCCATGGCCTTGCATGCTTATGATGGACGTTGAGATGTTCCCGCTGCTACGTGGCATCCATCGGAGGTTTGTCTGTTCATAGTTTCCACAACAATCTTTTCCTTTCCATGATTTGCAATCAGTCGCAGACTCGGGAATTCTTTTGGGGTGAGGGACATTATTTTAGATAAGACATTAATATTTCACGTCGACAAAGCACTTGTACCTCCTTTCTTATATACAGTAACAATATTTTATGTTGTGCATAAAATACATGTATCTTCCTATATACAATAACAACCTCAAATCAAGAATTTTGAGATTTTAGGTCGTGAGAGGGCTCTTTTTTTTCTCTCCGATAGAAAGCAGTCCCATCAAATCTTGAGAGCAACTTAAGTAAAATGAAGAATCACACTTGAGGGTATTTTGAAATGTCTCAAGTGCCTTCCTCTTTTCATAATGAAGAACCCTTTTCATCCAATTAGATGCATAGAGAGCAATAACTCATCCAAACTCACAACTGATATGGCTTCAACCTCTCCACCGTAAACAAAAGAAAAAAAGCACCGTTTAGATTTCAAAGCGTGCTGCCAAGTATAATCCGAGTTGCTCGTATCACTTATCAACAAGTAGAAATGATGATTCTTTTTTTTTTCTTTTCAAAGTAATAAGAAAGGACACGAAAACCAGACACGACTGAAATTTTTATTTTTTTGAGGCAAAGTTGCATGAGAAAATGTCGGGTTGTGCTTTGGTTGAACTGTGTTGACAGTAATAAATGACACGCTACACAAAATAGCTGACGATTTCAATCACGACGCATTTAGACCTGATATGAGCGCTACTAGAGAAGTCCATGTTCGGTTTAATGTGTTTGGTAGAGTAATATGCGATGACAGGAGGCCAACACAGCCCCAAACACGAAATCGCCATCACTACCTACCAGGCTTCCTGTTCTTTTTTCATGAAAAGAGTAGTTTAGAGGTTGAAACTAAATTAGTAGAACATGGTATACATTGTGGTAAACCATTGCCTCAACTAATAAGGTCCGTTTGAAAAATCAGTTTGGGCCTGAACGGAGTAGAATTCTACGTCTAAATCCATCTAATATGTATATCCCACACCCATGACATGAATACCTGACACGACCACGATCTGAAAAGTCCGTGGTCATGCCCCGCAAAGTTATTGTAAAAAAACTTGGGTTATTTGTGTTGAACCGTTTTCTATACAAAAATTATATAAAACGACACCAACATGAACTTACTGGTGATTTCAGACACGACACAGAAATTTGAAATGGACGACTCCAAAAGTCTGTGTGCATGTCGATATTTGTGTGTTTTTTATGAGAGAAGGCATCCTTTCCCTTCACCAAACAATTTCATTCAGGAAGTTGAGACAACGTATTCTTGAGATATATAAATTTTAGTTCAATCAGTGGAAACAAATCCGATAATTTATTTGGGTGCCATGGCAGTGTATAAACCGAAACACAGAATAGGCTACGGCTAATCTTAGCTATCCAGGTAAAAAACTAGCCAAGGGAAACAGGTAGCTTATGTCCGTCTCTCTCTCTCTCTTATATGTATGTATGTATATTTATATGTGTGTGTGTGTGTACTCGTGCAGAGGCAAAATATCAAACTCGGATTCGTGGGCAAAATAATCAAACGTTACCTAATCCATGACCCAATCAATGATAAAGTATGAGATTGATACAAGTTTTCCGGTTTCATACTGTAAAACGATAGCCTGGGCTAATCTCCATATATTCACGTATTAACACATTTGTACCGAGGTATTTTGTTTAGAAACAATAAATTCAATTTTCAGTTTGTATTTAACAAATTATCAGCAGACATAAAATTAATTTTGTTCTTCTAATTCATTCACCTTCTCCAGAAAAAAAAGATTAACCTTTTATTTTCTGTCAAATAAATTTTAATTTCTGGCCGATTTGCTTATCATAATCGTGATAAATTGCTCTTCTATTCATGGGGGGCAATGGTTTGACATGGGTCTCGCGTCTTACTTAGCTACTCTGGGCAGTTGACAACCACAACATTGAACCTTGATACCTCAGGTAAAACCAAGTGGATGGGCTTTGTAGTTAGAGGTGGCCGGTTTGGACCTGGCACAGCAGCTGAACCGGTGGCGGATCTACATTGAGTCAAGGTGGGGCGCCGCCTCACCCAAAATTCAAAAAGTAAATGAAAAACCCCATATCTTGTGGTTGAATCTGTGACCTCATGACCTATTCGCCCCTCCCCATTCAGATTTCTAGATCCGCCAGAGCTGAACCACTGGCGAATCCCAAAACCAAGGGAACTGGACTTGGGACCAGAACTGAGCCGTGGATCACCGGTTTGGTTACAGATCCAAAATCACAAATTTTTCTAATGAAATCGGACCCGAAACTAAGACCTAAACTGTCACAGAACTGAACCTAGAATGGTGGAACTGGAACCAGAACTATAACCCAAAGGGCATTGGTCCAGTCCGGTTCCAGGTTATACAGAATAGACGGAAGCGGCCAGGTCTATACCTAGTTGCTCTATTGTAGCATACATGCAACTCCAAAAGGGCAAGCCTTCTATGTCGAACGAAGAGGCAGGCCTGTTAGGAAGAACCTAATAGATGAACATGCAAATTCAACGATAAAACAAGTGCCAACACTCATAATAATAATAATTCCTGCCCAGCAAGATATAATCAAATATTAAAAGATTATAAAAAAGAATTAAACTCCCAGATTTAATATATTAACAGAATTAAAGTCCCAGATTTAATAAACAAAACTCTCAACAAAAGAGCGAAAAATCAAGAGGCCATACTTCTTAAGTATAAGAAAGCGGTCCATAAGAGATTGAATACAAGAATCCGAACACCAAAGTTGAAGATCTTATCACAAAGTACCACAATTATAAAAAAAAAAAAATTCAGAAATTCAGCCTTCAACAAATAATGCTCGTGAACCTCTTTAATCTCACAAAAGACTTTTGTTTCTCTCCCTCTCTATTATTTTACAATGCGCGGCACTTCTTCGACGTGAAAAGCAAAGAAGGGTTTTGGCCCTCTTTAGCAAAATAATGGTTGATCAGGATCTCTTTCCTTTGTTCAATGGTTTAGAAACTTTCAGAGTTTTTACCATGGAGCTCTCTTCCTTAGATTTCCTATGAAAATTGAGCAGTAATTGAAAATTAATCTGGAAATTCTTTTAGGCTGGGGCAAATAAGACGTGAAACTGTTTGCAGTGGGCAAACTATGTATCAGCTCTCAGATTCATCCGTGGGCTATTGATTTTTTTGTTGATTTTCTCAATTCCAGATGGGTGGACCATGTTTCTAGCCCACTTATATATATATATATATATATATATATATATATAGATATATATATATATTCATCACTGAGCTATAACCTTGTGCTGATTTTCCAAATTCGAGGTGGAACAGATGCTGGACACCACACCTCAGCTCAATACATCGGCCAGAGAGACAATGAAGAGACCTCTCTTCCAAGTAAAGCGACCATGTCTTCGCCATCCTTTCACATTACTCAAAAAGCAATATTCACCCACTTGCTTACATATATATTTCAATCTTTTCAATGGCTATAAGACACTTTGCCAAAGGAAAACATGAATACCCACAAATCAAAGACCTTCCTTTTATCAAATTCCATGAGAAACTTTGTCTGCATTTTCATTATTCTGTTGGGTTCTGGCAGATACTGCAACTGTGAGGTTGGTGATGAACAATGGGCAATGGTTGGCAAGAAAGGGAGCCAGTTTGTGGTCAATGGCAGGCCTTTCTATGTCAATGGCTTCAATACATACTGGCTGATGATCTTCGCTGTCGATGCATCGACCAGAGTCAAAGTCAGTGAGCTGTTCCTTCAGGCTTCTTCTGTTGGTCTCTCTGTTTGTAGGACATGGGCCTTCAATGATGGTGGATGGAGAGCTCTCCAGAAATCACCTGGAGTCTACGATGAAGATGTATTCAAGGCCAGTTAATTAGTTTTAGTTTCTCTTTGCTTTATAGCCTTTCCATTACATGCATTATAATCTGAATGTGATTTTATTTAGGATCCTGGAAAACAATACAACTAGATGCTTAAAGTAACTTTATTAATATTGAAGCATATCAGTTTTTGGTTGTATGTGCAAGGGAATGCATGTGCATTAAATGGATGCAGATATGGGTTTGAAGGGCATACAACCACGATTATATATATAGCTGACCATGGCCAACAAGGGTAGACTGTCGCGCATCAAAGCCAACCATAAAGTGCAGTATATGTTTGCCACCATTAACTTTAGAGATGCATAATTGTTAATTTAGCATTATAGTATGGTGCGGGTTTCTCATCAACATGAATGATCTTCAAAATTTGGTGACCTTGTGATTTACGCATTGTGTCACTCATGTTTTGCTGAATGTTATTTCATAAATATGGATATTGCAGGGATTGGATTTTGTGCTCAGTGAAGCTAAGAAATATAAAATCCGGCTCATTTTGTCTCTGACAAACAACTGGGAAGCTTATGGTGGCAAGGCTCAGTATGTCAAATGGGGTAAATCTGCTGGCTTGAATCTTACATCAAATGATGATTTCTTCTCGGATCCGACTCTGCTCGGCTACTTCAAATCTCATATCAAGGCAATACCCATACGCTTCGACGCTTTCTCCAAGTTGCATTACATTTACATGGGTCTATCTGTCTTGAGATTTTAACAGACGAATCCTGAAAATCAACTCTCTGTATGCAATTCAGTGAAGTGCTAATGTTGTTTTTCTTTTTCTTTTATGAAGACTGTTCTAACAAGGGTTAATACCTACACTAATGTGACCTACAAGGACGACCCGACGATCTTCGCGTGGGAGTTAATAAATGAGCCTCAGTGTTCATCCGACCCTACTGGAGATAAGTTACAGGTTAAGATTTTGACATGCTACATTAAGATAGGTTTCAATCAATTCGGAATTTCTATACCTGGCTTTCCCAATGCAGAAAGATGACCATTTTCTTGCGATGCACATGTAAGTCAATCCCAACATGAACAATTCTTTTCTTGCCGTTCTAGAAAGGATCTCAAAACAAATTTTCAAGTCGTGTTCATGCTGGGTTTTCATGTCGTATCCGGAATTGCCGGTGAATTTGCGTTTTAGGTTGAAGTTGTGTTTGTTTGGAAAAACGTGTCAACTCGATACAACCGGGTGAACAAGAATGGACTTTGCGGGTTGTGTTCAATTCTGGTCGGGTTGTGATATCATGTCAGCCATTTCAAGCCCTAATGGCCATCGTTTTCAGATTTAATGTGTGTGTGTGCGCACGTTCACGAGTGGACATTCTTGAAGTTTCTGAAACAATTATTAATGTTTTTCAGGCATGGATAGAAGAGATGGCAATGTACGTGAAATCCATAGACCAATCTCACCTGCTAGGGATTGGATCAGAAGGATTTTATGGTCCCTCAAGCCCGCTGAAAGTGCAATACAATCCAAACACTTACGCTCAACAAGTTGGTGTAGACTTCCTCAGGAATCATAAGGCTTTCGCCGTTGATTTTGCATCCGTCCACATATATTCTGATACATGGTGCTCTCTCTCTCTCTCACACACACACAGAGTACTGCATATGTGCAGCAGTTAAATCTTAACGTGCATACAAAACAAAAGGAATCGGATTTTTAGTTCTACCTTTCAGAACCTTGGCAAAGAAAAGATGTCCTGGTTTACTTTGAATACCTAAACGCATTTACCTTGACGTTACATTTTATGTAAAACCTTTAATAATATAATTTGACGAGCTTTCACAAGATGAACACCCACGATCCAGGGAACATGTATTATCTCAAACATTAGCTGGACTCCTATAAATTGTGACAAGTTTCTAGTTTTGACGTTTGTTCTTGAAAGTTCATGTCAATCAGAGGGAGGGAGAGAGAGAAATATAAGTGTGACAAAGGTTCTAACTTTGCCATGTATCAAGGATCTCAACTTCCATATCTGATGCTCACCTTCAATTCGTGAAGACATGGATGCAAGCACACATTGAAGATGCAGAGAATGCACTCAACATGCCCGTTCTCTTCTCCGAGTTCGGCATTTCGTCAAAAGATGGCGGTTTCAACGAAACTTTCCGGGACACATTCATAAACACAGTTTATCTGATAGTGGTGAATTCAACAAGGAAAGGTGGAGGTGGTGGCGGAAGCCTTCTCTGGCAACTCTTCCCGGTCGGAACGGAGTACATGGATGACGGTTACGCCGTCTACCTTCCCAATTCACCTTCAACAGCAACAATCATCTCACTTCATTCAAAGAGACTTGATATGTTCAACTCCTTGTGCTCCATGAGGTGTCACTGGGGTTGCAGGAAGAAAAAGGTATTTGAACTGATTAAGCATGTAGATATGTGATTCCTTTCGCTGTTCTTGTTTGTAGTTTGGGTTCCATAACGAGTCAGATGTAAATGAATATTGAGTTTCTTGTCATACTGCAACTCATATTGCCTCTCACGGTACACTCGGGAAAGGAACAAATCCTTCGTAAAGGACGGTCTGAACGGTTCCTTCTTGTTTGTGCCATGTATTTTGTTTTGGTTATTTAAAATAGTGTCATAACCTATATCACCATGTGAGAGAATATATATATATATATATGAACACTCGGTTATACTCAACGGTTTGAGTACTCGTAATATAAAAATGGTGGATCCTACTGCAATGAATGGAAAAGGGCCCATCACTTTACACCCATCTTATAGGTTCAAGTATATCACAGTTTCATTATATATATATATATAAATAATAAACTATTGCCCTTTTTCATCAGAGAACCAATTTGAACTCATGCCAGGCAGATCTACTGTTGAAGTGATTCACCTTTTGAGACGTTTTATGGAACATTTTAGAGCAAAAAAGAAAGACCTTCACATGATATTTATTAATCTAGAAAAAGCTTATGATAGAGTATCAAGGGTGGTTCTTTGGAGAACTTTGGAAAAAAGAGGTATCCCATTGACATACATTAACCTTATAAGAGACAAGAATGATGATGCAAAAACATGCGTGAAGACTTATGAAGGAATGACAAGACTTCTTTGAAGTTAATATTGGGTTACATCAAGGATCAACTTTAAGTCCATACTTATTTATAATGGTGATTGATGAGTTAACAAAACATATTTAAGATGAAGTACCTTGGTGTATGTTATTTGCAGATGACACTGTATTAGTGGAGGAGTGAGTCTAAGGAAAAAGTCAATAGAAAATTGGAACTATGAAGAGAAACATTAGAAAGCAAAGGCCTCCGACTTAGTAGAACAAAGACAAAATATATAGAATGTAAGTTTGATCATTTGGTTACCTCAAAGGACATAGAAATTAAAATTGGCACACATTGCATCCCTCAAAAGGAAAGTTGTAAATACCTAGGGTCAATTTTTTAGAGTGATGGATAGAATTAATGCTTGTTGGTTAAAATGGAGAGGAGTTTCAGGTATTCTTTGTGATAAGAAGATACCATTAAAGTTAAAAGGTAAATATTATAGAGCAGCAAATAGGCCTACCATGTTTTATGGTTCTGAGTGTTGGGCAGTTAATCATCAACATGTACAAAAGATGTCTGTGACAAAAATGAAGATGTTGAGATGGATGAGTAGTCATATAAGAAAAGACCATATACATAATGAGTTTATTAGAAACAAATTAGGAGTGGCACCAATAGAGGATAAAATGAGAGAATATCGTTTAAGATGATTTGGACATATAGAAAGAAGATCAAAAGAACCTTTAAGAAGGTATGAAAAACTAAATTTGAAAAGTATTAAAAGAGCTAGAGGACGACCACAAAAGTGTTGGAAAGAAACAATAAAGAATGATCTAGCTTATTGTGAGTTAACTGTTAATATGGCACATGATAGAGATCAGTGGAAACAAAGAATCCATGTAGCCAACCCCGTCTAGTATGAAAAAAGGCTTAGTTGTTGTTGTTGTTGTAATAAACTATTGCCCACCTTTGAATTCTCATACCTTTAACTTTCGAGAGCATGGTAACTACCTTTTACTCCTCAGACATGAAGTTTTTTTAAGAGTAATTTGAAAAAAGTATAGACAACACCTTTATTAATAACTATCCGAAAATAAAGATGGACAAAGAATGCATCGTTTGAGCCTTAGAGGTGAAATAACATCCAATCTCTCTCTCTCTCTCTCTCTCTATATATATATATATATATATATAGATAGATAGATGTATTTGCATATTATTCAATATAATTGATAATATCTCATGCCTCATGGTACTATCAAATTAATCAAGAAAATGTTACTATGTCAACCCATGAGAATTATTTTTTATTACATACATTGGCTCACTAATAAAGTAATAATTAGGCAATAATCATAGTATCCTAGTGACAATCAGAACATCTCATGACTTTTAAAAGATGAGAAAAAAACTGAAAAGGAAAATGCAATATATGTAAGTCCCCGTATATTATTATATAATATCACACCCCACAAAGGTCTTTAACTATTGGGATATACACCTAGACGTGTATGTATACAAGATGCAAAATAGAGTTTTAAAGCCTACAAGTTAAGGTAAAAAGCACAATCTTTTCTCCCTTCATAAATCATCCATTGAATGCCATCCTAAAGGTTTACGAGTACGAGATTAAAGAAATTGGAGTTTGTCACCTAGCACACTCCGCTCCTGCTCAAAAGGAGGTTTAGGCTACAGTGAGGGTAGTAGTGCACTCTCTACTCAATCACTCGGATGCGGGAGAAGGAAACGATGTGTGGGCTTTTCCTAGCACCGGGGTCAAGCACTCACTCTAAAGACTATATTTTCTGTTTTTAGCACACACTCGCTTCTCTAGGAATGAGGTCAAGCCACACACATGAATGTAGATGACTAGATAGAACAATCTAGAAGAAAACACATTTTATTGATATCAAGGAAACACCACAGAAGGACTCGATAGACTCAAGGACTAGCTATCTAGCTCTAGGGCTCTCATGTCTATTTATAAACATGGGAGACTGGAGTGGCTTCCCTTAGAAGCTAGCGTAGGAACCATAGCATCTAGAAGGTGCTATGGTTATTCGGTTGCAAAAATAGGTCCCAAGTGGTTGGAGGGGCTTTACAAGTGAATACTAGGAAGGTTTGATGTAAATCTCAAGAAGCTTCTCGAATACGCAGTGTCACATGAATCAATCCTGTGACAATTCTTTCCTAAATGAATTAGGACTCGCTCTTGAGGGATCATGGTATGCACGTAGAAGGTGCTCATACTATCATAGTTGTGCTAGGAATCCACATATCATCATATGTGCTTCTATCCATCCACTGCACCAAGTATTATCCTATCGCTGGTGTCCCACCCCATCCACTCAATGTACTACACTATTGCGATGGTAGGAATGAGGTCGACACTCCAACCTCTTCGGGTCCTCATGATATATCTTTACCTATGAAACATGAAAGACCGGATGCAACTTTAACTTGTTCAACAATTCCAACTTTTATGTCACCTGCTCAATGAGTTGGGTCACTCGGAATGGGCCGTCATATTTTGACTTCAACCCCATGTAACTTCCCTTGTACATTTGCTTGCCGATATACTAGGGTATTTGAAGCCATACAAAGTCTCCAACACTGATTTTATTGTGAGATGGTGCTTGTCCACATGGTTCACCATGCATGCTTGTTGTCACTTGAGGGAGGTTTTGATATCCTTGTATAAGGTTTACCTCTCTTATACCTCATAGAAAGTGGCTGGACAACTTTCACTAGCATCCCCTTTATCAATTCCAATGGGCTGAGCAACTGTCAACCCATCATAAGCTCAAATAAGCTCATCTCAATTGATGAGTTGTAGCTATATTGTGCTACATCAAACAATGACACCCAATTTTTTTGGCTGGTTCTCACATAATAGTGAAAGTACTCCTATAGCATGTAGTTCAATATCTCGGTTTGGCCATCCGTTTGCAGATGATGGGCAGATGAGAAGAGTAGTTAGGTGTCCAATATATGAAACAATTTAGTCTAGAATTTGCTTGTAAAGTGTGTATCACGATCGCTTACAATCTCCTTTGAAATGCCAAAGTACTTCACTAAATGACATAGGAACAAACGCGTCATCTCCACGTTCTAGTCCCATAGTGCAGCTATAAAGACCCCATATTTTGAGAACTGATTAACAACAATTATCGTTTCGAGACCATCCACCCTCAAAAGTTCCAAAATGAAATCCATGGAAATGGCTCTCCACGGCCTGTCCAAAATCGAAAAGAGTTGTAGTAAGACGGTTGGTCACATGTGCTCCACTTTATCTTGTTGGCATATGGGAAAAGTGTGCACATAGTCAGTCACCTCGTGTGCCATCCAGGGCCAATAGTTTCTACACGCCAAGAGGACAACGATCTTCTCCATCTCGGGGTGTCCCACATATGCTGAATCATAGATCTCATACATCAAATCTTTCCTTAGTCCTCCATTCTTGGAGACTAGTAATTGCACTCTTGGTCCATACCATGCCATTATGGATCTCAAACTTTTTAGGGGAACCAGCTGGGATTGGCTAACAGATTTGTTTGCATGAAGGATCCTCTTCGGTGAGTTGATTTTCTACATATCACCTTGAAGTCGAGTTATGAAGCCCAAGACCTCGGTTTTCTTTTAGGTGAGGGGGAATCAACCATGGAATTCTCCTTTTCTAGTCGATAAATCCACTCAAAGTTGTACTCTTGAAGTAACTTGAGTTATTGAGCCTGTGTTACAACCTTAAGTGAGATCCCAAAAAATATAGTCTCCAAAGATGAAGGCAATGGACCACGATCAATAATTCCCTCTCATAGGTTGTGTATTGAGTAAAGGCCTCCTTGAGATTTCAACTCTCAAAGGCAATAGGGTGGCCATCTTGGGACAATACGTTACTTAGAGCTCGATGACTAACATTCATATGCACTATGAATGACCATGTGAAATCAGGTAAGTGAAGCACCAGATCTTGTCATATCACTGCTTTAAGGGCCTCAAAGGTTTCCACACATTTGGAAGTCCATGCCCAAGTGAAACCTTTCTTTAGTAATTCAGTGAGAGGGACTGTCATCTTCAAAATGTTTTTGACAAACTTTCGGTAGTAGTTGGCTAACCCAAGAAAACTTCTTAACTCACTCATGGAGTGTGGTGCTTCCCAATCCTTAATAGCATACACTTTCTTGGGGTCTATACAGATCTCCCATCTGCCTATAATATGGTCCAAGAAAGTGACTTGGGTCTTTGCAAATTCACACTTTTCTCTCTTCACATATAATATATATGCTTGCAACCTCTTGAACACTAGAGAGAGATGTTGACCATGCTCTTCTAAGTCTTGGTTGTAGATTATTATATCATCAAAATATACTACCACAAACCCATGCAACACCTCATTCAAAAGTCAATACAATATGATAAGCACTTTGGTTAGCCTGAACAGTATCACCAAAAATTCATACGTATTATACCATGTTACCATGACAATTTTGGCCTCATCCCCAAGTGCTACATGCACCTGCCAATATCTCGACCTTAGGTTCAGCTTTGTGAACCAATGAGCTCCTTCAAGCCAGTCAAAGAGATCAGTCACTAATGGGATAGGGTACCGGTCTTTTACCATGATCTTGTTCAAGGCCCGATAATCCACATATTCATAATGGTACAACATGTTGGATTTGCTACGAGCCTTAGTACCAAGCTCCAAAATGATTTCATGATGAGTCACCATTCTTGGAAGCAACTGTTTGGGTAGTTCAACTGTCATGGTGTCTGCGAATTGATACAAAACTTCATGTACTTTGGTTAGAATATGATCATCGTCTGAACCAGACTTCTTTTCCTCTATAAGAACTACCAATAATATGGGGCAACTCTTATGAAGTTTGTCTTTCAATTGCATGGCTGAAAGGAATATGGTACAACATGTTGGCTCGATTAGAGTCTTGTTGAGGTCCTTTGAGGTATAAAACCTGGTCTATAGTGTCACCATCATCTTGGGTGTATAAAAGAAGTCACAACTGAGTATCACCCCAAAGTCATCAATGACAGTCATGATGAAGGTCAAGGATCCACTCCAACACCCAACTTAGAGTTGGCAATCCTTAGCAATACCGGTTCCATGACTTGCTTGAGTATTAACGATCTTTAGTCTTTGTTCAAAAGGTATGAACCTCAAGCTCATGATACAAGTTGTAGTGATGGAGATAATGGAGTGGGATTCTCTAGTGTAAGCTAGGGCTCAAACCACTACGGTTTCAATTCAGACTTTCACGAAAATGAGACATCTTCATGGTTTTTCGGTTACTCGGGCAGCAACAAGAAGCTGAAAACTCGCTGCTTGTGCCTCACACTCACTTGAGTTAAATGTATTACCTTTCTCGTTGGCCAGCATGGCTGCAAGTTTGGCTTTCTTGGGATAGAATTGTATGTGATACGGTTTCATAATTTGCTTGAGTATTAATGATTTTGTCTCTCTTCAAAAGGTATGAACCTCAAGCTCATGATACGAGCTGTAGTGGTGGAGATAATGGAGTGAGATGCTCTAGTGTCATCTAGGGCTTGAACCACTATGGTTTCATATCAGACTTCCATGAAAATGAGACATCTTCGTGGTTCTTTGGTTACTCGGGCAACACCAAGAAGCTGAAAACTCGCACCTTGTGTCTTACATCGACGTGAGTTAAATGTATTACCTTCCTCGTTGGCCAACATGGTTGCAAGTTTGGCTTTTCTGGGACAGAACTGTATGCGATGCAGTTACATGATTTTCTTGAGTATTAATGATCTTTAGTCTTTGTTTGAAAGGTATGAGCCTCAAGCTCATGATATGAGCTGTAGTGGTGGAGATAATGGAGTGGGATGCTCCAGTGTCAGCTAGGGCTCGAACCACTATGGTTTCAATTAAAACTTCCACAAAAATAAGACATCTTTGTGGTTCTTCGGTTACTCGGGCAGCACCAAGTAGCTAAAAACTCTCACCTTGTGCCTCACATCCAACTAAGTTAAATGTATTATCTTCCTCGTTGGCCAGCATGGCTTTCTTGTGGCAGAATTGTATGTGATGTGACCCTTGACATATGAAGCATAGGTCGAGATTCCTCTCACTCATATTCAGTGGCCCCCTTTTCCACCAACTGTTGCGTGGTTGTCATCCTATTGCATATCACCTTTGATATTTCTAGCAACAACTTTGTTATGTTGTTACCTTTCTTCTTCTTGTTACCACCTTGGTCATTAGCATGACCCTTTTTTCGAGTAGACTCCTCATTGCAACCTTTGGAAGCGTCTACGAATGTTTCAACCTTGGTGATGACATCCATGATGTTCATGGAATTACTTCTACTTAGCTCCACTTGAACCCAAGATTGAGGACCATCTTTAAAGTAGAAAAGCTTGTTTTCTTCAATCATGTTGTTGGTAGGCATGAATTATTGTATTATTGTCTTGGTTCTTGATTGAGTGCTTTTAAGTAGTCCAAAGGTTGTCTCGAGGTATCCAAAAAAGGCCTGCAAGTAAGCCGATTATACTCATTAATATCAACACAAAATATCATCTTTTGGAGATCAAGGCATGTAAAGACAGAATTGGGCAAATCTGGCCTCTTTAGAAATTCTATAAAAATCAATTAGTGGGTCCAAATTTTGTGAGGGAGGTCAATTTTGTGAAGGAGATTACTAAACATACATCCTTTTTACCAATCGCACACTCCTTCAACCTAAAAATCTCCAAACTACCCTTTTACTAAGATATTTATATGCTAGGGAGACACAACTCGAGCAGGTCACTTCTTCAGAAGAGACACTCGAGATTTATGTCTTTTTTAACATAGATACACTTTAAGTATGTCCCTTTGTAAAGAGAGATATGTGCATCTCTTCTTTAAAAAAAATGTGCAAGGCAGGCATATCCCTTGACGTCTCTTTTAAAGAGGAGAGGCTAATCTCTTGCATCTTCTCTTTAAAAGAGACACATGACTGGCATGTATCTGTGTCTCTTTGAGGAGATGAGAGGGTTTAGGGCCAAGAAAAAGAAAAGAGAGAGCCTTTCATGGCAATGATGTGTTAGGAGGTGGGCTCCAACAAGCATGACAACTGACTGTACAAGAGAGAGTGGAGGAGAGAGGCAGGAGGAGAGAACGGGTGCTTGTAAACAAGGGTAAAATGAGAAAAAAGGTGTATGCTTAGTAATTAGGGGGTATATAATTAGTATGTTTTATAAATATGCACCAATGATGAGTCCAAGTCTACCACATATCATAAATTAAGTTTTTCACAAGTTGTTTTGATAATTAAAAATGTCTTCTTTATACTTTCTTTTAGTCCTCCTTATGGTGCATAAACATAAACGAAATATCACCTCTCACTCCTAACATTAATATCATCATCATAATTTAGTTTTTATGTTGTTTATGTCTACTACTATCATCACAAGCTAGTTTTTAAAAATTTTGTTTTCAATCTCTTTAGCTTTTTCTCCAATCCACTTTGTCTTATAAACATAGAATGTGAATCTTTCTCTTAGAGATGATATCCACCGACTTGTCGATCAATGCTCCAATATTTCAAGTACCAATGTGAACCTTGTTATCTAAAACTAGCTTCCTTACAACCATGCATGTGTTTATACTAAAAATATACAGTCTTTCTACAATTTGTTCACTGTATTCAAATGGTAATATAGTAGGATTTACTTCTTTACCTATATTATCCATGGTGTGAGAACTATCTTTGTAATTGATTCAATATGTTTGAGGTGAAAATGTAGAGACCCTTACTTTTCACTACATTCGGGTACAATCTAACAAAATGATCATAATGTCTACTTTTTATGGTAATAAATATGATAAAGTTTTATGCTATCATAGGAAGCTTAATGAAACCTTCCTCCTTACACATTAGGGCTTGAGGTCAATGATGATGAAGTTGAAAAGCCTCTACAAGTGAGTAATATATAGAGAGAGAATGTCTTATCTAGTAATACAATTCGATGACAACTTCATCTATTCTTTCTTATCTTTGTAGATTTTTTAGTACAACTACTTTCAATTTCCTTTAAGAATAATGTTTCACGCCATCTTCGATGTTCAAACTATTATGAATCTTCTGATCAATAGTATTGATCCTATCTCTTTAGTCGATCAAGAGTTTCGTACCCCAAAACTCGCACTATTACTTTCTTAAGACGACTTTATGTATCGATATTCAAGTACTAAACTAGTGACGGATGATGAACACCATCTCTTCTGCGGTTACAAATCAAATTCACAACCTGCATCTATGAGTTAGAGAGCCTTGACAGACCGGCCAACACTCTTGAGTGTGTTTATATATAGTTGTCTTACATTCCGCTGTTCCCACTTGATGGAAACCTGCCGTGAATCTACTTTCACAACCCCAACTTAGAGCATGGTTTCCAATAAGATGTAATGATTTATAGTTGAGAGTTTACATAAGAATGATCTCGTTCTCTCTCCGTTTCTTCAAGTTATATCAAGACACTATATCCCATCTGCAGAGTACACAAGGAATGTTCAGCTGCAAAACTCATAACCAAAGGTCCAAAACCAAGCATTTTCCTTCCCACACTAAGTGGCGACCGAGTTTTATGATGTCCTTTGAAAACTAAAACTAAACTGAATTGAATCAAACGGAAACAAATTATTCCTGTTGGTTCAGTTCGATCATTCAGTTTTGAATCTACGCTCAATTCAAGGCCATATATATACATATATATATATATATATATATATATATATATACATATATATATATATATAGAGAGAGAGAGAGAGAGGGAGAGAGAGACTCCACCTTACATCCGTTCGGCACAACACACTCATCAATCCCGCCTTACTTTTTTCTTATGTTCTGTATTTCTTCAAATACCTTTATAATGTTTTAAACAAAACTCATGCCCAAAAGACCGGAAGAATGCATAAATATGCAATGTCAAACATTTATAGGATCCAATTTATCTACCCATCTCTCTCTCTCTCTCTCTCTCTCTCTCTCTCTCTATATATATATATATATATATATATATATATGTGTGTGTGTGTGTGTGTGTGTGTGTGTGTGTGTGTGATGAGTCTAATATCCTTGCTACTTTATATGCTTGTGTATCTTTCAAAATCTTAACCATCCATTTTAAGGGATGATTAAAAGCAAAAAATACATGAAAATTGTTTTGTTTATTCTACTTTTAAACTCAATCGATTAGACTTTGAAGAGCATAGCAAGCATATAACATGGCATTAGTTAGTCAGTTCGCCTTGGTTAATCAGTTTTGACCAAACTGTGCTCACCCTTACTCTCCATTCATGCACATGCAGACATGCATACATAAAGTCCGACTTAAATTCATTTAAGATTAGAGCAAATCCATTTAGAAACGTACACTATCCAACCACAAGGGTTTCAGATTACTGGGAAAGTGGTTAATTTAATGCCTTTTCTTTATAGAATTCGTACTTATGCAAGCATATAGATGCCCACCCGTAATTATCCCCAAGAGAATATTTGAAGATTTAAAATCCATTGCATTAGTTATCATTTGTTGGCCAGAGAAAGAGAATGAAATACACATTAAACTTTGTGGAAACTGCTTACATGTTATATGCTGTTGAAATCAATGAGCGCTAAGATAGCTCTTTCTCATATTCCTTCATTTTGTATCTAAGGAAATAAGTGCATGATGATACCCTGTCACACAGAATAGAAGAAAGAACGGCAGGGCAGGTTCTGGAGGCACCGGGGTCTCCCCTGGCATCACAAACAGCTCCAGAGGTAACAGCCAGGATCAAGCAACAAAAGATCGGGAATACAATTCTTGCCAATTCAGAGTGCAGTTACAGCTCCCAAAATCAATAAAGCTTGATAGCTAGCAATTAGCCTTTTGGTCTAAGTACCGTATCCGGGAGCTAACTGGTTCAAGCCGGGTCAACCCATTTTGTAGGTAAAGCTCTTCCAGTGCTACCCAAACTCGAGACTTGCAGAAATAAAATGGTAATTAGCAATTATGATTAGCATATAACGAGCAATATAAGAAAACTCATTATCAAAAAACAAAGTTGTGCACTGATAAAGTAGTAATTATGACAATCACTAACCAAATACAATCTAATTAGTCCAGGCACTCATTTGCATATGCCAATCCAGTTTTAAACAATAACAATATCAACAACATTTCCTTTCTAGAAACAACTCGTTTGCAGTATCACAGATTGCGAGCATGGTTACATCACGCAGCCAGCCTTGCCAGAAACGGACTAGGCCTCACGTATGTGAACCCAGCAAAACTATTCTCGCCTGGTCTTGGGCTTGCAGCTGGTGAGTCTAGCAGAGGCATGCTTGTCCACCGCTCATCAAAGTTGGCGATACAATCTTTTCCACCAACGTTTGGCTGAAAGCCAGGGTCTATCTGTCTAGCTTCAAGCTTTCGCCAATTGATGGATTTGAACCATTTGTGGCGCTTGATCTCTTCGCAGCCACCAGGGCCACTGCCAAGGCGCTTGCTTGCATCCTTTTGCAAAAGCTGAATTATAACCACCAAGAGATACCCCATAACACCAGAAAGTTGAGCAATAAGTGCATGGGAGGAAGTAGGAAAAACAATAAACAAAAAATACCTATCGTGGAAAAAGCAAGAAAAGAAGCAAACACAATGAACTCACCCCTTTAAGCAAAGAATGAACGTCACTTGATAGAAATGCAGGAAGTTTGATCTTATCCTTGATTATTTTCTGTTGAATCTTTTGTTGGTTCCCTCCAGTAAAAGGTGGCTGCAAAAACAGCTGATCGGGGTCACTGATAAATTAATTCAAAGCCATGGCTGCCGTTAACTTTCCTACTCATCATGTATATGTGCGTGCGTGCAGTGGCCGCATAGGTAGGTCATTGGGGTTACTAATAAATTAGTGCAACTTGCAAGGATGCGCTTAACATCCCTAGTTATCAGCGCATACGTCTGTGTATGCGGACAAAAATATTCTGTAAGACCCCATCCGAACATATTCTCCAGCAAAGATCACATAGTGAAACAGTATAAATGGAATTCCAGATTAACTGAAAATTGACAAAAAACTGAGACCAGGTCGGATGTGTACAAAAGAATCTGTGAGTATACGAACACACCAATGCTGTGTTTAGATATGATCAAACAAACCTTCTTTCAAATAACTAGATCAAACTAAGTTTAAACTTAATTGAGGAAGCTCACCTTTCCGGTCAACATTTCAAATAGGAGGATTCCAACACTCCACCAGTCTGCCGCTTTGTCATGTCCTTTTCCCAGAACAATTTCCGGTGCCATGTACTCCACAGTCCCACAAAGAGAGTTTGATCTGGTATTCTCCTCAAATTGCTTTGCCAATCCAAAATCAGTCAACATTACCTAGGCACAAGAAGTTCATTATATGAGACACATATTGGACAACGAAAAGAACACAATCTTAAATAATTTCCGCTGCTTAGAGTTGTACATGGCCATCAGCATCCAGGAGAATGTTCTCTGGCTTGAGGTCCCTATGCATTATGCCATTTGCATGGAGATGTGACACCGCAGAAACTATCTCAGCAGTATAGATTCATGCAACATCCTCCCTGGTCACATAATAACATGAATGAAAAACCAAAATCTGCAACAGTAGTTTGAAAGTCCGGATTCATCTCAAAACATGAAAACTAGAATATTCATGACCAGGTCCAGCTGAAACAATTTTTGAGAACCCAGCATGCCTTTGATGGTCACGTCTATTAGGTAGATAGGTTTGAACACCTTCAAATATGTTTTCCTACTGCTGAGCATAAACCACAGATCACTCAAGTTCTCTTTCATTAAGAAATCTTATAAAGACGTGCCACGAAAATGCTGAGCAACTAACTTTTTAAAAGTCTGTATTTAAGCAAAACAGGAAGTTCATGTGTACAACAAGTCCGGCTTGGACAAGCTCAGGAAGCTCAACCTCCGTTGGATGAGCAGGTGAAACCTTCAAATTCGTTTCCAAGTTGTGTGCAACATAAGCAGCAAATCAATCAAGTTTTCTTTCATTAAAAGATCAAACCCAAAGCAGATTTGGGGTCTTAAAAAGATATGCTATGCAAATCGCAAGCAGCTAACTATAATACCTGAAAAGGCCCTGACGATAGAGCTGAAAGAACAGATGTCCTCCATTAACAAAATCCAGCACAAGATAAAGTCTGTACTTTGTCTGTACATAAACAAAACAATTAATTCATTATTGTAATCAACAGAAAATAATCAGGTACTTGTCGGACAAGTCATTGGATCACCACCAAGAATTGACAAGGAACCACAACTTTAGATTTATCGGCCAATGAAAGAAACCTCTTCAAATCAACAACCAGTACCGATGCCATCATAGTACCGATGAAGAAAATATAATAGATACGCACCATCATGGAATACAGCTATGTTGTGAGCATCTCCTCCTATTTGACATCAGAGTAGCTCTAGGTACTGAGATATTGGTCTGACTTTGGCAGATTACACAAATTAGCTGTGCATCTTATCCTGCTTTGCACTTTAAAAGGGATAAAAGTCCCTTTCTTATTTGACTTGTTCAAATTGCTATATGTGGATCTTTGCATGAGGCCACATAGTAAAATGACTATGTAACCATCTTTCTCAAGACTCCAAATATCAAAATATATAACTAGCAATTTATATCGTTAAGTGATATTCTTTGCAATGCTTCAGAGACTGATCGGTCTTCCCTCATCAGTTTATATCGTTAAGTGCAAACCCAAAAAAAATTGTTTTAGAATTTTAGCAGCAGCCCATTCTTGATGGTTATTTTCTACACACCTATTGTACATGTTAACACAGCTCGCTCCTCAATTATGTTTCTCCTGCAATCACAGTTGTATTTTTTATGGTTTTTACTTTTCTCTCAAATATTGCCTTCAATGAACTTGAAGTATTGTGCTTCTTCATAGA
Organism: Brasenia schreberi; assembly: GCA_036023115.1. NCBI lineage: Eukaryota > Viridiplantae > Streptophyta > Magnoliopsida > Nymphaeales > Cabombaceae > Brasenia > Brasenia schreberi. The sequence goes on from JAYKKT010000090.1 coordinate 13,367,161, forward strand.
TCTTGCTGAAGATATTCAGAATACTATCAGTTTTCATTTGGTTTCTAGTATAGGAAACCCCTTTTCTCTAGCCATAGTCTCTAACTCAATCCATAGGATGGTAGATCATCGTAGATACCTATTTTTGCACAAGACTGCCTTCAGAAAGTATGTTCACGACAAAAGATACAAGTTATACATCAAGACTTAAACAGGTTCTTTTCCATATGTACCATTGATCAACTCAAAACCCATACTTTTTAAGTTATTCCATACAAGAGTACATGCAAGTCGACAAGAAAAAGTTTACAAACTAGAAGGCAATCTCACTAGCAACCAAACTAATGGAACTAGGATTATCACATGTAAAACAATGTGGAAACATGATAATGCTTAAAAAAGGATACGAAGAGGGAAAAAGTAGAGCCTAGTTGATGCAAGATATAATTGTTACCTGAAATGAGTACCGGAGCTGTACAATAAAGGGATGCTCGATCTTGGTCAAAATGTCCCTCTCTGCTTTCATGTAATCTGCATGATTTTTCTCCAGTATCTTATCTTTACGCATAACCTTCATTGCATATATTTCTGAAGTACCATTTTTCCTTACTTGAAACACCTTTGCAAATGCACCTTGCCCTACCACCTTCATTACTTCAAAATCTTCGAGCCCAATGCCCTGACTCTCCAAAGATTGAGGTTTATCCATGACTGAAACAGTTTGAGATGAACCATTTCCTTCCAACACCTTTCTAGTGCTAAAATCCACGAGTTCCAATGCATTCTCTGTCTCAACTAGGGTAAGCATGCTATGCGGCAAAGACTGACAAACACAAGCCGAGGGCCCAACCAGAGAACGTGACCTGTTTTGTATAATAACTGGATCTTCAAACACCACTTCTTGCATTCCACTTGCAGGAAGAGGGCTTGAGGGCTGAACTGGAAGAGGACCAAATACCTCTTCAAAGTCAAACTCCATATGCTCCGAGTGAACATCAGGAGGAGAGTCAACAGACAAGACCAACTTCGATTTAAAGGTCTTGTGCAACCCAATTGATGGAACACCAGTTAACTGCAAAGCAACCATCTCTGAAATTCTCAAATAACACACGGCTGAATAAGAGACACAAATAATCCCGTGCTGCTATGGGCACTTTTCCCAAAAACACTTCAATGTGGAAATTGAACAAGAAGGATTTCTAACAATAGCCTTCAATAAGTGGAAGTTCACACAGGAAACTGTAGCTCCAAGGAATCTTGGTAGGAGCCAAATAAGAATCCAGAAAAAGAAGCTGTCCCTGTTTCCCAAGTTGCAGGAAACGGTGGTTGCCACTATGCTTCTTGAATTCATGAAGAAATGGGTGTACAAAATCTGCACCTCAAATTCAAAGAACAGCTAAGTTGAGAGAAAAAAGTACAAGCAAAAACTAACGCACAATATTATTTTTTGACCAACAAAGTTGTAGCAACACTGGGGAAAGTATAGCCAAATGAAATATTTGACATCAGCATCGTTAAATAGGAACATAAATACTAACAAATAGCAATGCGTTTAATGTTTTGAAACAAAACCAACTAAGGCAATCTGAAAACAGTATCTGATGCATTATAAATGTAAATGTAGATCACATGCAACAGAGGGTGATCTTATCCTGTAGAACCTAACTCGTGTCAGCAACCTGAATGATATTTTGATGATTTAGGCCAACTTTGGGAATCAAACACCATGGTTTGAATAAGTAATGGAAATAGAATCCACCTATCTGCTATGTCACACAGGTGTGGGTGCGGGATACAGCAAATTTCAAAAATTTTGGGTGCGGGATACGGCAAATTTCAAAAATTTTGGGTGCGCCGACACGGCTAGGGTATATAATATTATATATTATATATAATATTCAAACTACAACAAGTGAGACATCAATTAACATAAGTATATGACAATAGTAAGTACACAACTTTATATTAAAGCAAAACACATAAATGGTAAACAACTACTAATTTCATTATAATACACAAATCAATATTTTCTATCCGGACCCATTTATCCAAAAAGACCCGAACTTCAAAATTGATACCATATTTTGAAGCGTGGAATACCCACATAAAAGGAAGTGAAGAAAGTCCGCGTTAGATATTTTTCTATGTTCATTGGCGGAGTTTCATAGGAGATGATGGAAGACAAGCTGAATAGCATTTTGGAAACTATGGTGAGGTAACTCAGGTGGTCATCATAGGAGATAAGGTCACGAGTCGATCAAGAGTCTTCAGTTTCATCGTTTTCATGGATTACTCCCTCTTTGATCGGGTTTTGCACGATAAATATACTATAGACAGCAAAACCGTGAATTACAATATATATATATATATATATATATATATTTTTTTTTTTTGCCATGCCATTTGGTTACTTCAGAGGACATAGAAATTAAAATTGGCACACGGTCAATTTTTGAGAGTGATAAAGAATTAATGGAGATGTTACACATAGAATTAATGCTGGTTGGTTAAAATGGAGAGGATTCTTTGTGATAAGAAGATACCATTAAAATTAAAAGGTAAATATTATAGAGCAGCAATTAGGCCTACCATGTTTTATGGTTATGAGTGTTGGGCAGTTAATCATCAACATGTACAAAAGATGTCTGTGACAGAAATGAAGATGGTGAGATGGATGAGTGGTCATACAAGAAAAGACCGTATACATAATGAGGTTATTAGAAACAAATTAGGGGTGGCACCAATAGAGGATAAAATGAGAGAACATCGTTTAAGATGGTTTGGACATATAGAAAGAAGATCAAAAGAAGTACCTGTAAGAAAGTTAGAAAAACTAAATTTGGAAAGTATTAAAAGAGGTAGAGGATGACCACAAAAGTGTTGGAAAGAAACAATAAAGAATGATCTAGCTTATTAGGAATTAACCAGTGTTATCCGTATCGCACCGTATTACGATACACCCCAGTGTATCGCTATAACCAAAGTATCGTACCGTATTGTGCGATACGGGCTGTATCGCACGATACGCCCTGTAACTCTTATAAAGGGTCCTCGACCGAATGAAACTCACGATTTTTCGCAGGTTTTATCTCTCTTTTGGGTTCCTCAAGCTTCCTAAGAGCCGGTTTTCGCCTCCTTGATGTTCAAAGCTCTAAAATCATGCCCTACGGTGTCCGTGCAAGCCTCCAAACTCGGATTTAAGTATATTTTTAATATTTTTTTCCATTTTTTTCTTTTATATTTGTTATTTTTGTGTTATTTCATTCTATTTTAATGACAAAATATGAAGTTATTAAGTGTGTATACGATTTTTATTGCATTCATGAAGTGGGACACACTCTATTTGAGTGTTATTTGAAGATTGGGGATTTACAAAGTACTTTTATTTTTAAGTTTTTGTTTGAATTAAAGTAATCAATTGAGATGGCAGGAAGGGGTAGTAGAGACTCCCATTATCGGTTTGATGATCCGACATGGCATTGGGGTATACCAGTTGAGGGTTCTAGGTTAAAGATTAGATGCTTATTTTGTGAAAATGTGGTTAGTGGTAAAATTTCAAGGTTGAAACACCACCTAGCAGGAACTAAGAAAAAAGTTGCTCCACGCACAGATAGAGTTAGAAGTGTATCAGAAGGTATTAAATGACAATGCTTGTAGATGATTGAGAGCATATAGGAAAGGAAAGGAGACAACAAAAGAATGATTTCCAGATGTGTGAAGAAGCTGATGATGCTAATGCCACTGCCACTAGAGTTGGATTCACTGATAGATTGCTTTCAGATGCTAGAACAGAGATTGATAGTAGCAGTTCACGAGCACCTAGCAGGGAAAAGAGGGTTGCAGCTGAAGACTTTGGAGGTGGCAGGAGAGGAAGTTCAGGAAGGAGAGTAGAGGAAGAACTTCTTCTACCATACATTCGTTCTTTCCTCCTTCCACTACACCTGGTGCTCAACCTAGAATTCGTGCTGCTATGGCTTCAGAACAACTGCATGATCAGACAGACCTTGCAGTGGGAAGATGGTTTTATGATGCATGCATTCCATTTAATACATCAAACAACTTTCATTTTCAAGCAATGGCAGATGCAATTGCTAACATTGGTCCAAGATACAGGATGCCCTCTTATCAGAAGTTGAGAGGGAAGATATTAGATCAGACCGTGATTGAAGTGCAGCAATCCTGTTCGACTTTGAGATAATCGTAGAAGGAAACAGGATGCACTATCATGGCAGATGGATGGACCGATAGGCGAGGAAAGACATTGCTAAACTTTCTTGTATATTTTCCTAAAGGACTCATGTTTTTGAGATCTCTAGATATGTCAGAGGAGACGTACACTGCAGAGATCCTACGACAGGAATTTGATAAGGTTATACAGGAGGTTGGGCTCAGTATTGTCCGTATCGCACCGTACGATACGGTGTGATACGTATCGTATACGATACGGGGGCTCGTATCGCACTGTATTGTGCGATACAGCCCGTATCGCACGATCGCCCGTATCGTACGATACGGGTGATACGCCTTGGGACCCTTATAAAGGGTCCCGGGCTGACTGAACGCGGGTTTTCTCTCTCCTCTTGGGTTCCTCAAGCTCCCTAAGAGCCGATTTTCGCCTCCTTAGTGTTCAAAGCTCCAAAATCGTGCTCTACGGTGTTCGTGCAAGCCTCCAAACTCGAATTTTGGTATATTTTTAATGTTTTTTCCATTTTTTTCCTTTATATTTATTGTTTTTTGTGTTATTTCGGTTTTTTTTTTTGAATGACAAAATATGAAGTTATTAAGTGTGTGTATACGATTTTTATTGCATTCATGAAGTAGAAGATACTCGATTTAAGTGTTATTTGAAGATTGGGAGATTTACGAAGTGCTTTTATTTTCAGGTTTTTGTTTGAATTAAAGTACTCCATTGAGATGGCAGGAAGGGGTGGTAGAGACTCTCATTCAAAGTTTGATGATCCGACATGGTAGTGGGGTATACCAGTTGAGGGTTCAAGGTTAAAAATCAGATGTTTATTTTGTGAAAAGGTGGTTAGTGGTGAAATTTAAAGGTTGAAACACCACCTGGCAGGAACCAGGAAAGAAGTTGCTCCATGCACAGGCAGAGTTAGAAGTGTGCCAAAAGGTATTAAATGGCAATCCTTGCAGATGATTGAGAGCATACAGGAAAGGAGACAACAAAAGGATGATTTTCAGATGTGTGAAGAAGCTGATGATGCTACTGCCACTGGAGTTGGATTCACTGATAGTTTGCCTTCATATGCTAGAACAGATATTGGTAGTAGCAGTTCGCGAGCACCTAGCAGAGGAAAGAGGGTTGCAGCTGAAGACTTTGGAGGTGACAGAAGAGAAAGTTCAGGAAGGAGTAGAGGAAGAGCTTCTTCTTCTATCATACATTTGTTCTTTCCTCCTTCCACTACACCTGGTGCTCAGCTAGGAATTCATGCTGCTATGGCTTCGGAACAACTGCATGATCAAGCAGACCTTGCAATGGGCAGATGGTTTTATGATGCATGCATTCCATTTAATGCAGCAAACAGTTTTCATTTTCAAGCAATGGCAGATGCAATTGCTAACATTGGTCCAGGATACAGGATGCCCTCTTATCAGAAGTTAAGAGGGAAGATATTAGATCAGACCGTGATTGAAGTGCTGCAATCCTGTTCGACTTTGAGACAATCGTGAAAGGAAACAGGATGCACTATCATGGCAGATGGATGGACAGATAGGCGAGGAAGGACATTGCTAAACTTTCTTGTATATTGTCCTAAAGGACTCATGTTTTTGAGATCTCTAGATATGTCAGAGGAGACGTACACTGCAGAGATCCTACGACAGGAATTTGATAAGGTTATACAGGAGGTTGGGCTCAGTGTTGTCCGTATCGCACCGTACGATACGGTGCGATACGTATCGTATACGATACGGGGGCTCGTATCGCACCGTATTGTGCGATACAGCCCGTATCGCACGATCGCCCGTATCGTACGATACGGGTGATATGCCTTGAGACCCTTATAAAGGGTCTCGGGCTGACTGAACGCGGGTTTCCTCTCTCCTCTTGGGTTCCTCAAGCTCCCTAAGAGCCGATTTTCACCTCAGTGTTCAAAGCTCCAAAATCGTGCTCTACGGTGTTCGTGCAAGCCTCCAAACTCGGATTTTGGTATATTTTTAATATTTTTTTCATTTTTTTCCTTTATATTTATTGTTTTTTGTGTTATTTCGGTTTTTTTTTTTTTTTGAATGACAAAATATGAAGTTATTAAGTGTGTGTATACGATTTTTATTGCATTCATGAAGTGGAAGACACTCGATTTGAGTGTTATTTGAAGATTGGGAGATTTACGAAGTGCTTTTATTTTCAGGTTTTTGTTTGAATTAAAGTACTCCATTGAGATGGCAGGAAGGGGTGGTAGAGACTTTCATTCAAAGTCTGATGATCCGACATGGTAGTGGGGTATACCAGTTGAGGGTTCAAGGTTAAAAATCAGATGTTTATTTTGTAAAAAGGTGGTTAGTGGTGAAATTTCAAGATTGAAACACCACCTAGCAGGAACCAGGAAAGAAGTTGCTCCATGCACAGGCAGAGTTAGAAGTGTGCCAAAAGGTATTAAATGGCAATCCTTGCAGATGATTGAGAGCATATAGGAAAGGAGACAATAAAAGGATGATTTCCAGATGTGTGAAGAAGCTGATGATGCTACTACCACTGGAGTTGGATTCACTGATAGTTTGCCTTCAGATGCTAGAACAGATATTGGTAGTAGCAGTTCGCGAGCACCTAGCAGAGGAAAGAGGGTTGCAGCTGAAGACTTTGGAGGTGACAGAAGAGAAAGTTCAGGAAGGAGTAGAGGAAGAGCTTCTTCTTCTAGCATACATTTGTTCTTTCCTCCTTCCACTAAACCTGGTGCTCAGCCAGGAATTCGTGCTGCTATGGCTTCGGAACAACTGCATGATCAAGCAGACCTTGCAATAGGCAGATGGTTTTATGATGCATGCATTCCATTTAATGCAGCAAACAGTTTTCATTTTCAAGCAATGGCAGATACAATTGCTAACATTGGTCCAGGATACAGGATGCCCTCTTATCAGAAGTTGAGAGGGAAGATATTAGATCAGACCGTGATTGAAGTGCAGCAATCCTGTTCGACTTTGAGACAATCGTGGAAGGAAACAGGATGCACTATCATGGCAGATGGATGGACCGATAGGCGAGGAAGGACATTGCTAAACTTTCTTGTATATTGTCCTAAAGGACTCATGTTTTTGAGATCTCTAGATATGTCAAAGGAGACGCACACTGCAGAGATCCTATGAGAGGAATTTGATAAGGTTATACAGGAGGTTGGGCTAGAAAATGTAGTCCAATTGATTGCTGATATTTATGGGACTTTCTACTGGACACCATGTGTAGCCCATTGTTTAGATCTCATCCTCGAGGACATTGGTGAGATTGATGAAATAAAGGCAGCAACTGAGTGTTGCCAAGATATTACAAAATTCATTTACAACCATGCATTTGTTTTGTGTATGATGAGGAGATACACAGAAGGTGCAGAGCTTCTTCGCACAGCTGCAACTCGGTTCGCAACAAACTTCTTATGTGTACAGAGTATTGTGAGACAGAAGCAAACTTTAAAGAGAATGTTCTCCTTAGATGAGTGGCAACAATTTGCAGAGTTGCCTCAAAATAGAAGGAACAGAAAGTTAAATGAGATTGCAGAAACGGTTTTTAGAAGTTCATTTTAGAATGCATGTATCAGATTATTGAAAATTACTTGTCATTTAGTGAAAGTTTTGAGATTGGCTGACAGCGAGAAGAAACCAACTATGGGCTACCTTTATGAAGCCATGGACAGGGCAAAAGAAGCGATCAAAAATAACTTTAATAGAAAAAAAAGAGATTATGTGCCCGTGTGGAAAATAATTGATAGTAGATGGAATAAACAATTGCATCAGCCTATTCATGATGCAACCTACTATCTAAACCCATCATTCAGGTACTCAACAACCTTCAAAAGGGACGGTGAGGTTAATCGAGGAATCATTGAATGCATCGACAGATTAGTCCCTGATGAGAGCATAGTAGATGCGATACATCGAGAGATGGAGATATATGATAATGCTCTTCACTTGATGGGTTTGCCTGTTGTAATTCGCAACCGCTCTACGATGCGTCCAGGTACATTGTTTATTTTCATATTTAAGTTGCATCTTACATTACTGTGGATTATTATGTCTCTAATATTTTGGAAGTGATGGTCCAAACCTTAGAGATTTTGCAGTTAGAGTCTTAAGCCAAACCTATAGTGCAACAGGTTGTGAAAGAAATTGGAGTGTTTTTTAACACATCCATACAAAAAAGCGCAACAGGTTGGAACACAAAAGGCTTAATGATTTGGTTTATAATCGTTGTAACATGCGCCTTCGTGAAAGGTAATGTTGTATTACTTTCAAATTTTCAATTCAATATTATTTAACTTCAGTTTTCAATTGTTAATATTACTTACTAATTGTTTATCTTTGTTTGTGTCGTAGGCAATTAAAAAAAGTAAATAGAGAAGAAAGTCAGTTCGATCCAATAAGTTTGGATAATTTTGATATATTAGAAGATTGGGTTATGGAAGACACTGAAGAAAATGCCCTCCTAACAGAAGAAGACGTTGCCTGGATTAATTTTGAAGGAGCACAACAACATTATGGAGATGAAGAATTTGATTTTGAAGAAAAGGTGTGGGCGTGGCTGATGATGATGAGGATCTGCAACAAGGAGAAGATGAAGATTATTTAGTTGATGATCCTAATTACAATTTGTAAAATGTAACATTATATGTAACTGTAGTGTACTGTAAACTATGTCTGTATTTTATTTTTTGAATTCAAAATATATAAATTTAGATGCAATTGTTCAATGTTGAATGCTCAATCTGTACTAAACTTACATTATATGAATTTAAAGCAATTATCAGATTTTTCCTGATTTTTTTCGATTTTTTACTAATTTTTATTAATTTTTAATTAATTTTTGCATTATTTTAATATTAAAGTACGATACGATACAATACGATATGCCCGTATTGTGGAGCCCAGCGATACACGATACGATACACGTCAGACAACACTGGTTGGGCTAGAAAATGTAGTCCAATTGATTACAAATAATGCAGCTAACTACAAAGCAGCTGGAAAGGAGTTAGCTGATATTTATGGGACTTTCTACTGGACACCATGTGCAACCCATTGTTTAGATCTCATCCTCGAGGACATTGATGAGATGGATGAAATAAAGGCAGCAACTGAGTGTTGCCAAGATATTACAAAATTCATTTACAACCATGCATTTGTTTTGTGTATGATGAGGAGATACATAGAAGGTGCAGAGCTTCTTCGCATAACTGCAACTCGGTTCGCAATAAACTTCTTATCTGTAGAGAGTATTTTAAGACAGAAGGCAGCTTTGAAGAGAATGTTCTCCTCAGATGAGTGGCAACAATTTGCAGAGTTGCCTCAAAATAGAAGGAATAGAAAGTTGAATGAGATTGCAAAAACAATTTTTAGAAATTCATTTTGGAATGCATGTGTAAGATTATTGAAAATTACTTTTTCTTTAGTGAAAATTTTGAGATTGGCTGACAGCAAGGAGAAACCATCTATGGGCTACCTTTATAAAGCCATGGACAGGGCAAAAGAAGCGATCAGAAATAACTTTAATGGAATAAAGAGAGATTATGTGCCCGTGTGGAAAATAATTGATAGTAGATAGAATAAACAATTGCATCAGCCTATTCATGCAGCAGCCTACTATCTAAACCCATCATTCAGGTACTCAGCAACCTTCAAAAGGGACGGTGAGGTTAATCAAGGAATCGTTGAATATATCGACATATTAGTCCCTGATGAGAGCATAGCAGATGCGATACATCGAGAGATGGAGATATATGATAATGCTCTTCACTTGATGGGTTTGCCTGTTGCAATTCACAACCGCACTACGATGCGTTTAGGTAAATTGTTTATTTTCATATTTAAGTTTCATCTTATATTACTGTGGATTATGTCTATAATGTTTGTCTTTTTCTACAGATGTTTGGTGGAAAAAGTTTGGAACTGATTGTCCAATCCTTAAATATTTTGCAGTGAGAGTCTTTAGCGAAACCTGTAGTGCAACAGGTTGTGAAAAAAATTGGAGTGTTTTTGAACACATCCATACAAAGAAGCGCAACAGGTTGGAACACAAAAGACTAAATGATTTAGTTTATATTCGTTATAACGTGCGCCTTCGTGAAAGGTAATGTTGTATTTCTTTCAAATTTTAAATTCAATATTGTTTAACTTCAGTCTTCAATTGTTAATATTATTTACTAATTGTTTATCTTTGTTTGTCATAGGCAATTAAAAAAAGTAAATAGAGAAGAAAGTTAGTTCGATCCAATAAGTTTGGATAATTTTGATATATTAGAAGATTGGGTTATGGAAGACACTGAAGAAAATGCCCTCCTAACTGAAGAAGACGTTGCTTGGATTAATTTGGAAGGAGCGCAACAACATAAAGGTGATGAAGAATTTGATTTCCAAGAAGGTGTCGCTGATGATGATGATGAGGATCTGCAACAAGGAGAAGATGAAGATTATTTAGTTGATGATCCTGATTACAATTTGTAAAACGTAACTGTGCTTGTAATCTGTATTTCATTTTTTGGATTCAAAATATATAAATTTGGATGCAATTGTTCAATGTTGAATGCCCAATCTGTACTATACTTACAGTATATGAATTTAAAGCAATTACCAGATTTTTCTAGAATTTTTCCTGATTTTTTTCGATTTTTTTTTCAGATTTTTACTAATTTTTATTGATTTTTAATTAATTTTTGTATTATTTTAATATTAAAGTACGATACGATACGCCCGTATCGTGGAGCCCAACGATACACGATACGATACGCGTCAGACAACACTGGAATTAACCGCTAACATGGCACACGATAGGGATATGTGGAAACAAAGAATCCATGTAGCCGACCCCGTCTAGTATGGGAAAAGGCTTAGTTGTTGTTGTTGTTGTGCACCGACACAGTGTCGGTGTCGCACCCATGTCGAGGTCGACACTCCACCTCTCCCATCTGTTTGTATGCCTTTGGAAACATGGACAATCAGCCGAAAAGAATATGTAGAAACCCTTTGAATAGTAAAAGCTTCATGCAGCATAAGTAACATAGTTAACCTTTGGGTAAAAGAGAACCTTTTCACAAAGGTCAGTTTTTGCTGCAAAAGGAGGGGCAAGAGACCATCCAAAACCATACCTAAATTAGGGCAGCTACGTATTGTTGGTTGTCATTGAACTCAATATTGTCTCACATAGCATTTAACTTCGAAAAACCAAGTTCATGTTTTGACGTTTCCTTCCAGTATTTTAGAGACTTTCACTTTCCTCTCCTAAAAAGCACCCCTCTCTCCCCTATTGTTGCCGTACCAACTTTTTCAGGACTGGAAAGAAGGCACATCAAAGGAGGAAAAACAGAATATTCAATTAGAAAGGTAAAACAACAAGAAGGGGAACATAAAATTTGAACCATTTTCTTGTGAAGTTCAATACCGATAGCAATCTCAATCAATCATAAAATTTCCCCAAGCTCATCTAGAAATATGACAGCAATATTGGAAAATAATGGAAAAACTCTCAGAAAACTAAGAAAAGAATAAGAAGATGGGATTGAAATAAAAGGAATAGCTTCCGATCTCATAACAAGAAACAAAAAGTCCATTGCATCGTCTAATGAACTATGAGGTCTCAACCAGCATCCACAAAGGCACAATTGTAACCCCAAAATCTATTCCGAGGATCTAGAAACTACGCGTCTCAACCCGCATCCACAAAGGCACAATTGTAACCCCAAAATCTATTCTGAGAATCTAGATTTGATCAAAAAGTTATTTTCAACCATCAAGTTCATCGATTCGCCGCTCAATAAATTAAAACCTATGAAAGCAAAATAGATCCCAGAAAACTTTTGAAGAAAACAAAAAAACACGCGTCTAAAGATATCATCTTCAACGAAGGGAAAATAACGAATATAAAATGGATCCCGACCTAAAAAGAAAGAAAAAATGTCAAATCGAGGAACCCGAAAAATTCCACGAGCTGATCACCATGAAAAAGGGAAGGGGGAGAATATGAAATTCCACCCATTTCCAATATAAACATATCGGCAGAAAGTTCTACTTCCATAACGGACAAGAGGGGCGAAACTAAAAGAACCTACAACCCAATTCCTATCAGTCATCACAAAAAAACCAAAAGCTCAAGCAGAGATTATGAACGGAAAGCGAAAAAGTACCAGATCGAGACCTCCCCCACTCAGGAAGAAACCAAGCGAATCATCAACGACAATCGACGTAGCAACTGATCCATCTAAATAAATCTCAAAAAGAATAAAGAGATATCACACCACGCGAGATCGACTCAAGGAACGATGCTGAAATCGTCCGAAACACGAGGAAGAGGAGAAAGCAGAGCCGACCTTCCCCAACACCAACCCTAACCCCAAACCCTTCTCTCTCTCAGAATCTGAGACGTTGAGAGAAGAGAGAGAGAGAGGGGGGAGGGAAGAAGGGAGAGGGAAGGTGCTGGTGATGGCGGGTAGCCTTCCCTTCTCTTTCTCTGAACAAATCAGATCTTCTGTCCTGCTTCGCGTATCTATAACGCAATCCAGTTCGCTCTACCAGCCCGCCTCTATTTTTTTTTTTTATTAACGAAAACTTCAACCAGATATCCTTATTCCATGTATATTCTCATGACCTCGGATACTTTCTAAAAGACCTATTCAGTCTTAACAACGGCTCGATTGGCTAGGTATTCGAGTCAAGGTCTTCAGTTCGATAATCAAGGTTCAACTTTACTAATAAAAGAATGGATGGTGAACCAGTTAGCATTGACCTTAACTCATTCATAAGAAACAAGATGAGCAAATGAAGAAGATTGTTCACGCTCTGCATATTTGCTTGGGCAAGTAACCGAACAATCTTGTCCGTCACTCAGCTTGTTTCTTATGAATGAGCCAAGGTTAATGGTAACTTGTCTACCATCCTTTTATATAGAAAGAGAGAGTGGTCCATCGGCATGCTCATTTATGCTCAAATCTATTTAAAAGGTCTCAACCATTTCATCATTATCTTTAATAAAAACACAGTACACGAAATATATTAATACATTTTTGACGTTTTTAATACAAATCTCAACGGTTGATTTCAACAATCAAACAGGTAATGGATTGTTTGTACATAAATGGTTGTTCCATTTATCACGTTCCACATATATATATATATATATATATATATATATATATATATATATATATATATATATATATATGATTGAGTGACGAGATCCTCCCCACCACTTACCGGTTAACAAGGAACAAACTTGAAATACCACAGTTACAATGCCTTCGTATGTCCATCTGTATTACATTTTAACAGTCATTCTAGGGTCAGCCAATATATCCTTCCCCGGAAGACGGGCTGAAGGAGCCTTTGTCCCTCCTCTTGCTTCCTCGATCTTCTTGATGAATTCAACCATTACCTTCACCTTATCTTAGGGAGCCTTGAACCCTTTCTCAAAGAGGCCTTCATTTCTCCACTTCCATACAAGCCAACAGTAACACCCAATAGAGTTGTGGATTGTAGATCATCCATTTTGCTCAAGTTGCTTTGACATTCAACTTCAACCATAAACAATCAAGAGACTTCTTTTATTTCATGTTGTTATTTCACCATGCATGAAAAATCAAGCATGAGTACTACTCGTGAATCAAATATGGTTCTTCAAAACTATGATTGCAAGCCCATGTAGGCCTTAATATGCAGTTCTAATACTGGGAGTCCTTGCACTACGAATTGAACACACCGTTGGGGGTACTCCTCTATATCATATGATCTTCCCCGTCCATGTTTGTGGGTGGCAACACAATCACAGTAAGTTTTTCCCTTCGGCCGGTAAGAGCTCAGTCAGCTGAGATATGTTCCAATCCCCATCTTCTCCAATATAATCCATTAGCTTTTGATTTAGGTCTGCTTCACATAGAACAGTCAATATGTATCGCGCAGATTACCTGCCCCTTCAATCCATTCATCTATCCAGAATTTAGTATACTGATTGTCACCTATCTTCTATCTTGTTTCTTCCAAACATTTTTGGCCAATTCCTAAACTATGGCTTTCCATAAACTGGAATCTCTCTGTTTGCTAGAGATCAAATTCTCAAGCCCTATCCTTCTCCTATATTTTTCTTTTGGCACCCTCACGCATAGGTCCTCTCGGCGAGAAAGCAAGTTCTATTCGAGCTTCATTAATAATGGTGAGTTTTTCAGTGGAAGATTTTCTAGCTTACATAATGTGTTCCTACTTGATCATGTGACCCTAAAAGGACACTAAATTGCAGTATCCATAATGTCTAGGTACTAAACTGTAAATATTTTTAAACACTAAACAGTAATTTTGAAAACATTCTAGGTATCATAACAGAAATATATAAGTTTTAGACAATTTCTGTAATTTTAGAAAAATTTGAGCACAAAATGGTAAATTTACTTTGGGTCTACTTTTGTAAAGGGCAAACTTATAATTTTAACTTTTGTTCGGTTATGATAATTGTCCCAAAAGACCAAGAATAAACTATAAATAACTATGTTTGGTCTATTCGTAATTTTCTAACCTAAACTGAGATAGATTAGTAATTTTGTCCTTTGACTAAAATAGAGATCTTATGAAAGAAAAGGATCAGAATCATCTTTTCATGCAGTGGCAGACCTATGAATATTTAATACATTGACAACAATATTATTCAACTATTTGGTAATTATCACAAACTATTAGAGGACAAAAAAAACTTTTCATCTATTGAGGGAGCAAACCAATCTTTTTACTTTAAAATATCTAGATATTTTGGTAATTTCACTCGATGATAGATTGCAATTTAATAGAATACTCGAGGGCAAAATGAACTTTTTAGTCCGTTTCTCGAGACAATTTCGTATATTGTCCACATTTTGCCGCCCGCGATTTTATAAAATTGTGTTCTTTAAAGCAGGAGAGAAGAAGAATCAAAGAGATCTAGGAGAGGGAGAGGATACGCAAGGAGAGAGAGAGGGAGGGTGTGCCTTCGCTCGGCCTCTACATCCGCCTTGGGCTCAACGCTTTTATGTTTTTTGTCTAGGTTTGGCCCTTGAATTCCTCCCTTTCTAGCTACTTGGCATGCGCTCAGCCTCTGGTTTTGCTCTTTTGGCTACCTGACCTACACTCGACCTTGGGTTTTGCCTTTTTAGTTGACTGGCTTGAGCTCGGCCTTGACTCTTATCCTTTTGGTTATCTAGCCTGCGCTCAGCCTTGGGCTTTGCCTTTTTTGTTACTTGGATTGTGCTCGGCTTTTGGCTTTACTCTTTTGGTTATCTAGCATGTGCTCGGCCTTGGGCTTTGCCCTTTTGGTTACCTGGCCTGTGCTCAACCTTTCGCATGCAGGGAGTAGTTTTTATCCCTTTTCTCCTCTCATTTTATGTTCTTTGTTACTCTTTTATTTTTTTGTAAGAAAAAAAAAACTTTAGACCGGAAAAATTTTTGACATATTTTCTTTCTCTATTTTCAAAAAGCACTAATAGCATATCTTTTTCGGATACTCTTTGGTTATTCTGATCAAAATGCAAACTATGATACTAGTGATGGAGATGAAGGTCTCATCTAGGATGATTGCCGAAGTCTTTGGTTGCTAAGAAGAAGCTCGAAGGCAACACATTTTCCACACATGGGATTTTCGCATGGGAAGCACTGTTTTTCTTTTGTTGTATATTCACTCTCTTCCTTTGTTACTTTTTCATGTATATATATCGGTTTTTCCACTTTATGTGATTTTCTATCTGAGCTTTCTGTTAAAGTCATTTTATGTTTATCGGGAAGATGCTTGTTTCTTTTTAAAAAATAAAAAATTGTTCTTCTTTGTAAACTTTATCTTTTATAAAGCAACTTATGAAATCTGGAAAGTGGACCCTTCTTCCCGCATTTCATGATTATTGTTATTGAGGCCGATAGCGGCCACCAACAACTTACATACCTTCCTACCTAATCATTAGTAAGGTTAGTTCATCAAATGAATTGTCCATTGTATCTTTTTTCACTCCCACCAGAAGACATGCCAACTGCATGTCATAAATGGAAATGGATGAAGTGACTAACTTCACTAAAGTAACCCATTACGATTTCCAGCCATTTCATTTTTCCTTCACCTCTTCACTATATATGGGCAAACTTCTGGCTATTCTCTCTATGTTTGATTGTCATCTTAGCAATACTTTGAAATGTGATCCCCTTCCATAATCCGGTCAAACCTAGATTTTCGCAACCAGAAAAGTTCTTCAACCTCAAGAAGTTTATTTAGTTTGTCTTGAAGCCTGCATACCAACTTTTCTAGTAATTGGTTGTTATTTACCTATATTTGGATGCCTCATAAGTAGGCTTCAACTTGCTTCTTTTTAAATAGTTGGCCTAAATGTTTTCAGTTTTGCATTTTTTAGCTTTGGAAGTTATTCTTTCAACTTTATATTAATTTCTGGCTCCCCCACCCACTTTTCTTCAATGGAAATTTTTGTGGAGCTGCCATATTTCTTCGAACCTGATGGTCAAGCTACTTTATTAGATTCCGTAAGCTTTCTTCAACAAGGATGCGTCCTGGCCATTTGGGACCTTGCCACGTGAATTTAGAACCAACTATTTTCAGGTCTTAAAACTTCACACCATGCTAGAGACACTACAACTCTCTTGGGGCAGTCGATGAACTCCGAAGCCATTTGCCTCTGCTCGGTACGGTTGTGCACAACTGATACCGACTGCCTGCTTTGGTTTTGCCTTTTGCTTTCTTTCCTCGTCTGTGTTTCCTGTAGAAAGTAGAATAAAAATGCGTATGTGTTTTGGGGTTACCCGTAGAGGGTTTTCTCAGAAGACGTAAAAATCATATTATCTCTCAACTATTTCGAGTTATGTAAACTCTATATTTATACATGGCTTTCTATCTTCCGCGTTTACCGCTCTGGGCTTTCCCTTTTAATAGTTATATTTGCTTTTATCTGAGAGATGCGTGTATTTTATTTTTGAAAAACAGAAATCAATTTTTATAAACGTGTAAGTTTTGAAAAATACGATCTCATGAAATCCGAAAATAGGGCCCTTCTTCCCGTATTTCATTGTCGTTGTTAGCAATGGGGCCATGAGTGGCCATCCACTACTTACATCTTCCACTTGGCCACTAGAGCCAATCTTTTTGATACACTAGTTTTCCTCTCACTACTTTGAGATTTACCAAGTTGTATCATATTTTCTTGTTGCAACTAAATTGCAACTTACATCTGTTATATGGTTTTTCCACAAACAATGTGTTTTTCCAGCATAACTCTCAACAAAGTGTATTTTCTACACTTATATACTAGGCATATCTCAACCTCATATGGGTTACATGTTTAGTAAACAATTCTTCTAAGATGCCTTTTGTTAAGGGATTAGCCAACATATCAATAGCTGGCATATAACATATTGTTATTTCATTTTTTTTGAGCATATCATGAACATAGTGATATTTAACTATTATATGCTTGCTTCGTGATTTATCAGCTCCACTCTTAATAAGAGTAATTGATGCACTGTTGTCACAATATATAACAACTAGCTCGTTGAATATATTAGCTTCAAATAACGTATGAAGTGGCTGATCCAAACAACACTAGTAGCAACCATACGCAAGCAACATACTGAGCCACTTGTGTATGTAATGTTACACAACATTGTTTCTTGCATGCCCAACAACAAAGCTGATATCAGGTCTTGTTCATAACATAGCATACATTAGGTGTATATGATATCTACTTTCATCGGGACAATCAACCTTGCTCAATTTAACCCCTTTTGCAACAGGTGTAGATGCAAACTTGCATTCACCTATTTTGAACTTCTTGAGGATATAATTAATATATCTCTCCTGACTTAAGCATAAAAGTTTTGATTCTCTATCTCGAGAAATCTTTATACCCAAGATATAATCAATATCTCTCTCCTGACTTAAGCATAGAAACATAGGAATTTTCTAAACCTATATACTTTATCTTCTTGGCCTTCCATTTTATATCGATCGGGTCATCTAAATCTCCGTTTAGAAAAAGTAGTCTTTATATCTAGCCGATGTAAATCCAAATCATAATATGCTGATATAGCCAAGATTATTCTAATGAATACAAATTTCGTAACTAGGGAATAAGTCTCAACATAGTCTATTCCCTTCTTTTACGAAAAACCCTTTGCAATCAACCTCGCTTTAAACTTGTTGATCGAACATCAACCTTATACTTCTTTTTGAGAATCCATTTGTAACCTATGACTTTCCTTCCTCTTGACAAATCTGTCAACTCTCAAACTTGGTTTTTCTCAATGGATTCAATTTCTTCATCCATAGCTTCTTCCAAGTTTGATGATTCAGATGAGTCAATAGTCTACTGATAAGTCAAGTTATCAGTCAACTCATCTAAATCTACTGAATTACACACTTCCTCCACAAAGTACATATGATAATCCTTCAAATAGGACGGTGTGATCCTAGGCCTTTTGTGTCCACTTAAAGAATCAGTTTGTTCAGGAAGCTCATCAATTGGTTCAAAAGATGATTTATCTAGACCTACTAGCTCATCGACATAATCATCATCATTCTCAAGGATGTCATTCTTAGTTTCTTCTAAGAATTCTGCATCCCTATTTTCTAACGTCCATAGTCCTTATGATAAAACCGATATCCTTTAGATCATTTAGGATATTCGATAAATATGCAATTTAAATGCCTATTGTCTAGCTTATCTCTAGACTGATCAAGAATCTTTACATGAGCAACAAATCTCCACCTCTTGAGATGACCTAGGTTTCGTTTTCTTCCAAATCACGTCTCATATGGTGTAGAGAATACAACTTTACAAGGTACTCTATTAAGTATATATACAATTGTACTTCTTCTCCCCAAAATATCCTTGGTGGAGAGACATCGATTAACATTAACCTTGTCATGTTTAGTAAGGTCCTGTTATATCTTTCTGCTATACCATTCTGTTGAGGTGTCCTGAGCATCATATTTTATTTTGCAATATCAAAATCTTTGCAAAATTCTAAAAATTATACTATCTCCACCTCTATATGATCTCAAGACTTTAATTTATTGCCCCAATTGGTTCTCTATTTCTTGCTTATATTCTTTGAATACTTTAAGTACCTTAGATTTATGTGATAAGAGATATATATAAGTATATCTCGAGTAATGATCGATAAATGTTATAAAATAAACCTTTCCACGATGTGTTCTTACTCTAAATGGTCTACATAAATTTGTGTGAATTATCTCTAATAAGGTTGTCGCCCTAATTACCTCTTTGCTAGTCATTTTCGCTTGTATATAGGCTTTATACTTATTAAAAGTGTTATCATGAAAATTAAGCAACAAGTCAAAGTTGGTTATTTTTCTCAACTTTTTTAGGCTTATATGTCCCAATCTTTTATGCCACACATTCACATTAATCACATAGGAACTCTCAATATAAACAAAAGAAGAGCTTTCATTTTCATTATTATTGAGTTTGAACAATCTATGCTCAACATCAAATAAACCAAAAAATGTTGTCCTGCCATGCTTTTTCACAATACTTTTCCCAAGGACAAACATGACCTCAAACCCTTTTTTTACTAATACAGGAACCGATATAGGATTACGCTTAATAGAGGGCACAATTAATACATCTGTGAGTATAGTCGGTATGCTTTGTACAAAAATCCCAAATGACCCAACCCTAAGAATATCAGAAAAAGTATTGTTCCCCATATATACTCGATGCTCGCGAGACTCGCTCTTTCTTTGCTCTTTTATATGTGTTGGGTAGCTTGAGAATCGATCCACCAACCAGTCACCGGGCGGTCCATGTAAAGACACTTAGAAATCACATAGATTATGTCCTGCTTCTCTGTTGTACCGCATCGCTCGTTGTTGACACCATTGGTCTTTTTGTTGCAGTAGTCTCTTTTGTAGTGGCCCACATTACCACAGTTGAAACACTTCATCCGACAAGCAAATTTCTATGATTTCTTAAAATTTTGACCGCTTTGCTTTTTATTCTTACGGTTTTCTTTTTTCCTAATTGTTTTTAGAGTTAAACCCTAAATCATCTTGAGCAACTAGCAATTCTTCTCTTTTCTTCTTCTTCCTATGTTCTTGTTCAATTGCTAGTTTTAATGTGAGTTCAGAAAGAATAATATAAAGTTAAGTCTTAGGGTTGTGGTTACCATGTCTTAGGAAGGGGAAAGACTGTTTAGGATTGTGGATATTTGCATTGGCTCAACAATGACTAACTTAACTATAGTCATTACTAGCATTTGGTTAACATGCTCTTTAGGATTGTAGTGCACACAGCATGCTGTGGAGAATACCCATCTGCTTACCCATGTGATATTCCCTGCAGCATCACACGATTTTCAGTTCCCAGCCCACATGTCTTCAATGTAGATGACAATAGCCCAATTTTGTTCTCTCTCGTTTATATGTACATCAACTGTGATCGAATTCCCTTCCTTAGCCGTCACACAACAGTTGAGCAATATTCATCATCCTTACAAACTACTTGATGGAACGACTTGCACAAAGGAGCTAGTGGAGGTGGCCAGAAAATGACAACAGATAGCTGCTAGAGGGTGGAAAAGAATCTCTCTTGGCGGTGCTGCGTAAGAGTAACAACACAAGAAAAACATAGGTCGTTGCAGAAGATAGCCATTTTGCGGCCTACAAAGCATATGCAAAAAGATAAATTATTCCCCTGCCTTTCCTTCAAAGGCCAATCTTTCTGGAGATGCTGAAGATGGCAGAGGACGACATCGTTTTGTTTGGGCCAAAACGTGTCATCAGGCCTGTAGGGCTCTTTGCCCTCAATTGTTGATCTTGCAACGTAAAGGAGTTGCTATGTTCGTGTGGCTCATGTGAGGGTGTGATGTGTCCGCTGGCATTCGAATGCTGGTTGCAGAGAGGTAACCAATACGTGTCTTTTATCAATGAAGAGAAAGCTTGCTGGTTGAAAGATACGGGTGTCTGTATGTGGTGGTACAAGAAAATTTGGGAAGAGTCAAAGACACCATTGGTTTCTCCTTTGAGAGGTTGGAGAAGGCTTGTTACAGCAAGCATCGGCGTTCAGAGTTCAGGTTCGGTTCCACAACTTCTTGGTTCATGTGAGCAGTTATTTATTGGCGGCATCACATCATTGATTCAAGAATTTATTCTCTGGTGAGACTCTGAAGTTTTGGGTGACATTGGTTGGCAGAATTAGATTAGATAGATGTCTGTTGTCCTCTGTTTGTGTTGCTATAGTTTTGTGACTAATCTTCTCATTGTTAGCATTCTTAACGAAAGCTTTTGAGTCTTAGCGACCCTTTGGTTTCCACCCCCATCATTGGAGGGTTCTCCACGTACATGGTGTGTCTAGTTTCTTCTTTATTCGTTCAAGCATATGCTTTATGTCTGCATTTGTGATTAGATGCCTGACAAGTTGTAGTTGCAGCATCGGATAAGGAAATTTCAGCAAATTGATCACGTTAAATTGTTCAAACGAGTGTTATTTGTACCTATTATCATTTTTCTTTATGTTCTTTATGATATTGGCGTATCATATCCTAAATTTTTTATTTTTTTAAAACTATTTTATAAATAAAAAATCAATAAAAATTAAGAACTGTTCTAAGTATGTGATCATAATTTGCAAGTTACGAAGGAAATTACTTATTTCATTCTAGAAAACTTTGTAAACTCCTTATTGTTTTTAGCTAACATACCTAAACCGGATGTGATGATAATTGATAAGTTGTTTAAGTTAATTTTCTTTCTCGTTGTTTAGAATTTTACAAATCTACCAAAAGTGAACGTGATGATAATTGGTAAGTTACTTGACTTAATTATCTTTATTGTTGGAAATAATTTCAAAACTTTTTATTCTCATGAATCTTGTTGTTGTTATTAGGAGATCGCCCTTAAAGACAAGAAGTTTCTATTGCTAAAGGGGACGAGATCATATTAATCCATACCCAAGAGCAACACTCATGCAAAAGTACCTTGACATTTTTATAAGCCAAGTTGTATCTGCGATATGACCGGTATCGCACAATACAAGCTGATATATTGTATCATACGATGTAGTATAGTACACGATACGATACGAAATAATATGGATGCATACAATATGGTATAATATATCATACACGATACAATATGATATGAAACAATATGCATAACACTGGTTCAAACTACTACTTCAAAACAAGAGATCTCTTGTTTGTAAACTCAATGTGTTTGCCCATCTTTGAAACAAAAGAGCAATAGCAAAATTAGATAAAGATTTGGAGTTCAAGCGTGAACAGGTATACAGATTTACTAGATACATCAGTGATAAGCACATTGCCCATGAAAGCATGCAAGAAAGCTGAGAAAGAAGATAGAGTCTTTCTCCGCATCAAAAACAGGAAATAATCCATTGTTCTTGCTGAAGAAACTTATGTAATTGGGATGTAAATAAGAGAATTCAGTTGTGATCATCTGAATGAGTTCCAAGCTTTTCTTTGTAAAATGGCAACCACAGGAAAAATGATCTCCTGGGTCTATGACCGCTAACTACCCTACCAGATTCATGGGAAACATTTAGAGCAGCTCTCTCCAATTCAGATCCATACGGAAAATTGACTATGGAAACTAATAAGGTTGCGTTCTCAAGTGAAGAATGAAGTCGGAAGGCTCAATGTACATTGATTACAGTCAGAAGTGTTGGTTGATGGAAGAGGAACAGAAAACATCAGAATAATGGCAGCCGGGACAAGACCAGAAGATCCCGATCTAAGTACAAAAATATGGAGTTCCACCATTACGACAAGAAAGGACACACCCAGGGGTTCTGTGATAAGCTAAAATGGAACAACAAATCAAAAGAAGAAAAGGAGAACTGAAATAGTCAGTCGATCACCTCTATCGATGACTTTCGTAGTAAATTTTGTTCGCAGTGACTCCACTTGGACCATTGGGAGCGGTGCTTCTGTGCGCGCTATATCAAAGTTAGACTTCTTTTTTTCATATACTTCTGGTGATTTTGAAAGTTTGAAACAATAAAACTGGGAAATGCTGGATTGGATTGGCTCACGTTGGTGACATTGGGATATCCATTTGAAAACCGACAATGGTACTACGGAAGGAGGTGACATACAGACTTGATTTGTGTATCTCAGTAGGGAGACGATATTATTTCACCATGAAGCCTTATGTTGTGCTCAAGGAGCTGATATACAGCCTTACTCTACCATCAAGCCTTCTGGTGTGACTTCCTTACATTTACCTAATATGTCATTTTTCTAATATATATTACTATATTATTTCACATGTCACAAGCTATACCTATATTTTTTTGAAGCATCTCTCTAAAAGACTTTCTTTTTAAATATACCTGAAGGTTCCACCATTTAATCAACGTAGTTCTACGTACCGTTTGTCTCTTTGTATGGTTTTGTATACGTAATAAGTCAATGTTAGCTAGTTAAGTTTTCAATTGCAATTGTTGCAGCAGGATTTATTTTTTGTCCTGAAAAAATAATCAATTCTCCGGAAAATTGAGTATGAAAACTAATAAGGTTGTTGCTTGGCTCGGCTCACGTTTATGACATTGGGGATATCCATTTGAAAACCGACGATGGTACAGGAGGTGAAATACAGTTGCTACAGAAGGAGGTGACATAGAGACTTGATTTGTGTCTAAATCTAATGTCACTAGGGAGACGATGATGGATTCAATAGCCCCTTCACGAACAGCCATTGAAAGCTTACTAAAGGAAGTTTTGCGGTTGGTAGAGGTAAGAAGTTGTCTTCTCTTTGTTTGATGCAGTCAACCATAACCGAAGGAGTCCTTACTATGAAATCATCGAACAATGCTGAATTATGGCATAAGCGACTTGCTCACATGGGTGAGAAGTGGATGCCAACTCTTATTAAGAATAATCTGTTACCTGGCTTGAATCAAGTGAGCTAGAAAGGGTGCTGTTTTAATTGTTTTACCACCAAGCAAACCGGAACTTGTTTCAAGGCTTCGTCTCTTTCTAGACAACCAAATGTTTTAGACCCGGTTTGCTTAGATGTTTGCTGCCCGATACACACTCTGACATTTAGAGGTTCTCTCTATTTCATGACCACATTGATGACCATTCCAGAAAATTATGAGTATATACTCTGAAATCAAGTCATTACTGTATTTAAACAGTTCCATGCTTCGGTTCAACAACATGGTGGTATGAATTAGAACGTACATGAAGCAGCCAGAGGGATTTGTTGTGAAATAGAAATAAGGCTGCATGTGTAAACTGAAGAAGATTCTCTAGAACCTGAAAGAAGCACCTAGATGGTGGTAGTTAAAGTTTGATTCTGTGACAGAAACGTTAGTACATAAGAAAACAATATCTCATCACTGAGTTTATGTCAAGAATTCTCAAGTAAGAACATCATCTTGCTATTGTATGTAGACGATATGTTGATCGTCAGCAGGAATTTCTTTAGAATTTGTGATCTTAAGAAGCATTTGATTGCTAGCAGCCTAGCTATGGATCAGCAGTGACTAAATTGACAACGAAGCTTTAAAATCACATAAGCTCAACGCAGTTACGATGTGAATTTGGGATCAACATTCCCAAGCACGTCTTATGGTGAGGTAAAGCCACTCCATGATTCAAGATCATGCAATGGGTCTAAAGGCTTGACTGGTGTTGAGGGTCCATCTTAAATTGTTAAATCTAGTGATTATCCCAAGGAGATATAGATAAAATGTTTAACGTTATCAGATCGTTCAGTCTCAATGAGTCACTGCTTCCTCACATAGTCAGTATAGAGTTCGAGGTTGAGCTTTGGCCACGCCACAACTTTCATTAGTTGAAATGAATCAGCTTGAAATCCTCTCACGAGTATCTTGGACGTGTTGGGACCAAAGTAAACTGCGAAATTCCTTGAAATGACTTGTGTTCTTTCCTTCGTTCCCAGTTCAGCCACTTCTGGGCCATGATATCTTGGACTCTATCCAGCAACTTCTTAATTGCTTCCTTTGCTCATGTCCATTAAAGCCAGGAACGACATGCACGCATCGAGGCATCAACATGTAGTGCAAGACGGTCGACAATGATAATACCAGTGATGGTACCGCCATACCGTCCTTCATACTGTTTTAGACCAGTATTAATTTCACGTCTCTTTATATCTTCATATATATCAAGTGACATTATATAGTACAAATAGTTGCCTGCAATTTGTTTCCGGGGAGCCCACATCGCAGAATAACGTGAAGATATGACCATAACATGATGTTAAGAATGCCAACATACCCATTACCTTAACCATGTGATATGCCCCCAACATCACACGATTCTCTGTGACCATTTAGTCCCCTATGTAGACAAAGAAAAAGAAATTCCATTCCTTCCATCTCTACATATACATGCATGAGAAACTGAAGTTCATCACCAAGACAAACACATCGATACTACCTACTCAACCTCACCTACACTCGGTTACTATCCTTGATCTTCTCCATATTCTCCACCTTTGATCATCATCTTGCAACAATGAGAAGGCTAGTGGAAATGACAGAAGATGGCAGCTAGGGGAAGGAAACTCCCTTGGTGGTCTGCACAAAAGCAATGGCAGAAGGAAAGCAACAGCAGCTGCAGAGAAGGGCCACTTTGTCGCCTATGCTACAGATGGGAAGAGATACATGGTTCCCTTGGATTACCTCCAAAGACCTATCTTCCACGAGTTGTTGAACATGGCAGAGGAAGAATTTGGATTGAGCATCAATGGCGCCATCACCATACCTTGTGACTCTCAAGTCATTGATTACATCATGTCACTCTTGGGCAGAGACATGAGTATCCAGATGGAGAATGTACTGTTAGTATCGTTAAGCAGCAGTAGATGCCTTTCATCCTCTGGGTTGCCTCAAAGCTATCCTAGTCAACATATTCCTCTACATGGATTTTGAGAGGAACAGTTTTTATTTTCAACACACACACATGTAAAAGGGAAAATTTTGTAGAAAGTTCTCCTTTTCTTTGGTCGAAAAGACCAAATCATTGTATTCAAATTGTTCAAAATTATGAGAAATGAAGGAAAATCTTCAGCTGGTAAAGCAGTGCAAATTGTGAATACTCATGTAGGTAATTCTAGTAACCAGTAAAAACTGCTACACGTTACCCATGGCATGAAGGTTCCCTGTGGAACTTTCTTTTCCTTTCTTGTTCTACGAGGGTTATATGTATTCGTCAATTCATCATTCAAAGCACGTCCAGCAACCTTGCTGTATTAGTTATGCAAATGATTGAGGTTATCGTCGAAGGTCAGATTTTGCATCAATGCCCAAACGTGTGGTCATCGTTTGCCAAGAGTAATAGATCTTCGAAAAGGTATTTTGATCATAAATGGTGCACATGGTAGGTTCATCAGTCCACTAAGACACTGGACCCTTCATGTGCACTAATACCTTACATTAAGATGACGGGCACATCTATGCTTTTATATAAACATACAGAAAGGCATGCATGTAATGTTGTTCTATTCTCAATGCATGAAGGATGATAGGTTGATTAGAAGTCGGGCGTAATCTTTGAGAGCCAGGCTTGGCTGGACTGGCGTCTCACCAGACACAAAGTGGGTGCAAAGGGTCATCTGTCTTGAACCAAATCCAAATTCACCCCGTTTATCAATACAGCAAAGCGAACTCTTGCATCTGATTCTCCAAAAAGGGTAACCCATGCTCTGAAGATCTGAACAAAATTGGATTTTCACGTTTCTGATATCTGCATGCTAGAAAGCAGGTGCTCCTGTCAAATTCTTGTGCTAAAAATCTTCTCAATGTGCTCAAGGTTCAAGAAAGAGACCCGCTATTACTTAAAAAGCTAAATAAATTCAAATTCCTGATTTCTATTTCTTAATATAAGTTTGGTCAAATTTCATTGAAGCTCCACGAAGCTTCCTAGGAGATTATGCCACACTGTAGGAGATCATATAAGTTTGGAACCATAACTTATTTCTTCAGACATATGCCACACTGTAGGAGATCAAATTACCTCCCTACAGCCCGAAAGTTCACCGCTTCAATGTTTTGATGACCAGATTTCCGAATGTTTTGATTCTTCAACCAGATAATTAATAGACGCGTTGGACAAAAGACCAGCCTTCTCAGCCTTACCGACAATTCGTGGAAGCCGTGAAATAGTCAAACCATATAAGAATTCTTGGATATAATGGCCTTGAATTCTCGTATTCATTTTGTTTACTTCCTTGGTTTACTGTATTCAAGATCTAAAATGGTAGGATGTAGTAACTAAAATCTTGATTACCAGAAAAAGAAATTGAAATTGAACTCAAAATTTCTCTGTACAAGTATGCTGTGGGTAAATATATTGACTGCACAAAAATTTGACTCTTCAGGTCAGAATCCTTCAAGGGGTAGATGATGGGAACGATGACTTTGAGGCAACTCGGAGGATGACAAGCATCTACAGGAGACCAGCAATGCATCTTCCACCAGCTTGCTCATGTCTCTATGCAGAATTGACGTAACATAGTCCATGAGTAGAGAATCAAAAGGGAGTGTGATTGCACCATCAAGGTTCAACCCAAACTCTTCCTCTGCCATCTTCAGCAGCTCCTGAAATATTGGTCTTTGAAGGTAAGCCAAGGGAAGCATGTATCTTTTTCCATCTGCTGCATAGGCCACAAAGTGGCCCTTCTCTGCCACTATTGCCGAGTTCCTTCTGCTGTTGCTCCTCTGCAGCCCATCAGAAGAAATTCTTTTCCTCCCTCTTGCTGCCATCCTCTGCCATTTCCTGGCCATCTCCATTAGCCTGTTCGTACTGACTATTTTTTGGAGATGGTGGTGAAGATGATGGATATGTTTAAGCTGAGCTTGTAGGTATCCTTAGTGTCTTTTTGTTGATGATGAACTTCAGTTTATTTAACATGTATATATAGAACGGAGAGGGAATGAAATAGGAGCGTCTTCACTGACATTGAAGACAAGTGGGATTTGAGATCATGTGATGCTGGGGACATACCACATGGGCATGACAGCATTGATCACAGCGCATGTGGACATCATACGGCTCTATGTACGTGGGACTTGTGTCTCTATGAGGATCCAATCCCTTACTCCACCTAATCTAATAAATGGCAGGGTCACAAAATCAAGTATGGTGAATGACGGCACCACTTTGTACTGTCAACGTGATCAAGCAGTCTTCTTGTCATTAAAAGGACGATTTAAGACAGCTTAAGGAGCTGATTGCTAGCAGCCTAGCTATGGATCAACAGTGACAAATGAAAATGAAGCTGAAAACCACATTCGCTTAACTGAACGTAATTACGATGTGAATTTGGGATCAACATGTCCTAGGCACATCTTATGATGAAGTAAAGCTGCTTCATGATTCATGATCGTGCAATGGGTCTAAAAGCTTGACCAGTATTTGTTGTCCATCAGAAATTGTTAAATCAAGTGATTATCTCAAGGAGGAACAGCTTAGATGTTTAACATTATTAGTCATTTTGCTTGTTTTCTTATTTAATCCTACTCAAGCCACACAAAATTCGGATCACGGATGCATTTCCAGGAACTACTGAAACCTAAATAAGTAAATAAGGTTAGACAAGACAAGGTGAGCCGCAGAACCAAGCACATGCTACTGGTATGTATATTCACATCTAGTTACTGCGGTGATATTTCTATTGTGTTCAGACCCACACCAAACCCTACAGTAATTCGGTAAACTCTGACCAAGTGATGGAGTAGAAGCATGGTTTGTAGCGAGCCAACTGAGATTCGAGAAAGAACCACCATTTGCTGACATACATAGGTGTAGACGAAGATATGGGACACAAATTAAGGCCAGATTTCTGATGCAATCTGCCCTTTGCAATGCTTAATCTTAATATTCTGCTTTCATGATTCAATGATCACGCAGTCAGAGATCCAATCATCTCACGTACAGCATGATAGTTCAAAGATTCAATTACAAACCCGATTTTCGTATTTTTAGTCTCGTGCCTAGAATATAAAATCTCCCCGGCGTTTTCAACTGGACGATTGGTAAAAGCGTATATAGAAATATTGAACACAACACCAGCCTCTCTGCCTCACTGGCCGTTCATACAAGCCATGAAAAGCATATAAGAGTTCTTGGGGATATTGGTTTTAAATTGCTAACGAGGAGGACCTTCAATTTATTTGTTAAACGGGTTGCTTTACTGTATTGAAGATAAAATGCTAAAAAACATAGTAACCGAAGGCTTGATTGCCAGAAAAATAGTATTGAATTCAAAATTTCTATGTACAAGTATGTGGTCTCTAAATATTAACAGTCCACAGAACAATGGCCCTTCTTATCAGAATCCCTCAAGGGGTAGATGATGGCAAGGATGGCTTTGAGGTAACTCGGAGGATGACAAGCATCTGCTGCTGCTTAATGATACCAGCAATGCGCCCTCCATTAGCATACTCAAGTCTTTGTGCAAAAGTGAGGTGACGTAGTCCATCAGTAGAGATGCAAATGGGAGTATTATTGCAGAATCAAGGTCCAAGCCGAATTCTTCCTCTGCCATCTTCAACAGCTCTTGAAATATTGGCTTTTGAAGGTGCGCCAATGGAAACATGTATCTTTTTCTATCTGCAGCATAGGCCACAAAATGACCCTTCTCTGCCACTGGAGCTGCTTTTCTTTTGCTGTTACTCTTCTGTAGACCGCCAGAAGAGATCATTTTCCTTCCTCTTACGGCCCTCCTCTGCCATTTCCTGGCCATCTCCGCTAGCCTCCTGGTGCTGATCATTTTCTCTGAGTAGTGGTGAAGAAGATGAATATGGCTTAGTTGCGTTGTAAATGGTGTAAGGAAGCAAGGTGAATGTGGCTGCGCTTGGATGTAAGGCTGGTGTGTTTGTGTTGATGATGAACTTCGGTTTATTCAGCATCTATATATAGAGGAAGACGGAACTGAGATTGAGTTGTCTTCATTTACATCAGAGGACCAGTGGGACTAGAGAATCCTGTGATGTGGGCGACATACCATATGTGCAAGGAGATAATGTGCTGGCATTGGTTGCAAGACACGAAGATATTATATGGGCATATATTGGTGGGACTTTGTGTCTGTTTGAAGATCCAATCAATTAATTCACCTTATCTAAAAATTCGCAGCATCACAAAACCAAGGATGGTAAGTGTCTAATCACTTGTATTGTCAGTATGAACATTTTGTAGTTAGATGTTCATGTCTTGACGAAGTATGCTCTTTTCTTTACGAGGACATGAGCTAAGACAGTGATCTAATTCCCTTCCTTAGCCGTCAGACAGCAGTTGAACAATATTCATCATCCTTACAAACTCCTTGATGGAACGACTAGCACAAAGGAGCTAGTGGAGGTGGCCAGAAAATGGCAAAAGATAGCTGCTAGAGGGTGGAAAAGAATCTCTCTTGGTGGTGCTACGGAAGAGTGACAACACTAGAAAACCATAGGTCGTTGCAGAAGATAGCCATTTTGCGGCCTATGAAGCATATGCAAAAAGATAAATTATTCCCTTGCCTTTCCTTCAAAGGCCAATCTTTCAGGAGATGCTGAAGATGGCAGAGGACGACATGGTTTTGTTTGGGCCAAAATGTGTCATCAGGCCTGTGGGGCTCTTTGCCCTCAATTGTTGATCTTGCAACGTAAAGGAGTTGCTATGTTCGTGTGGCTCCTGTGAGGGTGCGATGTGTCCGCTGGCATTCGTATGTTCCTTGCAGAGAGGTAACCAATACGTGTCTTTTATCAATGAAGAGAAAGCTTGCTGGTTGGAAGATACAGGTGTCTGTATGTGGTGGTACAAGAAAGTTTGGGAAGAGTCAGAGACACCATTGGTTTCTCCTTTGAGAGGTTGGAGAAGGCTTGTTACAGCAAGCATCGACGTTCAGAGTGCAGGTTCGATTACACAACTTCTTGGTTCATGTGAGCAGTTATTTATTGGCATCACATCACTGATTCAAGAATTTATTCTCTGGTGAGACTCTAAAATTTTGGGTGACATTCGTTGGCATAATTAGATTAGATAGATGTCTGTTGTCCTCTGTTTGTGTTGCTGTAGTTTTGTGACTAATCTTCTCGTTGTTAGCATTCTTAACGAAAGCTTTTGAGTCTTAGCCAGTGTTGTCTGACGCGTATCGTATCGTGTATCGCTGGGCTCCACGATACAGGCGTATCGTACTTTAATATTAAAAAACTATAAAAATTATTTAAAAAATCAATAAAATTACTAAAAATCCGAAAAAAATCAAGAAAATTCTGAAAAATTTTGAAAAAATCTGGTAATTGCTTTAAATTCATATAATGCAAAGTTTAGCATAAATTGAACATTCAATATTAAACAATTGCATCCAAAATTATATATTTTGAATCAAAAAATTAAATACATTTATATTTTACATATTGTAAATTTGTATCACGATCATTAACTAAATAATGTTCATTTTCTCTTTGATGATGTTGTTGCACTTCAAATTAATTCATGCAATGTCTTCTTTGGTTAGGACTTAGGAGTGCATTTTCTTCGTTATCTTCTATAATCCACTCATCTAATATATCAAAATTAACAAACTGCTATCTTTGTACATATAGTTGTCATATTTGCTAATTTTCATATGTGAGCAAAACAATGAGCTCCATTTCTTTGATTATTGAGTCTATCACACCTCAATGATGTGATATTATTACTTGATGATGTCCCTTATTTCTCTTATTGGAGACTAGCTTTTTAACTAATGCTTGAGCTTCATTTCTCACTTCACATACTGAGTTAAGCGTCACACACATTGATCATCTTCAACTCAATGGAAGTCATGTAACGTGAAGTTGTGAACTTTAAAATAGTGAAGTTGTGAAATTCCCACTCAATGAACCGAGAGAACTAAATGTTTTTAATTGTTTGCGATCTCATGAAATTAGAAACTGTTAGCAAAAATATATCTAAAAGTTGTAATAGAAAGGAAAATGATTTTGTCACAATTTTTTTTTTTCATACATTATTCTTATTAAATAAATGAAATTATAAACCCAAATTATAAGCATATTGGAGGATGCCTTGAAGGGAAGTGAAGAGAGGAGAAGAGAGGGCAGAAACATGCAAAAAAAATTTGAAAAAAAAAAATTGAAAAAAAAATTTGAAAAAAAAAATTTGTTGGGCATATCGCCCGTATCGTACGATATGGGCTGTATCATACGATACAGTATTGTATCGTGGCTTCCCATGATACGGATAACACTGGTTTTAGCGACCCTCTGGTTTCCACCCCCATCATTGGAGGGTTCTCCACTTACATGGTGTGTCTAGTTTCTTCTTTATTCGTTCAAGCATCTGCTTTATGTCTGCATTTGTGATTAGATGCCTGACAAGTTGAAGTTGCAGCATCGGATAAGGAAATTTCAGCAAATTGATCACGTTAAATTGTTCAAACGAGTGTTATTTGTACCTATTATCATTTTTCTTTATGATATTGGCGTATCATATCCTAAATTTTTTATTTTTTTTAAAACTATTTTATAAATAAAAAAATCAATAAAAATTAAGAACTATTCTAAGTATGTGATCATAATTCGCAAGTTATGAAGGAAATTACTTGTTTTATTATAGAAAACTTTGTAAACTCCTTATTTTTTTTAGCTAACATACCTAAACCGGATGTGATGATAATTGATAAGTTGTTTAAGTTAATTTTCTTTCTCGCTGTTTAGAATTTTACAAATCTACCAAAGTTGAACGTGATGATAATTGGTAAGTTACTTGGCTTAATTATCTTTCTTGTTGGCAATAATTTCAAAACTTTTTATTACAATGAATTTTACCAAGAAAAGCTTTTTACTCATTCAGATGATCGGAACTGAATTCTCATCTTTACATCCCAATTACATAAGTTTCTTCATTAACAATGGATTATTTCCTGTTTTTGATAAGGAGAAAGACTCTAGATTCTTTCTCACCTTTCTTGCATGCTTTCATGGGCAATGTGTGTAAACATTCTTGTCATTGATATATCTAGTAAATCTGCATACCTGTTCATACTCGAACTCCCACTCTTTATCTAATTTTGCTCTTGGTCTTTTGTTTCAAAGACGGGCAAACACATTCAGTTTACAAACAAGAGATCTCTCATTTTGAAGTGTGGTTTGAACCAGTGTTATGCGTATTATTCCGTATCGTATTGTATCATGTATGATATACTATAGCATATTGTATAATACAATATATTAACTTGTATTGTGTGATACAGGCCGTATCACACAATAAGGGCAATGCGTCCTTACTCTATGAAAATGTAAGGTTTGTAATGTAAATTTTTTATACTTTTGCTTTAGTGTCTTGGGCAAGGATTAATGTAATCTCGTCCCCTTTATCAATAGAAACTCCTTGTCTTTAAGGGTGATCTCCTAAAAACAAAAATAAAATTTATGAAACGATACACCAATTTCATAAAGAAAAATGATAGGCTAGTTAGCGGTCATAGACCCACAAAACGATACACCAATATCATAAAGAAAAATGTTAGGCTCTTAGATGGGGATCTTCTGGTCTTGTCCCGGCTGCCATTATTCTGATGTTTTCTGTTCCTCTTCCATCAACCAACACTTCTGACTGTAATGAATGTACCTTGAGCCTTCCGACTATTTTCTTCACTTGAGAACGCAACCTTATTAGTTTCCATAATCAATTTTCCGTATGGATCTGAATTGGATAGAGCTGCTCTAAATGTTTCCCATGAATCTGGTAGGGTAGTTAGCGATCATAGACCCAGGAGATCATTTTTCCTGTGGTTGCCATTTTACCAAGAAAATGTTGGAACTCATTCAGATGATCGGAACTGAATTCTCTTATTTACATCCCAATTACATAAGTTTCTTCAGCAAGAACAATGGATTATTTCCTGTTTTTGATAAGGAGAAAGACTCTAGTTTCTTTCTCAGCTTTCTTGCATGCTTTCATGGGCAATGTGCTTATCACTGATGTATCTAGTAACTCTGCATCCCTGTTCATGCTTGAACTCCAAATCAACCACAGGAAAAATGATCTCCTAGGTCTATGACAGCTAACTACCCTACTAGATTCATGGGAAACATGTAGAGCAGCTCTTTCCAATTCAGATCCATACGGAAAATTGACTATGGAAACTAATAAGGTTGCGTTCTTAAGTGAAGAGTGAAGTCGAAAGGCTCAAGGTACATCATAACAGTCAGAAGTGTTGGTTGATGAAAACAGAGGAACAGAAAAACATCAAAATAATGGCAGCCGGGACAAGACCAGAAGATCCCGATCTAAGTACAAAAATATGGAGTTCCACCATTACGGCAAGAAAGGCCACACCCAGAGGTTCTGTGATAAGCTAAAAGGGAACAACAAATCAAAAGAAGAAAAGGATACCTGAAATAGTCAGCCGATCACCTCTCTCGATGACTTTCGTAGTAAATTTTGTTTGCGTGATTCCACTTGGACCAATGGGAGTGGTGCTTCTGTGCGCGCTATATCAAAGTTAGACTTCTTTTTTTCATGTACTTCTGGTGATTTTGAAACAATAAAATTGGGAAATGCTGGATTGGCTTGGCTCACGTTGTTGACATTGGGAATATCCATTTGAAAACGGACAATAGTACTACAGAAAGAGGTGACATACAAACTGGATTTGTGGCTAAATCTAATGTCAGTAGGGAGACGATATTATTTCACCATCAAGCCTTATTTTGTGGTGAATGAGCTGATATACAGCCTTACTCCACCATCAAGCCTTCTTTTGTGCGGGTGTGCTTTCCTTACATTTACCTAATATGTTATTTTTCTAATATATATTACTATATTATTTCACATGTCACAAGTTATGCCTATATTTTTCAAGCATCTCTCTAAAAAACTTTCTTTCTAAATATACCTAAAGGTTCCACCATTTAATCAAAGTAGTTCTATTTCCACATTGTCTCTTTGTATGCTTTTGTATACGTAATAAGTCGATGTTAGCTAGTTAAGTTTTTCACTTAGAATTACCTTGCAATTGTTGCAGCATGATCTATCTTTCCTCCATAAAAAATAATCAATTTGTGTTTGTCACAAGCAACTTTTATAAGTAATTAATATTCATCTCATTTTTGAAAATTGCATTGACTATAAAGATATCATATGTCATAGCAAAATTTAAAATTTTCTTATCTTTCTCATTTAAATCCCTAAAGACATAGTTTTCATGAATACCTTAATATTGTAATTGTCTTTATCAACATATTCATTTAGAGCTAGTCATAAATCATCTCTTTTTGTAGAATTCTTTGAATCACCTTATTTAAGTCCTTCAAAATATCTTCTTTATGCTTTCTTCTAGTTCTACTTGAGTGCATAATTATAAACTATATTCAAAGTCTCTAGTCCTTATTTATAATAATGCAACTCCATTTCAAGCCTTTTCTTTTCTTTAGTAACATAATTTAAGACTTGTGTTTTAAATCTTTTAAGCTTTTTTTCCAACCTACTTTATCTCTTATAAACATAAAATATAAATCCTCTCCTAATCAAGTATCCCCTACCTTTGTTGGCTTACCAGTCAATGCTCCAATATTCGAAGTATTAATATGAATCTTGTTATCCTTGACTAGTTTCTTACCTTTCACATTCATCCATGCTAAAATGTATAGACCTTATGTACAATTTGTTCGCTATATTTAGGAAGCAATGTAGTGGCACTAATATATTTATCTATGGATGTTTATGATGTGGGAACCCTCTTTTTAATTGATTTACTACATTCAGGTAAAAGTATCAAGGACCTTACTTAAATTTCAATGCATTTGCACTCTATAATGTATAGATAATAGGGAACACCCTAATAAAATGTTCATAATGTCTAGAATATATAACAGTTAATTTGATAAAGTTTTATGCTAACTACCAAAAGCCTAATGCAACCCTTCTTTTGTATCCAGGCTTGGGACTAGCCATGGAAGAGCTTTGTTGAGAGAAGTAAGCATTTAAAGTTTTTGAGGCTTCCTTTTTCACCGAAAAAGAACCTCAAATTAATTAATCACACATTTTTCACTATACACTATATTAGCTTTTAAGGAGCATATACTAGCTAGGGGTTCATGTATACAAATTTTAGGTTATGGGGAACTCTCAACTTGTATCCAATCTTTTTAATTTATAAAAACAAAATAAAAATGAAGTTAAGAGTGACTCACCTCTTATTTGCTTTTCTTTTTGCATTGTGGGCATTGTTCAAATTCTTTTTACAATTACCTTCTTGTCCCAATGGGCAAGGATAAGCTCTTGCACCACAAAATTTTGGCTAATAAAAGAAAAAAAATACCTACACACTTAAAATTGAAATAGGAGCACAAAAGAGGTTCTTATTCCTATTGGTTTTGGGTCTCAAGAGATATAGATCTAAATTAGATATGGATCTAAAATGGATTCTAGTTGAGATTTTGGTTCTAAAGTGTAAATGGATCCTAAATGGGATATGGGACTCTAATTGGATTTGGATTTTTATATGAGTATGAATCTATAGATCGATTTGGGCTTTTGATTTGGATATGGATCGATTTGGATGCTAGTATAGATATCCTACAGTTGGACAATCCTGGTAAAACTTTAAATGGATAAGGACTTTAATTGGTTAAGGATGATCCTAGTTGGACGTAAAACTAATTGGGTAGTGATGTACTGAAATTTTCAAAATTATCCTAGGTGCAGAAATATATATTTAAGATGTTGAAATTAATTTTATATATGTTGTAATTTATATCTATGTATGTCATAGGCTATCTAAGGTGAATATAGAAGAACAAGAGATCGTGATACAACTAATATGGATGCAAAAGAGACATTTATGTGATGCAATGATTTTAAATGTTTAGATGCCAAGGATTATGCGAGAGAGGTATTGATGCAACTAATATAGGTATGACACAACTAAAGAGTTGAATTAGGAATTGTTAAGATGAAGGTGCTATGATGAGTAAAGGTCATGATGTGTCAATGATAAAATGAATGTAATGATGGATCAATGATAGCTTAGATGCAAAGGTAATAACTGTTATGATCTAATGATGATAATTATTATGACCTAATGCTAGGAAGCAAGAAGGTTATGATATAACTAATATGCAAATCTAACATATTATCTTAGGGTACGCATGGAGCTATACCAAATCGGATGAAGGGTAATGGTATGGGATAATCTTATTGGAGTCATTTGCTTTCCTAAGAAAGTTAACCACACACCTCAACCAATTGAATTTTACCTTGATCGAGTACCTCTCCTCTTGATCAAACACCCTTGAAACTAAATTACACTCTCTATGGTAGATCTCTCTTAGTCGAGGCATACACACTATGATGGAAAGGAAGAGAGAAAGAAAGAAGGGGACAACCCTTACTTACTTAACACCTTGGAGGTATTGTTGTTGTTTGATAATGACAGGGATGAGAGATGAAAGAAACAATTTTATTGAATTGGTTGTCTCATATTTGATTCAATGTAAAGCAAACATGAACCCTCTTAATGAGTATCCTATGATCCAAGATTCATAGAATTGTTTCATTTGTTTTAAAATTTTATTTTTAATAGCTAAAATGAGATTTTTTTAGCGTTTACAAATACTCTTCTTTAGCATCAATCAAGGACAACTTGGTTGATGGAAAAGAAGTAAACACCAAAATTTTACTTGTTTTAAGATTTTTGCAGAAAGTTTTTCTTAGGTAAGCTTGGAAACTCGTTATATAACTTGGTGTGAAAGTACAAAATTTTGCTTTTAGGTAATATCATGGGTCAACTTAAGGCCTAACGGTCAAAGGGGTATCTTGTCATGGGACATACCACGAACCATGCATACTCATGAAATGCAAGACAAAGGTGAGATTTTTTATTTGCATAAGAAGATAACCAATTTTCATAAAGAGATTTTTGAGTTGACTCAAGAGAAAAAGAAATTTCAAAGTCAAATCATTAAGATTTCCTTGAAAACCTTTTCCTTAGAAAATGAAGAGTAAAAAGATAAGTTTAAAATATTTTTGAAAGTTTTCTTGCGATAGAAAATTTTCTTTTTGGAATAAACTTGTTTTTCATAAATTTGATTTTTAAAAGGACCAATTCCAAAAGAACATGGAAGTGACACCTGAATCCTGAATTTTTGAAGTGTAGGAGCTCACAAGATGGAATCTTTGGGAAATCCTTCTCTTCTTCCAATCAAAATGCCATGAACTGAAGTCTCCAATGGGGTTCGTGAATCCCTTCTAAAGTGTCTTCAAGATACACCTATAGATAACTTGAATCTCTTTTGAAGCATCTTCAAGATATCATACAAGTTATACAAATATGACGCTCCGAATATTACATCATAAGAATATATTCAATAAACCTAATACATTGAAACTGAGAGATTAGTGCCGGCCCAATGGCATAGCGATTACAAATTTATCTTGATGTGTAACAAAAGGGAGGGGAGTGTGTTGTCTGATGGGATGACACACTATGGATGTTGCGACTCCCTATATGTTGTCTTGTGATCGGGCCAAGCATGGTGAGATCAGTCCATATGGATGTTGCCTCTTGTAAAATCCTTGTAAGACACAAAAAACCTAGAACAAGACCAAGAGAAGGTATTCTATAAAATAAAGTTTGAATAAAAGCAAACTAGAAATTTTAAAGCTTGTGATATAAAGAGAAAGCATAAAACATATGATTAGCTTAAGTTAAGAAGAATAAAGATAGTAAATCTAAGAACAAACAAAATGCTGAACATCTATAGAAATTGAGAGAAAGGAGTAGAAGATAAGAATCCAACCCAGATGGAGAGAACCAATTATAGACTCAAAAAGTCTTTCTAAATTATTTATAACTATAAAGCAATATCAAGCAAAAGCATCTCTAGCATAGCAAGGAAAAAATCGTGTAAAAGGAAACAAGTTCTTAAATCCTATTTTGACTAAGAAGATAAATGCTCCTAGCTAGAATGAATGCATCAATGTCATGGATATGCATTACACAACTAGAAGTACACATGTCATGAAATGAAATGTTGAAGATGGCTCAAGAATGCCCTAGCTTGTAAGAAAATGTATGTATCATGAATATGCACCATCAATCATGATGTGAATCTAAATAAGCCCCCAGCAAGGGGCGTGTGGCCCTAGGATGGCGAGGAGCGCAAGTGGTGCCCCTATTGAATATCATGACAAAGAAAATATGCATTTTATTACATGCCAAAATAAAAGAAAGCTATCCTAATCTAAGCACTAAGACAAGAATAATTGTAAAATTCAATTCTTTGTAGGTGACCATGGCTCATGATTTGATTTTTGAAAATCACATAGATAATTTCAAAAGCAACTTCTTTTTGTAATGAACTACTTCCAATAAAACCAGAAAGACAAAGCCTTTTAACTTAACTCTCAATTGGTTCTAATAGAGGAATAATACAATATCAATTTTGATAATAAAAATCTGAATTTCAAAATGCCTAAAATAAGTCATCTGGTGACCCATAGACATATAAATAATCTAGGACTCTCAACCCTTTATGGAACATTGATCCTTCCTTAAGTGTAATAAACTCTCAAGATATACGTTGAAATATAACTTCCTAATATAAGAGAATATAAGAGATTATTTGGTCCCTACTTAAGCGTCCCAAGCTTATATTGAACAGCAAATGGAAAGGAAAAACATGAATACAACTTCACTTTCTGTTTTCTTTTTTGGAACCTTTGGCTCTTCTTTTTTCTCTTTTTTTGGGAACTTTGAGCCTTTTTGCAGTTTTTTGCATTTTCTAGATGGAACTTTTTAGCACATATATATATATATATATATATATATATATATATATATATATATATATATATATATATATATATATATATATAATAGATATATCAATAGAGCACATATATGGAGGAATGCCTGAGAAATCTATTACATCAAGATCAAATATCACAACATCCAAAAGGAAGTAATGAGATACTAATCAGTCTATAAGCTAAGATATCCTAAGCACAAATTATTTTGGCATTTTAAAAACCAAGATGGTATTAGCAAAATGTAGATATTGATGATCTTTTAGATTTTCGAAGATTGAAAATAAAGTAAAAATGGTTTGTCAAAAGAGATTTAATTCAAAGTAGTTCAGTATAAATCAAAATCCATATTTTTGAAACCAAATCCAAAATGCAGGGAGAAGATGCCAATGCATGAACATGGATAGCATAACCATGAATCCTATCAGGTTTCCTTCAATTCAACTAGAGGGTTTTTCTTAATACTCTTAAGTTTTAACCAAATTTAGGAAGGATAACTCTAAGGATGTCTAAGACAACCTAGGGACTCTAAGGACAAAATGAGTCTGGCATAATTTTTTATTTTTTTGGAGTTTTTAGTTTTTTATATTTCACATTAAATCATCTAATGATTTCATCCACAATTTATCATCTTTCTACCAAAACTGTTTTTTATTAATATAGAATGAAAGGATTCCCACCTTGTATTTATAGATACAGAATCATACTTACATTAAATCATCTATTAATTTCATCTTTAATTCATCATCTTTCTCCCAAAACTGATGTTCACCATAGAATTCCCATTTTGGAACAGTAGATATAGAATCTTTCTTACATTAAATCATCAAAGTTATCTTTCTCTCAAAATTGCCATTCACCAATAGATAATGATATGATTCCTGCTCTGTAATTGTACATACAGAATCATGCTTACATCAAATCATCTAACAGTTTCATTCTCTCAAAATTGTTGTTCACCAACAGAGAATGAGAGGATTCTTGCTTTGCAACTATAGATATAAAATCATACTTATGCTAAATCATATTACAATTTCATTTGCAATTTATCATCTTTCACCCAAAACTGCAATTTACAATTATAGATATTGAATCATATAACTTCTCCTTAAAGGCCTTATCTTTAAAGGTATTCGTCATGCGTTTCATACTCTGTTTAATATATAATTTCGAAATGTCTACTAAAGAAATTCCAAGTGGCTGATGTCTATTGGTAGGTTGAACCTTTCAAAATTTCAGCAACCAAAACAGACCCATTTTCTGTCTAAGGGTTTGTGAATTTTGTTTAATTAAAACACCAAATACATCCAATACAGTGAATTATGGGTGCTCTTGACTCTGTTTATTGGCAAGAAACCATTTAAAGGCCTTGAGGAGTGAGGACAAATGGCTGGCCTCCATGGTCGACTGCTGACCACACTTTTGGCTTATCGGATGGCTTGCCAGGCAATTGTGTTTCAATTGGATCACAGAATTGGCCTTTTCTTTTGGGTTGTTTCGGGTAGATGCAATCCAGGTTTTCAAGTCATGTCTGTATTAAGCTTTTCGTGTCCAGTGTCATATTTGCAACAATTTTTTGTTTCTGATCATCATCTTTTGGGTTATAAGTAACTAGTTATATTTACATGTACATACTTTACGAATAATATTCTAACCCAATCAGGTTGATGGGTGTGCGTATTCAACGGGCCAAGACCTTTATGTTTTACGTAAAATGATTGTACTAGTGTTACAGCACCAATCACACAAAGTAAGAGCAATTATATCAATGTAGTGTTGTACCAAAAGTAAGGTAAGCAATTTTAGACGTGACAAGAACCTTATATGAGCTCAATGTAGAAAGCCTTATTCGTGTCCCTACGTGACAAAAGATAGAGCAGGCCGCATGCAGGTTGGCTTGTTTCTAACACAAACATGAAATGACATGACACGAATATACAACCTGGAAACCTGAAATTGATTGTAGACTCGCCGCAAGCATGACCAGAAAACTCCATGTTTGTGTCCGGCGAGTAATATGAGAAACCAAGTGCTTGACATTATTCTAGAATTTTAAGACGAACTGAGACCCAAAACTCAAACTGGGCGCGTAGCTGATTGTTCATAGTTCCTTTAAGATTATTTTTTACTCCAAGAGAATCTTTTCACCACAGTCGTTGATTTGGTGATCGGGCAATTATTAAGATATCAAGCGAATTTTTAATTTATTCAATTTAAGACCGGCCATCATAGCCGTCAACGAGGAGTTAAGATTTTGTGCTATTATTAGCTATTCATGGAATGTACCTAACATAAAAAGAAACAGCTGGTTGCTGGCAATGATTAATAAGCTTAAAATATTTGTGACCTCATGTATTGACTTATATGAAAATTTTAGATTTTTTATTATAGATAATTTTTCTTTTTTTTTCAAAGGTCAAAACTAATACACACGCATCCACTGGAAGTAGAACTCCTTACTAACAGCAACGGCCGCAGTGCGCCCTGCAGTTGAGCTACTGCTCTTGATACGGGATATTTTGTTTCAATAGACACAAGTTTGCACTAATTCCACTCATGTAAAGGATCACCTTTGCATGGTTAGTATGAAGCTCGGATAAAAGAGGAGGGTTGCGTTAGGTTTCCGACAACCCGTCTAAAACTTTGTTAGACTTATTTACCATGGATTCTATAAATTATAATAGGACTATGTGAAAACAAAAAAAAATACATGTAGACGATAAAATCTATTATGAGAAAAGACACAAGTTTACACCACTACCCAGTACAAACATAAGCCAAGATCCCTAGGTAGTATAGGAATGAAAACAGGCACCACCTTAGAATATGATGTAAAAACGTGCATTGATGGCAACAGAGCGCTCGAGAAGGAATCTGACACAGAGACAAACTGAAAACAAAGTATGCAATCTAATCCACCCAAAGTGACGAAATTTCAGATGGTGTTCAGGTTAAGTTGTTTTCCACTTGAACGGGAATTGACTTGATAAAAACAAACACAAACACAAAAACGGATGCAATCATGACCCTGAAAAGACTGTTTTTGTCCACCCGAAATGACACGAAGAGATATAGCAGTCTAATCGACCTCTTTTTACACGAATATGAAATCATACATGACGTCGATCCATGTCCCCATGTACTAAACAAGTTGCCTCAGTGTGAGTGGGGGTGTATATTCGTGAGTGTGTATATACCCAACTAAAAAAGGAACTTAAGTGTTTATAGAATAGCATACAATGCAAACACATAAAAAAGGATTTTCAAAGTGAAAAATATAAAATCTTATCCTATAAATGATAAAAGAATAAAGTGTTGGGCAATATTAACCACTTTGCACAGCCACCATCTAAACATGTTTACTGATGAAAGAAACGTGTCACCTTTGTTCTAAAAGTATGAACACTTGCCCAAAACTCTATACAAGAATAAAAGGCCCGTCAATAAACCATTCATTCATTGCTTCATATCCTCACCTTCACGAGAAAAAAAAGACAGAAGAAGAAAGAGAGATGAAAGAATAGAACTAAAGGTAGAGATTCTAGGAGGCCAAACAGACACTACTCCTTGTTGTAACCTAAAACTTATTTCATCTCTGTACTCATACTCTCTTACAACTTAGAGGAAGAGAGAGAAATGAGAGAGAAAGAAAGATTGCAAGGGATTGATCAGCGAAAAGCCAAACGATCACCACGTTCTCTCTCCTCTCTCTTTTGAATATATATATATATATATATATATATATATATATATATATATATATATATATATATATATATATATATATATTTATATAGATATATGACATGTTGACCAATAAGCCTGAATGCATCAAATCAAGCTTGAGGTTCTAAGATGATGCAATTGAGTACATAATAGCAGTTTATCAACTACATATTCTACTCTCCAATTGCCTAATTTGATAAAGCCAGTTTTCTCTTTAAATATATTATGGGTTATCAGATACCAGATGCCAAAACATCTTATATCAATTTTCTATCGTACCAGCTTTGGTCAAGGTAGACATGGCCGGTTCAAAACTGGCTTAGCGGTTCAAATCAAAATTGAACCAGTCTCAAAATTGCTGGTAACTGAAACCAGCCTCGAAAGTGAAGACTTTTAAGTTCTGTTACGGTTCATAATTTCCAGGAATAGGCTCAAAACCATAACAATTGCTTTTAAATTGCTTTAAC
Source organism: Brasenia schreberi (assembly GCA_036023115.1). Lineage (NCBI taxonomy): Eukaryota > Viridiplantae > Streptophyta > Magnoliopsida > Nymphaeales > Cabombaceae > Brasenia > Brasenia schreberi. Next base: position 13,411,308 of record JAYKKT010000090.1, read on the forward strand.
AAAACATATTCAAGATGAAGTACCTTAGTATATGTTATTTGCAGATGACATTATGTTAGTAGAGGAGTTTAAGAAAAAAATTGATAAAAAATTGGAACTATGGAGAAAAACATTAGAAAGTAAAGGTTTCCAACTTAGTAGAACAAAGACAGAATATATAGAATGTATGTTTGATCATTTGGTTACTTTGGAGGGTATAAAATTTAAAATTGGCACACATTGCATTGCCCAAAAGGAAAGTTTTAAATACCTAGTGTCAATTTTTCAGAGTGATGAAAGAATTGATAGATATGTTATGCATAGAATTAATGCAAGTTGGTTAAAATAGAGAGGAGCATTATGTATTATTTATGACAAGAAGATATCATTAAAGTTAAAAGGTAAATATTATAAAGCAGCAATTAGACTTATCATGTTTTATGGTTATGAGTGTTGGGCAGTTAATCATCAACATGTACAAAAGATGTCCGTGACATAAATGAAGATGTTGAGATGGACGAGTGCTCGTACAAAGAAAGACCATATACATAATGAGGTTATTAGAAATAAATTGGGAATAACACCAATAGAGGATAAAATGAGAGAACATCGCTTAAGATAGTTTGGACATATAGAAAGAAGATTAAAAGAAGCGTATATAAGAAGATATGAAAAATTAGATTTTGAAAGTATTAAAAGATATAGAGGACGACCACAAAAGTGCTGAAAAGAAACAATAAAGAATGATCTAGCTTATGTTGAGTTAACTGCTAACATAACACATGATAGAGCTATGTGGAAACAATGAATACATGTAGTCGACCCATCTAGTATGGGAAAAGGCTTAGTTATTGTTGTTGTTATATATATATATATATCTGAACACATGTTGAAGCGTGGCTCAATGGTAGAACACTATCTACCGTTGAGTCAAGCAATAGTTCGACTTCCATGCAAGTCTTTTTTACAAAAAAATTGTTTTTTAACCAGTTTCAGAGCTGTTCCAAAACTTAAACTCCGAAATCGTTGGTTTCAAAAGCGGAACATCTCCTGGAGCGGTTTGGTTCTGGTTTTTGGTTTCAGGTAATTCGGAACAGACATTTTAGAATCGGCGGAACCAGACACGTCTAGGTAAAGAATAGATCCGTTTATTTATTTTGGACAAACCTGCAGAGTAATATATGGAGCTATGGTTGTGACGTATGATTCCAGAATAGATGCCAATTGCGTGATCCGGATCACATATATCTTCACGTCATGTTGTGCTCAATATTAATTGCACAACAGGTTTCTTAATATTGCCACGCTTAAGTCTATATTCTTAAATAGCAGGAGGTTTTTCATTATTGCTATTTGTTTAGGTTCTCTTTCTATGGAAATGCATTGTTATGTATTAATTGTAAACTACGGAAAGTATATCGGTGCATTGTTATGTTTAAATAGATTTAAGTATGAATGAGTTTAAGCCTATACCACAACCCTTCTCTCTCTCTCTCTCTCTCTCTCTCTCTATATATATATATATATATATATATATATATATATATATATAGAGAGAGAGAGAGAGATTTTGTAGGAAAAGGTGACACACAATGAAACCTAACAGCTGCATCAGTTGTAGTGTAGTGCACCCCAAAAAATTTCGAAGAACTCTGTTGTGTTTGTATGCATTGTTTCTCTAACATTCTACTTGCACACCGTCTGTTTGGTACTGTTAGAGAGAGAGAGAAAAATTCAAATCTTCAACCATTAATTGCGTGGATAACCATGAATAAGTGTAAGCATGGATGTATATATATATATATATATATATATATATATATATATATATATCATTTATTTATTCTTCGTTTATCCAATGGTATCCCAACACTTTCTGTGCTGTCATCTACTCATCTCTATCTAGCTCCCCTACATCACCTACTCCAACTTAACAGCTCAATAAGGCCCTCCGTCCCCATTACAGCGGCTCCATGTGTGAGGTGCACATTCAGTGGTTTTATCCCTACTTTTTCCCGACTGATTTCTTTCGGTAAAGAACTGAAATAGTCCGTTGGCGACTGTTTGGTACGGATCCTCCACGGTCGGGTGACAGGTGAAACTGGATCGTGTGTAAGCAAAGGGAACCGGATCGAACCAGCTAAACCTGACCCAAACTAAATAACATAAATAATTACTTTAGTCAGTTTTAGATGGACTAATATCCAGACTTAACTGTAATGTTAGGCCTAAAACGAACCGTAATGGGATCAACAAACTTGGAACCAATTAAAAATGATACATGGCAAGACCTGAACCTAACTGCTTATTCTTGAAACTGTTGAACCCGATTATAGAATTTGACCTAGCGATGCTGACCTAAAACCAAATCAAGGTGGGCCGGGTTAGGTTCTAAATTTCAGACCCAATTTTAAGTTGAGTTGACTAGAACCAACCCAAACCCGACGGATTTCGACACCACAATGGGATATGTGATTGTTGATACTCCATTATAAAGAAAATACCTCTGGTTATCCCATCACTTCTGGATAAGTGGTGCAAATCCAATTTTTCGGATTTATAAACCTTTAAAAAGAAACTAGGAATTGACGGGCTTCCTGTAAGCAGGAGTATCAATTACATATGTCGGGTTGTGTTTGTGTCGTGTTATTTCATATTCATATATCAAGCAGAACAGGTCAAACGAACCGATATTTTTGCGTCAGTATGGGTGAAAACCAACAGAGGCGTTTTTGGGTTGCATGTTTGGGATCGGATTCATTGTCGATCAATTTTGTATATGCGTCAAAGCAGGACAGCTGTAATACAAACTTTATTATTTTTGTGTCACTTATAATGGATATGAATACGGACTTCACTTCGGATGGATCTGAATATGGACTTTGTCCTCTCGTGTTCGTGTGGGGTTCAGTGTCGGGTCCGAAATTGACAACTGTAGTCAGACCCGGGCAATGAATATTAAATTACATGAAAAGCCTTACATTGACAACTAATCACGCATCCGTCTACTCAGAAATAACATTAAATTATTCATTATCTCATTAACCAAACCTAATGATTCTCAAAAACAAATAGCAAAATGGTTGTTTGACCCAAAAGAAACAATTATATATGCATGATTTTAGATCAATAGACACATAACAGTACTCAACAATACCGAGTGTGACGTAAAATCTGGCCGTCTTATTTTGATAATCAATAACTCATGCAGTGCTGAACTTCCTACTATGGTATGGCCACCTCTCTCCAAGACCTAAATCAATGAACAACAACTAAGCCTTACGGGGTCGGCTACATGGATTCTTTATTTCCACAAAGCTCTATCATGTGCTATGTTAGCAGTTAACTCACAATAAGATTAGATCATTCTTTATTGTTTCTTTCCAACACTTTTGTGGTTGTCCTCTAGCTCTTTTAATACTTTCCAAATTTAGTTTTTCATACCTTCTTAAAGGTTCTTCTCATCTTCTTTTTATATGACAAAACCATCTTAAATGATATTCTCTCATTTTATCCTCTATTGGTGCGACTCCTAATTTGTTTCTAATAACCTCATTATGTATATGGTCTTTTCTTGTATGACCACTCATTCATCTCAACATCTTCATTTCTATCACATACATCTTTTGTACATGTTGATGGTTAACTGACTGACACTCAAAACCATAAAACATAGCAGGTCTAATTGCTGCTCTATAATATTTACCTTTTAACTTTAATGATATCTTTTTATTACAAAGAATAGCTGATGCTCCTCTCCATTTTAACCAACCAGCATTAATTCTATGTATAACATCTCCATCAATTCTTTCATCACTCTCAAAAATTGACCCTAGGTATTTAAAACTTTCCTTTTGGGGATGTAATGTGTTTAATTTCTATGTCCTCTTAAGTAACCAAATGATCAAACTTACATTTTATATATTGTGTCTTTGTTCTACTAAGTTAGAAGCCTTTACTTTCTAATGTTTCTCTCCATAGTTCCAATTTTCTATTAACTTTTTTCTTAGACACCTCCACTAACACAATGTCATATGCAAATAACATACACCAAGGAACTTTATCTTTAATATGTTTTGTTAACTCATCAATCATCATTATAAATAAGTATGGACTTAAAGTTGATCATTGATTTAACCCAATATTAACTTCAAAGAAATCTGTCATTCCTTCATGAGTCCTAACACATGTTTTTGCATCATTGTACATATCTCTTATAAGGTTTATTTATTTCAATGAGATACTCTTTTTTCCAAGGTTCTCCAAAGAACCTCTTTCAGTATATTATCGTAAGCTTTTTCTAAATCAATAAATATCATATGAAGGTCTTTCCTTTTTGCTCTAAAATGTTTCATAAGACGTCTCAAAAGGTGAATCGCTTCAACAGTAGATCTGCTTGACATGAATCTAAATTGGTTCTCTGTTGTACTTGATACTTATCTTAATCTACATTTGATAATTATTTCCCACAATTTCATAGTATAGGTCATTAACTTGATACATCGATAATTCGCACAATTCTAAATGTCTCTCTTGTTCTTATATATGGGTATAAATGTACTCGTTCTTCATTACTCGGGCATCTTTTGGTTTTTCCATATTTCATTAAATAGTCTTGTGAGCCAAGTGATTCCTATTTCTCCTAGTATTTTCCAAACTTTTATAGGAATATTGTCTGGTCCTACCGCTTTACCACTCTTTATATGTTTAAGAGCCTCTTTGACTTCATTCTTTTGGATACGTCGGTAAAAATTATGGTTTATATACTTTTCTGATTTGGCTCTCTCCTAAGCTAATACTAACATCTTTATTTTCATTAAAAAGCTTATAAAAATAGTTTTTTCATCTATTTCTTATATCATCATTTGCCACTAGAATTTTTTCATCCTTGTCTTTGATGCATCTAATAGAATTAAGATCTTTAGTTTTCTTATCTCTAGCCCTAGCTATCCTAAAAATATCTCTTTCACTCTCTTTTGAGTTGAGTTTTTTTATATAAATCCTCCCAAATATTAACTTTTGCTTACTGACAGCCTTTTTCACTTCCTTCTTTGCTTTCTTATAAGCCTCTAAAGTTTCACTAGTTTTATTCGTATAATGTAATTTGTAACATGCCCTCTTTGCCTTGATTTTATTTTGCACTAGTCCACTCCACCACCAAGCTTCTTTTTGTGCTGGTACACCTCCCTTAGATTCACCTAACACATCTTTCGCCACTTTCCTAATATGTATAGTCATATTGTTCCACATGTCACAAGGTGTACCAACATAATTTCAAGCATCTCCTTAAAGGACTTTCTGTTTAAATATACCTTCTTTCTCGCTTTTGAAGTTTCACCATTTAGTTCGAATAGCTCGATGCACTCTTTTCTTCTTTGTCCTTTTTTTTATTTGTAAATCCATAACTAAAAGTTGATGTTGGGTGGTTAAACTTTCTCCTGAAATTACATTGCAATCTTTATAACACGCTCTATCTTTTTTTTTTACAAATTAAGTAATAAATTTGTGTTTGTGATAAGCTACTCTTATAAGTAATTAAATGTTCATCTTGTTTTCTGAAGATTGTATTGATTATAAATAGATCAAATACCATAGCATCTCCCTACCTTCCTCATTTATATCCCCAAAACCAAAGTTTCCATGAATACCTTGATATACTAATGCCTTTATACCGACATGGTCATTTAAGTCTCCTCCTAAACAAATCATCTCCCTTTGTGGAATCCTTTGAATCACCTTATTTACCACTTTCCAAAAGGCTATCTTTATACTATCTTCTAGGCCTACTTGGGGTGCGTAAGCACAAACTATATTTAAAACCTTTGCTCCTAACACTAATTTCAACGTCATGATTTGGTCACCATATCGTTTATGTCTACTATACTATCCTTTAAATCTTTATTTATGATAATGCCAACTTCATTTCGAGCATTTTCTTACCGAGTACTATAATTTAAAATCTTTATCCTCTATCTTCTTTGCTTTTTCTTCAACCCACTTTGTCTCTTATAAGCATAAAATATGAATCTTTCTCCGAATCATGGTATCTACCACCTCCATTAGCTTACCGGATAATGTTCCGATATTTCAAAAACCAATACGAATCTTATTATCTATCCCAAAACCTAAATCCATTCCGAGAATAAAACCATCGTCACCAAAATGATCGGCTGAGATTTCACCGCATAGCTAGAAGTACGTTCATCTTTTGATGGGTCCCTTCTTTTAATCGGAAAGAAAAAGAAATCTCAGATCGGAACCTAAAGTAAAGGGAACTCCGAACCGTCTGGCAAAAATGGCCATCTTCAGTTCTCCGTCCGTTACTATAATGTACAAACTCTCTCTCTCTCCAAGAAAACGAAAAGGTGACGACGTGATGACGTTTATAGGCTTCAAGATATTCGCCTCATATACTGCTCATATACTGTGTCTTTCTCCGTAGAGGACGAAACAATAAATGCCTACCTCCCATAGGCGATCACAGCCCTTCTCTCTCTTGATTTCAGTAACACCTAGTCTCTTTCTCTTTCTAATCACAATCTCTCTCTCTCTAAAGAGGAGTAAATGGGAGAAGGGGAAGTTGGTGGTGGTGTGGCCGGAAGGCAACACTTTGTATTGGTTCACGGGATTGGGCACGGAGCGTGGTGCTGGTACAAGGTGAGGCACCTTCTCCAGCAATCCGGCCACTCCGTCACCTGTTTGGACCTTACCAGCGCCGGCGTCGACTCCACAGACGCCAACACCATTTTCGCGTTCGATCAATACGACCAACCACTCATCCATTTCCTCTCTAATCTTCCCCACTATGAAAAGGTAAAGTTCAGTTCTCTTCATGATCTTCCATCATTGCTATATATATATATATGCGCTTTGCTTAAAAGCAGCTAAAAGTTCATATGGTCGGAGTCCGATAGGGAAGAATTTGACGGAAGCTGCGGCCCTTGACGGACACTGCAGGAGCTGTCAGCGGTCGCGGAAACCCTAGACATTCTATTTGCATCTGCAGTGAAAATAACTAATTCTAATACATATTAATCACTAACTATGACTCCTAAAATGAAAATTCAAAGAGAAAACTATTTACCAAAGAAATTTTAGTAGCAATAAGTTCTATTTAATTTTCGTTTTAGGAAGTTTTTGGTATATTTAGAAGCAAAACTTTTTCGAATTAATGTATATAAAAAAAATCGTATAATTCTTAATCTTGTCTAGTACCATGTCAAATTGAATTATGCGGTATATAAGAAAAGAAATAGAATTACAACTATATATTATTGCATATGTATATAGATACGGACACGCATTGTATTTATCTTCTAGAGAGGGATTGGATTGTGGCTAAACATACGCATGTGTTGCATGCTTCCTTTCTTGTTGGTACAGGCTTTTCAATTCTTTTCTTTTCGCGTTCTTGAGATATTCTTTTTTTACCTTTAATTTCTTTTTCCGTCTTAGTTACCCAAAAAAGTTTTTTTTTTCTTTAAGATCGTCATTATTTTATATTAAAGCTTCTTTGGTGGTATGTATTTGGACGTGTTGTAGGTGGTGCTTGTGGGTCACAGTGCGGGAGGGCTCAGCCTCACTCATGTCATCCACAAGTTCGGGTCAACCAAGATCAGGCTAGCTGTGTTCGTGTGCGCCACCATGCTGAGATCCGGATTTTGGACTCCCCAAGACTTTGAAGATGTGAGTTCCTTGTTCCTTTAGCTGCACATTTACTTATCTAGAAAAGCAAGATTATCTTGGAAATTCACACCAACTTTACCTATTTATACTTCACAAATTATTTTGTATGGTCTTTTTTGACAAGTTGGTTCCCCAAACCAAGAAATTCTTTGTTGGTAATAATTTGGAGGCCGGAGCTACATGCACGCCCCGAGTCCGTGTCCTTTAACTTGTGGGATGACCTCCTAGCCAGGTAAATTGTTGCTCTTTGTGCCCAAAAACATGCAATTTGCCAACTGGTTGGGCAAACCCAACGAGTCAGTCTAACCCCAGCTTGGCTATTAGAAATCAATTACATAATGTTTATAAAGCTTTTACTTAGCATATACAAGAGCTAAATATGTCATATTGAGTTTTTAGACCCACTGGACACGACACGACACGAAAGTGAATTGCAGTATCGGATAGAATGCATCGACAGCCCAAACAAGTGATTGTAGATTTGATGGTTGTACCAGATACGTGCATTTTTTTCACCTTGAAACCTAGCCTAGTGTAGGTCTGAGCCTACCTATACTAGGTTAGGTGCATGTGGAGCAGATCCATTGATCAACTGGGTCCGGGTCTTTCTTTTTGCTGCTTTTGACAGGTTCTGTGTCCGACCCTTACACATGCCCGCAATGCTAATCTACTGGATTCTATTCTTTTGTGCTTGATGACCTAAACAGGGAGTTCCAAATCTGCAAGAAGAAATGGAGTTGGTGTTTGGAGAAGGGCCAGAGAACCCTCCCACAAGCGTCTCCTTTAAGCCTGAGTTCCAAAGACAGATCCTTTATCACGAAAGTCCTGAAGAGGTAAGCTAAACCCGTACAGTTCTAGAAGGGCTTTGCTTTTACAATTAAAAATTGTATCAAAAATAAATTTTATTTAAACAAATAAGCGCAGCATTTATAAGATGAAAATTATGTAAAAAAAATGAAGATTATTAGTTAAACAAAGTTTTTTTCCCCTTCCACCAGGTGGGGTTGGCTAAATGAATTTTTTCATGATTTCTACGATGGTCGTACTCGCATTTAAATCCAAAAGAGAAACATGAAGTTTTAATTAAAATAATTCACATGTTGTACCTGAATAAAGCTTCTTGATGAGAAGTACGGCTAGGAAGACAAGATATGACACGAAACCCTAGCAGGAACACGACCCACAAAGTTTTTACCCACCTAAAGTAACATAAAAATGATGGGCATGTTTTCGGTTGACATGGATTTCATGAGGAAAATACTAAAACACATCACAAGCACAACCCAGAACACGAAACCGTTGGCCATATTACTCAACAAGAAAAACCAAAACATGACAACAACAAAAGAAGTTGTATTGTGCTTGTGTCCACCCATAACAACACGAAGAAACTTGCATGATACGGGTTTGCTATTTTCTTACACGAACATGAATACGACACGACATAAGCACAACCCAGAACATGAATTGGCACAAAGAACTATAATCCAGGAAATAGGGGTAATTGGACTTGGACCAATGGACCCAATCCAATTACTTTGCTAAACTGGATTAAGACAATACACGGCACGAGTTTAGCTAGCGTACCAGACCACAGCTAACTTAGCTTCTACGTTATTCCTCTTTAGATCCTTTTCTCTTTTCAGAGATGCATCTGGCAATTTCCTACCTTAGTTACAAAAAGGTGCCCAAATAACGACTCTTCAAATATTTTTTTTAAAGATGACTCTTTATTTATTGTTCTTTCACTTCCAAATTAAAGCTTCATTTTCACGTTACCTTGGTATAACAGCTTTGTGTTTGCTTTAATCCCAAAATAGTAAAATGAAAAGAAAATAAATGGGTAATCTGTTGCTTCCTTTTGCTAAAAAGTTGAAGCAGGTAGTAAGGGTGGCAACTCTTTGTTTGAATTGTTCGTGTTGTGTCATTTTGTTCTTGTGTCAAAGAGGTCAATCTGAATACGACCTGATTTCTTGGTGTCACTTTGGTGGATATTAACATGGACATTTTGGGGTTTCCTTTCATCTTTATGTGAAAAAGAGGCCAATCAGAAAACGACATGATAGTTTGACTCAATTAGGATCAACAAAATGAAAGCTCGTGTTCGTGTCAGGTTTCGGTGCATCTATGGAATTCTTTCTCGGCGATTTTGTGCTGTAGGTTGCATTCATCTCATGTCAAGAACTTGTCTATGCAACAGAACCCAAATTTTCTCAAGCCACTTTGAGTGGACATAGAAGGTGAGTAGTCTTTGGGCGACATTCGTGTCGTGTCGTGTCGCCAAGTTCTATTTAGCCATAATATTGAAACTACCATAATCGACTATTCTTTATTTATCTTATATTTGTGTCACACATCGAATTTCTATAGTAGTCTCCTTATATATCTGGTCTTACCATGTGTATATGATTATTATGACCTACAGTTTAGTTTCTTAAGACGTATATGGTGCATATCAAATATCCAATCCAATTCAGTCCTTGTTTTTGAATCCAGATATGGTTTTCCACATATTTACTTATATATGTGATCAATTATAATAACATCTAACTAATTGCAGTAATAACTCGACCTGGCTAGGGGGTCGTCTCACAAGTTGAGGTCCAAGAGTTGACACTCAATGAGCATCTCGTTTCCGCCCAACAAAAAAAGTTGTATCCGATTCGAACATGATCCATTTATATCCCCAGTCCAAGGGCTTATCTTATCTTATCTTTGGTGCTTCAAAGCAGGGATGCCAATGGGGTGGTATTATCGAAACCGGCTCATAGAATCTCTCTTTAATCATATTAATTCTGAACATCCCAAAACCTAATCTTACCCTATCAGGTAATGGAGATTAATTTACATGTCAGTGATTCAGATTATTCATTGCTATATAGAAATTGGATCCACAAATTGAAAACCGGATCAGGATCCAAATGTTTCCGTTATTGAATACAGTTAATCGTAATTAGCTTAGAACACACACTTTCTCATGGTTTGGAGTTAAAGGCTTACAATGACACCAGAACCAAACCCATGCAACCATGTAATGGTCCGCACTTAATGTAGAAGAAGGCTTGGTTTTGGGTTTGGATTAGGTTCGGGTCGGGCACACCAGTATCCATGCTTCAAAAAGGATACCGGATCATTGCATGCATTTCCCTCTGGTGAGAAAGCTGCGCAAAACAAAGAGAACCCTTCTTGTGATGCTTCTTTCTTTTCAACCTACTGCTCTTCCATCCCCAAGATTTCTCTTTTCTGCCATTTCTCTCTCTCTCTCTCTCTCTCTCTCTCTCTCTCTCTCTCTCTGTGTGTGTGTGTGTGTGTGTGTGTGTGGATATGCTTGTTGCTAATAATGGAAAAGATGACCTAAACAAATTTTTGAAGTACAATTTTAATACGAGTGTTTTTCCCCCCATTATTGCTAATTTAGACGCTCTTTTGAAATTTTCCCTTCAGCTAATTTGCTAATTATAAGTAAAGTAATTTGGTTTTCTAGGATTCAATTCTGGCTTCTATGCTGCTCAAACCAGTGCCAGCTCGGGCTCTGCAGGCGGCGAGGTTCGACGGCGGTGAGGTGAATAAGAAAATTGATGAAGTGAGCCGAGTTTACATTAAGACAACGAACGACAGAGTGCTCAAGCCAGAGCAACAAGAAGCCTTAGTGAAGAGATGGCCACCATGTGAAGTTATGTCTTTGGACACAGACCACAGCCCCTTCTTCTCAGCCCCGAGTCAGTTGGTGAGGTTGCTGCTCAAGGCCTCCACCTCTGACTACTGCCATTAGAACGGGGATCCGCAACAAAACAAGCACAATAATGGGCACCTGTTATCGTAGATTATTTTTCGTACACGGAGTCGGTGTGTAAGTGTAATGTTCTGTGTGTGTGCGTCTCTCTCTCTCTCTCTCACACACACACACACACACAAACGGTAGCTCAAATACAAGAATCCATTTTCATGGGTGCGTCAAAGTGTGCGGAAGGCTTGGTTTTATTTTTTGTTTTGGACTGCAAAAGTCGTATTGAGATCATACTTTACATTTACAATTGAGTAAGGTTCGTCTCTCTCTCTCTCTCACACACACACACACACACACACACACAGAGGAACGGTAGCTCAAATAAAAGAATCCATTTTCATGGGTGCGCGGAAGGCTTGGTTTTATTTTTGTTTTGGAATGCAAAAGTCATGTATTGACATCGTACCGTACGTTTACAATTAATGAGCTTTGTATCTCTCTCTCTCTCTCTCTCTCTCTCTCTATATATATATATATATATATTTGATGAAAAGAAATGCAGGAGAACATGTGGCAGAGGATCAAGATTCTTAAAAAGAGAGGGATACCTAGTGACCCACTATCTTGAACTGATCATAGTACAGAGGGATCATGGGGTGAGTTAGCATGCCCTAGTTGATGTAGATATATTTGGTGAATGTTATGAGTGCAGCTATGTTGTGACATTAACAGTTACTTAACTGATAATTATACTCATTAGTAGCACATGTAATGACTGTAACTCAAGAGCATTTTCCAGCCATGTTTTGGCATTAAGAGTCACTTCTTAAAGTGATAATTGTACTCATTAGTAGCACATGTGGTGATTGTAACTCTTAAGTATTTTCAGCTATATTTTGATATTAAGACTACTCACCGTGATAATTGTGTTCGTTAGTAGAACATGAAGTGGACTCTTGAGTATTTAACAACCATGTTATGTGGATTAAGAGTCACCTTCCGATTTATAAGATCACAAATAGTGGGACCTCAACTCAAACTTTGAGTAACATCAAATCTTGAGTTTAATGAGTTAAAGTGCATCATTAGTTTGATTGCAAGTACCAACTAAATAAATATTCCAAGAAAAGGTATTTGATTTCATAAAGCAAAAAAACAGGTTGAGCTTACTCTTAATAGACCTATAACATATACATATAAGCTAAAGTACTTATATGGGACACTTTTTATAGAGTCTACCTATATTAATGTAAAGTATGGTCACTTCTTAGAGTCTTGGACTTGACTGTCAAAGCACTCATAAAAAATATACCATACACAAAGCATATAAAAATGTGTCAATTGAAATATAATATATGCCAGCATTAGAATCTTATATATATAACATGCATACTTATTCAATTAGATTGGATAGTTCAAAACTTGTTTACTATTCAATTCAATTGAGTGAAACCTATGTTTAGCTAGGTAAAGATTAAAATCATGAGATACCTTTATTGAAATTATAAGATTTTTAAAGTGATGATTTTTTCAAATGTATTTTGAAAATGATGGGGATTGTTGGGTGATTTTCAAAATACCAAGATATATTTGATGAAGGTTATGGATGCAGCCATGTTGTGACATTAATAACCACTTAAGTGATATTTGTTCTAATTAGTAGCATATATAGTGGTTGTAACTCATGAACATTTTCTAACCATCTTGCGGAATTAAGAGTCACTTAAGTGATAATTGTGCTCATTAGTAGAACATGTAGTGGTTGTAACTCTTGAGTATTTTTCTTTCATATGTTGGTATTAAGACCTACTTACTTTAGTAATAATTGTGCTCATTAGTAGCACATGAAGTTATTGTAACTCTTGAGCATTTAGCGTCCATGTTATTGGGATTAAGAGCCACCTTAAGTGGCAATTGTGCTCATTAGGAGTATATCATAAGTTACATCTTCACCATGCATATATATAGTGGTATTGTAAACAAGATTCATTCAATTTTTCTCTCTTATTTTGTGATTTCTTTCTTAGTTTTTCTAGAGAGTTTATAAGTCTAATTTTAATATTAATTGGATTTGTAATATCATCATCTTCACTTTGCCGGTTTATTTATGACTCGTTTGCATTCGTACAAAATGAATCGAGGATCTTTGTTGTATCCTAAAGGTGTTTGATGGGATATATTTCATTTGATTATTTGATACCGGTGGTAGCAAATAAACCTAAATGTTTGTATTTATCACGCCTTAAAGAATAACCCCATCCTAACCTTCTTTTTAGGATGTTAAATGTGATCTCTTGGGTGCCGACAATTCAAAAATCATAACTAAAAAAGATTGGCATGTGCTCTGGTGTTTCAATCAAAGTCTATAAATAACACTTATAACTAAAGAAAATGGGATCATATATAATCATAATTATTGTTCCTTTGCTTTTTCTTTATGTTGCTTCCCTAGGAGTAGAGTCACTTACCTATTTTTTCAACACTTAATCAAGCACATTGGGTGCTCTACCATCCTACATAACTCCATCATCAACTCTAGAATATGCAAGTGAATTCTAGGGACACATTTCACTGCCTGAAACCTTATCCAGTTCCTTTCCTCATGAGAATGAGGGTTAGTGTTATCTGGTGCACTCCTATACTCCATGTCACTCTAGTGGGTCTACAAATTTGGCCACTTGGGTTGAGTCGTCATTTATGGCAACACCACATTCTTTTGCAAGCCATGTGAGACCTAAACTCTTATGGGGTTGCTTAGTTTATGTAGACTTGGTCCGATCGAGTACACCAGATGGAATGATCTAGGATGGATGTTGATCGCCATTCTTTACCTTTAGCAATTCATAACTCATTGATGCTAGGCCTAGACGATTCAGCAGGTCAAACTCTGACACCTCATCAAAGATATAACGTGTCAGTTATGCTTCATGCTTAGTTGAATGATAATGTTGTCCTTGAACGTGTGCATCCACAATCATTGGCTAGATGTAAGGATAGTTTGTGGATCTCCAAGTAGAGTTATTTTGCTTATTGGCATAGTCTATATCCACTATGATCATGAATCAATTAACCACCATTGGAGAATAGGACATGCTTACTGACAAAAGGAGGAAGGCTATTGAAGCAACACCTAAGTCATATCCTTGCGTGGGCCAACATTTGACATATATACAAGGAGTTATAACATCTCAGGGCTTTCTATGGCTCGAGGACTTGATTTGTAGTACAGATGAGTAAATATCATTTAGATATCACCAGATTCTACGATCCTGATTTTGTCTCTTCAAACCACTAGCATAGGCTACCTATATGTCACCTCAATCCCAATTAGTGTGTCGAGGGGTACATACCAGGTATTGCATCCTATAGTACCACCAGTTCGCTCCGAGCTTCATGGCTGCTCAAGGAGGGTGGGTTTTTCAACATCTACACAACTTGTGGAATTTGGCCACTGGTGCCACCACAAAAGCCAATGCATCAACCCGAGGTGTATATATTTGAACCTTATTAGATACCACTTCCACCAGTGCATTGTCAGTAGCAAGCATTCAATAATCATATGCCAAATAAACCGCTAGAATTTGAGGATACACCGATGAATCATGATGGAGTTATCAATTTAGTTCGTTATGCATTCATGATTGAGCTCTAGGCACTCGAAACTGAAGTTGATTTGAAGCCATACCCTGAATAGGTTGATAGGCTTGCACATATCTCAAGAGGTTTCAAAACAAAATTTACTATCTTTTAAATACAAGATGGTAAATATCTATGGGAGCATTTGGCTTGATTTACTCTCGAGTGCAAGAAATTAGTAGATAGTGAGTTCTACAAATTCAAGCTCTTCATGTCATCTCTCACAGGCTAAGCATATGTTTGGTATCCATCATTAAAATTTGGATCAATTCAAACTTGGGATGAAATGCAGAGGGCATTTTTTAAGCATTACAATAAGATTAGTCCTCATCCAAATCCTATAAACTTGAACCTTCATTAGAAAGCTGGTGAAACTATTGAGGTCTTCTTTGAGAAATTCTACGAATTGGTCACATGCTGCCAGATACAATTCACCGAGGCCCATGTAGCCTTGATATATAATTGCTTGCATAAAGGGATTAAGAAGGGTTTGGCGAGACATTTTTGTCCACATCTAGTCTAGTTGGCTAACCGAGTAATATAAGTTGAGTACATCCTAAATACCTCAGACATGATATTCAACAAGCGAGATGATTCGAGGTAAATAAAATCAACGTCAAGTTCTGCTTTCCTGCCAACCAAAGTTTTCTTAAGAGGATGCAATGTGATATTATGGGTCAGGCCGGGACCCACACCCAAATCCAAACTCATGAAGGGGCATGATGAAGAAAAACGCCCCACTAGGGCATTACCATGAAATAGTGTGGAGCTGTGTAATTGCCCACTATGCAAACAAATCACCATTCCTATGGTGTTTTAAGAGTTGATTGAAGCATACTGGAGCCCTATGCAAACCTACATCCATTAAGCGAGATCTGACAAACCATAACATCAGAAAAACATGCAGGAAAAGGTACTTTTCTAAGTTTTTTTTGTTCAACTTCATTTTTCTAGAAAAATAGTCATTGTCATTCGTTGATTGATGTTGAATGTTTTGATATGTTATAGAGGTTAGAGGTGTCAGTCATTATCACCGGTCTTGATTTGGCGAACAAATTGTTCCAGTCGTTGAATTTTTGCAAGAATGAAGCTCATTCATTTTTTGGCAAAAAATCACCACCAATTTGTGGCATATTTGATCTAGACTAGAGGGTTTTTGTTAGATTTATCATATACCTTTGAAATCAAACTCTAGTGTAGTGTCATAATCAATTAATAACATTGTTGTGTTAGAAAAATGTCTTGTTATATCTAAAAAGCTCATGTGAGGTAGGGGCTATTTTTTGTTGTGTTTTGTTTTGCGTAGCAAAAGCGATTGGGTCTAGAAAAAGTCTTGAGTTAGGAACAAAAATCATTTAGCTAGATTCAAATTCAAGGTAGGTTCTATTTTGACACAGTGATGCAAAAAGCATGTTGTGATGCTTAGTTTGGGTCATAATTGGATCTAAGCAATAATTTGGATCTAGGTTAGGTTTTTAAGTTATTTTAGGGTCTCCTAGTATCTGATTCGGATCCAATTTGTTGCATTAGACTCATAACTAAACAAATTTTAATATTGTTATTATTTTAGAATAAAATGGTAGGATTTAGTAGAAGAGTGGCACAACAATTTGGGAATTTGATATGAGCACTCCTTTAGTTAGGGGGTTAAGCATTCTTGGTAGACCATACTAGAAGTGTTTTTTCTGATTTTAATAGTTTAAATGGCCATGATTGTTAATTTCTTTATTTACACTTCTTACATAATATTTAAATTATGCGTTGTTTGGCTTATGCTTGAAATATTTGTATTTATAACTGCATGATTGAGTGTGGGGTTTCCATAGACTAGCCAAATTTTCATAAAATTGTAAATCGAAACCAAACCAATTTTCATTCATAAGTCAGGAGAGATATATTGACTATATCCTCAAAAAGTTCAAAATAGGTCAATATAAGTCTGCTATTACATATGTTTTAAAAGGGGTCAAACTTAGAAAGGCTGATTGTACCGGTGAAGGAGACGATAAGTTTAATGTTCCTTATGCACAAGTTATGGGTAGCTTGATATATGGTATGCTTTCTACAAGACTTGATTTCAGCTTTGCTGTTGGTCTTGTGAGTATATATCAAAGTAATCCTGGATGACAACATTGAATAACTGTAAAAAGGATTTTAAAATATCTGAAAAGAACAAAAGACTTGAAATTATGTTTTCAAGTAGATGAATTGAAAGTGGTTGGATACTCATATGTTGATTTTACTGGTAGCAAAGATGACAACAAATCAGCCTCGGGAGAAATATTCTTATTTGGAGGTGGAGCTCTTTCTTGGGCATGTAAGAAACAAGATTGTGTAGCATTTTATACATAGAAAGCTAAATATGTGGCTTGCTGTATGGCTGCAATGAGTGTCATCTAGATAAACCACTTCATACGAGATTTAAAGCTGGAAATAGCTAACGAGCCAGTTGTCATTTACTGCGACAACAATACAATAATTATTCTAATTAAGAGTGGAGCTGACAACTCTAAAAGCAAGTGCATAATAGTTAAATACCA
The DNA here is from genome assembly GCA_036023115.1 of Brasenia schreberi. Classification (NCBI taxonomy): domain Eukaryota; kingdom Viridiplantae; phylum Streptophyta; class Magnoliopsida; order Nymphaeales; family Cabombaceae; genus Brasenia; species Brasenia schreberi. The sequence goes on from JAYKKT010000090.1 coordinate 13,428,876, forward strand.
CTATATTCATGATATGGTAATAAGAAAGGAAATATCCATCTCATGATATATTGGCAAACCTCTTAACTAAAGGCATAACAGAGGATCTTTTATCAAAACATGTTATGAACATGGGTTTGACATATGTTTGATTGTTGTGTAGGTAAAAACCACACAACGAGTAATGATTGCAATAGCAATCGTGAAATGACACTAGTAGAAAAACCCCACAAAAGCAGGAGGAAAACCAGTATGTAAGATCATTTGGCTCGAATGGCCAAGTGGGAGATGTTAAGATAAAGTAGTCATTCTCGGCAACCCCAACACAAAAACGGCTGGACTAATCATCCAACCGCTATCTGTGGAAAGATTGCGAGAATGATATGTAATAGACATAACAAGCCGTAACAACCGATCAATGACGAAGCTCATCTGTAACCGATCGAATAAGGGCTCTAGGAGAGGAAAGCCTAGTAGGAAATCCGACGGGTTAAGGAGTAGGGCGCTGCTCTATAAATACATAGCAACACTGAGATCAAACATACATGTGTAAAAAAACACGAAGTACTCATCCGTAACCAACCGGATAAGGGTTCTAGGAAAGGAAAGCCAAGTAGAGAATCTGAGAGAGTTGAGTAGAAGGCATTGCTCTATAAATACAAAGCAGTGCAGAAATCAAACACATATGTGTGAAAAACACGAAGTGAAACCCTCTTAAGAAAATCCTAGTGTGAGGAATCCTCAAACCAGAAATCACTCGTACCTATTTTTCTTGTTTCTTCACAGACCGAGTTGTTGTTGCTACGTACCTGATAGAAGGAACCTGAAGTTCTAGAGGATGTTGAAATAGCCCACTAGAGTTCAACATTCACAACATCACAAAACCAAGGATGGTAAGTGTCTAATCACTTGTATTGTCATTATGAACATTTTGTAGTTAGATGTTCATGTCTTCACTAGGTATGCTCTTTTCTTTACGAGGACATGAGTTAAGATAACAATTAAGGAGATGGTAGTTCTTAGGTGCTACATCAGGATGGCTGTGCACCGAATGAATTGTGAGGCACAAACGAAGCACCCGCAAATGGCCCAAGTTAGCTTAGCCGGCAGCTCCTTAACTGTTATCTTTGCTCATGCCTCTGAAAGACCCAGAACCTATTGCATCAAGTCGTATGGTAATATACGGACAATCATAATGCAATGTGCCATTCCACTACCCACATGTTTTGTCTCTGGTGTTATGAAGAAGTGGGACTGCCGAGTTTAGATTATCTATCTCGAGAAATCTTTATACCTAGGATATCGGATGTTTCTCTCATATCCTTTATTTCGAACCTTGAGTTTAACCATGACTTGGTTTTGACAATCATCTCATTGTCATCCTCAATCAGCAATATGTCATGTGCATATAAAGATAAGATGACAAAGTGACTCTTACAATTCAAATATATACACAGTGATCAAGCTCATTAGCCACAAACCTAAGTTCAATAATGGTATTTTGAAAAGTCAAATATCATTGGCGAGGTGACTGTTTTAGGCTATATAGCATTTTTTCAACCAATATACTTTATCTTCTTGGCCTTCAACTATATATCCTTCAGATTGCTGCATATATATGATTTTAAATAAATCTCTGTTTAGAAAAGCAATCTTTACATCTAACGGATGTAAGTCCAAATCATAATATATAGATATCGCTAGGATTATTCTTATGAATGCAAATTTCACAATAGGAGAATATGTCTCAACATAATTTATCCCCTCCTTTTGTATGAAACCCTTTACAACCAACCTCGCTTTAAACTTTTTGATTATATCATCGACCTTATATTTCTTTTTCAGAACCCATTTACAGCCTATGCCTTTTTCTCCTTTTGGCAAATCAGCTAGTTTCCAAACTTGGTTTTTCTCAATAAATTTAATTTTTTCATCCATGGCTTTCTCCCAATCTATCGCTTTCGATAAGCTTATAGCTTGCTGGTAAGTTAAGTTATCAGTCAACTCAATTAAATCTACCAAATTACATACTTCTTCTACAAGTTAGGTGTGATAATCCTTTAAGTAAGATGGAGTGACCCTAGGCCTTTTATGTTCACTTAAGGTTTTGGTTGTTTTAAGAAGATCTTATATGGGTTCGAACGATGATTGATCTAGATCGACCAGATCATCAACATACTCATCATTATTTTCTAAGATGTCATTATTAGTGTCTTTTAAGAATTCAACATCTCTGCTCTCTATCAATCCATGGTTCTTATGATAAAACCAATCTGATCTTAAGACTTTGATTAAATAGCTAAATTGATTTTCAACTTCCTACTTTTATTCTTCAAATGCTTTAAGTGCCTCATATTTATGTACTAGGATATATATATATATATATATATATATATATCTCGAGTAATCATCGATAAAGGTTATGAAATAAACTTTTCCTCAATGTGACCTTACTCTACAGGGTCCACATAAATGAGTGTCAATAACTTCCAACAGGATTGTTGCCCTTGTTGTCTCTTTCAAAAAACTTTTATCGTCATTTTTTCTTGTATATAAGCTTCATACTTGTTGAAAGTGTTTCCATAAAATCTTGACAGTAAGTCAAAGTTAGATAATTTTCTCAACTTTTTTAGACTTATATATCTAGGCGTTTATGCCATACATTCACATCAATGTTAAATGTACAATCAATATAAGCATAAAAACTTTCATTTTCATTAACTTTTAACTTGGACAATTCATGTTCAACATCAAATTTTCTAAAGAAAAATACATGCCCATGTTTCTCCACAATCACTTTTCTAGGAACAAACTTGACTTCAAAACCTTTCTTCACTAAGGTAAGGACCAAACCAGATTGTGCCTTATGACACAATCAATACATCAGTTAATACAATCGATGTGCCTTGTATAAAAATTCTAAAGGACCTAGTACTCAAAACATTTGAGAAAGTATTATTTACCATGTACACTGATGTTCCCCTCGTTTGTACTCTTTCAGATCCATTGTCCCTTCTTTGGTCTTCGAGATGTCTCTTATGGCTCTTGAGTTAATCCACCAACCAGTCACCGGGCGATCTATGTAGAGACATTTTAATATCATGCAGATTATATCCTGCTTCTCCGATTGTACACGTTGTGGGTTGTTTCCTCCACTCTTCTTCTTACAACAATCTCTCTTCTAGTGTCCCATATTTCTATAGCTTAAATACTTGACCTGAGAAGCGGTTTTTTGTATTTTCTTAAAAGATTAACCGCCATTTTTGCTATTTTTGTGCCCCTTTTTGTTTGATTTATTTCTCTTTTGGTTGGGTTTGGAGCTAGACACTATCTCATCTTTTATTGTTAGCATTTTTTCTTTTCTATTTTTATTCATGTTCTTACTCAATTGCTAGTTTGAGGGATAATTTAGAAAGGTTGATTTCAAGCACTAATCTAAGGGCAGTAGTGACCATATTCTATAACACCTAGACCCTATCTCATCTTTTGCTCAATTGCTAGTTTCATGTGTTCTTTTCTGCATTGGTTTCAGGATGACTGATTTTGCCATAGTTAGATCTATTGCCATTACCAACATATGGTTTACATGTTTCACTACATTATCTCATTCTTTCATTTTGTAGGAGTTATATTTTTGTAGTAACAATTGAACATGTAGCTTAGCAGTAGTATCATATTTAATTGTTATAGAGTTGAACAACTCTTTCACGGTCTCTAATTCCGCTAAGACCCTAATCAGGTCATCCTCCATGTACATCAACATGACCATCCTCGCTATCGTGTCATCTTTAAGAAATGTTTTGTACATTTCTTTTTGTTATTCTGTGGCGTCTAGTGGTGGTGGACGCACAGTTTTCTTTAAAACGTACTCTACACATTCAAGTATTACAACTAGCTGTATTCTTCTCTTCCATGTTTGTAAGTTTAGACCGTTTAGTTTTTTTTGTCTTTGCCAATTCAGACGTAAATATTTTAAAGTTCATTTTTATGTGTTTCACAAATTTATCAAATAGAAGGTCTACAAGGAAAACATTTACCAATTAACAAACCACATATAGCATAATTTTAATTAACATCATCAACAATATCCAAATACTGAATTGAAAATAACTCATGGTTATTATACAATCAAGCTAAGATAATTGTATAATTTTCTCAAAAATTCCTACCTCCAATAATTTTCCAAAATACCAGGGGTAAAATTATAATATTATCTGTTCGTCTGGTTCTCTGTAATTTTCCAAAAAGTCGAAGGACAAAACAGTAAAATTGGTATTTGATTTTTCCTGAAAAAATCCATTACTAAAGGGGGTAAATTCATAATTTTGCCCCTTATCCCGAATCCGTAATTTTCATAAAGATAGGGGCAGCTTTATCTTTTGATACAATGGTAGTACTGTAATATGTTTATTTAGTAAGGGTAAGAATGTAATTCAATCTTCTAGTATTTCGTAATTTTCATAAATTGTCAAAGGGAAAAACTGACTTTTTACCTGACTCAGAGTAACACAATCTTTTTATTTGAAAATATATGGATATTTTGGTAATTTTATCCAATAGCAGTTTGAAATTTTAAAAAACCGGCCGAGGCAAAATGAACTTTTCAGTCCACTACCCTGTGTGGTTTCTTGAAAATCGTCGACAGTTTTCCAAAACCGGAGGCGGTTTCAAAAAATCGCTGGTTTTCGCACACGGTTTTCTGAAATCGCTGAGCGGTTTTCGAGTAAGTTTAAAAAAGGAGGAGAGAGAGAGAGGAGCGGGAGTGGTCATCCGCCTCTCCTCCGTCGGTTCCTGGCTGGCCTGCGCCTGCATGGGTTTCCCTATGGCTAGCCTCCGACCGCCTCTATTTCCTCTTCTTGTTTCGCTAGCCTACGACTGCATGAGATTCCCTTTGGCAAGCCTTCAACCGACTCTATTTCTTCTTCTCGTTTGGCCATAGGCCCGTAGTTGCTTAAGATTCTCTTTTGCCTGTTCTTAGGTCACCGAGATTTGCCTTTGATTAGCCTACTGGTTACTCGGGTTTTCACTTTCGGTTGGTTTTAGGCCACCAGGGTTTGTCTGGTTGTTCCAGGTGTCTCAATTTTTCCTTTCGGCTTGTTTTAGTTAGTCAGTGTTTGCATCTGGTTAGACTTCCGATCGCTTGGGTTTTTCCTTTCCGTTCTGTAAATTCTTTTCCAATTGTCTTGCCAACTTGCTTTCAGACTATCTTTAGGCCACAAACTGTGGTTTTCGATAGTTTACCAATAGGGATGTTCTCTTCTCTTCCTGTTTTTTTTTCTTTTTTTCTCCCTTTGTTTTGTACAAAATTAACCGTGTAAGTGTTTTGTAGGACGAACGAGACTCTAATACCAATGTTAAACTCTCGTGGGTATCTCGACGTCTTCTAGAACTTCAGGTTCCCTCTATCTGGTATGCAACAACAACTCAGTATGTGAAGAAGAAACAACAAAAACAGGTACGAGTCATTTATGTTTTGTAGTTTTCTCGCAATTGGATTTTTCTAAGGGATTCATTTCGTGTTTTTCACACCTGTGTTTCGTCTCTATGCTGCTCTGTATCTGCTCAGCCCCCTCGGATTCTCTACTCGACTTTCCTCTCCTTGAGCCCTTATCCGGTTGATTACCGATCAACTCCGTAACTAACCGACTGTTGTGGCTCATTATGGCTCTTACGTACCATTCCAGCAATCTTTCCACTGATAGCCACTGCAGTAAAGCTGTTGTTTCTGTAATGGGATTAACCAGAATGGCCACCTTATCTTCACATCAAATTGTTAGATAAGGTGAATTAATTGATTGGATCTTCATATAGACACAAAGTCCCACCAATATATGCCCATATAATATCTTCGTGTCTTGCAACCAATGCCAGCACATTATCTCCTTGCACATATGGTATGTCGCCCACATCACATGATTCTCTAGTCCCACTTGTCCTCTGATGTAAATGAAGACGACTCAATTTCAATTCCGCCTTCCTCTATATATAGATACTGAATAAACCGAAGTTCATCATCAACACAAACACATCAGCATTACATCCAAGCGCGGCCACATTCACCTTGCTTCCTTACACCATTTACAACGCAACTAAGCCATATTCATCTTCTTCACCACTACTCAGAGAAAATGATCAGCACCAGGAGGCTAGCGGAGATGGCCAGGAAATGGCAGAGGAGGGCCGTAAGAGGAAGGAAAATGATCTCTTCTGGCGGTCTACAGAAGAGTAACAGCAAAAGAAAAGCAGCTGCAGTGGCAGAGAAGGGTCATTTTGTGGCCTATGCTGCAGATGGAAAAAGATACATGCTTCCATTGGCGCACCTTCAAAAGCCAATATTTCAAGAGCTGTTGAAGATGGCAGAGGAAGAATTCGGCTTGGACCTTGATTCTGCAATAATACTCCCATTTGACTCTCTACTGATGGACTACGTCACCTCACTTTTGCACAAAGACTTGAGTATGCTAATGGAGGGCGCATTGCTGGTATCATTAAGCAGCAGCAGATGCTTGTCATCCTCCGAGTTACCTCAAAGCCATCCTTGCCATCATCTACTCCTTGAGGGATTCTGATAAGAAGGGCCATTGTTCTGTGGACTGTTAATATTTAGAGACCACATACTTGTACATAGAAATTTTGAATTCAATACTATTTTTCTGGCAATCAAGCCTTCGGTTACTATGTTTTTTAGCATTTTATCTTCACTACAGTAAAACAACCCGTTTAACAAATAAATTGAAGGTCCTCCTCGTTAGCAATTTAAAACCAATATCCCCAAGAACTCTTATATGCTTTTCATGGCTTGTATGAACGGCCAGTGAGGCTGAGAGGCTGGTGTTGTGTTCAATATTTCTATATACGCTTTTACCAATCGTCCAGTTGAAAACGCCGGGGAGATTTTATATTCTAGGCACGAGACTAAAAATACGAAAATCGGGTTTGTAATTGAATCTTTGAACTATCATGCTGTACGTGAGGTGATTGGATCTCTGACTGCGTGATCATTGAATCATGAGCATTGCAAAGGGCAGATTGCATCAGAAATCTGGCCTTAATTTGTGTCCCATATCTTCGTCTACACCTACGTATGTCAGCAAATGGTGGTTCTTTCTCGAATCTCAGTTGGCTCGCTACAAACCATGCTTCTACTCCATCACTTGGTCAGAGTTTACCGAATTACTGTAGGGTTTGGTGTGGGTCTGAACACAGTAGAAATATCACCGCAGTAACTAGATGTGAATATACATACCAGTAGCATGTGCTTGGTTCTGCGGCTCACCTTGTCTTGTCTAACCTTATCTACTTATGTAGGTTTCAGTAGTTCCTGGAAATGCATCCGTGATCCGAATTTTGTGTGGCTTGAGTAGGATTAAATAAGAAAACAAGCAAAATGACTAATAATGTTAAACATCTTAGCTGTTCCTCCTTGAGATAATCACTTGATTTAACAATTTCTGATGGACAACAAATACTGGTCAAGCTTTTAGACCCATTGCACGATCATGAATCATGAAGTAGCTTTACTTCATCATAAGATGTGCCTAGGACATGTTGATCCCAAATTCACATCGTAATTACGTTAAGTTAAGCGAATATGGTTTTCAGCTTCATTTTCATTTTAGTCACTGTTGTTCCATAGCTAGGCTGCTAGCAATCAGCTCCTTAAGCTGTCTTAAATCGTCTTTTTAATGACAAGAAGACTGCTTGATCACGTTGACAGTACAAAGTGGTGCCGTCATTCACCATACTTGATTTTGTGACCCAGCCATTTATTAGATTAGGTGGAGTAAGTGATTGGATATGTTGAAGAGTAGTAGTGGATCTAGTACTGGTGGTGCCGTCATTCACCATACTTGATTTTGTGACCCTGCCATTTATTAGATTAGGTGGAGTAAGGGATTGGATCCTCATAGAGACACAAGTCCCACGTACATAGAGCCGTATGATGTCCACATGCGCTGTGATCAATGCTGTCATGCCCATGTGGTATGTCCCCAGCATCACATGATCTCAAATCCCACTTGTCTTCAATGTCAGTGAAGACACTCCTATTTCATTCCCTCTCCGTTCTATATATACATGTTAAATAAACTGAAGTTCATCATCAACAAAAAGACACTAAGGATACCTACAAGCTCAGCTTAAACATATCCATCATCTTCACCACCATCTCCAAAAAATAGTCAGTACGAACAGGCTAATGGAGATGGCCAGGAAATGGCAGAGGATGGCAGCAAGAGGGAGGAAAAGAATTTCTTCTGATGGGCTGCAGAGGAGCAACAGCAGAAGGAACTCAGCAATAGTGGCAGAGAAGGGCCACTTTGTGGCCTATGCAGCAGATGGAAAAAGATACATGCTTCCCTTGGCTTACCTTCAAAGACCAATATTTCAGGAGCTGCTGAAGATGGCAGAGGAAGAGTTTGGGTTGAACCTTGATGGTGCAATCACACTCCCTTTTGATTCTCTACTCATGGACTATGTTACGTCAATTCTGCATAGAGACATGAGCAAGCTGGTGGAAGATGCATTGCTGGTCTCCTGTAGATGCTTGTCATCCTCCGAGTTGCCTCAAAGTCATCGTTCCCATCATCTACCCCTTGAGGGATTCTGACCTGAAGAGTCAAATTTTTGTGCAGTCAATATATTTACGCACAGCATACTTGTATAGAGAAATTTTGAGTTCAATTTCAATTTCTTTTTCTGGTAATCAAGATTTTAGTTACTACATTCTACCATTTTAGATCTTGAATACAGTAAACCAAGGAAGTAAACAAAATGAATACGAGAATTCAAGGCCATTATATCCAAGAATTCTTATATGGTTTGACTATTTCACGGCTTCCACGAATTGTCGGTAAGGCTGAGAAGGCTGGTCTTTTGTCCAACGCGTCTATTAATTATCTGGTTGAAGAATCAAAACATTCCGAAATCTGGTCATCAAAACATTGAAGCGGTGAACTTTCGGGCTGTAGGGAGGTAATTTGATCTCCTACAGTGTGGCATATGTCTGAAGAAATAAGTTAGGGTTCCAAGTTAATCTCCTAGGAAGCTTCGTGGAGCTTCAATGAAATTTGACCAAACTTATATTAAGAAATAGAAATCAGGCATTTGAATTTATTTAGCTTTTTAAGTAATAGCGGGTCTCTTTCTTGAACCTTGAGCACATTGAGAAGATTTTTAGCACAAGAATTTGATAGGAGCACCTGCTTTCTAGCATGCAGATATCAGAAACGTGAAAATCCAATTTTGTTCAGATCTTCAGAGTATGGGTTACCCTTTTTGGAGAATCAGATGCAAGAGTTCGCTTTGCTGTATTGATAAACGGGATGAATTTGGATTTGGTTCAAGACAGATGACCCTTTGCACCCACTTTGTGTCTGGTGAGACGCCAGTCCAGCCAAGCCTGGCTCTCAAAGATTACGCCCGACTTCTAATCAACCTATCATCCTTCATGCGTTGAGAATAGAACAACATCACATGCATGCCTTTCTGTATGTTTATATAAAAACATAGATGTGCCCGTCATCTTAATGTAAGGTATTAGTGCACATGAAGGGTCCAGTGTCTTAGTGGACTGATGAACCTACCATGTGCACCATTTATGATCAAAATACCTTTTCGAAGATCTATTTCTCTTGGCAAACGATGACCACACGTTTGGGCATTGATGCAAAATCTGACCTTCGACGATAACCTCAATCATTTGCATTACCAATACAGCAAGGTTGCTGGACGTGCTTTGAATGATGAATTGACGAATACATATAACCCTCGTAGAACAAGAAAGGAAAAGAAAGTTCCACAGGGAACCTTCATGCCATGGGTAACGTGTAGCGGTTTTTACTGGTTACTAGAATTACCTACATGAGTATTCACAATTTGCACTGCTTTACCAGCTGAAGATTTTCCTTCATTTCTCGTAATTTTGAACAATTTGAATACAATGATTTGGTCTTTTCAACCAAAGAAAAGGAGAACTTTCTACAAAATTTTCCCTTTTACATGTGTGTGTGTTGAAAATAAAAATTGTTCCTCTCAAAATCCATGTAGAGGAATATGTTGACTAGGATAGCTTTGAGGCAACCCAGAGGATGAAAGGCATCTACTGCTGCTTAACGATACTAACAGTGCATTCTCCATCTGGATACTCATGTCTCTGCCCAAGAGTGACATGATGTAATCAATGACTTGAGAGTCACAAGGTAAGGTGATGGCGCCATTGATGCTCAATCCAAATTCTTCCTCTTCCATGTTCAACAACTCGTGGAAGATAGGTCTTTGGAGGTAATCCAAGGGAACCATGTATCTCTTCCCATCTGTAGCATAGGCGACAAAGTGGCCCTTCTCTGCAGCTGCTGTTGCTTTCCTTCTGCCATTGCTTTTGTGCAGACCACCAAGGGAGATTCGTTTCCTTCCTCTAGCGGCCATCTTCTGTCATTTCCACTAGCCTTCTCATTGTTGCAAGATGATGATCAAAGGTGGAGAATATGGAGAAGATCAAGGAGAGTAACCGAGTGTAGGTGAGGTTGAGTAGGTAGTATCGGTGTGTTTGTCTTGGTGATGAACTTCAGTTTCTCATGCATGTATATGTAGAGATGGAAGGAATGGAATTTCTTTTTCTTTGTCTACATAGGGGACTAAATGGTCACGGAGAATCGTGTGATGTTGGGGGCATATCACATGGTTAAGGTAATGGGTATGTTGGCATTATTAACAGCATGTTATGGTCATACCTTCACGTTATTCTGCGATGTGGGCTCCCCGGTAACAAATTGCAGGCAACTATTTGTACTATATAATGTCACTTGATATATATGAAGATATAAAGAGACGTGAAATTAATACTGGTCTAAAACAGTATGGAGGATGGTATGGCGGTACCATCACTGGTATTATCATTGTCGACCGTCTTGCACTACATGTTGATGCCTCGGCGCATGCATGTCGTTCCTGGCTTTAATGGACATGAGCAAAGGAAGCAATTAAGAAGTTGCTGGATAGAGTCCAAGATATCATGGCCCAGAAGTGGCTGAACTGGGAACCAGAAGTGGCTGAACTGGGAAAGAAGGAAAGAACACAAGTCATTTCAAGGAATTTCGCACTTTACTTTGGTCCCAACACGTCCAAGATACTGACTATGTGAGGAAGCAGTGACTCATTGAGACTGAACGATCTGATAACGTTAAACATTTTATCTATTTCTCCTTGGGATAATCACTAGATTTAACAATTTAAGATGGACCCTCAACACCGGTCAAGCCTTTAGACCCATTGCATGATCTTGAATCATGGAGTGGCTTTACCTCACCATAAGACGTGCTTGGGAATGTTGATCCCGAATTCACATCGTAACTGCGTTGAGCTTATGTGATTTTAAAGCTTCGTTGTCATTTTAGTCACTGCTGATCCATAGCTAGGCTGCTAGCAATCAAATGCTTCTTAAGATCACAAATTCTAAAGAAATTCCTGCTGACGATCAACATATCGACTACATACAATAGCAAGATGATGTTCTTACTTGAGAATTCTTGACATAAACTCAGTGATGAGATATTGTTTTCTTATGTACTAACGTTTCTGTCACAGAACCAAACTTTAACTACCACCATCTAGGTGCTTCTTTCAGGTTCTAGAGAATCTTCTTCAGTTTACACATGCAGCCTTATTTCTATTTCACAACAAATCCCTCTGGCTGCTTCATGTACGTTCTTATTCATACCACCATGCAGAAAGGTTGTTGAACCGAAGCATGGAACTGTTTAAATACAGTAATGACTTGATTTCAGAGTATATACTCATAATTTTCTGGAATGGTCATCAATGGTGGTCATGAAATAGAGAGAACCTCTAAATGTCAGTGTGTATCGGGCAGCAAACATCTAAGCAAACCGGGTCTAAAACATTTGGTTGTCTAGAAAAAGACGAAGCCTTGAAACAAGTTCCGGTTTTCTTGGTGGTAAAACAATTAAAACAGCACCCTTTCTAGCTCACTTGATTCAAGCCAGGTAACAGATTATTCTTAATAAGAGTTGGCATCCACTTCTCACCCATGTGAGCAAGTCGCTTATGCCATAATTCAGCATTGTTCGATGATTTCATAGTAAGGACTCCTTCGGTTATGGTTGACTGCATCAAACAAAGAGAAGACAACTTCTTACCTCTACCAACCGCAAGACTTCCTTTAGTAAGCTTTCAATGGCTGTTCGTGAAGGGGCTATTGAATCCATCATCGTCTCCCTAGTGACATTAGATTTAGACACAAATCAAGTCTGTATGTCACCTCCTTCTGTAGCAACTGTATTTCACCTCCTTCTGTAGTACCATTGTCGGTTTTCAAATGGATATCCCCAATGTCACCAACGTGAGCCAATCCAAGCCACCATTTCCCAATTTTATTGTTTCAAAATCACCAGAAGTATATGAAAAAAAGAAGTCTAACTTTGATATTGCGCGCACAGAAGCACCACTCCCATTGGTCCAAGTGGAGTCACTGCAAACGAAATTTACTACGAAAGTCATCGATAGAGGTGATCGGCTGACTATTTCAGGTCTCCTTTTCTTCTTTTGATTTGTTGTTCCCTTTTAGCTTATCACAGAACCTCTGGGTGTGGCCTTTCTTTCCGTAATGGTGGAACTCCGTATTTTTGTACTTAGATCGGGATCTTCTGCTCTTGTCCCGGCTGCATGTTTTTCTGTTCCTCTGTTTCATCAACCAACACTTCTGACTGTAATAATGTACCTTGAGCCGTTCGACTTCATTCTTCACTTAAGAACACAACGTTATTAGTTTCCATACTCGATTTTCCGGAGAATTGATTATTTTTTCAGGAGAAAAAATAAATGGTGCTGCAACAATTGCTAGGTAATTCCAAGTGAAAACTTAACCAGCTAACATCAACTTATTACGTCTACAAAAGCATACAAAGAGATAAACGGTACATAGAACCACTTTGATTAAATGGTAGAACCGTTAGGTATATTGAAAAGAAAAGTTTTTTTTTAGAGAGATGCTTGAAAAAATATAGGCATATCTTGTGACATGTGAAATGATATAGTAATATATATTAAAAAATGAAATATTAGGTAAATGTAGGGAAGGCACACCAGTACAAAAGAAGGCTTGATAGTGGAGTAAGGCTGTATATCTGCTCCTTCAGCACAAAATAAGGCTTGATGGTGAAATAATATCGTCTCCCTACTGACATTAGATTTAGAGACAAATCAAGTCTGTATGTCACCTCCTGTAGTACCATTGTCGGTTTTCAAATGGATATTCCCAATGTCACCAGCGTGCGCCAAGCCAATCCAGCATTTCCCAATAAAATTTCAAAATCACCAGAAGTATATGAAAAACAGAAGTCTAACTTTGATATAGCGCGCACAGAAGCACCACTCCCAATGGTCCAAGTGGAGTCACTACAAACAAAATTTACTACCCCATCATAAGAAAGTCATCGATAGAGGTGATCGGCTGACTATTTCAGGTCTCCTTTTCTTCTTTTGATTTGTTGTTCCCTTTTAGCTTATCACCGAACCTCTGGGTGTGGCCTTTCTTGCCTTAATGGTGGAACTCCATATTTTTGTACTTAGATCGGGATCTTCTGCTCTTGTCCCGGCTGCCATTATTTTGATGTTTTTCTGTTCCTCTGTTTCGTTCTCAGCTTTCTTGCATGCTTTCATGGGTAATGTGCTTATCATTGATGTATCTAGTAAATCTGCATATCTGTTCATGCTTGAACTCCAAATCTTTATTTAATTTTGCTATATCTCTTTTGTTTCAAAGATGGGCAAACACATTGATTTTACAAGCAAGAGATCTCTCATTTTGAACCAGTGTTATGCATATTGGTCCGTGTATTGTGTACAATATACTTACTATATCATATGCATGTATATTGTTATGTATTGTATCGTATCGTGTATGATATACTACACTATATCATATCATATAATATATCAGCATGTATTGCGCGATATAGGTTGTATCACATGATACATGTGTGTATCGCTTGTATCGTACATCCTTGGCTTATAAAAATGTCATGGTACTTTTGCTTGAGGGTTGCTCCTGGGCATGGATTAATATGATCTCATCTCCTTTAGGAATAGAGACTTCTTGAAAACTCGTATTATGAAAAAAAAGATATACGATATGATACGGTACTGTAGATATGAAAATTTTATTCCAAAGCTTATGTAGAGACTTCAAATAAACTTCTCAACCTACTTCATTTTTGCGTGAGCGTGCCAGCTATTTTCTAAAACTAGCAAAGTTGTAAATCTGACTTTCTTAGACGATTGTGGCTAAGCGGGATCTTTTCGCCTTAGGCCTTTTTGAACCGATGCTTAAAGGTCAACCTAAACGCTTTGAGGATTTATTTAGACTTGTGTATGTTTTCAAAATTCACTTTGAAAAATGGTTTTCAATCAAATCAAACTCGTGCGCTTAGTCTAGAGATTGAAGATTTTCATGTTCTGAAAACATAAACTTGTTCTATTTTTAGAGCTTGTTTCTCAATTTTTTTGAGTGACTTAGAGATCTCTAAAATTTATAAAACATAAAATAGAATGTGAAGATTCTAAGCCTATTTTTATTTTGTACTTTGGTGCTGTGGATTTGCAGAATTAAATCTACAACAGACCACTGCTTAAGTGTTTCAGGATATTCTGTTATAGAAACACAAAGGCCTAAAGAAACCTTTGTATCTTGTTGCACAGAACTCCAAATTATATGATTTTAGTCTTGCGAGAAAGCTATGGATATCAGATTTCCAATGAGACTAATTTTATCAATTTTGATTCACTACAATCAAAGTTATGGGAATTTTACCCAATCCCTATTACAGAAAAACACACTTTGCAGAAACTGGATCTGATTTTAACCTATCTTTTCCTGTTTTATTCACGATTCTATACGACCCTAAAATTCTTGAAAATTTTATTTCTAGTGGGCTTGCGTGTGCTTCGGTGTCTTAAATTTCAGATAATTCGAAGCAACCGTTTAGCAATGAAAAATAAAATAATAGACGTGTGCACGATATAGAAAAATAGAGTTTCAGTTTTAGAATATATATGCATGCATCCATCTGAATTTAAGAGCCATCCACAACAAAATTAAAGTACATGACTGAAGGAAAATGAACGTAAATATCTATTTTAGCTTAAGCATAGAGGGGATTAGGAGTTATAAGAGTATATAGAATATAGAGAGGTAGAGAAACATGAAAACAAACAAGTAGAAGGCATAAGCATAAACGAAATGAAATGGGCAACACTTCTACTTTATTACAACATGGGAGAGACTGGAGCTCCATTAATACAACTCATTTTCAAATTGAATGTGAAAAAGAGAGTGTTAAGACCAGTAAATGAGAAAGGAAACTTACTCACAAAGCCTCCAAAGGCAAACGGCTCCAAGGAGGGAGGAGACGTTCCCTTTCTTCTTCTTCTCTCACTCTCTCTCTTATTGTAGCACTTCCTCTCTCCTAGACCCTTTCCTACACTTCTCTCAAGCCTTTGCAAGTCCCTTCAATGCCTCCAATAATGGAAAAATGCCCTCCCTTAACCTCCATTTATAGGCCAAGGGAGGGACTGCTAGACCCTTCTTTGATGTGGGTCAATAGATCTTTTCTTGGCTCCAATCCAAAGAGGTTCAAGTGCACATGGTCTTGTGGTCCCCTAGGTCAAAAGGAGTCCAGCACATGCAACCCTTGACTCGGGTGGGTTGGTCCTTGGCTCGAGCTAGCATGGTTTGAATGCAATTGGCTAGGTGTGTTTGAGTGCAATCAGCTAGGTGGTTGGGTCATGGTGGGGTATGACCTCTTGTTTTGGGTCTAGCCAAGGTAGGCTAGGTCTTAGTTGAGTAGGTTTAGCTAATGTGGTTCAGCCAAGCACATTTGGTGAAGATGGTTCAATTCGGTCAAGGTCATAAGAAATATGTTTTGTCAAGTCATGTTTAACCCAAGCTCGTTTAAGTCAAGGGTAGCCCATGGGTCATGGTTAGGTGTGCTCTTTGAGCCAAGTGGGTTGTCGTCATCCATAGCCCCTTCATGTGCGTGGACTAGGAGTCGTCCCAACTGGGTATGGCCTGATTCAATCCAACCGGTGAACCCTGGTGCATCTTCTGGTGTAAGAGATCCATCTTGATTTTGGGCATTTGAGTTGGCCTCTTTCCGTTCCTTGATTTGATCTTGTGTTGGGTCTGGTATTGAATCTTCAGCACTACTTTCGCTCTCTGATCTGTGCCTATCCTTGATTTGATCTGGGCTTTATCCCTATTTATGGTTTCAAATATTTCTTTTTTTATTATTTAAAACAATTTTATTTTAAAATTTATTTAAAAACATAGAGTTTTATCGAAATCTTTAAATATTCTTTTCTTTTGAAAACAACTAAGTTGCATTCCCAATGTTTGTTTGCACGAGCGACCTTCTTTCACCCTGTGAGTTAGTTTTTACCATTTCAACCACTTTAACCCTTTGTTAGGTGTAGGGTGTCAGACCACTTTAACTCTTGGGTGTTGGGTTTTGGACCTTTTTAACTCTTTGATGGGTGTAGGGTCTCGGAATAGGACTATCCTCATTCGGACGAGTTTTTGAGGCCTGATTTAGATTTGATTTATATTTCAAAGGCTTTTGAAAATTTGATATTTTTGCAAATATTTTTGAGTTTGGTTCTCAATGTCTCATTTCTATTTGTTTCTTTGAAAAAAATTGTTTAAAACCATCATTTCTTTAGATGAAATCATTTGAATCGGCATAATGCTGCCAATTTAGGCTTTAGGACAAAGTAGTCATTTTTTTGGCTCTTTGTCAAAATTTGATTTTTCTAAGAGAGGTGCAATTTACCTTTATTTTAAGGTTGTCATAAAATTTTGGTGTAGAAATGAGTTCATTTAAGGTGTTTTTATTTGAAAACACTTAAAAGACCATTGAAAAGGCAAAATTTCTAAAAGATCAAATGTTTTGAGAAAATTTTTGGGTGTTTACAGATTCCCCTCTTTGGCATTAATCCAAATTTATTTGGTTAATGACGAATAACACCCATAAAAAAAATTATTTTTGGAATTCTAGAGTTGATTTGAGTTGAATTAAGATCTCATGAACTTTTCCATTTTTGTTAAGGGATTTATTTCTTGGACTCGGGCTATCCTAATTTCGATGGAAGAGAATTTCTAGGAAGGGTGACTCAACATGAATGATAATCGACCAATGCAAGGATCATATATGCATAAGACCATCTGTGAATGTACATGGGCATGAGATGTATGCAATGGATAATCATGTATGTTTGATGATCTCCACGATTTGTTTAGTGGAGATCTCATGAAAGTTGGCTTCCCTAAGTGGGACGACCTCAATGTTTATTTTCTTGATGCCCTAGATTTTGTAAAAAATTATTTTGAAATTGATACTTTCTTTTTATTTTTATCAAAAGAACTTTCATCTCCTATATTTCCCTTCACTTTGGTTTTAATGCAAAATTACTTGGCAGAGGTTTTATTGTTGGAAAAACTTAACAATATTTCAAAACTCCATTTTCCACACTACAAGACCTAATCCTCAAACAAAATGAGATCCAAATTGGTAGGTTATATTCCTACTTTAGGACCATACTGACAAACTTTTTTTCTTTTGCGATAAGCTATAGGGGTGTGGGATAGAGTTCTCACGATCCCTTCTGAAGCGTCATGTGGTATAAGGCCAAGACATTTTTGATGAAAAATTACTCTTTTTTCGAGCTTTGATTTTTCTTTTTCTTTTCTTTCAAAAGAAACCTCTATATTGGAGGCTTTTTTTTTCTCTTTTTTTTTTAAGAAGACCTCTATATTGGAGGTATATTTTCTTCCCTTTTTTCTTTTTATTTTGACTTTTGCCAATTTTCCTTTTTAAAGAGAATGAAGTGGCAAAAACAGCTTATCCCTCTAGATACTCGGTCTAATCAAGTATGCCCTATTTCATAATAGCACATACAATTTAAAAATATTTTGCTATTTTTGACTAGGCCCTATCTTGTAAAAGAAGGATTTTTGAAATGTTATTTCATGATTTTGAAAACACTCCACTTTTCACAAAGCATTAATCCCTAGTTAAGAGACCTATATTCGACTTGGTCCCTTCTTTAAAAAACTAAAGAACATCCATTTTATAAAAATCATTTCAAAAGAATTTGTGGTAGACACTAAACATCATATCTTTTTTATATTGGGCATTTATAGGGTCTACCATGTTTCTTCCTTAGGCATCAATTAGCCAATATGCATGATGAATTTTCTGTTTTGCCTCCTTTTATGACATGGGGACCTTCCCACTTGGGCCGCCACCTTTTAAGAGGATGTGGGCTTCTTATGGGTGAATGATGTACATGACATGTAAAATGTATTCTATATGAGATGATGAAGATACATAATCTATGAAATGTGTTTAGGGAATGCACTCTACATGCTCCTAGTTTGGTGGAGATGACATGAGAATTCATACACTATGGCCGACCCTATTGTGGCATGTGATGAATGATATTTAGTGTGATAAATGATTCATAAATGCACGATCTTGGTTTTTGGAATGGCTTAGGAATATGCATGATATGATCCTACCCTTGATGTATTTTGGGTATAGGTTTGATTCCTATGTTGGTCACCTTCTAAGGAATTTGAATATTTTCTCAAGTCCAAGACTTTGATGATTTTGAGGAAGTTCATGTAAATTGACATCACTCAAATCATCTCTAAGAGAATTGACAAAAAAAAAATTGAAAAATGGTTTTGATTTTTCTCTTTTTCCTTTTGAATTTTTTTCTCTTTTTAGTTTTTTTCTTTTTCAGATTTTTTTGGATTTTGGGAATAACTTATATGTAGATGTAAAAATTTTATTTCAAAGCCTATGTAGAGACTTAGAATAATCTCTTCAATCTACATTGTTTCTTGCACGAGCGTGCCAACTAGTTTCTAAAACTAGCAAAATTGTAAATCTGACTTTGTAAGGTAATTGTAGCTAAGTGGGATCTTTTCGCCTTAGGCTTTCTTTAACCAATGCTCAAGGGTCAGCCAAGTCAAGTTCCAAAATTCACTTTGAAAGATGGTTTTGAATCAAATCAAACTCGTGCACTTAGTCTAGAGATTGAAGATTTTCAAGTTTTGAAAAACAGAAACTGGTTCTATTTTCATAACTTATTTCTGAATTATTTTGAGTGACATAGAAATCTCCAAAATTCATGAAAACTTTAAAGAACATAGAATAGAATGTAGAGATTCTAAACCTATTTTTATTTTGTGCTTTGGTGTTGTGGATTTGTAAAATTAAATCTTGAACAGACCACTGCTTAGGTGTTTCAGGATATTCTATTACAAAAACATAAAGGCCTAAAGAAACCTCTGTATCTCAGTGCACAAAACTCCAAATTATATGATTTTTGTCTTATTAGAAATCTATGGATATCAACTTTCCAATGAGACTAATTTTATCAATTTTAGTTTACTACAAACAAAGTTATTGAAATTTTACCCAACCCCTATTGTAGAAAGACAGACTGTGCAGAAACTGAATCTGATTTTGACCGATATTTTCGGTTTTATTTGTGAGTCTACATGGCCCTAAAATTCTTGAAAATTTTATTTCCGGTGGGTTTGTGTGTGTAGATTCAGTGTCTTAAATTTTAGATCATTCAAACAGCAGTTTAGTAATGAAAAATGAAACAATAGACGTGTTTAGGATGAAGAAAAATAAAGTTTCAGTTTTCATAATATATATGCATGCATCCATCCGAATTTAAGAGTCATCCATAACAAAATTAAAGCACATGACTGAAGGAAAATGAATGTAAATATATATTTTAACTTAAGCATAGAGGGGATTAGGAGATATAAGAGTGTATAGAATATAGAGAGGTAGAGAATCACGAAAGCAAATAAGCAGAGTTTATAAACATACACGAAATGAAATGGCCAACATTTCTACTTACTATTACAACATATGGGGAGACTCAAGCTTCATTAATAGAACCCCTTTTCAAATTAAATATGAGGAAAAGAATTAAGACCAGTAAAAGAAGAAGAACACTTACTTATCGGCCCTCCAATGGTACACGAAATGAAGAAGGAAGTCGTCCCCTTTTTCTTCTCCTCTCACTCTCCCTTTTCTCTCTTCTCTCTCTCTCTCTCTCTCTCTCTCTCTCTCTCTCTCTCTCTCTCTCTTGTTTTAGCACCTACTCTTTGTCTTGGGCTCCCTCTATACATCCTCCAATCTCTAAGTTGCTGGAAATGAGCCCCCCCTAAGGTGCCTTTTTATAGGCTTTTGGTGGGTCTTGAATTGGTCTTGAATGAGACTTTTGGAACCCAAGTCTTGACCCAACTCTTGGCTAGCCACATGGGCTCACGTGGGCCTTAGAGTGGTCCCTATTGGGTCAAGGTTGGTGGATTAAGCTGGCCAAGATATGTGTGTCCAGCCAAGTGGGTTCGGTTACAATCAGTTAGCATGTGTTGAGTCAAATGGTGGGTTCGGTCAAGCTTAGCCAAGGCATGTTTGGTTAAGGCATGTTCGACCAAGGTTATTTGGTTAGGTAAGGTCAAGGTGACTTGATCAAGATATGTTCAATCAATTAAAAGATAATAGATTGGCTATGGTGGGTTCGGTCGGCCATGTGTACTTGGGCATGATCGGTTGGACTTGGTACAATCTGTTGGCTCGATGATGCGGACTTCGGTCATTTGATTTGAACTTAGGATGTATAACATGACTAGCCCACCACTTGTTTGGTTCAATTTGAGCTTTAATTGACTTGTATTTGAACTTGATCTCGAACCTCCTTTGTCCTATTTTAGTCGTGATCTACTTCATGCTCTTCTTGGCCATTCGGTTCGAACTTGAGGCTTTTAATGAGTTCTAACCTTTATTTGAATCCACCGTGGATGCTTGAGCCAAGTCCCTTTCTTCATGGAGCTTTGCCTAGACGAGTCCTATTGGTCCGATCAAGGTATGTGAGCTTCGCCCAAGTAGGCTTGGTCGTGGCTTGATGCGGGCTTGGTTCAACTGTCATCTTGATCCTCGCTCCCATCCTGATTTGTTCTATCCTTGATTTGATCTGGGCTTTATCTCTTTTCATTTATAGTTTCAAATATTTCTTCTTTCATTATTTAAAACCATTTCATTTAAGATATATTTGAAAATATTGAGTTTTATCAAAATCTTCAAATATTCTTTTCTTTTAGAACAACTGACTTTCATTTCCATTGTTCGTTTGCACGGGCGACCTGCTTTCACCTCGTGAGTTGGTCTTCACCGTTTCAACCACTTTAACCCTTAGTTCGGTATAGGGTATCAAACCACTTTAACCCTGAATGGGTGTAGGGTATCAAATCACTTTAACCCTAGATGGGTGTAGGGTGTCAGACCACTTTAACCTTTGATGAGTGTAGGGTCCCGCAGTAGGACTATCCTCAATCGGGCGAATTTTCGAAGCTCGATTTGATTTGAAATTCAAGGTTTTGGTAAAATTGTCATTTTGCAAATATTTTTTTGGGTTCGGTTGCCAATGTCTCATTTTCAATTATTTCTTTGAAAAATTTTGTTTGAAACCATCCTTTCTTTAGATGAAATCATTTGAATAGGTAGAATGCTGTCAATTTGGGCTTGAGGGCAAAGCAATCATTTTTTTGGATCTTTGTTAAAATTTGATTTTTTTGAGAGAGGTGTTATTTATCTTTATTTTGAGGCTACCACAAAATTTTAGTGCTGAAATGAGTTCATTTAAGGTGTCTTTATTTTGATAACTCTTAAAAGACTCAAAACCGTGATTTTTTTCTTGAAAAGATAAATTTTCTAAAAATCAAATGTTTTGAGAAAAAATTTTGGGTGTTTACGCTATACAATATATACAAAACCCAAAGTTAGCTTTATATTCAAGGAGGGTCTAGGGGTTCGGGTGCATCAAGGATGTGCACCCGGGGTGTGGTTTTTTGTTGATGTTCTTGGTATGGATCGCAGGTGCAACCCAATGTGCCCTTAAGGGTGGAGAATGTACATGGGTTTTGTTAAAACCGATTTTAGAATTTGTACATGCTTTTTGCAAACCAAAAATTTTTGGGATTTTCATCTTTTTCAATTTTTTTGGATTTTTCCAAACAAATACTAGAAGGATAAACATAAAAGACTTTCTTTTTAAAATTTTCAGATTTTTTCAATGTTTTTATATTTTGAAAATTTTCTAGATTTTTTTTGTTTTTTCAAATATATACTTTTTTTAGATTTTTTTCTAGAAAGGAGTCTTCCATCAAACCTATAAAGGAAATACCATGAATTAGACTCTAAACAAGAGGTCTAAGCCATAAGTTTTAGTTTTAGTTGGCTCTAAGGTACCCTTGACCCAATTGGTCTTAGGTGGTAGCTGAGGAGGTATAGAAGGGATGTATCCCAATCCATATTGACCTTGGTTAGGTGTAGGTAGGGCTCTAAGCTACCTTGGCTCTTGGCTCCTAGGCTCTTGTAGGTATATACCCCATGTTCAATAACATATTCCAAGGCTTTTTAAATTTTGAAAATTTTTAATAAAGAGGATGGCCTTGGAATAGTGTATCGTTCATAGCATGGTTATACACTCGAGTTTTCTTTGGTGTATCTAGGAAGTGTATGGCTTGGGAAGGGTTTGACTCGGGTGCCTCTAGGATACATATGACCCTAGACGGTTTGGGATTGATTCTTGGTACAACCCAATGTGCCCCTAGGGGTAGATGGTTTGAGTTTGTGTGGATGATAAGGGAAAGCATGTTTGATCCCTTGCGTTTGTTAAAATTTGATTTTTCTGAGAGGGGTATTTTGAGGCTACCACAAAATTTTGGTACTGAAATGAGTTCATTTAAAGTGTCTTTATTTTGAGAACTCTTAAAGGACCCAAAACCGCGATTTTTTTCTTGAAAAGGTAAATTTTCTAAAAATCAAATGTTTTGAGAAAAAAATTTGGGTGTTTACGCTATACAATACATACAAACCCGAAGTTAGCTTTATATCCAAGGAGGGTTTGGGGGTTCGGGTGCATCAAGGATGCGCACCCGGGGTATGGTTTTTGGTTGATGTTCTTGGTATGGATCCTACGTGCAACCCAATGTGCCCTTACGGGTGGAGAATGTACATGAGTTTTGTTAAAACCAATTTTAGAATTTGTACACGCCTTTTGCAAACCAAAAATTTTTGAGATTTTCATCTTTTTCAATTTTTTTTAGATTTTTCCAAACAAATGCTAGAAGGATGAACATAAAAGACTTTCTTTTTGGAATTTTCAGATTTTTCTAATGTTTTTATGTTTTAGAAATTTTTTAGATTTTTTTTGTTTTTTCAAATATATACTTTTTTTAGATTTTTTCTAGAAAGAGGTCTTCCATCAAACCTATAAAGAAAACACCATGAATTCGACTCTAAACAAGAGGTCTAAGCCATAGATTTTGGTTTTAGTTGGCTCTAGGGCTCCCTTGACCCAATTGGTCTTAGGTGGTGGTTGAGGGGGTGTGGATGGGATGTATCCCAATCCATGTTGACCTTGGTTAGGTATATGTAGGGATCTAACCTACCTTGGCTCTTGGCTCCTAGGCCCTTGTAGGGTGTATACCCCATGTTCAATAACATATTTCAAGGCTTTTTAAATTTTGAAATTTTTTAATAAAGAGGATGGCCTTAGAATAGTGTATTGTCCATAGCATGGTTATACACTTGAGTTTTCTTTGGTATGTCTAGGAGGTGTATGGCTTGGAAAGGGTTTGACTTGGATGCCTCTAGGATACATGTGACCGTAGATGGTTTGGGATTGATTCTAGGTCCAACCCGATGTGCTCCTAGGGGTGGATGGTTTGAATTTGTATGGATGATAAGGGAGAGTATGTTTGATCCCTTGCATTTGTCAAAATTTGATTTTTTTGAGAGGGGTGTCATTTACCCTTATTTTGAGGCTACCACAAAATTTTGGTACTGAAATAAGTTCGTTTAAGGTGTCTTTATTTGAAAACTCTTAAAAGACCGAAAATCACGATTTTTTTCTTGAAAAGATAAATTTTCTAAAAATCAAATGTTTTGAGAAAAAAATTTGGGTATTTACACTATACAATATATACAAACCTGAAGTTAGCTTTATATCCAAGGAGGGTTTGGGGGTTCAGGTACATCAAGGATGTGCACCCGGGGTATCGTTTTTTGTTGATGTTCTTGGTATGGATCCTACGTGCAACCCAATGTGCCCTTACGGGTGGAGAATGTACATGAGTTTTGTTAAAACAAATTTTGAAATTTGTACACGCTTTTTGCAAACCAAAAATTTTTGGGATTTTCATCTTTTTCAATTTTTTTTTAGATTTTTCCAAACAAATGCTAGAAGGATGAACATAAAAGACTTTCTTTTTGGAATTTTCAAAATTTTCCAATGTTTTTATGTTTTGGAAATTTTTTAGATTTTTTTTGTTTTTTCAAATATATACTTTTTTGAGATTTTTTTCTACAAAGGGGTCTTTCACCAAATCTATAAAGAAAACACCATGAATTAGACTCTAAACAAGAGGTCTAAGCCATAGGTTTCGGTTTTAGTTGGCTCTAGGCACCCTTGACCCAATTGGTCTTTGGTGGTGGTTGAGGGGGTATGGATGGGATGTATCCCAATCCATGTTGACCTTGGTTAGGTGTAGGTAGGGCTCTACCTTGACTCTTGGCTCCTAGGCCCTTGTAGGGTGTATACCCCATGTTCAATAACATTTTCCAAGGCTTTTTAAATTTTGAAATTTTTTAATAAAGAAGATGACCTTGGAATAGTGTATCGTCCATAGCATGGTTATACACTCGAGTTTTCTTTAATATGTCTAGGAGGTGTATGGCTTGGGAAGGGTTTGACTCGGGTGCCTTTAGGATACATGTGACCATAGATGGTTTGGGATTGATTCTAGGTGCAACCCGATGTACTCCTAGGGGTGGATAGCTTGAGTTTGTGTGGATGATAAGGGAGGGCATGTTTGATCCCTTGCGAAGTGAAAAGGTATGGACTCCAAGGGAAATCATGGTCGGTCCTTTGGGTGGTTTAGAGATGTTCAAGGAAGACATGGCCGTAGGCTTGGGTTTATGATACAAACTTAGGCTCAAAGAAATTTTTTTGTTCATGATAGGGTTAGGTGTACTTAGGATGCCGATGCATGCCTTAGGAGTAACCATGTCTACCATGTTTTGATTTTTATTTTGATCTTGTTTTTCTTTTTAAAATTCTTTTTGTTGGTGCGGGATATTCGGTACACCTTTAAAATCCATATTCTTTGGCACATCTCTTGGGTTTATGGGTGCATGAGTGTGATTTGATGTATCAAATGCATATGAATGATTTATCGACCTTAAACTAAGAAGGGGAGGATCGAGTAGGGGAAAATGAGTTTCAAACATACCTTTTTCAAACTTGTCTACCTTTTCATAGTAAGAGCAAGCTTCCTTCCAAGCGTCCTAAGGTGGCTCTAGCTCATGCATGACTTCGAGCTCCCGTTACTTTGCGAGGTCTTAGATTTCTTCCTCTAAGCCTGTATATGCAACACCCATTCTTTTATATGTTTTGTGAAGCATGTGAAGTCGTGCTCATGGAAATGGAACCCATTGGAGCGAATGTTTGTAAAAAATATAAAGGACTTGAGTTAAGTGATTCTCACGCCCCTTTCCGCTTATATGGCTAGAAATGTGGATTTCACTTTCAATTTTTGGAATTTCAACCTTTGCAACTTTTTGCTTTTCAAATCTTTTTTATTTTTGAAGATTTTTCAGATTTTTCTTTTCAATAAAGAATTTTTTTCGTTTTTTAATAGAAAAAGGGGTGTTTAATGATTAACAAGGTTAGATGATTTGATATCAACACTTGCTGCATTTGTGACCTCATTTTCTTCATCAAATTTTGGGCTCAATTTGATTTTTCGGGTATAGTTTTTCTCTCAATATACCCGAGATGATTTTTCATGAGAATGATGTACCATAACCTTTTGACTTAGGGCCTCAATTTCCCTTCCAAGTTTCATTACTTTTTTCCTCAAAGAGGCAAGCTCTTCATCTCGTGTTTTAGAGGATTTTTTTGTGGTTTTGAAAAACCAATTTGGAAAATGTGATGAGGTTTTCCTTGACATGGAATCATCTAAACTCGACATTATTTCAAAATCAACTTTTGCACAAAAGATAGATTAAGAACAAAAGATTTTCGAAAAAGTAAATTTAAAAGCCAACACCAAATCAATCAACCCTCAATGACTTGAATCCCATCGGGCATGCCAATTCTTCATATATGAAAATTTTATTCCAAAGCCTATGTAGAGACTTGAAATAAACTTCTCAACCTACTTCGTTTTTGGGCGAGCGTGCCAACTAGTTTCTAAAACTAGCAAAGTTGTAAATTTGACTTTGTGAGGCGATTGTGATTAAGCGGGATCTTTTCGCCATAGGCCTTTTTGAACTGATGCTCAAGGGTCAGCCTAGAAGCTTTGAGGATTTATTTAGACTGGTATATGTTTCAAAAATTCACTTTGAAAGATGATTTTGAATCAAATCAAACTCGTGCGCTTAGTCTAGTGATTGAAGATTTTGAACTTCTGAAAAATAGAAATTGATTCTATTTTCACAGCTTGTTTCCGAATTTGTTTGGGCGACTTAGAGATCTCCAAAATTCATGAAAAATTTAGAGAATATAGAATAGAATGTGAGATTCTAAGACTATTTTTATTTTCTGCTTTGGTATTGTGGATTTTCAGAATTAAATCTAGAACAGACTACTGCTTAGGTGTTTTAGGATATTCTGTTACAGAAACACAGAGGTCTAAAGAAACCTCTCTATCTCGGTGCACAAAACTCTAAATTATATGATTTTTATCTTATTGGAAAGATATGGATATCATATTTCCTATGAGACTAATTTTATCAATTTTGGTTTACTATAAATAGAGTTATGAGAATTTAACCCAACCTCTGTTACAGAAAAACACACTCCACAGAAACTGGATATGATTTTTACCGATATTTTCCTATTTTATTCACGAGTTTACACTGTCCTAAAATTCTTGAAAATTTTATTTCTAGTGGGCTTGTGTGTGTAGATTCAGTGTCTTAAATTTCAAATCATTTGGTAGCCATTTAGCAATGAAAAATGAAACAATAGACGTATGCAGAATAAAGAAAAACATAGTTTCAGTTTTAAAATATATATGCATGCATCCATCCAAATTTAAGAGACATTAACAACAAAATTAAAGCACATGACTGAAGGGAAATGAATATAAATATCTAGTTTAACTTAAGCATAGAGGAAATTAGGAGTTATAAGAGTATATAGAATATAGAGAGGTAGAGAAGCATGAAAACAAACAAGTAGAAGGAATAAGCATAAACGAAATGAAATGGGCAACTCTTCTACTTTATTACAACATGGGGGGATACCGGATCTACATTAATACAACCCATTTTCAAATTGAATGTGAAGAAGAGAGTGTTAAGATTAGCAAATGAGAAAGGAAACTTACTCACAAAGCCTCCAAAGGCAAACGGCTCCAAGGAGGGAGGGGATGTTCCCTTTCTTTTTCTTCTCTCACTCTCTCTTTTCTCTCTTTTCTCTTTCTCTCTCTTGTTGCAACACTTCATCTCTCTCCTAAACCCTTTCCTACACTTCTCTCAAGCCTTGGCAAGTCCCTTCAATGCCTCCAATGCTGGAAAACGCCCTCTCTTGACCTCTATTTATAGGTTAAGAGAGGGGGTGCTAGACCCTTCTTTGATGTGGGTCAATCAATCTTTCTTTGGCTTCATCTTGGCTCCAATCCAAAGAGGTCTAGCTGCACATGGTCTTATGGTCCCCTAGGTCAAAAGGAGTCTAACACATGCAACCCTTGACTCGGGTAGGTTGGTCCTTGGCTCGAGCTAGCATGGTTTGAATGCAATCGACTAGGTGTGTTTGAGTGCAATCGGCTAGGTGGTTGGGTCATGGTGAGGTATGGCCTCTTGTTTTGGGTCTAGCCAAGGTAGGCTAGGTCTTAGTTGAGTAGATTTAGCTTGATGTACATATAAACGGGAGGGAACAAAATTAGGCTACATTGAAGCATGTGGGCTGAGAACTGAAAATCGTGTGATGCAGGACGGAAAATCACATGGGTAAGCAGATGGACATTCTCCACATCATGTTGTGTGCAAGTGCAAGCTGTGCGCATGCTCCACCCACATTTTGAAGATCCAACAGGCAGTCCCACTGCATCATAACACCAGAGACAAAACACGTGGGTAGTGGAATGTTACATTGCATTATGATTGTCCATATATTACCATACGACTTGATGCAATTTGTTCTGGGTCTTCCAGAGGCATGAGCAAAGATAACAATTAAGGAGCTGCTGGCTAAGCTAACTTGGGCCATTTGCGGGTGCTTCGTCTGTGCCTCACAATTCATTCGGTGCACAGGCATCCTGATATAGCACCTAAGAACTACCAGCTCCATAATTGCTGTCTTAGCTCATGCCCTCGTAAAGAAAAGAGCATACTTCGTCAAGACATGAACATCTAACTACAAAATGTTCATACTGACAATACATGTGATTAGACACTTACCATACTTGGTTTTGTGATGCTGCGAATTGTTAGAGAAGGTGAATTAATTGATTGGATCTTCATACAGACACAAAGTCCCACCAATATGTTCCCAAACAATATCTTTGTGTCTTGCAACCAATGCCAGCACATTATCTCCTTGCCCATATGGTATGTGGCCCACATCACATGATTCTCTAGTCCCACTTGTCCTCTGATGTAAATGAAGACAACTCAATTTCAATTCCATCTTCCTCTATATATAGGTGCTGAATAAATCGAAGTTCATCATCAACACAAACACATCAGCATTGCATCCAAGGGCGGCTACATTCACTTTGCTTCCTTACACCATTTACAGAGCAACTAAGCCATATTCATCTTCTTCACCACTACTCAGAGAAAATAATCAGCACCAAGAGGTTAGCGGAGATGGCCAGGAAATGGCAGAGGATGGCCCTAAGGGGAAGGAAAAGGATCTCTTCTGGCGGTCTACAGAAGAGTAAAAGCAGAAGAAAAGCAGCTGCAGTGGCAGAGAAGGGTCATTTTGTGGCCTATGCTGCAGATGGAAAAAGATACATGCTTCCATTGGCGCACCTTCAAAAGCCAATATTTCAAGAGCTGTTGAAGATGGCAGAGGAAGAATTCGGCTTGGACCTTGATTCTGCAATAATACTCCCTTTTGACTCTCTACTGATGGACTATGTCACCTCACTTTTGCACAAAGACTTGAGTATGCTAATGGAGGACGCATTGCTGGTATCATTAAGCAGCAGCAGATGCTTGTCATCCTCCGAGTTACCTCGAAGCCACCCTTGCCATCATCTAACCCTTGAGGGATTCTGATAAGAAGGGCCATTGTTCTGTGGACTGTTAATATTTAGAGACCACATACTTGTACATAGAAATTTTGAATTCAATACTATTTGTCTGGCAATCAAGCCTTCGGTTACTATGCTTTTTAGCATTTTATCTTGAATACAGTAAAGCAGCCCTTTTAACAAATGAATTGAAGGTCCTCCTTGTTACCAATTTAAAACCAATATCCCCGAGAACTCTTATATGCTTTTCATGGCTTGTATGAACTGCCAGAAAGGCTGAGAGGCTGGTGTTGTGTTCACTATTTCTATATACGCTTTTACCAATCGTCCAGTTGAAAACTCCGGGGAGATTTTATATTCTAGGCACGAGACTAAAAATACGAAAATCGGGTTTGTAATTGAATCTTTGAACTATCATGCTGTACGTGAGATGATTGGAGCTCTGACTGCGTGATCATTGAATCATGAAAGCAGAATATTAAGATTAAGTATTGCAAAGGGCAGATTGCATCAGAAATCTGGCCTTAATTTGTGTCCCATATCTTCGTCTACACCTATGTATGTCAGCAAATGGTGGTTCTTTCTCGAATCTCAGTTGGCTCGCTACAAACCATGCTTTTACTCCATCACTTGGTCAGAGTTTACCGAATTACTGTAGGGTTTGGTGTGGGTCTGAACACAATGGAAATATCACCGCAGTAACTAGATGTGAATATACCAGTAGCATGTGCCTGGTTCTGCGGCTCACCTTGTCTTGTTTAACCTTATCTATTTATGAAGGTTTCAGTAGTTCCTAGAAATACAGCCGTGATCCGAATTTTGTGTAGCTTGAGTAAGATTAAATAAGTAACCAAGCAAAATGACTAATAATGTTAAACATCTTAGTTGTTCTTCCTTTTGATAATCACTTGATTTAACAATTTCTGATGGACCCCAAATACTGGTCAGGCTTTTAGACCCATTGCCTTTGGAGCAGCTGCCATCTATTCTTTATCTTCTGGTTCCACTTCTACCTCTCCACCACATATCGGGAGGTAAAACTTCGTAGGATTGTCTTCCGAACCTCTTTAGAAGAATAGAAGGGCGTTGATTCAAAGAAGGTGAGATCGATGAATACATATATTTTTCGATGAATTGCATCATAACCAGTGTTGTCTGATGCGTGTCGTATCGTGTATCGCTGGGCTCCACGATACAGGCATATCGTATCGTATCGTATCGTATCGTATCATACTTTAATATTAAAATAATATAAAATTTAATTAAAAATTAATAAAAATTAGTAAAAAATCAGGAAAAATCTGATAATTGCTTTAAATTCATATAATGTAAGTTTAGTATAGATTGAGCATTTAGCATTGAACAATTGCATCCAAATTTTCATATTTTGAATCCAAAAAATAAAATACAGACATAGTTTATAGTACACTACAGTTACATATCATGCTACATTTTACAAATTGTAATCAGGATCATCAACTAAATAATCTTCATCTTCTCCTTGTTGCAGATCCTCATCATCATTAGCCACGCCCACACCTTCTTCTTCAAAATCAAATTCTTCATCTCCATAATGTTGTTGCGCTCCTTCCACATTAATCCACGCAACGTCTTCTTCTGTTAGGAGGGCATTTTCTTCAGTGTCTTCCATAACCCAATCTTCTAATATATCAAAATTATCCAAACTTATTGGATCGAACTGACTTTCTTCTCTATTTACTTTTTTTAATTGCCTACAACACAAACAAAGATAAACAATTAGTAAGTAATATTAACAATTGAAAATTGAAGTTAAATAATATTGAATTGAAAATTTGAAAGTAATACAACATTACCTTTCACGAAGGCTCATGTTACAACGAATATAAACCAAATCATTAAGCCTTTTGTGTTCCAACCTGTTGCACTTTTTTGTATGGATGTGTTCAAAAATACTCCAATTTCTTTCACAGCCTGTTGCACTACAGGTTTGGCTTAAGACTCTAACTGCAAAATCTCTAAAGTTCGGACAATCACTTCCAAACCTGTTCCACCAAACATCTGTAAAAAAAATATAAGCATTAGAGACATAATAATCCACAGTAATGTAAGATGCAACTTAAATATGAAAATAAACAATGTACCTGGATGCATCGTAGAGCGGTTGCGAATTGCAACAGGCAAACCCATCAAGTGAAGAGCATTATCATATATCTCTATCTCTTGATGTATCGCATCTACTATGCTCTCATCAGGGACTAATCTGTCGATGCATTCAATGATTCCTCGATTAACCTCACCGTCCCTTTTAAAGGTTGTTGAGTACCTCAATGATGGGTTTAGATAGTAAGCTGCTGCATGAATAGGCTGATGCAATTGTTTATTCCATCTACTATCAATTATTTTTCACACGGGCACATAATCTCTTTTTTTTCCATTAAAGTTATTTCTGATCACTTCTTTTGCCCTGTCCATGGCTTCATAAAGGTAGCCCATAGATGGTTTCTCCTTGCTGTCAGTCAATCTCAAAACTTTCACTAAAGGACAAGTAATTTTCAATAATCTGATACATGCATTCCAAAATGAACTTCTAAAAACCGTTTCTGCAATCTCATTTAACTTTATGTTCCTTCTGTTTTGAGGCAACTCTACAAAATGTTGCCACTCATCTGAGGAGAACATTCTCTTTAAAGCTTGCTTTTGTCTCACAATACTCTGTACAGATAAGAAATTTGTTGTGAACCGAGTTGTAGCTGTGCGAAGAAGCACTACACCTTCTGTGTATCTCCTCATCATACACAAAACAAATGCATGGTTGTAAATGAATTTTGTAATATCTTGGCAACACTTAGTTGCTGCCTTTATTTCATCCATCTCACCAATGTCCTCAAGGATGAGATCTAAACAATGGGTTGCACATGGTGTCCAGTAGAAAGTCCCATAAATATCAGCTAACTCCTTTCCAGCCGCTTTGTAGTTAGTTGCATTATCTGTAATCAATTGGACTACATTTTCTAGCCCAACCTCCTATATAACCTTATCAAATTCCTCTCGTAAGATCTTTGCAGTGTGCCTCTCCTCTGACATATCTAGAGATCTCAAAAATATGAGTCCTTTAGGACAATATACAAGAAAGTTTAGCAATGTCCTTCCTCGCCTATCGGTCCATCCATCTACATTGATAGTGCATCCTGTTTCCTTCCACGATTGTCTCAAAGTCGAACAACATTGTTGCACTTCAATCACGGTCTGATCTAATATCTTCCCTCTCAACTTCTAATAAGAGGGCATCTTGTATCCTAGACTAATGTTAGCAGTTGCATCTGCCATTGCTTGAAAAGGAAAACTATTTGCTGCATTAAATAGAATGTATGCATCATAAAATCATCTGCCCACTACAAGGTCTGCTTGATCATGCAGTTGTTCTGAAGCCATAGCAACACGAATTCCTGGCTGAGCACCAGGTGTAGTAGAAGGAGGAAAGAACAAATGTATGCTAGAAGAAGAAGCTCTTCATCTACTCCTTCCTGAACTTCCATTTCTACCACCTCCAAAGTCTTTAGCTGCAACCCTCTTTTCTCTGCTAGGTGCTCGCGAACTGCTACTACTAATATCTGTTCTAGTATCTGAATGCAAACTATAAGTGAATTCAACTCCAGTGGCGGTAGCATCATCAGCTTCTTCACACATCTGAAAATCATCCTTTTGTTGTCTCCTTTCCTGTATGCTCTCAATCATCTGCAAGCATTGCCATTTAATACCTTCTGGCACACTTCTAACTCTGCCTGTACATGGAGCAACTTCTTTCCTGGTTCCTGCTAGGTGATGTTTCAACCTTGAAATTCCACCACTAACTACCTTTTCACAAAATAAACATCTGATTTTTAACCTTGAACCCTCAACTGGTATACCCCACTGCCATGCCAGATCATCAGACTTTGAATGAGAGTCTCTACCACCCCTTCCTGTCATCTCAATGGAGTACTTTAATTCAAACAAAAAGCTGAAAATAAAAGTACTTCGTAAATCCCCCAATCTTCAAATAACACTCAAATCGAGTGTCTCCCACTTCATGAATGCAATAAAAATCATATACACACACTTAATAACTTCATATTTTGTCATTAAAAAAAAAACTGAAATAACACAAAAAACAATAAATATAAAGGAAAAAAATAGAAAAAAATTAAAAATATACCAAAATCCGAGTTTGGAGGCTTGCACGAACACCGTAGGGCACGATTTTAGAGCTTTGAACACTAAGGAGGCGAAAACCGGCTCTTAGGGAGCTTGAGGAACCTAAGAGGAGAGAGGAAACTCGCGAAAAATCACGGGTTTCAGTCGGCCCGGGACCCTTTATAAGGGTCCTAGGGCGTATCGTCCGTATCATACGATACGGGCAATACACACCGTATCGTGCGATATGCCCGCACCTGCGATACGGGCCTCCATATCGTATCGTGGTGGCCCACGATACGATACGGTGCGATACGGACAACACTGATCATAACATTTGTATCCTTTTTGTGAATTGCAGTATCAAAAGAATATACACTTTATGACCCTAGGGTCAAGTTTATCCAAGTTAGATAGGTGAATATGAACATACCATGTGCACCCAAAGATACATGAAATAACATTAAAGCTTTTCAACTCTCGAGTGAGAACTCTTAGAGGACTGGTACCACTAAGGATTGTGCTTGACATCCTATCAATCAAATAGGTTGCGGTTAAAACTACTTCACTCCAATACATTTTTGTTATGTTACCACAATGAGGAGTGTACAAGCTACTTCTAACATATGTCTATTTTTTCTTTCAACGATTATTTTATTGGGAGATATTGAGACAAGTTATTTGATGAAGAATATCTTGAAAACGAAGATATTATTTTAATTATCAACTCATATATTCTCTCCAATTGTCAGAACGAAGTATTTTTATAGAAGAATTGAAGTGAGTAATGATAAACTTGTGGACAATAAGAAAAATAGTTGAAACTTTAGCTTTGAATTTCATTAAGTAAACTATAGAAAGTTGGGTGAATTAATTGACTAGGGCCCCAAACATCTGAATGGATCAACTCAAAAGGTTTTGACTTTCTAGATTGACTAATAGAATAAGGAACCCTTTAATGTTTAGATTGCGGAGAGACATCACATTCTAGGGATACATTATTTGACTCTAGAAGTAAACTAGGTATTACATAACTGATTTTGGACACTAGTAGATGTCCTAGCTAGGCATGCCACAATTTGAATCTCTACTTCACTGGTTGTCGTAGTTGAAGTAGTGAATGAAGACCTACCAACTAAGTACTCGTCCAAGATGTATAATACTCATCACACGCTATCATGACCAAAGACCTTTCCCGTCTTTAGATCCTAAAAATACAAGCAGAAGGAAAAAATGTGATAGAGAAATTTAAGGATTTTATTAAAGAACTAACAGATAAGAGATTAACAAGAAAACTGGAAACATTGAGTGCAAATGATAAGTTGGCTAATTTGGTTTGCACACTACTTTTGCCAATCAGACATGTTTGAGATCCATCTACTAGTTTAATAGGTTTCTTGTTTTAAAGTAGTCGATATTCTGAAAAATAAGATTTGTCTCCTACCATATGATATGTTACTCTAGAGTCAACAATCCATACTTGAGATTGAGAAAGGGAAGATATTTAAACCTTAGCCAAATATGATGTTTGAGCCATAGTATCTCCAGAGGTCAACACCTGAGCAATGCCATTGATCCTCGATTCTAGATCTTCTATCCTTTTCATCAGTTCTTGAATATTGTCTAAGTTAGGTGGGTTACTTTCTGAAACATGAGCATAACTGCTTCAATTTTTTTATATAATCTGGCTTTCCAATTAGATCTCAACATTGATCTTTGGTATGTCGTGGCTTCCCACAATGAGTGTACTTCAATTTTTCTTTATCATCATAAGAGGATCTACCAGGACCTCTAAAGCTATGATCCCCTCTCCCAAGTAAGGGCTGAAATTCAGTCTTTCCAAGAAGAGCATTTTGATCTACATTAACAATATTTTCTTTCTCTAATCCTCTTCTATCTTCTTCTCTAAGTAACAAGAAATACATTGTTCCAAGAGGAGGCAATTCTTCTTGACCAAGGATATTTACTTTCACAACTTTATATTAAGGATTTACTCCCCAAAGTAAATCAAGCACATAGTTTTTTTATTATGTGTTCTTTTTTTTGGAGCAGTCTGAGCACTTTATAGTAGTATAAAACTGTAATTCATCTCAAAGGCCCTTGAGATTTGTTAGCAGCCTAGGTATGGATCAGCAGTGACTAAAATGAAAATGAAGTTGAAAACCACATTCGCTTAACTCAACGTAATTACGATGTAAATTTGGGATCAATATGTCCTAGGCACATCTTATGATGAAGTAAAGCTACTTCATGATTCATGATGTGGACTTGGGTCTGTTCTTTTTACAAAAAGTCTTTTAATCTCGCCACAAGGGTCGACCTTAGCACTAGCAATTTCTCTCATTATTTAAAATTTGTAATTTCTACACATTTAGGAAGAGAGGTGAGCTTTGAGAGAGGGCTTTCTTGTGGTTCGGGTAGGGATATCTGTTGGCTTAGGTTTCCTAAGGATGACTAAGTTTGATTGAATCAGCTTGTTGGGCAAAGCTAGTGGGTTAAGTTTGCAAAGACTAAGTGGGTCTGGTTTTAGGTTACATAGGGGGCAATTGGGTTGATTTACTAGAGATTGAGGAAGATGTGATTCACTAGATATTGGGCACGGTTTGGATTAGGGACTCGTTAAGTTGGTTTGGTTAAATTGCTTGAGGTTCAACAACTAGGAACTAATATGAATATGAAGGAATGATAATGCAAGAATAAGAATATATATAATATGCGCTAACTTTTTAAACTGGTAACTCGTACCCAGAACAAAATAAATGTCAGAGGCACTTTATGATTATAACGAACTAAGATGATGAGATGAATGATTATGATTACCAAATATGCACCAAAGTGAAATTAACAATGTGAATCTATAAACTAACGCACATTAGATTATAATTACCAAATATGGGAGACGATCGAATATGACTAAAAACTAGGAATGCTGAAATAACTATAAGATCTATGACTAGAAGGATTAATAGGAAACTATAATAGAACTATTATTTAGGGTTGACGATTGTGAGACTAATGCAAAGTTAATTAACTAGATAATGAATGAAAAAAATATGATAACTTGATTGCCTTTTGACAGAATACCTCCTCTTTTTGATTGATCACACTCACAAGCACATCAACAAGAGAAAGAGAAGAAGATAACTTGATTACTTGAATTGTTGGAATTTTAGTTTAAAAATTGGAAAACAATAAATATACCTCCTTCTTTGATTACATGTATTTCGTTACTTGTGCAATGCCATCTCTTCATTGCTTTTCACTTTTTCATAAAAAGGGCAGATGCTTCGAAATATGATAATTATTTGGAAATTTCGTTTATGATTTTTTTTAAAACCAAACCGAACCGAGAACTGAACTTTTTTGAAATGCTAAACCGACACCTATTAGGATTTAACCAAAATGCAATTTTCAGTTTGATTGAATTTGTTAATTGGTTTAAAACCGAATTGTGCTCAGCCATACCTGGAATAAGCAAAATTAAAATCGGTTTCTTATCTATCTGAGTTACCTGAAAAAAAGGGAGAAAGTTGGTTGACATGCATTTTACATGACGTAAATGACATGACACAAACACAACCTGGAAACGAAATCGCCACCCAAATTACTTGTAAAGTTCGTAGTTTCTTCTAGGGTACATTTGAGTTGAGGGAAATCAAGTTGAGTTTGGGTTGACTTGCTTTTGACATGAAACACACAGTGACATGACTTTGAGCACTATCGAGAATATGAAATGGTTAGCGATTTCAGGTGCGAAAAAGACACGAAACACATCTTAGAAAACGACGTTGCCATCCGTAGCTCCAACCAAAGCGGGTCTGACCCATTACACCATACCCGTCGGATACCTATCATACTTCAGTCTCACTGATTTGCAACTCGTGTCCTGTCCCTTCGTAACTGAGTGAATTTCACCCCGTGCCCTTGTGACGGCAACAACAAAGGCTTCCGACATTCTACGTGTACTGTAGTGAGTTGGGTGGTCTCGATCCAGACTTCACTAGATCCAAATCCTCCTAAAAAGGGCAAGTACAGCCTTGCTATGCAGAGACAGCAATGACTGTCAATGCACAACCATTTTGGATTTGAATGGCCTTCAAAAGAGGCCTTCACGGTGGAAAGTGTTGAGACAGATTGGGCCAGCTTCTAGAGAAGACGATTACGCTGAGCATCGATGAAAAAATCGATCGGAATCTGGTGAGTTTACCTATTTTTTAGATTTTTGTTTTTTTTCAATTATTTATGAAAAACTTGTTGATAATCATCATTTTGGGCTTGGATCGAAGCATTGAGATAAAATAAAGGGTTTTGGCAGGTTTGAGTAAGTCGTGGGTGTCGATTTGGCTAGGAAATGGTTATGGTTCGTCGGATTTTTTATTTTCTGTAACTTGTCCTTTTATTTCCGTTTTCGACGAAACGCCACCACCGGTGGTTGTTCTTAGGCTTGGTCGAAAAAGGACAGGTAGACGAAGAGTAGGTCACCTTTGGTGGCTTTAATCGTCGCTGAAAACAGGTGAAATCGATGCCGAAAAGTCATGGGAATCGACCCTTTTAGGCGTGTTCCATTTTTATGTCGTCATGTCCGAAATGTCATGAGCCAACACGGATTTGTATCGTGTCCTCGTGTGCATGTTAAGAACCAATTTTGTGTCAAAACAGACTCTATGTCAGGTTATGTATTAGAAATGGGTTAGGTTTGGGTCGTGTCTTGAAATAAGTTTTTGGGTTAAAAATATGACCCATGTCAGTAGTTACAGATTCTGTATTGACACAGTGATATAGGATACCTACTGTGTTACTAAAATTGGATCGGATATGAATCTAGGTATCAGTTCGAATCCCAGATAACTTAAACGGATCCAAATTGGGTTTTGGGTGACTTTAGGGTCATTTGAAATCCAATTTGGATACGGTTTGTTGCATTAGATTCGTAGTTAAATAAATTTTAATATTTTAATTATTTGTAATTGTTTAGAGATTAAAATTAGAGGATGTGATGGTGATAAGAGTGGTCCAGCAGTTTGGGGACTCAATCTTAGCATTTCTTTAGGTAGGAGGTTATGCATTCTTTTACAGAATCATGTTACAAGTGATTTTCTTGTTTTATATAGATTTAAATATGTATAATTAATAAATATTTTATTTATGTTTATGAAATGATATTCGCAATTATGGGTTATTTGGTATGCTTTTGAAATAGAACGTCTTTATGACATTGGTTGATAAAGAGCATGTTTTGATATACATGTGTTGTATGAACATGATATTTAAATGTTGTATGGATATGTATTTGATTTTGGATATGCGTGGATGTGGATGTGATTTATGAATGTGATAAACTATAATTGGTTTTAGAGATGTAATGATGTGTGAATATACGAGTCGTACTTGTGTGGATTGTGTGGGGTCTCTAGGGACTTACAAGTACCTCGGGTGATCCAGCTTGGGGCGAATACAGGGTGTGTTCTTGGGCACTCTACCGTGAGAGTCGATGTGATTACATCATGACGGGGTTACCGAGGTCATGTTAGGGAGGGTCAGACGACTCCCATGGCCTTTGGGGTAGACATAGTATAGGTTGTAATTATCGTAACTAATGATGTATGTATGTGAATGTGTGCATATAAATTTGAGATCATGATTTAAAGGTGAAATTGTGCTTTGTTATAAAATGATTGTGAAATTGTGCATGCTTTAGTTTGATTTCTGTCTAAAGATATTTAACCTCCTTACTCAACTATACGTAAGAGCTCACCTCATTATTTTACAGCTCATTCTAAAGCTAGCACTTCGAAGGCACATAGAGTAAAGTAGGAGTTAGATAGAGCTGCATTTTTATTTTAGATGGTATGGTAAGTGTTAAACGATTTATAAAATCTTATTATTTGAGGTTATTATTAGATGGACCCTACATTATTTTATGCGTGTGGTTTACAACTACTATATTAATATTTATTTTAGTTAGATTTTTCATTGAGTTTTAATTAAATTAGTATTGTATTTGGTTACTGCTCACCATCACGCCCGTGCGAGAAGCGACAATGTGGCATCAACTCGTGTCGGGTCGTGGTCGCGACCCGAGTGAGTGTGCCAATTTGGTATCAGAGCGTAAAGTTGTTAAAGTATATTTAATAGCAAGTTAATTATCAAAATATAGTATCATATTTATGTGTAAGACTTACGATGATTGGATTTGAATTTAACTCCGAGCATTATAGGTGATGCTAATGAGGAAATGTCATCATACGAATCTACTACGGTAGTTAGGGCATCATCAGGAACACCAAAGGGACCTCTAATGCCACCACATATTCCACTTCTACAAGGTGGTTAGGATATTGCAATATTACGTAGTTAGATAATTAACTTATTGCAACACGTTTCGAGGGAATCTATTGTAATCATTGAATACTTAACAAAGAATAGTTATAAAGAGTTTAAAGGAGCAATTACAGATCTGTTGGAACCTTATCAGTAGATTGATAAATTGGAGAACACTTTCGACATACTGGCTCATATCGATGAGGAGAGGAGGGTGGAGTTGGCATCTAGTTTGTTCGAAGGAAATGCAAAAGAATGGTGGAGAGTACAAAAAAGGACACGTAACACTCATTGGACTTGTTGGACTTGGGAGAGAAGGCATTCTTCAGTCACTTCTTTTTACATAATAATCGGATGCGCCTAAAACTTGAGTTCAATCAACTACATAAAGACAGCCTGACAGTTAGAGAATATATAAACCAATTTCTAAGGTTGTCGCAGTTTATCCTTGTATGGTAATTCTTGAGAAGCGAGCAAATAAGTATTTCTACAAACTTTTCAATCCAATCTGTAAGTCACTAAGAGGAAAGATATATGATGAGTTGTAAGTTGTTGCTACCTTTATGGAGATAGATATGTTGCATTATAAGGGTAAGAAGAGGTCAAACGAATAGACTTTTGACAACTCACATGAAAGAACTAAGAAGAGTAAACCAAGCCAAGCTCATCAGTGGACTAACAAAGGTAGTTAGTCTCAAGCGAGCAATGGGCCTTCACAAGAACAGAGCAGCCAACAAAATCATGGGATCACCTATTATTACTATAGAGGCACGGGATATAGATCTAGAGATTGTTCTTAAGAGAATAACTTTAAGCAAGGTTAGACTTAGACATTCAACAGTGTATAGAAGAAAAACATGATAGGTCGTTGTTTCATATGTAAAGAGTTCGATTATCGTAAGATTGATTATCCATGAGCTGCGTATTATCCTTCTTCTTCAATTTAAGGAAGCACCATGAGGCCTCCTCGTCCTCCATTATCTATTCGTCAGCAAGGACCACATCGATTGCCTCCACCTCAAGTAGCTAACTAGGGACATATCTATGCTTTAGAGGGTCGAGAGTCTGATACCTCTCATTTGGTTATTAGTACCTTATCTGCTTGTGGTATGCTCGTGCCTGTTTTGTTTATCTCTAGTGCAAAACATTATTTTTTTTGCCTATTTTTATAAGTCGTACGGGTTTGGACCCGAAACTATTAGAGAGATTCTCTATATGTTTCCCTAATGGTGATGTTATTGTGTCGCATCAGATTTTGTGAGATTATTCTATAATGGTTGGTGATCATGATTTGAGAGCCAACTTGATTTTGTTTAGGATTTTGAACTATAATGTAGTTTTGTGTATGTATTGGTTATCTAAGAATCATGTTGTAATTAATTGTAAGAAGCGAGAAATCACTTTCTGTATCCCTCAGGAGACCACTTTTGTTTTCAAGGTCAATGAAAAGAGAATCTGATATCTTTTATATTTACTCTTCAGGCGTACAGTTATATACGAAACGGATGGAAAGGATGCTTAGCATTTGTTATGCAGTCGGGTACTGAAGAGAAGTTATTAAATAGTATCACTTGTCGCCACGAGTTTCCTGCAGATTTTTCCCGACGATGTACCGGGTTTGCGACCTGAAAGTGAGATCAGAATTCTACTATCGATCTTGTACCGAGAGCAAGTCAGTTAAATTTGTTCCTGGCCGTATTTCGTATGTCACCGACTGTCACCTGTGAGTTAGCAAGAGTTGAAAAAACGGTTAGAGGAGTTGTTGGAAGAAGCAGTTTGTGAAGACCTAGTGTTTCACCTTGGAGGAGCACCTACAGTGTTGTTGGTTAGTCAAAAAGAGAATGATGGAACTTCACGCCTTTTGTGTGCCAGTATCCATCAACTTGAACAAGGTGACTATAAAGAACAAGTATCCACTACCAAGATTGATGACTTGATGGACCAACTAAGAAAAGGAGACGTTATTTTCTCAAGAATAAATCTATGATCGAGTTATCATCGAGTCGTGTCAAGGTAAGAGGATATTAGCCACCTAAAACGACTTTGAGCCGCGTTATGGTCATTATGAGTAACTCGTAATGCCATTCGGTGAAATGACGAGAATGCTCTGCTATATTCATGGATTACATGAATGGATCTTTCATACATACCTAGACAGTTTTTGTCATGGTGTTTATTGATGATATTTTAATCTATTCTAAGATGATGGATGAACATGAACAACATTTGAGGATAGAATTTGTCGAGATTCAAGAAAGGAAAATAAGTTGTTTGCCAAGCTATCTAAGTGTGAGTTCTAGTTCCACAAGTGTAAAGTTTTGTGGGACATGTGATATCTCAAGGGTGGGATTTACAGTGGACCCAGCAAGGTGATGCGTGGTGTTGCAGGTGGGAGAAGACCCACTATGACCAGGCGAAATACGAAGCTTCTTAGGCCTAGTAGGGTACTATAGAAGGTTCATAAAGGGTTTTTCTCGCCTTTAGCGCTACCCTTGACGTCAGATTAACTAAGGAAAGGTAGTTCTTTTGAATGGACTTGGGCTTGCATGTGAGGACCGATTTCTTGAAGAGTTAAAGTGCAGGTTGACTACATTACATCGGTGTTAGTAATTTCGATCCTTTTGAGAACTTCGAGGGTGTATTATGATGCTTCAAAGATGGTTTCGGGTTGTGTTTTGATGCAACCATTGATTGTAGCCTATGCATCTAGACAACTTCTAGACCATATGAAGATAACCCACATGACTTAGAATTAGTAGTAGTAGTCTTTGCTTTGAAAAGCGGAGGCATTACCTATATGAAGTCAAATTTAGGGTATCTGATGGTAATAAGAGCTTAAAGTATGGTGAAAGCAGATCACCAGTGACCTGTAGAAACCTTGAGAATATTACTTATTCTTAAGAGGAAATGATAACATATTAACATGGATTTTGTTATTGGACTTTCTCCCACATAATAAAAGCATGATGTTATCTAGATAATTGTCGACAGACTTGTTAAGGTTGCATGATTTATACCCA
The DNA here is from genome assembly GCA_036023115.1 of Brasenia schreberi. Taxonomy (NCBI): domain Eukaryota; kingdom Viridiplantae; phylum Streptophyta; class Magnoliopsida; order Nymphaeales; family Cabombaceae; genus Brasenia; species Brasenia schreberi. The sequence continues at coordinate 13,471,722 of JAYKKT010000090.1, forward strand.
TTCGAAAGAATATGTCATTATTTAAATTAGTTGTTGTTTATATCGCTGATATCGTTAAGTTCTATGGTGTGCTACAAACCATTACTTCGGATAGAGATGTTTGTTTTACCTCTCATTTCTGGTGGAGCTTACGATATACTTTACAAATAAGATTGTAGTTTAGCATGACGTTTCACTTACAGACCGATGGATAAGCTGAACGTACTATTCAGACTCTAGAGGATATCCTTCGACCATGTGTGTCGGACAATAAGAACCAATGAGATAGCTAGTTGCATTTGATTGAGTTTACATATAATAATAGTTAACAACTAAGCATTGGGATGTCACCCTACGAGATGCTTTGTGGGAAAAAGAGTAGGACTCCACTATGTTGGGATGTACTTGGGCTATAACCTGCAACATGTTCAGAGATGCTTCGACAATTGTTAGATAAGATGAACTTAGTTCGTCAATACATTAAAACAGCTCAAGATTGACAAAAGAGTTATGCAGATAAGAGACGTCATGATCTAGAGTTTATGATTGATGATTATGTATTTTTAAAAGTCTCTTTAGCTCGAGGAGTGACTCGCTTCGAACAGAAGGGTAAGCTCAGTCCTACATATATTGGATATTACCAAATCGCAAAACGAGTTGGATACATTGCCTACCAATTGGACTTGCTATCGTCATTGATTGTAGTGCATAACATATTTCAAGTATCCATGTTGCACAAGTATGTTCTTGATCCTTCGCATTTCATTGAGGCCGAGCCGCTATACATACGTGAAAATTTGTCTTATGAAGAGATGCCCATAGCCATCTTAGATAGAAAAGATCGAGTCTTGCGTCACCGAGTTTTAAGGATAGTAAAAGTACACTAGAGTCACCATTTTTCGAGTAAAGCCACTTGGGAACTCGAGGATGAGATGTGAGAGAAGTATCCACATCTCTTGAAGTACTTTCTAAATTCTAAGGACAAAATTTCTTTAAGAGGGGTAGAGTGAAGTAAGTCAGGTGGTCTCGATCCAGACTTCACTAGATCGAGACCCACCTGAAAAGGGCAAGTGCAGCCTTGTTGTGTAGAGACAGAAATGACTGCCAATACACAACTGTTTTGGATTTGAATGGCCTTCAAAAGAGGCCTCCACAGTAGACAGCATCGAGACAGATTGGGGCAGCTTCTGGATAAGATGATTACGCCAAGCATCGATGAAAAAGTCTATCAGAATTTGGTGAGTTTACCTATTTTTTAGATTTTTTTTTTTTTCAATCTTCATGAAAAACTTATTGATAATCATTGTTTTGGACTTGGATCGAAGTATTAAGATAGAATAAAGGGTTTTGGTGGGTTTGGGTAAGTCGTGGGTGTCAATTTGGCCAGGAAATGATTCTAGTTCATCGGATTTTTTATTTCCTATAACTTTTCCTTTTCATTTCCATTTTCTGACAAAATGCCACCACCGATGGTTATTTTTGGGCTTGGTCGAAAGATGACAGGTAGATAAAGAGTAGGTTACCTTTGGTGGCTTTAATCATCGCCGAAAACAATCAAAATTGATGCCGAAAAGCCATGAGAATCAACTCTTTTGGGTGTGTTCCGTTTTTATGTCGGACACGACGTTTCATCTCCGAAATGTCATGAGCCAACACGAATTTGTATCGTGTCCTCATGTGCATGTTAAGAACCAATTCTATGTCAAAACAGACTCTATGTCAGGTTATGTGTCAGAAATGGGTTACCTTTGGGTCGTGTCTTAAAATGAATTTTTGGGTTAAAAATAGGACTCATGTCAGTAGTTATAGGTTCTGTGTTGACACAATGATACAGGATACCTACTATGTTACTCAATTTGGATCTAATATGGATCTAGGTGTCAGTTCGGATTTTAAATAGCTTAAACGGATCCAAATTGGGTTTTGGGTGACTTTAGGGTCATTTGAAATCCAATTTGGATACGGTTTGTTGCGTTAGATTCGTATTTAAATAAATTTTAATATTTTAATTATTTATAACTATTTAGAGATTAAAATTGAAGGATTTGACAGTGATAAGAGTGGCCCAACGGTTTGGGGACTCAATCTTAACGTTCATTTAGGTAGGGGTTTATGTATTCTTTTATAAAATCATGTTAGAAGTTATTTTTTTATTTTATATAGATTTAAATATGCATAATTAATAAATGTTTTATTGATGTTTATGAAATAATATTCGCAATTATGGGTTATTTGATATGCTTTTGAAATAGAACGTTTTTATGACATTGGTTGATAAAGAGCATGTTTTAATATGCATGTGTTGTAATGTTGTATGGATATATATTTGATTTTGGATATTCGTGGATCTGGATATGATTTATGAATGTGATTAACTATAATTGGTTTTAGAAATGTAATGATGTGTGAATATACGAGTCATACTTGTGTGGGTTGTGTGGGGTCTCTAGAGACTTGCACGTACCTCGGGCGATCCGGCTTAGGGTGAATGTAGAGTGTGTTCTCGGGTACTCTACCGTAAGGAGTTACCGTCGTGGACGTGGTTACCGTCGTGGACGGAGTTACTGAGGTCATGTTAAGGAGGGCTGGACGACTCTCTTGGCCTTTGGGACAGACACAATATGGGTTGTAATTATCGTAACTAATTATTTGTGTATGTGTGTGTGCATATAAATTTGAGATCATGATTTAAAGGTGAAATTGTGCTTTGTTATGAAATGATTGTGAAATTGTGCATGCTTTAGTATGATTTTTGTTTAAAGATATTTAACCTCCGTATTGAGTTATGTGTAGGAGATCACCTTATTATTTTGTAGCTCATCCTAAAGCTAACACTTCAAAGACACACGGAGCAAAGTAGGAGTTGGATAGAGTTATTTTTATTTTAGATGGTATGATAATTGTTAAACGATTTATAAAATCTTGATATTCGAGGTTATTGTTAGGTGGATCCTAAACTATTTTATGCGTGCGGTTTAGAACTACGATATTAATATTTATTTTAGTTAGATATTTTATTGAATTTGAATTAAATTAGTATTGTATTTGGTTATTGCTCACCATCATGCTCGTGCGAAAAACAGCCATGTAATATCGGCTCGAGGTGGGTCATAGTCACGATCCGAACGGGTGTAACATCTAGACGTGTTATTTGCCCACGTAAGCGGTGGAAGGTTTTAGAGATTTCCCGCCATGGCCGTTCAAGTGAGCGAACAGGACAAAGCCAGCTGTGACTTCGCGTGAAATAGATGCGTAACTACTCCATTTAGTTCATAAATTACATAGCATACCGTACATCACACAATTTCAGAAAGAAAGAGTTCGTAAGCTTGAATATGACATAAACCACCGAGGGTTTGTTCTGTAAGAAACTTGAAATAAACGTCCTTCTGGATATCGTAGTCAAGATTCTTTTAAACCACATATTGGGCGGGGCAGAGGTGATTATGTAATTTTGTATACTATTTCGGATTCTTTGCTAGAGACTAGCACCTCCCGGTCCTCTCGTTTCAACAGAAAGGACGGGCCCCTCTCTCTCTCTCTGGCACACACACAGATACACACATTGTCATCGGGAATCTCATTTCCCGGCGAGGATCGGAACTGCTCCGTGCATGCGATGGCCGGATCTGTCGTTGGTGTCCCGAAAAAGGTAACTCCCCTGAGAAGTTTTTTTTATCGTCTCCAGTTCTCCTTAGTTGTTCTATCATTTCTAGTCTTCGCTTCTTTATTTTGTTCTTTGGATCATCGTTTTCCTTCACTTTAGCTATCTTTTGATGAGTGTCGATCGTGCGCCGCGTCATCCTTGTGCGTATAAACAGAATATGTTTCTTTATTAAAGGCCGTTCCTTGCGGATTATTCGCTGCTCCGGTGAGACACCGCAAAGATTTCTTCGTTCTCGCGTTCTCGTGAGTGATTGAAGGGAAACATTTACGCCCTGATTCCTTGCATGTTACTTGCCACCATGATAGAGAATTACTTCTTTGAGTCGCGTGTTTTGTGCCTAACAGATCTGAGGGTGATTGCGCGAGGAGGTTTGGGTTCTGATCTGAGGGTGATTGTGAGAGGAGGTTTGGGTTCTGAATCCGATCGTACAGTTTGTTCGTCACTAATTACTGACCCGTCTGCTGCCCCATCACAAAGGGTATTTTTGGTATTAAAGTGCTCTACTGGGATCCGGAAATAAGAAAAACTTTTAAATAGCAGAAAACAGGGCGAGAACTTCAAATTATTTGATACCCGCCCTACAGGGTATAATCGAGCCGGGGAACAAGTAAGCTCGGCTGGAACGATTTCCGATGTTTAGGCTCAAGGTCCAGCTCAGGTTATGTTTGAATACCTCGAGCTTAGCTCGTTAGGGCTCATTTGAGTTGGGCGTTTTCAATGTTGACTTGTTTAATTCAACTCGACTCAAGTTTGAGCTTAATGATCTTGGATCAAATTGAGCTCTGACTAAGCTTGTGAATTAGCTTAAATAAAGTGGGTCGACCAAAATACTCAACTTTTAAAATATAATTGAATTTATATTTATATTATAAAGCTTGATTAAGTCCATAAGTTGCTCGAGTTGAGTACTGACGAGCTCAAGCTCTAGCAAGCAACTCAAGCTCAAATCAAGCCGATTTTGAGTTTTCTTGAAGGAACTCGCTGGGGGTAGCTTGGCTTTTTTATCCAACAATTACAACATCAGCAAAACCTTTTCCCATATTAGACGGGGTCAACTACATGTATTCATTGTTTCCACAAAGTCCTATCATATGTCATGTTAGTTGTTAATTCAACATAAGTTATATCATTCTTTATTGTTTCTTTCCAACACTTTTGTGGTCGTTTTTTATCTTTTTTAATACTTTCAAAATCTAGATTTTCATACATTCTTATATACGCTTCTTTTGATCTTCTTTCTATATGTCTAAACCTTTTTAAACGATATTATCTCATTTTATCCTCTATTGGTGTTACTCCTAATTTATTTCTAATAACCTCATTATGTATATAGTCTTTTCTTGTATGACCACTCATTCATCTTAACATTTTCATTTCTGTCACACACATCTTTTGTGCATATCGATGATTAATTGTTCAACACGTAGAACCATAAAATATGACAAGTATAATTGTTGCTCTATAATATTTACCTTTTAACTTTAATGATATCTTCTTGTTACAAAGAAAACCAGATGCTCCTCTCCATTTTAATCAACTTGGATTAATTTTATACATAATATCTCCGTTAATTTTTCTATCAATATGAAAAATTGACCCTAGGTATTTAAAATTTTTCTTTTGAGAGATGCAATGTATGCCAATTTTAATTTTTATATCCTATGAAGTAATCAAATGATCAAACTTACATTCCAAATACTCTATCTTTGTTACACTAAGTCGGAAGCCTTTACTTTCTAATGTTTCTCTCCATAGTTCCAATTTTCTATTAACTTTTTACTTAGACTCCTGTACTAACACTATGTCATCTGCAAATATCATGCATCGAGGTACGAGGTACTTTATGTTAAATATGTTTTGTTAACTCATCAATCACCATTATAAATAAGTATGAACTTAAAGTTAATCTTTGATGTAACCCAATATTAACTTCAAAGAAGCCTGTCATCCTTTCATTTTCCTCGGTTGGGTGCCGTACTGATGCCAATCATTCAGGGTTATGAGTATCTTAATGTCTATTCTTGCTATTTTTCCTCTATAACCAATTATTACGTCGTTAACTACTCATAGTGTGAATAGAGACAAAATCTGTGTTCTTTTGATTCTCCGCGTTTCAAAGTGATCTTCTGCGTGAAGCACCTTATCCAGGCGTGATTCACGTTGGATGAAGCCAACGCATGAATAAAAGCGCGGGCTCGGTTCACCCAAAAAGAAAAGCGCTGGCTGGCCCACGATGGGCTCCTATAGCGATCGAGCTGCTCTTGGGTCGGCTCACCTTAATTGAGTTCGGCGTTTGTTTGACGAGTTTAACGTTAAGCAGTTTTGAACTTGAACTAAGATAGCCTCAAAGACGAGTTCAAATGGGCTGAAACGAACTGAAATGAATTTGACATTCGGTTGGTTTTTCCGAATTGGGCTCCTTATGAAAATGAAAAATTTCAAAGGTGAGCACATTTTTTTTAGGAGTTAAATACTGAAACTGCCTTTCTTCTAGTTTTAGAAAGAATTTATGACTAATAGGAAGCTTTGTACCAATCATGTTTTGTCTAATTGTTAAGTGCTTTTGTCTATTCTCGAAACTTTGACAGTAACGAAATCTAAAGGGAAAAGAAATAAATGAGCACACAAGGTCCAATGACTAATGAAAAAGAATCAAACTTTTATTGATTAAAAGATTGTGATCTCTTTTTATGATTACGAGGAAATCAATCACCCGATTCTCCTTGAAATGCTCTCTAGAGTTCTCAGTGTCGGACAACTGTAAGTCTTCGGATGCTCTCCTCCAATTCAAACCCCGCACCCCCTACCAAACTGGCCGTTGCGGCTTACAGTGACCACGTACCATGCTTGGCAATGGCGCTAGCTAGGTCGTTAGCAATCTTAGACAAATGGATGCAAAGAGAATCCAACCGTTGTTTTATCGTCCTCTAGCTCTCGGACTCTGTCACGGACGTAAGTTCGTGGCGCGCATGCCCACGAGCCCCCGCCATTCGGCGTGCTTCATCATGTGTATCATACCCTTAGTCCATGTACATATGCGTCTTTGTAATGGCCGGGTGTGTTATAAACCCGAGCCAAGTCATGTGAACCTAGGTCTAGTCGAGTTAGGTCCAAGTCGAGACTAGGTTGTGTCTAGGTTAGACGTGTGTCACAATGGGTTGAGTCGAACCGAGCCTAGTTAGTGAGGAACTAGCCGGGCATGGGTTAGGTCAAGTAGGTCCGTTAGGCTTGACCAAGTCAAAGTCGGTTTAACCCTAGGTTAGGTGTGGTTTGAACCTAGTAGGGTCAAGGTGACCCAAGTCCGGGGTAGGTCTAGGTTAGTCTAGGTCCTGGCCAAGTGGGTTCGGCCAGGACAGGGCTGGTCCAGGTTGTTAGGAACCGGCCAGGACACTTGGCGCCTGGCCGGGTGGTGGTTACAGCCCCAGGGGACAGGTGGCGGCCCCGCAGTGCGCTAGGGCTAGCGCACCCGCACCCTGCGGGCAGGTGGACAGGTGGAAGCCTCTGCAGGGGCGCGCGCGTCAGACAGCGCCCCGTGTTTCTCGGGCGGGCGCAGGACAGCGCCCCGTGCTTCCCGGGCGGCGGCCGACAGCGCCCCGCGCTTATCGGGTGCGGCAGGCTAGCGCCACGCGCCCCAGCGCGGGAGCGGTTATGCCACGCGCCCTAACGCGCGGGAGCGGTTACGCCCAGCGTCCCGCATCCGGCGCGCGGGAACGGTTACGCCCGGCGCGCGGGAGCGGTTACGCCAGCGCCCAGCACCCGGTGAGCGGGAACGGTTACACGTAACCGTCTCACGGGTTTGGTGGCCCAGGGGCCAGGCTCTATTTAAGGGCTGGCCTTCCCACAGAGAGAGGAGGGAGAAGATCTTGCAGAGCCAAGAGAGAGAGTGCAGAGAAGAGCCTTGTGCAGAACCGAGCAGGTGCAGCCACGGGTGCAGTGCAGGAGCCAGGCGCCAGGAGCCTAGCGCCGTGAACCTCCCCAGTTGCCTTCAACCGTGCGCCTCTTCTCAGCCTCAGCCGAGTACCCCTTCTCCCGACGCCCCACCGTGTGAAGCCTCTTCCACAGGCGCCAACCGTAGGGCCTTCAGCCCGGGACACCAACCTTCAACCTTCAGCCTTCCGTCCTTCAGCCAGGCGTACCGCAGGACCCCAGGGGCGCAGCCTTAGCGCCACAGCGTCAGCCAGGTGCACAGCAGACCCCAGGGCGCGACCTCTAGCGCCGCAGTGTTCAGCCAGGCGCCTCAGCAGGGTGCCACGCGCCTCAGGACAGCCTCCCCGTGTTCAGCAGGGTTCAGCCAGGCGCCCCAGCCGTGTGCCACGCGCCACAGGGCCGAAACCCCCTTTTGTTCCACAGCAACATCAGCAGGCGCGGTACCCCGCGTCCAGCCCCGTCAAGTGCCAACGGTGCTTGCAGCCCAGCGCCAGCCTTCATCCTGCAGGCCGGTCTTCATCCATCAAGCCGATTGGAGTTGTGGGAATTTTGTGAACCTCCCTTGACCTTAGCTAGGCGAATCCAGTGTGGGTTCATCCGAACCCTTAACTAGTGCAAAGGAAACCCCGATCACAGGCGGGTGAACTGTTTTGGGTGTGTTGCTTGGTTTTAATCGAAGTGTTATTTATTTCACTTAGCATTCTTGTCTCAAGCTTTGGAATCGTGAAAAGATCGGTATAGTGAAGGGCTGATAGGATCCAACCGGATTCTAGCCATCACGGGTGTTAAAGGTTTCGAAAAATTTTCTTTGAAAAATTAACACCGTGACAGTTTGGTATCAGAGCCGTAGGCTCGATTCCCAGAGTTTTTGACGAAGAAACTGATTAAAAACCGAATTTGGAACAAAACCGAAAATCGGTACAGGTGGATTTTTCCGATTTTCAAACACGGTTTTGGAAAGGTTAAGTTGATTGGAACAGAAAGGAATTTGTTCCAGGGTGTAGTACTTTTGGTAGTCTTTGACATAAAGTACTTGGTTGGAAGAAAACACATCGGCAGGTGTTCGGAAAACTCGGCCGAAGTGGGCCAGAAAACCAGATTTGCAGAATCTGTGTTTTCACAGAAATCCGTGGATTTTGGATCTGTTTTGGTAAATCCTAAAACTAACAAAGTGCTTGTTAAGTGGCAGTGATACCTAGCAGGTTCAGGTGGACTTGTCAGCAGAGGATTCGCCGGAAAAGGTGGTAGAAACCGCCGGAAAACCGCTTTTCAGCAGAGTTGCAGAAATCCCGAAACAGCTGGATTTTGGCGTTTTTGGGGAGCGTGTTTGACTGAGCAAACGTAGTCGGTTTCAGCCTAAATTTGGTGTAGTTGTTCTCTGTAGTTCGGTCTACAGTCCTGTAACTTTGGATTTCAGTTTCAGTGTCTGTACGCGTTTCTGGAAGAGTCTGAAGTCGGGTCAGAAGTCATCTGTGCAGTCTTCAGAAATTTTTTTTCTAAGTCTGTAATTTGTTTCGGTTCGGCTGTTGTTCGGTTGTATTGGTCTTGTAACTCAAGCATATCATAATAAAATGCCGAAGACCAGGAGAGCAGCAGGGGAGGAAGCCAGTCCTTCCCCACGGACTGAAGAAATTGACATTATGACTGTTTTGCTGCAGAGATTGGAGGCGTTACAAGCCAGCCAAGACTCCATGAGGGCAGCTCAAGACTCCATGAGAGCCACTCAGGACTCCATGAAGGCTAACCAGAACCAACTAGCCGTACAGGTTGCTAGGCTTCAAAAGCAACCCGACATTGACACGGGAACCCCACTTCATACTCCGGTCTCTCCCGTAGGTTCGCGTGAAACGGCACGCACTCTTAACTTCGACTCTTCGAAAGTGAAGATCCCCGAGCCTACACCCTTTAGTGGTGTTAGAGATAGGAAAATCTTAGAGAACTTCCTATGGGATTTGCAGCGATACTTGGATGTATCCCAGGTAGCCGAAAACTGCAGAGTGCTAGTGGCTACCGTCTTTCTTAGAGACGATGCGAAGTTATGGTGGCGTACCTTAGAGGACGCAGCCACCAGTGGTGGTGCCCCACTTCCCACGACTTGGGAAGGTTTCCGCATGGAACTTAGGAAGCAGTTCACACCTACGAACAGTGGCCACAGAGCCAGAGAGCTTCTATCCAAACTTAGATGCACAGGTACTCTGCATGAGTATGTGCAGAAATTTAGCTCTATACTCTTAGAAGTCAAGGGAATGGCAGAAGAGGACAAGTTGTTCTACTTCGAGCAGGGATTGCAGCCCTGGGCCCAAGTTGAACTTAGGCGCCGAGATCCCTCGACCGTCATTGAGGCAATCGCAGCAGTTGAGACGTTTGTGGACTTGAGGTCTAGTAAGACTGATGGAAAATCCCAGAAAAGGGAGAAGAAATCGAGTAAGGGTAAGTCTAAGAAATGGAACAAAGAAAAGAAGGGATCATCTGGGAAATCAAAGAAAGGATCAAATGGTAAAGGCAAAAACATGCCTCCAAGAGATTCGAAGAATCAGGATACATGTTTCATTTGTGGAGGTCCGCATTTGATGAGATTTTGCCCTAAGAAGGCAAAAGTCGCCGCGATGATCGCAGAGGAAGCAGCAGAGGACGCTGGCCCTAGCTCCAGCGCCCAAGCAGCGTCGTTCCAACTCTTAGGTGCCGCATGTGTGCGGGAAGAACCACGCCGTAGTCTGGTGTTCGTCGAAGCACAGATAGGCACAGCCGTAGTGCGAGCCTTAGCAGACACCGGCGCATCTCACTCGATTATTTCCACATCTCTAGCCACACAGTGGGGTTTACGGCTAGAGCAGTCCGAGCAGCGATTGAAGACGGTTAACACAAGTGCTTCTAGAGTGGCTGGATTAGCCAGAGCTTGCCGCCTCAAAGTTGGGTGTTGGAGCGGTAGTTTGGATTTCATCGTCAGCACGATGGACGATTTTGGAGTAGTCCTTGGATGCGACTTCTTTAAGGCAGCGAGCATGATGGCTGCCCCACACCTCGGAGGTTTGGTGTGCGTGGATCCTACCCAGCCTGGATTTGTACCTCAATGCGACCCAGGTAAATCTCCTAATCTTCTGACCTGCGGAGCAATTTACTTGTCCGCAATGCAGCTCAAGACCGGCCTTCGAAAGGGCCACCCCACCTTGTTAGCAGTCTTGAGAGAAGATGAGATGGACTCCGGAGACTTTAGGATTCCACATGAGATCGAGCAAGTCTTGCTCGACTTCCAGGACATGATGCCCACAGATCTCCCAAAGACTTTACCACCTAGGCGGTGCACAGACCATGAGATCGTGCTAGAACCGGGGGCGAAAACGCCAGCCCGTGCCGCGTATAGGATGAGTCCTCCAGAGCTAGAAGAGCTCCGGAAACAGTTGGGGGAGCTCTTGGAAGCAGGGATGATACAGCCTTCAAAGTCACCCTTCGGATCGCCAGTACTGTTTCAGAAGAAATCTGACGGTTCTCTACGGATGTATGTAGATTATCGGGCATTGAACAAGGTAACGGTGAAGGACCGCTACCCGATCCCATTAGTAGCCGACCTTTTTGATCGACTTGGCGGAGCCATGTGGTTTACGAAGTTAGACCTACGATCTGGTTACTGGCAGGTGAGGATTGCACCTGGGGATGAGGCCAAGACGGCCATGGTGACCCGATACGGAGCATATGAGTTCCTGGTGATGCCTTTCGGCCTCACAAATGCTCCAGCGACATTCTGTAGGCTGATGAACGAGGTATTGGCAGGGTACATTGATGAGTTCGTGGTTGTATATCTCGATGATATTGTGATCTACAGTCGGACCCTGGATGAGCATGTCCGACACCTCACATTAGTCTTTGAGAGACTCAGGTCACACTCTCTTTATGTAAAGAGGGAAAAATGTGAGTTTGCGAGGAACACCATTACTTTTCTTGGGCATATCATTGGCGGAGGTGAAATCCGCATGGACCCCAAGAAAGTCCGTGCCATTGAGGGATGGGAAACACCCAGAGATGTTTCTGAGTTGAGGAGTTTCCTAGGTTTGGCCAACTATTATCGGAAGTTCATCCGAGACTTTTCGAAGGTAGCAGCGCCATTGACCGAGTTACTGAAGAAGGGAAGAACTTGGGATTGGACACCCAAGTGTGTAGAGTCATTCGAGGCCCTTAAAGCCTTGATCTGTCAGGAACCAGTACTACACCTTCCAGATTTCAGCAGGCCCTTTGAGGTACATACGGACGCGAGTGACCGAGCACTCGGAGGTGTTCTTACCCAGGATGGACACCCTATAGCTTTCGAGAGCAGGAAGCTGAAGGATGCGGAGACTCGGTACCCCGCACATGAAAAAGAATTGCTGGCAGTGGTACATTGCTTACAGATCTGGAGAGTGTATCTCCTAGGATCCCATTTTACAGTTCTTACAGATAATGTGGCAAACACATTCTTTAGAACCCAGAAGAAGCTAAACATGCGTCAAGCACGTTGGCTTGAGACTCTCGAGGAGTATGATTTTGATTGGATCTATAGGCCAGGTAAGGAAAATGCCGTGGCCGATGCCTTGAGTAGAAAGAGGGTTGAGACATTGAACGCCATTACTCGTGTAAGAGGGGATTTGATTGATCAGGTAAGACTTGTAAAGGACCAGGATACTTCGTATGCTCACATTGTTTCTCAAGTTCAATCAGGTATAACCGATCGATATGACATTAGAGATGGCTTGGTTTGGACCAAGGATAGACGGTTATTCATCCCTGGTACTGGAGACTTGAGAAAGATCTTGATGCGTGAGGTTCATGACGCGGAGTATGCCGGACATCCGGGCATTGAGCGTACAATAGCCTTGCTTGCTCGCGGGTACTACTGGCCCCGCATGGTACGCGATGTAGCTGACTACATCCGGATGTGTCCTACATGCCAGCAGGACAAAGTTGAGCGACGTCGACCAGCTGGGTTGCTCCAGCCTCTTCCTATTCCAGAGAGACCTTGGAAGTCTGTTTCCATGGACTTCATCTCAGGATTGCCTAGAGTAGACGACTTCGAGTTGATCTTGGTGATTGTTGATCGGTTCTCGAAGTACGGTGTCTTCATACCCGCACCACGTGAGTGCAGTGCGAAAGAGACAGCCAGTCTGTTCTTTAGAAATGTGGTTAAACATTTCGGCGTTCCGGAAGAGATCGTCAGTGATCGCGACGCTCGCTTCACCAGTCGGTTTTGGATTGAGCTATTTCGGTTGATGGGAACTCGTCTCCTATTCTCATCATCTCAGCACCCACAAACCGACGGACAGACAGAACGACTCAACGCGATGCTTGAGGAGTACTTGCGCCATTATGTGTCCGCAAGCCAGAGGAATTGGGTATCCCTTCTGGAGGTAGCGCAATACAGTTACAACTCGCATAGAAGCTCTTCTACTGGGAAGACTCCTTTTGAGCTTACTTTGGGTTGGCAGCCGCTTGGACCCCTAGAGCTTGTACAAGGGAATGGGATTGGTCATTGTCCCGCAGCATTGCGTGAGGTACGCGATAGGCAGACAGCGTACAAGGAAGCAAAAGCTTCGCTCGAGAGAGCTGGGGCCCGTATGATCAGGCAGGCGAACAAGCATCGGAGGGCAGTTGAGTTCGATGTTGGAGACTCTGTTTGGCTTCGGATACCGGACTATATCCGAAAGCAGGTATACAAAGGCAGTCACATGGGCTTGAAGCCGAAGTACGATGGACCATTCAAGGTGATACAGAGGGTAGGTGCTGTTGCCTACAGACTGGAGTTGCCCGATCGATTGAAGATCCATCCGGTCATCCACGTGTCGCAGTTGAAGAAGTACTTCGAAGACCCAGAGAGGCTGGATCGTCGACCACCGCCGCTGGTCCGAGAGGACATACCAGCAGTCGAGGCCATCATCGCTCACCGAGTCCAGGGAGCCGGACCTCGCAGACAGACTCAGTATCTGGTCAGGTGGACAGGCAGGAATGCAGATGACGATTCATGGGTGCCATGTGCACAGCTGTGGCAGTACGAGCAGTTGCTGAGAGACTACCACACGGCCTCAGGGACGAGTCCGGATTTCGTTGGGGGAGAGTTGTCACGGACGTAAGTTCGTGGCGCGCATGCCCACGAGCCCCCGCCATTCGGCGTGCTTCATCATGTGTATCATACCCTTAGTCCATGTACATATGCGTCTTTGTAATGGCCGGGTGTGTTATAAACCCGAGCCAAGTCATGTGAACCTAGGTCTAGTCGAGTTAGGTCCAAGTCGAGACTAGGTTGTGTCTAGGTTAGACGTGTGTCACAATGGGTTGAGTCGAACCGAGCCTAGTTAGTGAGGAACTAGCCGGGCATGGGTTAGGTCAAGTAGGTCCGTTAGGCTTGACCAAGTCAAAGTCGGTTTAACCCTAGGTTAGGTGTGGTTTGAACCTAGTAGGGTCAAGGTGACCCAAGTCCGGGGTAGGTCTAGGTTAGTCTAGGTCCTGGCCAAGTGGGTTCGGCCAGGACAGGGCTGGTCCAGGTTGTTAGGAACCGGCCAGGACACTTGGCGCCTGGCCGGGTGGTGGTTACAGCCCCAGGGGACAGGTGGCGGCCCCGCAGTGCGCTAGGGCTAGCGCACCCGCACCCTGCGGGCAGGTGGACAGGTGGAAGCCTCTGCAGGGGCGCGCGCGTCAGACAGCGCCCCGTGTTTCTCGGGCGGGCGCAGGACAGCGCCCCGTGCTTCCCGGGCGGCGGCCGACAGCGCCCCGCGCTTATCGGGTGCGGCAGGCTAGCGCCACGCGCCCCAGCGCGGGAGCGGTTATGCCACGCGCCCTAACGCGCGGGAGCGGTTACGCCCAGCGTCCCGCATCCGGCGCGCGGGAACGGTTACGCCCGGCGCGCGGGAGCGGTTACGCCAGCGCCCAGCACCCGGTGAGCGGGAACGGTTACACGTAACCGTCTCACGGGTTTGGTGGCCCAGGGGCCAGGCTCTATTTAAGGGCTGGCCTTCCCACAGAGAGAGGAGGAGAAGATCTTGCAGAGCCAAGAGAGAGAGTGCAGAGAAGAGCCTTGTGCAGAACCGAGCAGGTGCAGCCACGGGTGCAGTGCAGGAGCCAGGCGCCAGGAGCCTAGCGCCGTGAACCTCCCCAGTTGCCTTCAACCGTGCGCCTCTTCTCAGCCTCAGCCGAGTACCCCTTCTCCCGACGCCCCACCGTGTGAAGCCTCTTCCACAGGCGCCAACCGTAGGGCCTTCAGCCCGGGACACCAACCTTCAACCTTCAGCCTTCCGTCCTTCAGCCAGGCGTACCGCAGGACCCCAGGGGCGCAGCCTTAGCGCCACAGCGTCAGCCAGGTGCACAGCAGACCCCAGGGCGCGACCTCTAGCGCCGCAGTGTTCAGCCAGGCGCCTCAGCAGGGTGCCACGCGCCTCAGGACAGCCTCCCCGTGTTCAGCAGGGTTCAGCCAGGCGCCCCAGCCGTGTGCCACGCGCCACAGGGCCGAAACCCCCTTTTGTTCCACAGCAACATCAGCAGGCGTGGTACCCCGCGTCCAGCCCCGTCAAGTGCCAACGGTGCTTGCAGCCCAGCGCCAGCCTTCATCCTACAGGCCGGTCTTCATCCATCAAGCCGATTGGAGTTGTGGGAATTTTGTGAACCTCCCTTGACCTTAGCTAGGCGAATCCAGTGTGGGTTCATCCGAACCCTTAACTAGTGCAAAGGAAACCCCGATCACAGGCGGGTGAACTGTTTTGGGTGTGTTGCTTGGTTTTAATCGAAGTGTTATTTATTTCACTTAGCATTCTTGTCTCAAGCTTTGGAATCGTGAAAAGATCGGTATAGTGAAGGGCTGATAGGATCCAACCGGATTCTAGCCATCACGGGTGTTAAAGGTTTCGAAAAATTTTCTTTGAAAAATTAACACCGTGACAGACTCTACAGAACAGTTTGGCAAATTTGGCGGACATTTTGGTTCGAGTACTAGAAGCAATGGATAGCTAAGCAGAAAAAGTTCACCCGCTATAGATAGGTAGGGACTGAATCGAGCTGCATTTTGGCTGAATTTGTGTTCCCCTTAAGCTGTCAACAAACTCCCTCGTCTCAAGCTTTCTTACTCCTTTCCTTTTAAGGTGGTTTGAGGGAAGCGCTCCACTCACAGTATTTAGAAGGATCTCAAACGCTTGGTATAGTAGGGAGAAAGCCCTCGCATTAGAATGAACGTCCCTGTCAAGGAAGGACTGTAGCTATTGAAGCATCTCCTCTATATGCTAAGTGCAAGGTAGTCCGAAATTGGAGCAGCATTTGAGCGGAGAGTCGATGTTAAACCATCTGCCACGACCTCTATACTCAACTCCATGGTCCTCGAGGTAAGTGGGGCTTGTTGAGCTACGCTCCCTACCTAGAGAGGTAGTAGAGACGTTGAGCTCGACGCTCTAAATCCACAGCATAGGGGAACCTTGCAAGATTCGGACAGTTTTAAACCTTGAAGAGCATTAACAAGCTAGAAAGACAGGTAATGTCACATCCTCCTTATCATTATGGATCATTTGATTTCGAGGGAAATCAATTTAAGTTATACTTCCATCTCCTCGAGTCTCCAGTAACCTCTATCCTCAGTCCTCTCCTCTGGAGTCCTTGTTGTCGAGGTCCTTTTTTGAGAGCTCTCGCAAGCGAGAACATTGGGGGATGGGTAGTGGCGGATCTACATTGAACTAGGTTGAGCATTTACCCCACCCGAAATTTGAAAACCGACTTAAAGTTTATGGCCCATGGTGGGATTCATGGGCTAATACACAGTTCACCCTACCTAAAACTATTCATGAGGCTATTTGCTCCACTCTAAAAGAGTTTCTAGATTTGCTGCTGGCGATGGATTTATCCATTCTTAACCCGTATTCGCAACCCATATCATATAACCCGACCTATACCATTTCGTCTAGGTATAAGCATGCATCGAGTAAAATCCTATATTATCAGTTCTAGCAGGTCAAAGATGTTTAGGTTTTCATTAAACCCGTACCTGCATCCAGTCAAAGCGGGCTATACCCTGCCCCTTCGGTATCAGGTTGGGGCTGGTCAGTATCGGGTCAATACTGCCCACCAAGGCCACAACAGTCTTTTTTGTGTTGTGTCTGTGTTAGGTTCTTTTATGGAATGTTAAAATTGTCAGCCAGGTTGTGTTCGTTTGTTATCATACTGTTTTCGTGTCTAAATCACGTTAACCTACACATAGCCAGGCCCTCTTTTCCTATGTTACATTTCGTGGATGTAAGCCCCTGACGTTTCGGGTTGCTATTATTTGTGGTACTTTTCCCTGTGGACCAAAGCACCTGCCGCAGTGTAGCCGGTCGTATACAAAAAATTATGAGGGTGTATCGGCTAATCCTATGATGTGTAAGTTGCCTCCGCTCGTTTAATACAATAAATGTACAAGATATAAAAGGCCTCATTTAATATTGATTAGCCGCCTTTTGCTCCGTATCTGTAGTGTTGGTACCAGATAAAACGAGGTCAAAAGTCATAATTCATACGGGAATCATGTAGTTCTTGTTTTGGTGAAGCACAGAGCTGGTATCGGGAAGACCAAAAGATCCCGACTAACCTGGTTCAAGTGTGATCGGCCTGATATCGGGGTAAAGCTCTCCCAGTGCTGGTTTGCTTGATTTACAAGATTCAATTTCAAGACGTTGGTTAAGAGAACAATTGCCAAACCGCTTGCACCAACCAATCTTTGGTTGATACTTGTAGCCTATGAAAAATGTAACCTTGTGGCGTTAACATGGAATAGCTCTCATGGTCCTCAAGGTTGGCTTTATAGGAAGAAGAGACCTTTTGAGAGACGGTGTGGGATCTAATGCGTCTTTCTCTCTCTCTCTCTCTATTTATATATGTATATATGTAAATATATTACTAGTGCTTGCAAACCAATCCATATGAAAACCGACGATGATTGAGATAAAAAAGAGTATCAAGTAACTTTTGCCTTTTGAATGGCAATATTTTATGCCTTGGAAAAGTACAAAATCATTTCTGCTTAGTTTTTATTTTTAGTCTTATTGCATATATCACCTTCACTTTCCTTACTTTTATACATATACATATATATATATATATATATATATATATATATATATATATATATATATATATATATATATATATATATATATATATATATATATGCTTGCAACCTTATGCGCTACTATATTCAAACAAATTTTAATATTTATTTAATAATTGAGTGATTTATATTTGAATTTAAAATAAAAATTTATACTTTTTTAAGAGTAATTGATTCAAAACTTAATATTTTACTTTTTAATTTATGTTAGTATATACCACACATTCTCTCTCTAGTGCACCCTAGATGACTGGTGCACCAAGTTACTCTTTTATTAGAGGAGATATCACTCAAGTTACTCTTTTTTATTTCAAAAAGCAAAAGGTACGTGTATGTGTTGCTTTTTGAATTTAGATTTTTAAATGTAAACCATCCGATGGTCTAGGTTGGATATTTGTAGCGTAGATGTTTCCAAACTTGCTAAATATATTATGTGAAGTCATGCTTCACTACTGACTTAGTTAGGATCTTCTTCATATATATTTAATCATACCATTTTTCTAGGATATCTCCTTTACTATGGACTTTAAGATTATAAAAGGGGTGGCCAACCACCTGCACGCCCGCGTTGAAGAAACAGTTAAATTCACAATGTGGGCTTCTAGTTATATATTTTCTTGACCATTTTACCATTCATGTGCTTCCGAGGTTTGCCGTTTCTCTCGTCCCGCTTTTGTATTCGTTCATTTTTTTTCCCGTTTCCATGCAACATGGGTGGTGACTTATCTTTTAGGCTAGTTTTAGACTTCCCTGCTACGTACATGAGTACTTATGACTTCTTATACAATAATTTCAACAATACAGACCCATGTGGGCCACAGCTTCCCACACCGATCTAACAAATCCACGCTAATTCAATGCAAGTCAATGATTCAAGAGCATCAGTTGGGAACTTTATCTTTTCTTTTTCTCATTCGTTTCTTATCACTTTGATTTCCTTCTCTATCTCTTTCATCCCTCTTTCCATGTTGAAGTCAATTGACTTGCTTGCTTTCTTATTTGTTGATTTTTTCTTTGGAAACAGAACACTCGGCGGTCTTCATTCAATTCGGATCCAAGCCCTCAAGGTATTTTTCTGCTTGTCTAGCTCATCGCTCGTCTCAGCTCGTGCTCAGTTTGGAACTGAGCAAGCAAAATAGCAGAATACTTTCACGATAACAGCCCCCATTCAGTTCGTTTGGCTTGCCTACCAGAGCCTCAGGTAAGGCACCTTCTCTGACCCCCCCTTTTTCTGTCTCATCAAACAAATGTCCTTCTCTTTGTAATGATGAAATGGAAACACGCGCTAGAAGTGCAAGTTTCTGTGAGAGATTGGCATCATAGGCATCATCTCGAATGAATCTATTGAGGTTCTTGGATTCTTATGGCAAGTTTGTAGACTTTTGGCGAAAAATGATGAGCAGCAAAATGTTGCTAAGAGTTGACGAGGGTGGTAAGTCAACCAATGCTACTCATACTTCACCTCACTTCCACTCATCTTCGGTTTTAAACAATATGAGCTAAATATGCGGTATGTTCAGATCGGTTTGTATGCCCTATTATATATAAAACTAGTTCTTGCCGTTGGGTCCAACCGAGCTCAAACCAGGGTAGGTTCTGGGTCAGCCTCCTTTTGACCTGGGCACAGAGTGACCCCTAGCCAACTTGTTGACCCGATTGTTCGCCGCAACTCCAAATGAATTTCAGCGTTGTAAAGTTTCGTCTCTTGTACACAACGCTTGCTTTGTTGGTAAGGGCATTCTGCTCTGTTTTGTATAAAGCTCCCTCCCTCTAAATATGGGCCGCTCAGTTTGGCTGTTGGTGTAAGTTAAGAAAGGACGACAGTTGTGGGTTTCGTTCGTTTTAACCTTCACCTAACCCTGCGAACCTACGGTCTTGTTATTTGGGCTCTTGATTCTGTTTAATTCAGTTCCTAATTGTGGTTAGATCTTTTAGTATATGAACGGTGACGTTTTTTCTTTCTTTCTATCAACAGACGATATAGAACAAGCGTGGTGTCACTTCTCCTGCGCTGGTGTCCAACGGAATAGTTTCGGGTTCCTGAAAGATGAAGAAGTCGGCGGTGTCGTCACGCTCGCACTCGTGGTGGTGGGACAGCCATATCAGCCCCAAGAATTCCAAATGGCTTGCCGAAAATCTTGAAGGTCAGTCGTTCTGTTCCTTTTCTTTCCAGCAACAATTTGGTCTTGGCGCTCAGGTTATTGAGATCTTGGCTTGCAACTAGGGGTGTGAACTTCGAAAGATTCACTAGAAAAGGAACTTCTTGCTTTCTTTCTTGTTCCGATGTATATTCCTTGACGTAACGTTTATTATAGAAATATAACTCTTGATCCATTGAACACGTGCACATCTAACTCTGTGTATCTTGAAATTCATTAAAGATCTAGGAGTCATCTAATTGTGAACTGTCTCAAACCAAATGAGACTCATACTTTTATAATTTTTATTTGTTACCCAGAAATGCAAGGCTAATGAGTAGCCATCTGATAGGAGCTTTGAATCGGAGTCGAATGATAATGTAATTCTGACTACTAAACCACAGTTGTACAATCGATAATTAATTTTGTTAGAAATATAACTGGTAAGAGTATGCGTAAACCGAGTAGCCTCTTTGGTTTTGATCGCCTTAATAGAAAGATGTGAATGTAATCTTGATTTTGATCGCCGAGTCATCTCTCTGGTTGGTATCAGAGATGGACCAAAGCGTGAAGAGGATGCTGAAGCTGATCGAAGAGGATGCGGACTCATTCGCCAAGAAGGCTGAGATGTACTACGCTAAGCGGCCCGAGTTGGTATCCCTTGTCGAGGACTTCTACCGCATGTATCGCTCACTTGCTGACCGCTATGACTATGTCACCGGCGAGCTCAGGAAGAATGTGCCTGCGGAACTGCAGTCACAAGGCTCCTCCGATCTCGGATCGCCGCCATCGGTTCGGTCGAAGAAGCACCGCCCACCAAAGGCCACCAAGCACCGTGCTGCTGGCTTTGATGTCTTTCTTGGCTCCGGCGGCAGCACTACAGATCGATCTCGCAAGAGCACTGAAAGCGACTCCTCGTCGTCGTCATCATCTGATTCAGCATCCGATTCGGATGTGTCGGACGAGTCGGTTCGAAATCCTTTCTTGAACACGCCGGAGAACAATGATTATGCCGGCCTTCAGAACAAGGTGGCGTCGCTCGAGTCGGAAGTCTCGGTATTGACCCAGAAGCTTAGCGTCTCGGAGGAGGAACCGAAGACGACAAAGAATGAGGCTGAAGAGATCAGATCCGAGTCGGAGATGAAGACATCGGAGTACAGCGTCTTGGTCCGTAAGCTCGAGGAGGAAGTCGAAACGCTGAAGACTGAACTTGAGGAAGCTCGCCGGCATGTTGACCAGCTGACAGCCGGAATCGGCGGGCAAGCAGCGAAAGTGGCAGATCTCCAGGATCTAATTACAGCGAAAGATTCAGACATCACCGAGGCAGCTGAAAATTTCTTTTTGGAGAAATCGGATTTAGAGAGAGAGGTCGCAGATCTCGTTAGATCCCGTTTGGATCTGGAGGAGGATCGCGAACGGTGGATGTCGAAGTCAGCGAAGTTGGAAACGGAGATAGCATTGCTGAAAACCGAGAAATCGGATATCGAGATCCGATACGAGAAAGTGAAGGCAGAAAACTCGGGTCGAGAGAGTCGTTTTGAGGTAGTGAACCGGGAGTTGGATGAGTTAAAAGCGAGGCAGGGTAGTCTCGAATCGGAAAAGAATGCCCTTGAAGCCCGAGTCTTGGAGCTGATGGCTTTGGTGAACGTGAGGCGGGACCATGCCATTGCCGAAGCAGCCAACAAGCTTTTGTCGGCGAAGGAGAAGTCATTTGCCGAGAAGGAGCTTGGCGAGTTGTCGAGATCTCACGAAATCCAGCAGGCAGAGCTCGAGCGATTGAGATCAAAGGGTGAATCCCTCGAATCGGAAATAGTGCGTCTCAGGACTGAGAGAACCGAATTAGAGAACCGGTTTGAGGCGTCAAAGGCTGAGAACTCGGTTAAGGAAGCACAATTGGAAAGAATGATTCGGGAACTTGGTGAGGCAAAAGCGCAGTACGATGGTCTCATCTCGGAGAAGGATGAGATTGAAGCCCGACTCAATGAATCTACTGATTCTGCACGGAAACTGTCATCTGAAAAATCTTCTCTTGAGCAAAAATTATCCAATTTGTCGAGATCATTCGCAATTCTAGAAGACGAACTCAGGGGATGGAAGCTGAAAACCGAGTCGCTCAAGTCAGAATTGATGATACTGAATGTGGATAAATTGGAAGCTGAGATCCGGTTCGAGAAAATGAGAGCCGAGAAATTTGCTTTGGATGGTAGGTTGGAGGAAGTGACTCAGGAATTGGAGAATGCAAGGGTTGAACATGGCCGTCTCACGTTGGAGAAAGAAGGATTAGAATCCCGAATTGCAGTTTTGGAGGATGCGGCAGCGAAATCCTCGGCAGAGAGAGTTCACATCATGGAAGAAATCAGCCTCTTGTCACAGATACGCTCTGGCCTGGAAGTTGAGCTCCGGGAATGGATATCCAAGGCTGAAATGCTGGAAAATGATCTGCAGAGACTCAGGAGCGAGAAATCGGAAGTGGAAAACCGATACGATGCGATTAGAATGGAGGTCTCGGAAAAAGTGAAGCGGTTGGAGGAAGCGAACCGGGAGATTGACGGTTGGAAGCTTAAGTACGATATGATGGTGGATGAAAGAGACACACTGAAAGCTAGGATTTTGGATCTGGAGGCAAGGTCTGAATCTAGTGAGATCCAGATCCGGGATATGGAAAAACACCTGCATGAACTGCACTTAGAACATGCTCGTCTGATCGCCGGAGCGGCCGCTGATGGCAAGCGGACCAAGGAAGCCAAAGCACAGATTGTGGAGCTCCAAGAGGAGGTCAAACGGCTGAAACTCGTTGTCTCAGATGGAGCGGAGGAGAAACGGGAGGTCATCCGGCAGTTGTGCTTCTCTCTGGACCACCTGAAGGGCGGCTACGATGAACTTCGGCAGGCGCTGCAGTATTACACTAAGAAGGATTTGGCGCCGGCCTCTTAGGCATTTTCCCATGACTACACGTTGTTCAAGTTTCTATTCCTTGGAATCCTGTGTTTGGTAGTGTTTGAGATGGTGGAATAATGGATCTTGGATCCGGTAGAAAGCATTGTAAACATTCTTCATTTTCTACTTCAAGATGTCCTTGATTAGCCCGTTGGGTAACCAACCTTCAAGCTGATGAGCAATGACTTCAAGACTTGGGGTATGAATCTTAGAAATGTCCTCACCTAAAAAGAAGTTAGTCTCGTTACATTGCTGCCTGAATATAGTGAAAAATTTTCAGAGAGGGTCTCCGCATTTTGATTATGGACGGATGCAGGGTGTAAGGAAGCTAGTCCTAGATAATAAGATTGGTATTGGTTCTTGGAATATCGGAACATTATCGGGTAAGCTAATGAAGGTGGTAGATACTATGATTCGAAGAAAGATTCATATTCTATGTTTACAAGAGACAAAATGGGTTGGAGAAAAAACAAAGGAGATAGAGGATACAAGTTTTAAATTATGGTACTCAGGTAAAGAAAAGGCTCGAAACGGAGTTGGTATTATCATAAATAAAGATTTAAAGGAGAGTGTAGTAGACATACAACGATATGGTGACCGAATCATGACGTTGAAATTAGTGTTAGGAGCAGAGGTTTTGAATATAGTTTGTGCTTACGCACCCCAAATAGGACTAGAAGATAGTATAAAGACAGTTTTTTGGGAAGAGTTAGATAAGGTGTTTCAAAAGATTCCACAAAAGGAGATGATTTGTTTAGGAGGATATTTAAATGGACATGTCGGTAAAGAGGCATTAGGATATCAAGGGATTCATGGAAACTTTGGTTTTGGGGATATAAATGAGGAAGGTAGGGAGATTTTAAATTTTGCTATGTCATTTGATCTCTTTATAGTCAATACAATCTTCAAAAAACGAGATGAACATTTAATTACTTATAAGAGTGGCTTATCACAAACACAAATTGATTACTTTATTTGTAGAAAAAAAGATAGAGCATGTAAAGATTGTAAGGTAATTCCAGGAGAAAGCTTAACCACCCAACATCGACTTTTAGTTATGGATTTACAAATAAAAAAATGGACAAAGAAGAAAAGAGTGCATCGAGCTATTGAGACTAAATGGTGGAACCTCAAAAGCGAGAAAGAAGATATATTTAAACAAAAAGTCCTTCAAGGAGATGTTTGGAATTATGTTGGCACACCCTGTGATATGTGGAACAATATGGCTATACATATTAGGAAAGTGGCGAAAGATGTGTTAGGGGTATCTAAGAGAGGTGTACTGGCACAAAAAGAAGCTTGGTGGTGGAATGAAGTAGTACAAAATAAAATCAAGGCAAAGAGGGCATGTTACAAATTACATTATGCTAAAAAAACTAGTGAAACTTTAGAAGCTTATAAGAAAGCAAAGAAGGAAGCGAAAAAGGTCGTTAGTGAAGCAAAAGCTAAGATTTGGGATGACTTATATAAAAAACTCAACTCAAAAGACGGTGAAAGAGATATTTTTAGGATAGCTAGGGCTAGAGATAAGAAAACTAAAGATCTTAATTATGTTAGATGCATAAAAGACGATGATGAAAAAATTCTAGTGGCAAATGATGATATAAGAAATAGATGGAGACTATTTTTATAATCTTTTTAATGAAAATAAAGATGATAGTATTAGTTTAGGAGATTTAGCCAAGTCAGAAAAGTATATAAACCACAATTTCTACCGACGTATTCAAAAGAATGAAGTCAAAGAGGCTCTTAAACATATGAAGAGTGGTAAATCTGTAGGACCATATAATATTCCTATAGAAGTTTGGAAAATACTAGGAGAAATAGGAATCACTTGGCTCAAAAGATTATTTAATGAAATATAGAAAAACCAAAAGATGCCCGAGGAATGGAGAGCAAGTACACTTATATCCATATATAAGAACAAGGGAGACATTCAAAATTGTGTGAATTATCAAGGTATCCAGTTAATGAGTCATACTATGAAATTATGAGAAAGAATTATCGAACGTAGGTTAAGACAAGTATCAAGTACAACAGAGAACCAATTTGGATTTATGTCAGGCAGATCTACTATTGAAGCGATTCACCTTTTGAGACGTCTTATGGAACATTTTAGAGCAAAAAAGAAAGACCTTCACATGATATTTATTGATCTAGAAAAAGCTTATAATAGGGTACCGAGGGAGGTTCTTTGGAGAACTTTGGAAAAAAGAGGTATCCCATTGACATATATTAACCTTATAAGAGACATGTATGATGGTGCAAAAACATGTGTGAGGACTCATGAAGGAATGACAGACTTCTTTGAAGTTAATTCAAGGATCAACTTTAAGTCCATACTTATTTATAATGGTGATGGATGAGTTAACAAAACATATTCAAGATGAAGTACCTTGGTGTATGTTATTTGCAGATGACATTGTATTAGTGGAGGAGTCTAAGGAAAAAAATAGAAAATTGGAACTATGGAGAGAAACATTAGAAAGCAAAAGCCTTCGACTTAGTAGAACAAAGACAAAATATATGGAATATAAGTTTGATCATTTGGCTACTTCAAAGGACATAGAAATTAAAATTGGCACACATTTCATTCCCCAAAAGGAAAGTTTTAAATACCTAGGGTCAATTTTTCAAAGTGATGGAAGAATTGATGGAGATGTTACATATAGAATTAATGCTGGTTGGTTAAAATGGAGAGGAGCATCAGGTATTCTTTGTGATAAGAAGATACCATTAAAATTAAAAGGCAAATATTATAGAGCAGCAATTAGGCCTGCCATGTTTTATGGTTCTGAGTGTTGGGCAGTTAATCATCATGTACAAAAGATGTCTCTGACAGAAATGAAGATGTTGAGATGGATGAGTGGTCATACAAGAAAAGACCGTATACATAATGAGGTTATTAGAAACAAATTAGGAGTGGCACCAATAGAGGATAAAATAAGAGAACATCGTTTAAGATGGTTTGGACATATAGAAAGAAGATCAAAAGAAGAACCTATAAGAAGGTATGAAAAACTAAATTTGGAAAGTATTAAAAGAGGTAGAGGACAACCACAAAAGTGTTGGAAAGAAACAATAAAGAATGATCTAGCTTATTGGGAGTTAACTGCTAACATGGCACACCATAGGGATATGTGGAAACAAAGAATCCATGTAGCTGACCCCTTCTAGTATGGGAAAAGGCTTAGTTGTTGTTGTTTCTTTTTCCGAATATTCAGGTTGGGGTTTGGCATAATTCTACCAAATTAGCCATCCTCGTTATCGAACTCATGACCCAAGATTCCTTGGACGACCCCTAACCAGGTGAGATGTCCCCCTTACAGGAGAACTCCCTTCTCCATCATTAGGCCATGGGGTCTATTCGCCTTCATGGCCCGCACGAAACGAGTGAGCATCTGGTTAGTTAAGGCCTGGGCCATTGCGTCGCACCCCCTGAGCCGCGAGGTACCAGCACACCACCTAATGCCTGCACGGGCCTCTTTTGCATCACTTAGTGTCGAAATCGGGGAGTCCAGCCTGTGCAGGGCAGCAACACAAACTCCTCCTTAGCCACCCCTTAGGAGTCAGTCAGTAAGTGACCCTACCACCAAGAGATGTACTGGTTTCCTCCAACAGTATAGGCATGTGAAAGTTTGGGTACTCACAGTAAACCGAAAAGGGCCGGGTCCAGTTTGAGATTGTAGTACGTCAGTCGGGCCTCTTAGTTAACGGGCTACGACGATTGGGCCCCATAAGAGGTTTCAACTGCCGACGGTTTGGAAGCAACCATGATTTCCAGGTTTCAACGGTCGCCGCTCCTTAAATCGCTTGTCAAAACCGCGGGAAGTGACAACGGATTCGATGTGTGTGTGTGTGTGTGAGAGAGAGAGAGAGAGAGAGACGAGGGTTAGTCATATAGAAGTCGATGCCAAAATCTCATTCGCATCATTGTCATGGAACTTTGAACATTTTCGTAAATCTCATGAACCTTTTAAACTGATGAGTTCGTTTGATTTCCTTCGTTCCGTTTCATCAAATGTCAAAAAATTCCGGCAACGGCACCCGTGGTAGCGCCGCCGGGAAACCACCATTGGCATTTGAGGTGACCAGAAACTGGTTTCCCGTCTTCCTTTACTTATTGGAAATTTGCTTATTCCCAAGAACAGGGTCTTGGTACGTCTGTCATCACGTATTTTTGCTTTCTGCTGATTGCGAAATTTGTTGGCAATGTTTATTTCTTCATTTATCAGATCACGTTAAATATCCGCGAGTTTTCTCCGTTTTTCTTCTAGCGATTTTGCGGATTTAGAGAGTCGATGTTTTCCCAATTATCATCTGGCCGTGCTTTATTCAATTTACTATGTGGATTGAGGGAGATGTTGAATCTTTAAGAATTCCTGTTTGTTATACAAATTAGGTTCCTGAATGAACCTCCGTGAGTAAAGGCGGGTGATTGACTAATTTCTGTTCATTTTCTCCCGTCTCTGATCAATGGTAGAAGGAACGACTTTGGTATCTGAATCGTCGTTTTCATGTTATGTTGTTGGAGATGCATTCTTTCTTGAAATTCCTGGAACTTTCGGGCCTTCGAGTTGTTAACTGTTGAAACAAAAATCGTGATTTTCTGTCGCAGAGTGTTGAAAAGCTATCTGTTCAAATTATGGTCTTAAATGTGGGTTTCTTGATCAAACATGACCGGCATGTGGCGTAAGTGCTTAAAGGAAAGAATTTGGGACCCTTTAAAGAAGAGAGTTGAAAAGAGAAAAGAAAGGGAAAACGGCAATCTTTTGATCCAGAAAGTTCAAAATTGGTTACCCATTCAAATTACACAAGAGGATCCGATTTCGGAATCTGCGTACAAATGAACATTTCTTTTCTGCGTTACATAGACACTTACATCAACGGTTCCGCACCCATGTGAGACTCCTGCACTTGACACGTATCTGACTTAGCACCATTGGTTTTAATTATTTTCTCTTACGTCACTGATGCCCTTCGTGAATATTGGCCGATAATTACTTCATTAGCGAGTTAGTTTATTAAAACAATGTTTCTTTAAGTTGTATAAAATATTATCAAGTATATATAGTAATATGTAAATTATATATATAACCATGGCCCTGCATCCATGATTTTGAGAAGTTGTCATCCTTTGCACCTGCACCCGCATCCGTGTGGACATAGCTTTTGCTTTTCTTTTAATGGTCTAGAATGTGGGTTTCTTGCTTCAAGATGAGAAGGCTTTCCAATTTTGGGCCTCCTTTATATTCTTTCTTGGACTTAGGCATGGCATGGTATCATCTTGGATCATTGAAACTTATTGCTTTTAAATTGTGGGAAACTTCCCTTTCGAATTGAGTTTCAGAAATGTAAATGTGAAAGCACAGTTCAATAAACAAAACAATTCTGAAACTTTTAGGGAGTTGATCGAAGGCGTACTGCTTTAAGGTGACATTTGTTTTAATTTGTTTTGTGTTATTTAATTTCAGTCAATGTTGCCGGGATGTTTTTGAGATTCAGATGTGACCTGCATGTCTCTGTGAAATTTTGTTCACTTGCTTCTCTGATCAATAGCATGGAAAATGTATGCTTTAGTTTGATTCCCAAGCTTGTATGATGAACTTTCCATGTTGAGAGAGTCGGAATGAAATATTCTGTTACTACAATTATGCCTAATAATATTTGTTCTCTTTCTCTCTTAGGTAATTGAGGAAGGAGATTAGAACTATTAGAAAATTCAGATCTCATGTTCATGGTTCATGATTTCACTCTTTAAAGGAGAATGGAACTAAAGTTCAAAGCATGTTTGTTATGGGCGGTCTTTCTACGGTTATGTGATTACGCCCGAGCAAATTCAACTTCCGAAAGCTTCACGTCAACGAGACTATCAGAAGTGCAACCCAATCAAAGAATTGTATCTCCTCCTGATTGGACTTTAGGAGCTTATGGTAGAGTTCAGGGCTTTGTTGGTGTTTCTCATGGGTTCAAGGAGAGGAACACGAAAGTTGCCGTGTCAACAGTTGCTTGGCTCACCTTGGCAATGGCTGCTGCAACCGGTTTGGGAGCAGTCCCATTCTTCTTTGTAGAACTGGAGACTCAGTGGGCAGGAGTGTGCAATGGGATTGCTGCTGCCGTAATGTTAGCCGCAAGCTTTGACCTTGTGCAAGAAGGGCAAGAATATGGCAGTGGCAGCTGGGTCGTGATTTGAATCCTTGCAGGAGGCATTTCCATTTGGCTCTGTAAAAAGGTATTGATTGGCCCCTACCCCTTTAAGCCTTTCTTGAAAGCAATCTTGTGAAGGAACACATGTAAATATGTTTATTCTTTGATATTTGGAGGGGTTTTGGTCTATTCTTATGAGTCAAACTACTGTTATCACATCTTTGGTTATTCGACTTCTGCTTGGAAATGCAAATGTGCATTGCATTTTTCCCCTTTATGCATTTGTCTTATGATATGCTTTGTGGTAATTAAATGGATCTTGCTAATGTTAATTAAGTTACTTTTCTTGGCAAGAGATGCTTCAATGCTCGTCATTTTTGTGCTCAAATATTTGTTTCTGCTAATGTGCAGTTCTTAGATCAATATGGTGAAGTGAACATGTTGGATATTAAGGGAGCAGAAGCTAGGAAGGCGGTTCTTGTGATTGGAATAATGACTTCATTCTTTTGGTGAGGGTTCAGGTGTAGGAGTGTCATTTGCTGGCTCAAAAGGATTTTATCCAGGCATTGTGGTAACATTAGCTATAGCTGTACATAATATTCCTGAGCACATGAAGAGGGGTCTCACCACGAAATGCAATGTTGTGGAGTATCATCACATCATTGCCACATGTATTAATTGTTGAAGAATATGTTTATCTAGTGTTCTTTGTGTTAGTTTTATGTTTTAGGTATTATTGTACTCGCCCGAAACTTTAGGAGCATTTTGGTAATTTTTTGTACTAGGGGTATTTTAGTCAATTTTTGTTTTACTCCCTATATAAGGGTTGGTAGGTTGTATTAATGAGTACGGTTGTGTTGTAAGAGAGAGTGGAAAAGAGGGGGGCGGACCTCCAATGGAGGTCTACCCCTTCCTTCAGTCCCTTATTTTTCCTCTTTAATATTAGCCTTATTTTGTGTTTAATCTCTTGCAATGCTTCGTTGAATTACAACATGGTATCAGAGCTATTGTGTTGGTTCTAATCAATGAAGCCATATTTGATCAGTTGTTTGGTGTTGGTGTTGTCAATGAAAGTTTAAGGAAAAGAAAGCTGTGAAAAGCATTCAAATGGAAGACTTATTATTCATATTTCGATGCTTTCTGTAAGTATTTGAAATGCCTTGGCGAGAAGTTCAACAAGAGTGAAGTTGACGATAAGCTCAGAAGGCTAAAAGAGAAGTATCACAACAACTTGTTGCTGCAAGAAAGAAGATTACCAACCGAAGTGACCTGAATTGACAGAGAGCACATATAAAGTTAAGAGAATGTAGCTGGAAGAAAGGAGCAATCGGAAGAGAAGGATGAGAAATAGCTATTTTTTGTTGAAGAATTGAAGGTTGAAGTAGTGCCTATTTGATCATGGATGCCTATCTATTTTGGTTTTGCTTGTTTTTTGTTGAACATTTAACTCATGCTTGTTTTGTGTTCATTGGGCTGATCTCTTTGTGAGCATTTTTTTATCTCATATTGGATGTACTCATTCTGGTTCCGCCTAATTTTAAGCTTTATGGTATGTTAAGGCAGTTTCAGAGCAGCTACTTGTTTTGTATGGGCATGTTTCTGTCCACTTTGTCACTTCTCTATCCATTTTCCAAGTTGAGAGCATGATACAAATAACTAATATGGCCGTGCTGGTATGTTCACTTCATTGTTTGGATTGGACAGTGATCATTATTATAAATAATGCCCAAGATCAAGCACATTACAGAACACATGTATGAGGGAGAATGCACCACTAGTGATCAATAGCAGTGTTCCAACTCAAAGCTATGATAGATTGTGCCAAGAAGCTGAAACACTGGCTATTGAAATATCAAAGAGACAAATGAAAGTTATAGAAGGAACTAGCAATGCAGATAATATTTAAAGTTGGAAGTAGGTGAAGCAAAGCTTCAAGAACTGAAGTCAAACATGGCTATACTAGGGAAACAAGTTGTTGCTGTAATGACTGCTGTTGGAGATCTTGCACAGGAACGGCTATATTCTACATTAATTGTTCCTTTGAAATCATGTCAACCAGAGAATTTAATGGTGTGAAAACTATGATGACTGCTTTATTGGATGGCACGTATTTCATAAACTTCTGTTAAGATAGCTACATTTAATTAAATGTTAAAGGCATGTTGTGGTGTGGTGTTTGTATTAACTGCTGCAATAAATACGTTGGGAAAGGAATATAAAGAAAAAATCGCAGGATTGCATGGAGAACATAAGAGGCCATTACTCCATGGGACGAAGATGACATGCCTGATGAAGTTGCTGGTGGGAGCTGATTTGAATGTAGATTTAATAAAGTGACTGTAGTAACTTACTCTTTGTATTAAATTAAAGAGGATTGAATTAAGTGCATTAATAGATTGGTGGTTGTATTAATAGGCTGGTGGCTGCATTAATAGATTGGTGGCTGCAGTAACTTATTGGAAAGAGGAATGTTAAGTGTATTAATAAGACCAGAAAAGATGCATGTATTGGAAAGGTCATGGATTCACGAGATGGCTATGGTATTCCCAATAAGGTGGCCGTTTTTTAAGTTATGCAGAACATTCAATGTGGTGGCTGCATTTAAAAATTGGAATTGCAATTATTAAAAGATGAGCTGCATTTAAGAAGTTAAATTCAGAAACGACAAGAATATGTGGCTTGAAGTACCTCCAGAAAACTATTTGATCATTACAACACAGGGAAATCTTTGCTTGGGCATCTTGAATGGCACTGAGGTAAACCTTGGAGACTATTTCCCTATTATTACTGGCAACGTAGGTGCTCCATAGTATGAGGGTACATCATGCTTAGTGGATGAAATGTGCAAGATTGAGGATTTGTCAGATGCAACTCTAATACCGTTGACAGTTCAAAAATTCACTTAAAATGGATAGAAGGAAGCCAAACTTTAAAAAAAGGGGTTGATTCTAAAGAATTTGATGGCCT
This sequence comes from Brasenia schreberi, assembly GCA_036023115.1. NCBI lineage: Eukaryota > Viridiplantae > Streptophyta > Magnoliopsida > Nymphaeales > Cabombaceae > Brasenia > Brasenia schreberi. The sequence goes on from JAYKKT010000090.1 coordinate 13,503,568, forward strand.
TGCAGTTCTTAATGTGCAGGGTCATGACTTTTCATCTTTAGATGGGTATGATGCGGTCAAACGTAGTGCATCAGGAATGGGAGTTATCATGAAAAACCAAGGTGCACTGGAAGAACCCAATGGACTCTGTAATCTTGTAAAAGGAGATGCACTTGAATTAGAGGAGAAAACTTATGATCAGATGTTGAAACAAAAGCCATTATCTTGCTTACCAATAGTAACCCTGGCAGCCAACTTTAATGATAAAACCCAACCACCAAGTCCTGGTCCACCATCTAAGATGAAAACATCTATAGTTATTCGATTATCTTTTACAAGAGAGTCCTATGGTACAACTAAGACAACATAAATATACTACATTGTTATTCCTGTGTTTGGTCAAGATGACTTCATAACTGAGGAGTATCCCACTCGTAAGGAGAGGTCTACAAGGCAATGATTCAACATTTCAGTGATGCTATTATGAGTCATCTTGCAAAGTTCGCTAACAATGAATTTGTCCAGATGGGTATTGAGATGGGCACAACTTTTATTGGAGGAACAGAGGTTTCAAATTTGACACTTGAGCTCACTCAGCTGCAATGGCACAGTGTTGATGCCAATGTAGTATGCCAAGAGGAAGTATGGTTTGACACTAGCAGCATTTTTGGGATCTGATTCGGATGAAGACTTCAGTAGTATGGATGGTCATGCTGCTGCATTTGGAGATGACATTGATTTTGAGAGACTTGCTACTACTATGGGATGATGTGAAAGATGTTTGATTGATTTAGAGACTAATGATGAAGAAGTTCTGTCAGAAATAAAGCCTGTGTTGAAAAGCGTGTGAGCATATGAATAATGCATATGAAGATGTTCGATGAAATGCTCACGAAGGAGATGAGTAACATGAATATGAAGTGTTTGAGGAAAGATTTAAGAGAACTGGAAAATTCTTGTGTAAGTTTGCAGTCATAAAGACTGCTTTATTGTTGTAACAGCCAAGATGGCTGCTTTGTTATTGTGACAGTCAGGATAACTGGGATGACTACTTTGTTGTTGTGACAGTCAAGATGACTACTTTGTTGTTGTGACAACGAGGATGGCTGCTTTAATGTTGTGATAGCCAGGATGGCTGCTTTGATGTTGTGACAGTCAGGATGGCTTCTTTGTTGTTGTGACAGTCAGGATGGCTACTTTGATGTTGTGACAGCCAGGATGGCTACTTTGTTGTTGTTACAGCCAAGAAGGCTGAGTTGATAGTGCAGCTAGAGATGCTGCTTGTGATGATAAGCTAGGAAGGCTAAGATATTTTTCAGCCAAAGAAGTTATTAAAGATCATATCAGTGATAAACACAAATGAAGAACGTTGCAAACAAATATGAAGATTTTTTGGCAAGTTTCGAGTTCGAACTATCTCACTCCCAACTTGAGAGGGGGTGTTGAAGAATATGTTTATCTAGTGTTCTTTGTGTTAGTTTTATGTTTTTAGGTATTATTGTACTCGCCCGAAACTTTAAGAGTATTTTGGTAATTTTTTGTATTAAGGGTATTTTGGTCATTTTAGTAAATTTTCGTTTTACAGCTCTCTATATAAGGGCTAGTAGGTTGTATTAGTGAGTAAGGTTGTGTTATAAGAGAGAGTAGAGAAGAGAGGGCGGCCTCCATTGGAGGTCCGCCCCTTCTTTTCAATCCCTCATTTTTTCTCTTTAATATTAGTCTTATTTTATGTGTTTAATCTCTTGCAATGCTTGTCTGAATTACAACATTAATTACATTGTAAATGCCTTTGTTGGTTGTTTATTGTTCAATATAATAAGTGTCTTCCCTATAAATTTATAGATGTGCAGTTCCTGTGACATGATTGACAGCGGTTGTTTGAGTCATATAGTAGTGTTTATCTTGGCTCTTGTTCTTTCCAATATTACTTGGTATGAGTTGCTGTTTCCTTTCTCTTTTTTGGGAGTGTCAACATGGAACCTTAGGGAATTCAAAACGGAATATTAGGAAATTCACAATTTATTTATTCTTAAAATTCTGTAAGATTGCCTCGAAAAGATGTGTATTAGTTGAATATTTTCCTGTCTATCATATGGTTCTGAAACTTATAACTATTTTCATCTTTCTTCATTCAACTATTCATTTGAATTCGAAAAGGTCTAGATGTGTAGGAGAGCCGTTTGTTGTGAAATATTAGGAACAAAAGAAAATCTTGTTATATTTGAGGAAACAGGTTGTTGCTGAGTAGGTAAATAAATATTAAATATTTATACAGTTATATCATACAATGGATAAGATGTATCCTATTGTCTATGAACGCCTGAAATAGTCGAAAAGAGAAAAACAAGATAGTTAATAAGCAAGCCCGCTGTTTGTCAGAGTTATGCTACAAGCCCATGTATTTTACTACTATCAAAGTGTTAAAAGTGATTGCGTCTGATGGTATCCTTTGCGTCATCTTTCCTTAGCATTTTCCACAACATTGAGTTTGATGGAAGTCTCCTTTTGCTAGTTGTATTACGTAGGCAAACGTTCTTGCTATCGGAACAGGAAAAATGGCTTGTTGGGCAGTATCCCTGGATATGACGTGGTTTTCCGCATTGTGTTCGTATTCACATATGTTCATATCTTTCCATCTTACTATTCCTTTGTCTCTTCTGTCATGTAACTCCGAAAAACTCGTGGTTTTCATGCTGGAAATCCCTTGACTGGGAGACGGAGTTCCATAGAACCAAGAGTTCTGTGTTTGCATCCCAAGTGGACTTCACACCGGTTAGGTCTGGAACTCATTTTTTGCATTTATGTCGCTGTGAAACTGACACCTGTTTTATCTTTTATCAGGAAACAACAATAACAATAGGAACTCAATTCTGTAGTTCTGACACTCCAAGTGTGTATCGAACATGGTATTGTCACCTAAGGTACCAGTTCCATGCAAAAGTCCACAATGCAAACAGCCCTTATGGACGTCCCTTTTCTTTTTTTCACTAGCTCCAATGCCGTAGAAAGTTTGTTGACATGTTTTGTCTGTAGCTATTATGAGCTTTCATCCGCTATGGAGGAATGCATGTACAAATTTCTTTGAACTGCACAATCACTTTGATCTTTCATAAAATATTTGCATCGACAGAGATGTGCCTGTCATTTCGTGCGCCAAATAGAAAATGTACAAGAAAAATTGTGCAGGTACCAGATTAGAATCATTACAGTGCGTATGAACGTAGGAAAATGCTGGAAGGAAACTACAGCCTTTTGATATTAACCTCTCGTGTCATCTGAAATATCTAATGGAGAATACTTCGGGCCTTCCCATTGATAATAAGTTGCATGTATAGTTTTGAGTCAAAATCTCGGTCACTGTTTAGTGCATGCATGGTTTTCAAAAGTTGTGGTGGTGTCTTACCGTCACCCATACCCGTGTGAAATGAATGCGAAGTTGTTTTCCATGAATAGTGCATGGCTTCTCTTCATGGTTCTCCTGGTGAAGTTGATGGGACTGGATCGATTGTGGTTTTCCGCAGCCCGTTATAGCTGTTCCTTCATTTATATGTGCTGATGCTTTCCACAAAGTTCTTCCTTTCTGTACGGGATTTGCTGCTGGATGCATGATCTGGATGGTAATGTCAGAGGTACTCCCTGATGCTTTCAAGGTAAGCCTTTTAAACTTTAATATAGAGCGCTTTCTAGTTCCATTTGAAAGCCATGTTTCTGTGTCCAAATTCACCCCCAATAGTTTTTGAAGGTCATGATAGTTGAGTATCTAATAACATATTCAATAAGATGAGCTGAAGGTTTCGTTCATAAAAGTCTATTCCTTCCGTTCCATAAAAGATTGGAAGGCAGGCTTTCTCTTTCCCGATCCAATTTAGCTCTTTAAATGTATCCTGAATGGGCAATAAATATATGAGATACTTTGGATACTGTCTAGAAATATACTAGGGAACTAGCTGGAATGATGCTTATTTTGAAACTATTGGTGAAAACTATGGGGAACGAAGAAAAAATTAAGAGCGGAACAAGAAAGCACAGGAAAAATCATAGAATCATACAAGTTAGTGATAAGATTTACGTGTTTTAGATGAGGGATTCCTCCTGTCCTACATCCGCAGCTGCCTTAGAAAGATATTACTGTATGATGAAAGTCATGATTATAATATGAGAGCCGCTTTATATATCACAGACACATACGCAAAGCACACATAAATATATTTATATGTAGGGCAAAAAATATTACATTGTTACCCTATTCAGACTGAGTACACTCGGCACTGTCCAGGTCGGGAATGACCAATCTGTGAAAATTTATGGAAGAGCGAATCAGCCTCCATGTCAAGCTCCAACAAAGGCGAGGTACAATTTATGCATGTAACTTATGCAAAACGGAGAGTTCTATTAATTTTTGCCATGGTGATGTCATGAACCCACTCTGACTCCGACCCTTCTGAGTAGCTTTATGATCAATATGTAGAACCATTGTCCGGTCCGGAATTATTGATCTTGCATGCTGCAGGTTTTTTCCTATTACCACGTTGACAGTGGTTTAACTTCTCATGTAATGTAGTCTTCGTTTAAAAACTCTGCAGGAAGCTCCTCCCTCACAAGTTGCGACAGCAGCTACAGTTTATGTAGACTTCATGGAAGCATTAAGTACAGCTTACCAGTCTTTGAGCGTAGAATACAGGTGAATTTCTCCTTCATTGACTTGGGTAACCTTGTCTGCATCTGTTGGTGCCGTGGCAGTTTTTAGATAAACAGTACTAGGCAGTTAGACTAAGCAAATTCTTCTGTCAACAAATATTGGTGGCAGTAACATAAGGAGCTATATATCTCCTAGGTGTGTGCATGTCAGGATCTGCCAAAACCATCTTGTATATCTGAAAAGAATATATATTCTGGGGCAGTATTAGACAAACCAAGTTGCTTTCCTTCATGCTTTTAATGCAAAAGCTTCTGAAGCATGTGTATATGTTGTGAAGAATGGAACACATTTTTTACGTCCAAAAGTTCCTTGTTTTCCATTTGTGACTTACAAACAGATGAAACTGTGGCATGTTCAGTATCTATAATTCCGAGTAAGGGAAAATTTTACAGAGAAACATTTGAGAGTACTATATCATTCCAGGGTATGATTCCTTTTTTATAGGTTGTCAAGGGATCATTTTATTTTCACTCTGCTTGAGGTGGGTGTGACTTCAACTGGTATATGGTGACACAATGCCATAAAACTAGAATTAAGCTGCATGATGCTCATGCCTATGTTTATCCAAAGCAAAGAGCTTTTGACTCACCAAAATCTCCATTGATTTGATGATCCAAAGCTGGATCTAGTAGCATCACCCGCTCATCCGCACCTGCAAAGCTATTTTTTGCCTTGAGTAGCTATTTTATAGTGAATGTGACTAGATACTATCAATCTTCCTAATGTTGAATGGCATAGTATACCCTGTTTTATGTGAGGTCGAATGTTTGGTTACTGCCATCTAACCTGATAAGGTCGTGGTACATCTAATCCACAATCTCTCTCTCTCTCTCTCTCTCTCTCTCTCTCTCTCTCTCTCTCTCTCTCTCTCTCTCTCTCTCTCTCTCTCTCTCTCTCTCTCTCTCTCTCTCTCTCTCTCTCTCTCTGTGTGTGTGTGTGTGTGTGTGTGTCCCTCTCACACACGCACAATGGCGCACGCATGCACAGGTTCTGCACATGAAGAACGATTTTGTCTGTGAATACATGCAATGTCATTCCAATTAAAACGTGTGTATGAACGGTTCCGTTTTAAGCTTTTCATTCTTTTTCACCTCTACACTCTTGTATTGCAACTCGGAGCATCTATACGGGTTCTTGGTCTCCCTACTTTTCGGTCTAGGACCACTCTTAGGAGGGGCCGCTATGTTTGCGCTATCCATGAACTTCTCCCTTCAACACTCCTTCCTCACAAGCGCCTCGGCGGGGATTGCCCTTGTCCTTGCCGCCTGGCGGCCTATACAGTTGTTGGCTGGCCTAAAGATGGATCCTTTCATCATTTTGATTCTACTTGCTTTGGGATCAGCTTCCTTCCATGCATCTACAACAGGAATGCTGAGGCTAGCTCGACGCAAAGTCTCTGTTGACGGTGAAGCACAGACTAGTTTCTCTATGAGTGCCTTGACACTTCGAGCAGAGGGTCTTGCATGTGACGAAAGACTACGGCCTTGGTCGTCACATGGTACTGCCGGTTTCCTTGCATGGCCTTCCTCGTGGCGCGGCCGTGGCGAGTTGTGTGTATGGTGCAACTGATAGTTGGCGATGGCTGCTTCGGCATTGATGGGCTTGGCTGGCCCAACATCTGCAATAGGTGCAATACTAGCAGGTATCAGCTACTATGGGCTTGATTACTGGATGCTTTTCGCTTGCGGAATGCTTCTTCCTAGCTTTGGAAGCATTTCTCGCCGTGCCATCAGGTTGGAACCAGCAAAGAGCGTCCTTGGGCTTGTGATGGGATTGGCGTGTCTAACCAGTACCAAGCTTGTCTGCATGTACACCCCTTATTGCAACTCTGCACCAGAAGCTGTCAAATAAGGCGGTGTCAATTGGTGTCACTGTGACACGTCAGAATGACACGACAACACGATATACTTTACTTTTTTGTTCTTTTAGGTGTTAACATATGAGTGGACACGACATGGGAGCAAGTTGAAGTTCAGGTGACATGATTTGTGTGGTTTGTTTAAGCAGGAATAGTGGTATGACTTCGAGGATTGCGGTTAACGGCCTTCATTTGTTAAGGACTGAAGGGTACTAAGGCTTACTGTGTGATGCTTAAAAGACTAAAGAGAGTTGTCGCTATAATGTAGCACGATTGCAATACATGTATTATATATTAACAATGTTTAAAAAGTATTTTGGATCAGTGTTGCTTGACGCGTATCGTTGGGTTTCATGATACAGGCGTATCGTATTGTATCACTCGTATCGTACTTTAATATTAAAATAAAACAAAAATTAATTAAAAATAAATAAAAATCAGAAAAAATAAAAAAAAAGCTGGTAATTGCTTTAAATTCATATAATGTAAAGTTTAGTATAGATTGAGCATTCAACATTGAACAATTGCATCCAAATTTACATATTTTGAATCAAAAAAATGAAATACATTTATATTTTACAAATTATAATCAGGATCATCAATTAAATAATCTTAATCTTCTCCTTGCTAAAAATCAACAACAACAACAACACCTTTTGCTTGAAAATCAAATTCTTCGTCTCTTTGATATTGTTGTTGCGGTCCTTCCAAATTAATCCATGCAATATCTTCTTCAGTTAGGAGGGTATTTTCTTCACTCTTGTATAATCAAATTTTCTAATATATCAAAATTATCCAAACTTATTGGACTAAATTTGTTTTCTTGTCTATTTACTTTTTTTAATTGCCTACAACAAACAAAGATAAACAATTAGTAAATAATATTAACAATTGAAGTTAAACAATTTATTCAATTAAACATTTAAGTAATACAACATTACCTTTCATGAAGAAGCATGTTACAACGAATAAAAACTAAATCATTTAGTCTCTTATGTTCCAAGCTATTGTGCTTCTTTGTATTGATGTGTTGAAAGACACTCCAATTCCTTTCACAACCCGTTACAGGTTTGGCTTAGAACTCTCACTGCAAAATCCCTAAGGTTCAGACAATCAGTTTCAAACCTATTCTACCAAACATCTGTAGGAAAAGACAATAATTAAAGACATAATCCACAATAATAGAAGATGTATTGATTTAAAAAACTTAAATATGAAGATAAACAATTTACTTGGACGCATCATAGTGCGGTTGCGAATTGCTACAAGCAAACCCATCAAGTGAAGAGCATCATCATAAATCTCTATCTCTCAATGTATAGCATCTGTTATGCTCTCATCAGGGACTAATCTATCAATACAATCAATGATTCATCGATTAACCTCATCGTCCCTTTTGAAGGTTGCTGAGTACCTGAATGATGGGTTTAGATAATATGTTGCTACATGAATAGGCTTATGCAATTATTTATTCCATCTATTATCAATTATTTTTCACACGAGCACATAATCTCTCTTTTTCCCATTAAAATTATTTCTGATGACTTTTTTTGCCCTATCCATGGCCTCATAAAGGTAACCCATAAATGGTTTTTCCTCGCTTTTAGTCAATCTCAAAACATTTACTAAAGGATATATAATCATCAATAGTCTAACACATGTATTTCAAAATATACTCCTAAAGACTGTCTCAGAAATCCCATTCAGCTTTCTATTTCTTCTATTTTAAGGCTACTCTGCAAATTGTTGTCACTCATCTGATAAGAACATTCTCTTCAATGCTTGTTTCTGTCTCACAATACTCTGTACAAATAAGAAATTTGTTGCAAACCGAGTTGTAGCTGTTCGAAGAAGATCTGTACCTTTTGTATATCTCCTCATCGTATACAAAACAAATATATGGTTGTAAATGAATTTTGTAATATCTTGGCAACACTCAGTTGTTGCTTTTATTTCATCCATCTCACCAATGTTCTCAAGGATGAGATCTAAACAATGAATTGCACATGGTGTCCAGTAGAAAGTCCCATAAATATCAGCTAACTCCTTTCCAACTGCTTTATAGTTAGTTGTATTATTTGTAATCAATTGGACTGGATTCTCTAGCCCAACCTCTTGTATAACCTTATCAAATTCTTGTCATAGAATATCCGTAGTGTACTTCTCTTTTGACATATCTAAAGATCTCAAAAACATAAGTCTTTTAGGACAGTAGACAAGAAAGTTTAGCAAGGTCATTTCTCACATATCTGTCCATTCATCTGCCATAATAGTGCAACCTCGCTCCTTCCACGACTCTCTCAATGTCGAACAGTATTCTTGCACTTCAATTACGGTCTTATCTAAGATCTTTCCTTTCAACTTTTGATAAGAGGGCATCTTGTATCTTACACCAATGTTAGTAATTGCATATGTCATTGCTTGAAAATAAAAACGGTTTGCTGCATTGAATAGAATGCATGCATCATCATAAAACCATCTCCCCACTGCAAGGTCTGCTTGATCATGCAACTGTTCTGAAGCAATAGTAGCACGAATTTTAAGTTGAGCACTAATTGTAGTAGTAGAAGGAAAAAATGAATATATGCTAGAAGAAGCTCTTGTTCTACTCCTTCATGAACTTCCTCTACTACCACCTCTAAAGTCTTCAACAACCCTCTTTCCCCTGCTAGATGCTCGTGAACTGCTATCAATCTCTGTTGTAGCATTTGAAGGCAAACTATCAATGAATCCAAATCCAATAGTATCATCTTCTTCAAACATCTCCAAATCATCCTTTTGTTGTCTCCTTTCCTATATACTCTCAATCATCTGTAGACATTACTATTTAATACTTTCTAGCAAACTTCTAACTCTGCATGTGCAAGAAGCAACTTCTTTTCTAGTTCTTGCTAGGTGGTGTTTCAACCTTGAAATTTCACCACTAACTACCCTCTCACAAAATAAACATCTGATCTTTAATCTAGAACCCTCAACTGGTGTACCCCACTACCATGTCGGATCATCAGAACGAGAATGAGAGTCTCTAACACCCCTTCCTGTCATCTCAATTGAGTACTTGAATTCAATAAAATACCTGAAAATAAAAGTACTTCGTAAATCCTCAATCATCAAATAACACTCAAATAGAGTGTCTCCCACTTCATGAATGCAATAAAAATCATATCCACACACTTAATAACTTCATATTTTGTCATTAAAAAAAAAATAAAGAAACAAAGAAAACAACAAATAAAAAGAAAAAAATGAAGAAAAACATTAAAAATATACCTAAATCCGATATTGGAGGCTTGCACGAACACCGTAGAGCATGTTTTTTGAGCCTTGAACACCAAAGAGGCGAAAAATGGTTCTTAGAGAGCTTGGAGAGGTCTGAAAAGAGAGAGGAAATCCGTAAAAACGTGAGTTTCGGTTTGGCCAAAAGGGTCCTTGAGCGTATCGCCGCACGATACAGTGCGATAACGTGACAATTACGATATACTAGGCTGTATCGTATCGTGGCCCACGATACGATACATATCGATACGGATAACACTAGTTTGGATATTCAGAAAACAACTTGGTGTTTGAGTTATTGTAATTGGTTGCTGGTTTTGTTTAACTGCAGTTTATACGGTATGTTTTGGCTTACCTCCGCCATCCTCTTTAATCAACTTACCTGATCAAATGGAAAATGCCACTCTCTCTCTCTCTCTCTATATATATATATATATATATGTATATGTATATATATATATATATGTATGTATATGTATGTATATGTATGTATATATGTATCTATCTATATGTATATATATATATATACCAAAAAGACGGTTCCTGCACACTCATGTGCATGTGTTAAAGTAAGAATATCAAGATTATTTCTGTGTTCCTTTCACTTTCACTTTTTGCTTCCGTTTCAATTTTGCATATAATCTCAATATTCTCCCTTTAAGTGCGTGGGGAACCTGCTGCGCTGTTATACGTGCCCTCCTTAGCTTGCCATCTGGTGTGCTGCTCATGTCATGTCACTACAAGCGTATCCCAACTGTTCCAACTCCAAGGACTAGGCTTGGACCCTCTTTCGGTCGAGCCTGCTTTTTATACCATTTACAGGGCGCTCAACAAGGTGGCAGAAACTGCTGGCAATGAAGATTCTTCCCATCCCTTGTTTCCAAGATTACTATGCCTACTTGTATGAAATTTCTCATCTTTTCTCAGATTATCTCAAAATTTCCCCAAGTCTTTTCTCGGCGTTTCAGGATGTTATATTTATCCTCTGTTACGATTCTAGAAATTGTGGGGTTAATGTTCTCGGTATTTAAAGACTCAGTGAGCTGTAATATAAGCTTCTCTTGTTTTTCTTGACACCTTTTAGTCTTCTAGTAAATTAAATTAGCAAAGAAGTAGCTAGCTGGCAGAACCTTTGTTCATGATGGATGCTGTTTAAACCCGGTGAGCTGTTTATATAGCTTCTCGTGTTTCTTTCATTTGAAACAAGAAAAGCAGAGGTTGGCCCCCAAGAGGTGAGGGATGAGCTCAGAGTATCAACCACCTACTTCGCTTCAATGAGATTTCGGTATTTCAAGCCGTCTATGATATATTGCTGGGTTTAGTACTTTCTAGCGAGACTAACAACCGTGCATCAACTTTCTCTTTACAGTATCTCATTGCACAAAAAGCAATAACTCAAGGCTAGGGGGTCGAATCAAGAGTTGAAGGCAGTGAATTCGATTCCCAGGGTGTGCTTCCGCCTTCAGCCTCCCTATTGTACCAAAAAAAAGAAAAAAAAAGTCTCATTGCATATCTGATATAAATATGATCATGTCCCATCTCATCTTCATTCTGTTACAAATGCAAATATCAATTGATTGACTAACGCTAAATGCTATAATAAATTATTATTTATGATTTTCCCCCTGCCTTGTAGTATTCTACTTAATTCTAAGTTTATTGATATATTCTTGTCATCTGGAAACTATATTACAAGCACTTCTATTAGAGCACTGCACCCATCTTCGGCATTCAAGACCCCGTACTCTTTCAAAGTTCTACTTGCATTAAATATTTAATTTTTTAAACAATTTTTAACTAAAAATAATGAATATATTGAAAAATTGAGTTTTTATTATAGTTTCATGAGATATTATCAATTATATAAAGTAATATATAAATTGTATTGGAAGTCGTGATTCGAGACCTGTGATTTTTGAATCCCACAGCCGAATTCTTGCTCTGTGATCACACCCTCGTGGTATTGGTAGGGAAAACTTCATGCACATTTCTATCTCAACCAACCCGCTTTATTTTATATATGATATCTCCTACCATCAAATATCCCTTATTTTCGTGAAATTGTAATACTAACTTAAAAGTCTTTCAATTCATTTGTTTTAAGAGTCTTTCAATTTCAAAATTTTCATGATTTGTGGTCGTCTTAAGCATATTAAGTCAAGAGTACATACTGTTTGGTGTCATTTGCTAAACCCGTGTCTTTCTGGGTCACTGCATATAAAATTCAATGGGTAAACAAGTAGGGTTCAGTTTTAGGACTATGTAAACCCAAACTAAAATCCAAATCCCAGTATGCAAGGGTCAGATTCAGATTCACACAACACGATTTGCCTGTATCGAACAAAAAATACAGCAGTTCCAGTGACACGATTCAAGCCGAGCGCTTCAAGCTGATAGGATTTGATTCTGATGTCACCGCTGCCTGCAAAGAGACTGTGTCAAACGCATCATTATCATCGGGTTAGTTGTTATCATGGGTGGTATTAGAGTTAATTTGATCTTGATGCTCAGGATTATTGATGAAAGTTCAAGAGAAGCGGCAGCGGTTGATCCCGTGGAGCCCGAGAAGGTTTTGAAGGTAGCCAATGACAATGGTGTCACTCTGAAGCATTTCTTGCAACTCATCATCACCGGTACAGTATCTTCTAGCCCCCAAATTCCCGACCCAAATTTTTTTTGTTAATTTGTCAAAAGAGCAAAATACTCCAATAGCATTGGTACGAATTGATTTTCCCGGTACGCCGTTGCGTCTATTTCATCGTATATATCCTATTACAGAGTGTCATGTCAATTGACCCCTTCGGTCTCTCATTTAAGATAACCAAACATAATCACCTTTTTGCCAACAGTAATTAGATGAGAATGTATTGTGGCCATACATAAAAAATGAAGGGGTGCATTTAATTTGGAAGACCCTAAATTTGACTTTGGAACACTAGGGGAAAATCTATTACACTGCATATTACAATTGCTGCTATTGAAGTTTGTGAACTTTGACATTGCAGGGATCATTGTCGTGGAAATGAAAAAATGAAGGAGTTGGTGCCAGGAATCAAGGTTCTTGGAGGTTCGCTAGATAATGTGCAAGGGTGTACTGATAAGTTGGAGCATGGAGATACGGTATCCTTAGGGAGTGACTTGAACATAGTGGCCCTTCATACGCCATGGTATGTCTGAGGCAGGTAGTTTTAATTTCTGCTTTCTTTTCCCCTGTGTGTGTCCGGGGGCACACGGGAGAGAGAGAGAGTTTAAAAATAAGTTGTTAATATTTTAAGGGTTAGAAACAAATTGGAGTGACACGAATAGATGACAGTTGGTAAAACAGTAGAAATCGAGAAGGAACTAAAATGACAATGAATCTAATCCATTAATACCCAAAGGCACAAAGTAACGGAAAATATGAGAAAGGAAAAAGAAAAAAAAGTTGCCACATTTGACGAGGTTCAATAATTAGCCAAATTCGTCCCCAAGAAGGAAGAAAACTTTATTCAATAAGTATCACCTGATGAATTACAGGAACTTCCTCACATAGTATCTCTCCTTCAATGCAACACAATTTAACGAACTTACTTATGTTTACTCATGGAAGAGAGACAAGAAGAAACAACTAAACCAGGATATTAACACAATAAGAAACCTAAAGAGTTAGGCAAATAAGACACCTAGTCAAATTTGAAGAATTTCAGATATAATTCTGATAAATATTTACCTTAGCTTGAATTTTCCGTAACTCTTCCAGCTTCTTGCTCCACAAAACTGCATAAAACTTTCCTTGAAAACTCATCGAAAATCCGATATAAAGAATCTATTGTTGATGTCTCAACTTCTCTTCTGTGAATTGCCTAACTCCTGAACTTTTCTCCGATGTCAATTTGTAGAAATTGAGTGGGAACCACAATGGCGATAGGTTCAATCTTTAACACTTTCCAAGAAGCAAAACAATGTAACCAATTTAACATAGTTCGGCAATTGAGCAAATCTGACCACGAGAGGAGACAAACTTTATTCGACAAAACAGCAATACACAAGATGAACTGTATTAGCTTCCTCATGTCATCTCTCTCACTGCGATTCCATCCACTGAGCTTTATATATATAAAGGAGAGAAAACTAAGTTTCATAAACCAACAGATGTCCTAACGAAATAAGGAACTTAAAGAGAACTCTAAACAAATAAGACACCCTGTTAAATATGAAGAGTTCCAGGCATTACTCCTGCAAAATCTATAACAGACCCCCTCAATGGGTACGGGATCAGGATGTCTGAACCCAAGAACTTTATTAGCACTCTCTGCACTGGCTGGAGTTCTAGGATGGGATAGGTGTGGAACGGTGGAAGAGGAAGTCTCAATAAAGGGACAATCCCGTGGACAATAAGGTTTGGTTTCCTCCCTCGCATGCCTCTAGGTGAAATGGCTGGGATGTGGTCTCCATTCCGAACCCGAAGCCTTATGAAAGTAAGTATCGTACTTGACCGGAATCCACCATGTCAGTTGCTATTTAAGAATTTGAGGAGGAGTTGGCCTGTTAAAATGTAAAATGTAATAGGATTGGGCCAATAGGATCTCTAAGTTTCACGGGTCCAACGACTAGTTTACTAGCCATTGGACCCCTCTCAATGGCTCTCATATCTTTTTGTTTTTCATCTTTATGTTCTATTTCATCTATAAATACCACTCTTGTATACAATAAATAGTGGACATGCGTTATGGCTTGATTTCATGTAGAATTCTTCTCTTATGAATAAAGTTTGATTTCATTCATTGAATAGAGTTTGATTTAAGGTGTTTCATACTTTTATTTATTGACATGGTATCAGAGCCTAATTGGCAAAGCGACGGAGGTGGTCAGTCATGATAGCGGGATGTCAGCGGCCAAGGTGGCGACGAGACTCACGACAAGTGGTAGATCAATAGATTCACAGAGAAAATTGTATAAGCAGGAACAAGAAGAGGATCGGTGAGGGGCTTATGGCAGTGAAGACAAGGGACTTTAGTGACAGACTTGTTCAAAGAATCATTGTCGATGATCCTGCTCGGTTACTATGCGACGACATGAGGGGTGACGCTAGCAATTCCTCGGACAATGTTGTCGGAGGTGACCCTGATTGCGAGTGTCTCAGTAAATTTGAGCTTTGAATCGACCTTCATCAGGAAGTTTTTCTCCTCCCTTCACGTTATACCATTGGTTTGCCAATGGCAAGAGCCTTAGATTTCGGTTGATCTTAGTGCCCGAGTACATCTATTGGTACTCCTTGTTGTTGAGAATAGGTGAAAGGGGAGATGTATGCCAAGGTTTTCGACGAGTGGTGGATTGTGATGGGGATGGAAGATGGGGCTAGTTACGGCAACAATAAGGGGTTTTAGCGACAATGGTGGAGAAGATGAGTAGGGCTGAGATGGTTAACCGACAGTAGTAGCTAGGTAGTTCGATGGTAGGAGGTACGACTCAAGAGGAAAAAATAGCAAGTGGTGAAGGGTAGTTCTTGACCGATGGTTTTGGTTAAACTTGGTGGCGAGGTGGATGGTCAATTGTTCATGCACTCACTAGCGACATATAGAGGGGGGTTGTGAGGTAGTTTCAGTGTCTAAGATAGAGGATCTTGGTGAGAGGTGGGTGAGTGTATGGAAGGGCGAAGTTGCTGACCAAAGGGGAACCAAGGTGGCGATTAAATGGTGGTTTGTATGGTAAGGTAATTAAGGTAAGATAATGATGGGAGCAATGAGGTTGTGGGTTAAAGAAGAGGAAAGGGAAGTAAACAAAGTTACATACATTAAAGGAGAACTCCGAGGCAAGAGGGTTAGGGCAGCAGGAGAAAGAGAGAAACGCAGGGAAAGAAAATGGTGGTTTGGATGGTGAGGTAATTCAGGCAAGATAATGATGGGAGCAATGGGGTTGTGGGTTAAAGGAGGAAAGGGAAATAAACAAAGTTACATACATTAAAGGGAACTCTGAGGCAAAGAATTGATCGATGAGAGGGTTAGGACAGTTAGAGAAAGAGAGAAATGCAGGGAAAGAAAGAGGGTTTCGACCCTTTGCATGGATGCAGGGAGATATGATGCGGGTAATAGGTATTTGTGAGAGAGGGATGGAAGTTTTTTCGACTAGATGATATGATGGTGGGTTAGGGTGACAAGCTGAGGCGATGGTCGTTGGCTTTGAGCAAGGACAATGGCAGTGCAGTTTGGTCAGATGGAGACGATCGGTGGCTAGTCGATAACGATGGAGGCTAAAGAGAGATAGAGAAGGAGAGAGAAAGATTGTTTCTCTGTTCAATAGAGGAGACTCATTTATATGCAATCGGGTCATGGATTTGGTCATGGTTCTAGATTCGTTTTATGGTAGACATGAGATATTTGTTGATTTTGGATCCAGACTCAGGGTTATGCTTGGATCCGATTTGATCTTGCTTGGTATTCGGATTGGAGTCCATCTAGGTGTGTTCTTTCCAAGTTATTTATTTTTAATATTTGTTGGATCAATTGTTTGATGCCTCATTTAGAAGATAATTTATTTGTTGTTTATTAGACAATATCATTTTATATGATTAAGATCTCTGTATTATGGCTATATGTCACTTTTGTTGGCCTTTTGTTGAAATCTTTATAATTAAGGTGGTTTATGTTGTTGGCTATTGGTTGAAGATTAGTCAATGTTTAAAGATGCATTTATTGATATTTGATAATTTGTGATCTTGATAACTTACATTTTCATGTGATTAAGATATATGTATTATGGCTATATGTCACTTTTGTTGGTTTTTATTGAAAACCTTTGTAATTAAGGTGTTTCATGTTGTTGGCTATTGGTTGGAGTGCATTTATTGATATTTGATCATTTGTGATCATGATAACTTTGAAGTTGCATTTTTATGTGATTAAGATCTCTGTGTTGTGGTTATATGTCACGTTTGTTGAAGACCTTTGTGACTAAGGTGCTTCGTCATGTAGCACACACCACACCTTTCGCAAGGGTGGTTGACTTCATTTGACGCTAATAGTAGGAACATTATCGATCCAATGCTAAAAATTATATTGTGTGGTAATCACTGAATCCATGTTAGGCATGGACATTAAGTGGTAGGGTGTACATATATTGTCCTCCTAATGTGAAATATGATGGAAAATGACATGGATACTATATTTGCTTTGAAAACACAAGAGTAAACATCATGATATTGTTTGGCCTCTACAAAACATTCTCCACGAACTAAGGCTATCATATCTCTTTCTCTCTCTCACAAATGCTCCCTGAAACTCAATACATATAGTTACCATTTCTGATAGAATTCACCTATTTAGCAACATATAATACCAAACCAAGGCATCTTGTCATCATGTAACTTTCTCAAATCTAATGATTTGGACTCAACATTAAGGAGAGGGATAAAATTACCTGATGAGGACTTGGAGATACTCCTCTTTCAATGGCTATAATCATGTCTATGGCTATAAGCATTGTTGTTGTAAAAGTGACATGGTAGTGCCTAATGTAGATAGCTCTAGCAATGCTCCTTTCAACAAGTTTCCATGAGGACCACTTCCTTTTTTTGGATTTCTTAGATGATCAACCTCTAATATGATGAAGAAAAGACTCTTCCAAGGCCACAATCCAAGGATTCAAATGATCATATAGTAGCTAAATCAATTGCCTCCACTGATCCCGAACATGATGGTCTCTCAACTTTTGGATTTTTTTTAAAACTGCCTCTTTTAGTTTAATAGCTCAGTCATGTTAGATCTCCATGTCGAGATTTCTACAAAAGGGATTAACTGATAACAACTATATCAACTCAACAACTTATAAAAGAATGTTTATCATATGAACACATAGAAACTCATGCCAATATTGCAATATGCACTCACATATCACTGTATTAGAATCTACTATTTCTCTGTAGTTCACTTTTGTTCCTATCAAATCAAGTGTACAATGTAATACTCTTTGCTTCAAGTTCTTAACCAACAAATTTATAGGATGATGTATGTTGATAGTTCAAAAGTTCTTAAATGACTTCTTTAATTTTATAATCTATGAATCATTTCAATCATACACTAGCCTTTTCGACTTTGGGATAAGTACAATTAATGTTTGATTCAAGTCATCCTCAATTGGTTTGTCATTGAAAATCTCTAAGATCAGCTTGCAGATGTTCTTTTGAGACTAATGTTTTCGAAAGAAGCTAGAATCCATCTACTCTAGGTGCCTTTCACGATTGCATGTTGAAGAGACTGAACTTCCGCCTCCGATATGTCCTTTTCACTTTAAGGCATTATAAGCTCCCACACAATCTCGATCTTGTATGCCAACAAATTAATCATTACAATATTCAAAACATGCATATAAATATTATGCATATGCATTAAAAGAATATTAATACCTACTAGTTATATGAGTGTGATAGTTCATGATTTGATCAAAATCCATGCTTTATACTCATTCTCTTATATGAACCTAATCATTGTTTTTAACATACAAAAGTACAATAAAAAATTTGCCCACTTCACCTCCATAACAACCAACTACTAGGCATAAATCCTCTTATTTTCCAACTCAATAACTTTCTTCTAATTAGAAAATGTAATTGGCTCGACTTAAGTCCTCTCATTTGTTGAGTCAACGACTTTAATTCTTATCAGTTGGATAATATATCTTACCTTTTTGCAATGTGAAGTCTTCATTGTAAGTTTGTTGACTTAAGAAAAACAATCTCAATCGCATTCATCAATACCAACTCATGATTGATGCATAATATTATCTAATATTAAACATTTGTTTAAGATAAATAACTCTCTTAAGCACCTTAATACTCAAATATAATTATCCTACTCAATACTCATGAAAGTGAACACCACAAGTTCTTAGTATTAATATAAGTCCCATAATCAAACTACATCTTTAGAAATATATTCAATAGTTGAATTGAAGTATAACTCTCAAATGCAATGTGGTTGACACAATTCATCTATGGTATCATGTGTAATATCAATCAATTTCATGTAGAAGTTGTTGGTGAACCATTCGACCACCCATTTTCTTTCATTGAATTTTCATCCTCACATTATTTATTAAGGTGCTTTAGTTGTGATAAAATATGTTTGGATTTGCAATGTTATCCCCTTTCTTAACTTATACTCAACGTAAGTCAATCTTGCAGTAAATGCATGTCCTTCATGATATAACCTAAAAGATGGTTATGCATCCATTAACTATAGTGAACCTCTACGATCATTGAAGTAAAAACATATATTTTAACTTTTCATACTCTTCTAGTGCTTACTTTCAAAATTGACTTTTTTTTTACTTTTATATTCAATTTTTCTTTCACATCCAAGGCATAGCTTGCTTCTTTCATATTTTTATTTCAAACAAAGTGTTATATCAATGTCGTTATAATCTCTTCCAATACCTTTTGTATACTAAATCAACTCATCCTTATTAAAAAATGTTACCTCTATCTCAAAAGGCAAATGATAAACTCCATCATTCTTACAATCAACAAATGTATCATTCAATACAGCATAATCAAATCTAGTGTTATCATTCATCGTGTATCTGGATTCTACTAAATGATAATAAACACCATAAGTCAATATGTTTATTTATGTTCTTACATTTGACATTCTAAAATATAAAAGATTAATAAGATAAAAATTAGGAGGAACATGAGATAAAGCTGATGCACCTTAGTTGTGTCTCCCTCAATGCAACAAAGATGAAGGGGATGCATGCTTAGGCATGTCTTCAATTTCGGCTGAGAGACAAAGAAAGGGGGAAACAAGAGAGACAATGGGAGGGCGAGAGAGATAACTTAATAAAACTAGCAGACAATTGGAAAGGCATATCATCGGAGATTGAAATGGAGCAAAAACATATTAAAGATGGGAATAAAAAGAGAGACTGAGAGCAAGAGGGAGACAAAAGAGGAGAGAGAGTAGAGGGGTGAGATATGAAGAGGAAGAGAGAAATTGTCATAAGGGTTGTTTGGGGATAAAATGGAGTAGGGGCATATGTTTTAATAATTTGGGGTATATATATATATATATGTAGAAACAGATATACTCGGATTATTGCAACCACTTATTACCAATGACATATTTACGTAAAAAAGTGAGAAGCGTGTGGTCCACTATTGAAGCTTGTAGTGTATTTTAACTTGAAGAAGAAAGAAAGTTCCTTGAATGACATGAAGATGGAAATATTAATTTAATTAGTAGGTGCTGGTTTTGTTCTGATGACAGTGTCTTAACGCCCTTTTGGACACTCTTGCATGGTGTAGTGGCGCATGGGAAGTACTTTTCTCTTGTGAAAAAGGGTTGGAAAGAATGGAAATTAACACGCATTAGTATATGCATTGGTAGGCTAAGTCATTCTTTTCTCGGCTAACAATGTGCTTTTAATCTATTATTCTCTCAGCTAAAATTCTTTACTCATTGAAGACTTGGTCACCAGTTCAATTATCAAGTATTTTTCTGATAATAGACATGTAAACATCATTCTTTATACTCACCTGTTTCACTAGGTTCGGGGTTGGCAAAACCCAAATGTTTTGAGGGGGTACAGGGTGGGTGCAGGATAAAAGTACCTAATCGGTAAAATATATATATATATATATATATATATATATATATATATAAACTGGATCATGCCCACCTCCGCCATGCCCACATATTGCTTTTGGGTATTATGAGCATAATTTAAAATTTTTAGGACTTCAAAAAAGTACGAAGAATATTGTTATTACACTCTTACTGCCCAAAACTAATGAGTGGGTGAGACCCAATCACTATATCTACACACATACGTATACAACACATGCACACACACACACACACACACATATATATATATATATATATATATATATATATATATATATATATATATATATATATATATATATATATGCAGAAATATGTATGTGTATGTGTAGATAGATATATGAAACTGTGTCTGTGTGTGTTAAAATGCTCATAAGGGGAATATCGAGCTGCTCGTCTCTTTTCGCAGCAGCTGTTCACGGTTAGGGTGTTGAAGAAAGGCATTTCCCCATTTTGATCCGGGTACCATTTGAGGATGTCAAAAGATCCAAATTTCTCCTGGGTAAGGAGTTGACCTGGGCAAACCTTTCAGTTGAACGCCATGAGTTCGATGCCCAAGAGCGAGCATCTTGCAGCTTAAATATTGAAGGAAAAAACTTGTACAAGTCTACTAGCATTAAAGGATATAATTTCATAGTGTGATACAGGGCTGGTGAAGAAGCTTGACTTGATGAATAACGCTTCTTTTTTTTGTTAATCAAGCTAATGAGCTAAACATTGGTATAGCCTGCATTTGTTCCACCCGTAGTAACATGAACACAGAGCAGGATCACCTTCAGGTGACTTTTTTCTTTTAACGAAAACTATGATACCAACCAAGATTAATAATCATTTGCCTCTAAAAGACAATTACAATACAGGCATGCACACATACACGTATATAAACTGGCATATGCCAAACACTTAGTGTTAGCATATCCAAGCAAATCTTAATCATTCATATAACATTTGTGTGAGTTTGATAACACTTAAGTGTGCTAGCATATACTATGTTCTTTCTCTCTCTCTCTCTCTCTCTCTCTCTCTCTCTCTCTCTCTCTCTCTCTCTATATATATATATATATATATATATATATATATATATATAAAAGAGAGGGAGAGAGAAAAGATTGAAAGAGACCGCACACGAAGGGAAAAGCATGAAAATGAAAAATGATGGCTATCCGAGGCCTGTCTCAGAAAGAAACAGACCCAGACCTTTTCTGGTCTGGCTTTGCCGTTCAGCGTGGAGTCCTATTCATCTTAATTTTGGTATGGTTCGGACATTGGCTCCGTGGTCACTTAGATGCGCCCTGCCAATGTGACACAAAAAAAGATCCGGTCGTGTTGAGTTGAAGTGGTTTTATGCTAAACTGAAATTACACGACACAGAGAGCCTCACTTCAATGGAAGTGCCCTTCTCTGTATACCCCCACAAACCGGACACACAATATCTACTCAATTGGCTATGATTGGTTAGTGGAGTTCATGCCACAGCGAGAAAAGGTGTGACTGGGACCACCGAACCCACATGTAACAAACTTTAAATCGGATCTGCAACCCAAAATCCAAATTTAGAATCAGAAATTTTGATAAAGAGAAGTTAATATAATAGAGCTCCAAAATAGGCAATTGCCTCTTTGAACAACACATCATGGCGAATAGGCTTGAACCGGAACATGTGAAACCACGATCAGAACCTGAAATTAGCTGCTGGGTAGACAAGCTCTTTAATTGTTTTTCAAAATTTCAAAATCCTTTTTATGATATTGGTTAGTTCTATGAAGTATAGGCTCAATCCGGAACCATAACTAGAACAGACTGTTTCGAACCAGGACTGCCCAGTCATGATTCGATTCCAGTTCCTGGTTCAGAGAAAACCAAAACAGGCAAGCAATAGTGCCGGTTTCGGTTTTCCTGAAACTAGCCATGTCTAGGGCAGATATTGCCTTTTCTTCCTCTCAAAAGTACTTAGAGTAGGAAACGAGGTAAACCCAACAGAACACCTACATTTAGATGGGTGGGAAACTAAAAGTCTAAAAAACATTTGTCGACTATTTGGAATTATTAGTTCTCAGAAATTGCAAGGGCCGCTACACCCATATTATTGAACTACTCCACCTGAGTTTCAGAAAATAAAAATGGTGGAATGTGAATATTGCACTGTTGCCAACCTAAATGAAGATTCCTTATCAATTATTTAGGGTGTTGCTACACACCATGTTGTACTATATGGCACACCCCTGGACACTCCCTACCCTCATACTGCACATACTCCCTCGTCTCCCTCCTCCCTTTTTCCTTCTGCCTTGTTGTCGATTGACACTTCTATCTCCATTGCTACCATCACCATTTCTCTCACATATTCGTCGGTAAGCTTCTCTTCTCTTCATTTCTCTCCTCTTTCTCTTCTCCTCTCATTCGTATCCTGTTCTTGTTCACAACACAGAGAGTGTCTTTGCTTGTTAGCGCAAATGCTCTTTCTTCTCTCCATCTTCCTTTTCTTCTCTTCCCCTCCCCCCCTCCTCTTCCCCTCTTCTTCGGCAGCTTCTCGTAAAAAACTCATAGGCTGCCATAATTTTCTTAACAAAGACAAAAGGTAGACACCTGCAGGAGTGTTTGTCTCACGAAGCTGATACTTTGCCTCCTGAGACAGATGCATAGTAGTGCGTCAAATGGAACATATGAACTTCATTTCCTTTATTCTTACTTATCCTTAGGTTTAAAAGACCACTTTTTTTTCCGTCTGTATCCCATTTTATCAGGTATGGCTTCTCGTAAAAGATTAGGTGGTTATATATAGCTTTAGAAAGAGTGAAACACTCTAAGCAAATCAGGTAGCATCGTCATGTTTGTGGTTCTAAATGAACAAAAGAGGCAAAACCTCAGTATGATCTTGTATAATCGAAGGTATGTTAGTAAATGAAGTCAATTCTTCATAAGATCCTTTAGAACATCATGACCATATCAGCCTTTTAATCATAGAGATTTGGATATATTATAGATTGAAATGATGATGCCGACTTTGACAATGATGAAGAAGGTGACTAGAACAATATTCCTCCAATTTTGGATTTACTTCCAAGCTTTATAGGTTACATAACATATAAGGTATGACAGGATCGTAAATTATAAAGGTAAGTTAATTGTTAATTAAGATCAATCTTCTTCCTAGTTGAATACGATTATAATTGATTTTTTTTTGCATAAAACTTATAATATGTTAAAAGTGATCACTGCTCATTTCCGATACAAAATCGTTGATAAATCAAATATGACATTGGAGAACTCGAGGGAGATTGTCTAACCCGTTGAGGGAGAGTTACGGTACAAAGTGGTGAATCATGCATTGCTCAATACTTTTAGTGAATAAAGACAAATAATTCTTATATGTCATAGGATGAGATGATTATTACCCTTCATATTATTCAAGAAATCCTCGGCCTTCATATGATTGGGAAATTTAATTGTACTTACATGTCAAATAGAAGTGGGAAGGATGAAGTTATTTCAGTGAGTCTTTTGAAAATGAGTGTCGAGGATGTGGAGGTGCAAATAAAGTCTCGAGCTTTGAAGATGAACTTGCTCAATCTTGAACATTTTCTATAATACTATAGGCATCAACAAATATCATGTCTTTTGTACCATATTGGATGTATACTTTACCACAACAAGTCTAAGGACAGGTGCCAACTTTTGTTGTATAGTTGTTAGTTCATGATGTTCATAAAGTCAACGAGTACGCCTAGGGTGTGCAACACTTACTTATTTACACTCATAATTGGGTAGTGCTTTTTGTACCGAGATACAATAACTTAGTAGTCATACTACTCTACTTCAAGTAATAATTATCTTTCTTTCCTATATTATATTGACATGATATATTTTTCTATAATATTTTAATATCAAATGTAATGTGTGTTTCAAGCATGAATTTATAAGTATTTTCTACCCTTTAGGGCAACCATGAGTTGATAGATAAATGGGCAATATTAAGTAAATTTAATTCGGATACGGGGTTGTAGTAATGGAGCATTGTCTCCCCCCGGGATGTAATATTGGTGCTTGACACACGAGATACATACGTGCACTTGAGCCTGTGCACTTGAGCCTTAGCTCTTATCTCGTACACGAGACACATACATGCACTTGAGCCTTAGCTCTTATCTCATACACAAGATACCCACATACACAATTGAGCTTTCGCTCTTACTCCAAAGACTCTAGTAAGAGCCATATAAGTTACAATTTCATTCGGGTTGTTACTTTAAGTCGTGTGAGTTTGTCATTTCAATTCCACACTTGCACACAAAGGACACCCGAGCTCTTGCTCAAACACTCTCACGCACATTTTGGCCTTGGCAGCCCTTAAGATATAGACATATCTATATACTTTCAGCTGCGTAAGTTTTACAGTTCAGCGGTGTACGTCTTTACATTATGGGTTGTTAAATTTCAGTCGTGTGAGTTGTCTTTATATTTATACACAACACACACGCACACATTGAGCCTTTCTGCTCTTATATCTATATTTCCCCGTTCCGCAAGTTAAATTTCAGTCGTGTGTGTGAGTTGTCTTTCCATTTACACACAACACACACGAACACGTTGAGTTTTATCGCTCATATATATACTTATATTTCAATTTCGGCAAGTTCAATTCAAGTCATGTGAGTTTGTCATTTCAATTCTATACTCACACACGCGTGCATTGAGCCTTTTCGCTCTTAAATATAAGTATATCTCCCTTCGGCAATTTACATTCAAGTCATGTGAGTTGCCTTTAAATTCAGGTATTTCCCTTTAAGCTACGTCTTTACATTTTGAGTTTTATATTTAAGTTGTGTGAGTTGCTTTCAATTCGAGCTTAGCTCACATCATACCCTTCGAACCCGAGATACTTCACATACTTGCATTACGTACGCTTTCGAAAAAACTTCGAGTACCCGCTCAAACACGCCAAAAATAGGTCACTTGTGCACACACATAGCTGGCCTAAATAGCTTAAAATCAAAGACTTAGATATGTGCAACCCACGTAAATAAAAAATATGCAAATAGGCATACAATCGACAAGATACTTTCGTGTTCTTTTCAAAAGTCCATGCTTATTGAAAATCGAGATTTTCTAAGCGTTTAAACCGACCCTTAAGTATCGGTTCAAGAAGGTTTACAACGAAAAGATCCCACTTGCCCACAATCACTCAAAACATCAGATATTTCCAAAATCCTTCACTAGTTTGAGTAAGCTAGTTGGCACGCCCTAAAGCGACGTAGATACAAAAAGGTTCACTTCAGGCCTAAGAACCCAAAGTGAGAATTTTCACATCTACAGATTTTGGCACGCCCGGTGGAACGTGGGTCTTAAGAAAAATCGATTAAAACAAACAAACCTCTTGAAGAAAGTCTCCTATATCTCGTCTTGCCTGGTGTCACAAGAAGTTAGACCTTATTATAGTAGTTGAGGTACATATATGATTGAAAATTTTCTTTTCTGTTATATATTTTTAAATCAATCCATGAATGTAGTTGAGTCTAATATCAAACCTCCTCACCAAGCTACCAATAGATATTTTGAACCTTGCATGCACAATCTCAACCCTATACAATACCATAAACAATCTCATTAGAATGTAGGTATACACCATAAACAATACTATATTTAAATATATAACAAATATAAATGTGTACACATGTACACATATATATATATATATGAACAATGTTCTATACCTGCTAGTGGTATGAGTGCCATAATTTAAAATTCGACCAGTCCATGCTGGCTTAGTCTTTTCCTTACATGAACCCAACCATTGTTGCTTAACGTAGAATACTATGGCATGAAAGTTCTACTTTATTTCTAAAACCCCAACTGCTCGACATAAATTCTTTTATCTCTTAACAACAACTTTTTTCCATCTAACACCAAATGTACTGACGTATTCTTTCTTTGTTGTCAATTAGATAATGTTCTTTAATATTCTTTGTAATATATCACCTACATAATAAATGTATTGTCTTAGGAAAAACAAAATCAATTGCATTTATCAATACAAATTCACAATCTAGGCATATTACACTAGAAAATTTGTTTTGAGCATGTAATTCTCTCAAACACCTCAATACCCAATATATTTTTTTATTCTTTGAATTTAAGAAAGCATACACTGCATAAAAAATTTACTAATAGATGTAAATTACACAACCTCAACAAAGGTATTTTATACTTATTTGTCTTATAAATACAATTTCTAATACCTTTGAAAATGCCCATAAAAGTTGAATTAAAGCAGGGTTTGCAAATGCAATATCACTCACATATTCTGTTTTCAATATGCTCCAATGCTATATGTAATAGTGATGATCCTTATTATGGAAGAGTGGTTGGAGAACTATTTGACCACCCATATTGATTCTAAATCTCAACTTTGAAGATTTTGAAAATAATGGATGACCGACAATTTTCATAATTAGAAAAAATTAACCTTATTAAGAGTATGCATCTATGAACGTAATAAAGTATTGCATGAGATCATAGGGAAAGGTCCCAATTCTCTATGTAAATTAGTTATGTGATATCTGAACTCAGATTGACTCCTAATATTTTTATGTTTATTTGTTTCCAGCCCAATGTATCCAAATTAGGGAGCACAAAAATTTCATTCAATACAAATCTTACTATCTATTGTCTGGATATATGATCTAAGCACTTGTTCCATAAAATTACCAAACTCTTATTGGTCAATTTACATGTTTTACCACAAGAACTTGTATGCAAGGTTACACTAAATGAGGCAATTGTGCCAACCAAATAAATATTATCATGAAAGGATAAAAAACTAATGTTTTAACATTTGAATCAAGAAGAAGACTGAACTTTTTACTTTTGGATGAACAAGAGTAATTGTAATATAGAAATAGAAATTGAATTCCATTCATATAATATAAGTTTCTTTCAAGTCCAAAAAACGATCATTTTTCAATAATAATCTAAATCTGCCTTTAACCTCAGCTTCATTTGATTTACCATCAACCAAATAGAAATCTTTCCGCATCATTTGGTGTCAAGTAGCTCAGGTGACCCTACATGAAGCCCTTATGTGAGTAGTAGCACCAAAATCCATACAATTAGTATATCTGGCACAAAAGTTAAATTACCCTTAGTATCAAGCAAAGTGAGAAGTGCACCTTTCTTTGTGCATCAAGCATGATACTTAATATAGTTCTTCTTTTGTGTTTTACTAATCTTGCAAAAAAAAAGGTGGAATCTTCATAATGTTCCTTCTACTTCTTTTGTGGAATACCTACAACTTTCTTAACCTTCTCTTTTCAAGGATTACTACCAAGTAAGCTCTTTTGTTTTATCTTAGTTCAACCTTTTCTTCTCTACTTATAGTAAGAAATAAGCTAATTGAGACTCCACTTCTCCTTCAGGTAGATATTGCTACATTAAATTGATAATTGTGAAGGAATAGAGATCAAAACCAAATGCACAAACAAGTTATCGAAAAGGTCTAACTTATGTCTCTTTAGTTTTGAAGTAAGATAAAACCTCTCCATTATGTACTCCTTTATGTTCTCCTTACCTTTATACCTTATTAAGACATGATTATCAAAGAGTGTGCTTTGTCTCAACTTTTTCTGTGTTTCTCAAAATGTTTTTCCATGACAACAAAAAATTATTAAGAATTAGCTTCTTTACACCCTTCAAACTTTCTACCATTATATGCTTTATAATTGTAATACTCAGACGATTAGAATGATCCCACTACTCAAGTCTATCCTTACCCTTCATGGAATTATGAGCAACATATTGTTCCATTTGAAGTACCAAGTCCAAATCTATACAACATAAATTTAGTGGTTTTCTACTATAAAGTTACTTTACATACTTTAAATTTTGTTCTAGTCAACATAATAATGGGAGTCAAGTATAGCAAGATGGAGGTAGCCAAAGTGTTATCTAAATAAAGAATAACTAAAAAAAAAATATGCTCTCTTTATTGTTTCCTTTCAAGACTTTAGTGGTTTTCTTTTTCTTAATATTTTTAGCATCTAGTTTCTCAAACCTTCTTATAGAAGTTTCCTTCATTTACCTTTCCACATATTCAAACTATTTTAAACTATTTCTCTCATTTTATCATCTATTAATATCACTCTCAATTTGTTTATAATAACCTTGTCATAAATACGGTCTTTTCTCTAGTACGACAACACATCAATTTCAACCTCTTCATTTCTTCTACGAACATTTTTTGCACATCTTGATAATTAATTGTCCAACACTCAACATTATATAATATAATAAGTTAATTGCTATTATATAATATTTACCTTTTAACTTTACTGATATTTTCTTAGCATATAGAATATTTTATGCATCTCTGCATTTTAACCAACCTAATATAGAATACCTTATGCACTTCTACATTTTAACCAACCTACATTAATTTTGTTTATGATATCCGTGTGAATTTTTCATTGTTTTGAAAAACTTATCCTAAGTATGTAAGACTTTCATTTTGAGGGATTTAATTTTCATACCATCTAATAGTAAATGATGAAACTTGTATTTTATATATTTTGTTTTTGTTCTATTAAGTCAAAAACTTTTGTTTTCTAATGTTTTTCTTTTTAGTTTCAATTTTATGTAACTTTTTCTTTAAACTTATTCATTGACACAAATTCATTTCAAATATCCTATGCACCATGGTACTTCATATTGAATATTGTGTGTTAACTCATAAGTAGAAAAGGTAAATGAATGTCAACTTAAAATTGATTCTTGATATATCCAAATATTAAACTTCAAAGAAACCTATTCTTGATGTATCCAAATCTTAACTTCAAGGAAATCTATCTTTTTTTATGAGTCTTTACAAAGAAAGTGTGATGTATGGGAGCATAAACCAAAACCATTGATGAAGGAGAGCTTATATTGATTTCAAGTTTGTGATATTTTTTATTCACTCTACAAGCTATGCACAATATCATGAACTTCTCTCTCTCTCTATGTGTGTGTGTTCTATCATGCTAATTTAAAATTGTAAAAGGATTTTAGGCAAAATAAATTATATATATTGAGAGAAAAACTTGTACATGCTAGCATACGTAGTAGGTATTAGCATTTCTAAACATATTGAGGATGAATTGTTGAAATTTGAATTAGAAAAGAAAGTATATATATATATTTACTTTTTAAATTTAAATATCAATTACTCATTTTTTTAAATGAGATGATTAAGATTTATTTGAATATGCATAACAATGTATGTTGCACTACTATTCACAACCAAGGAGACACGACATCAGTGGAATAAGAAGTAGTACTTGTGGATATTTCAAGTGAATAGATCATGCCGTTTCATGTGACTGCACCAAAGAAAAACAATTGTACTTCAGCTAGGATTTGTCTTAGTGTAACCCTTCAACTGCAAACACATAGCCTGCCACCATTCCTTTGTATAAAATCTTCTTTAAGAGAAGCACTCCTAACTTACTAGTGTAGCGAGCCTGGGACGCACTCTTTTCTGCTATCAATAAATCATTTGTCTTATGGTTTTGCACTTAACGCGTCTTTGTTGCCTTTACTATAAATATTTACCGTGTTGTATGCTATGAGTTAAACAGATACTAAGGTTCATTCTAGGCTCTTAGCATCTAGGGGAGGGGCCAAATCTATATTCTCTATTTGAGGTTGTCTGAACTACTACATCACTTTGGAAATTCATTAAGGTTGATCTGGCCTGAGGGTCGAGTGTCAATTATAGATAAGGTTGTGTGGTTACACCATAATTACTAAGATTGATCTTGTAGCCCACATTACTCGTGTAAATTATAGCATGGAACAATGAGATATTGTGATGACCTTTGTGGCAGTCATGAAGTCGGGACTATACACCCCATACAGGCACATAGGCGTTTTCCAAGGGATATATCCGCCATCACATTATGCAAGCCACAAGTGTAGAGACAATTCAACACATAAACATTTATGTTGTCTTCCTCAAAGATAGGTGAGGAACTCTCATGCCATCATTAAATCTCGGTACCCTCAGTGAGGTGAGGTACTGTCAAGTTGATTCCATTCATAACCCAAGACATGATTTAACAACGTGATCACGAAAGCATTTGATTGCACACAATCTACAATTGCCGTAATGGATAACGTTGTCCTAGAGTGAAATGTAGTGTCTCATGAGTTGGAAGAACCGTGAGCTACATGGGAGATGGGGTGTTGACAATGTAGATGCATGCTATCTTCGATGATGTGAGGCAATGCCTCACTTAAGTTCAAAGTTCTTGGATGATAGTACATGACATACGTGTTGTATCGGTTATCGGTCTTAGTAGTTGCGTTTGGTGATGCAGAGTACCACACTTTGAATTAAAATACAACCATTAAGTAGACGGATGTAGCTCCTTGATCACATCGGACCTTGTGTATAATCTAACCTTCGAACCAACTCAAGTGATTTGGGATGCCGAGTGAACGGTAATAACTCGGGAATTTATGCCCCAAATCCTTTAACCTTACATAGGACTATATCTATGCATGGGGACGTCGAAGGAAGCAGTTTTAGGTTCCCGTGCAAGTGGAGACAGGGATGAGCTCAATTGGATTCAATCCTATGCAGTCACTCTCTTTTACAAAACCCTCTTTGAGAGAAGCGCCTCTAACTTATGAGTGTAACACACCGGGGCCACACACTATTTTCTAATATCAATAAAACCCTTGTCTTATGAATTTACACTTAAAACGTCTTTATTGCTTTTCCTTTTAAACGTTTGTTGTATTGTATTGTATGAATTTATTATGAATGACGTTGTAAGATGTGCGGGCTCTTTCAACCGTCCGGGCGTGACACGTGAAATAAGAAATAGCTCTTGCGGATATTTCGAGTGCATAGATCACGCCATTTCATGTGACTGCACTACAGAAAAAACAATTGGTCCGAATTGCGCATTACCAACTGAGGTTATATTCTGTATCACAAGACCATCTCTAAATTCTTAGTACGCAGTCTCTGTGGTAACTAGGGCAAAGTCGAGAGAGGAAAGTGGATAGAAGACGACGCAGAGAAATCGGGTTTTACTCTCCCCCCCTCTCTCTCTCTCTCTGTTCTCCCGCTCCTTCTTCCTCTCCTGGAGTCTCTCGTTTAGGTTTTTCTTATTCTCTTTGGTTTCCGTTGGTTCGGAGGTGGGGAGAAGATGGCCGGCCGATCGGTGGAGAAGGAGCTCTTAAGCCTATTCGACGAGGTGAAGAAGGCGGCGGATCTTGCTGTCTCAGGTGGTCCATCCGACGAGGCCCGGTGCCTTGACGCGCTCCGCCTCCTTCGCGAGTTTCCCGTCTCCATGTCCCTCCTCGTCTCCACCCAGGCAACTTTTTTTTTCTTTCTCGTCTAGAAGTATAATAAGTCTCCCTCGATGTGAAACGCAATTAATTCCGAATATTGTTTCGTTTAGTTTGCTTATTTCTTTCTCTTTGAAACTAATGGGCGTGGATTTGCGTTCTGATCTTGTGTGAGATCTTAGTGTGGTTTGATCTTTCCTCTATGGTTTGTTTTAATGGCGAATTCTACGCTTCTAATTGACCTTGCTTTGGTTTTCGCGTTGAGGTTCAGATTTATCTCTTTCCTTGACGCGAACCTTGTTTTAGTTTGCTTCATGTATGCTCTCTCAAACTTATTATTTGGAATTTGCAAGTTACGAATTTTGCCAACGTTCTTCATACCTTGTTATCGGAGCTCATCAAATCCGAAAACAAGCCTTTTACCACACTAAGCGTGGTCTGCTACATGTATTCGTGGACGCCATGGAGCTCGATCGTGTGGCATATTACATCTCACAAGGCCTTCCTCTACCTCTTCCAAAATTTTCACTATGTAATTTTGCATGCATTATCTAATTCCTCGTACCTTGTTACTAGAGCTTGATCCAAAATGTAGTTCTTGATTGCTGTTGCTAAGTGATAAACTTATTTAATTTCAGGTCGGCAAGAAGCTCCGGGCTCTGACTAAACATCCCAAGGTCAAGATTCAATCTAAAGCCTCGGAGTTGATTGAACTATGGAAAGATGTAGTTAGAGAGGAGACGGAGAAAAACAACAAGAAACAGAGCAACACAGGGAATACCAGTTTATCCAGTGTTGACACCAAGTCTGAAATGGTAGATGCCATGAAGACAGAGAACAGGAAGTCAGACAAGATCCCATCTAAGGCTGATTCTGTGAAGGCTGAAAAACTTCCGAAGTCAGAATCTGGTAAGGCTGATAAATTGAATCACACCGAAAACCAAAAGGTTGGGAAGAAGGAAGAGAAGGAACTGGTTGTCCACAAGAAACCAGCCTCTTCATCTATAGTCCCTCCAAAACTGTCATCCATGGTGAAGTGCAATGATCCTTTGCGGGATAAGTTCCGTGAAATCCTCGCAGAGGCGTTCTCGAAGGTTGAAAGCGAAGCTGATGGCTACCTCATTGATCAAGTCAATGCATGTGATCCGATTCGCATGGCTGTGACTGTGGAATCTGCGATGTTTGAGAAGTTAGGTCTTTCCAATGGTGCACACAAGTTCAAGTATAGATCCATAATGTTCAATTTGAAGGATGCCAACAATCCTGATCTGCGGAGAAAGGTTCTTCTCGGAGAAGTAAAGCCTGAGAGGCTAGTTACAATGACCCCAGACGAAATGGCCAGTGATCAGAGAAAACAAGAGAACAAACATATCAAAGACAAAGCTCTTCTTGAGTGTGAGCGTGGTGGACCTCCAAAAGCTACAACGGACCAGTTCAAATGTGGCAGGTGCGGACAACGGAAAACCACCTACTATCAGCTGCAAACTCGGAGTGCAGATGAGCCAATGACGACATTTGTAACATGTGTAAACTGCAACAACCATTGGAAATTTTGTTGATTTATTCATAATTGATTTTGTAGCCAATTGTTAGAACTCACTGATCTTAGATGAGCGAATAAATAGTACCATTCTACGGTTCCTACCGTCTAGCCTTAAGCATCAGTATCTATATTTTATGTCTAGTCATCTTTATTGAATCGTCTCTTCAATCATAGCTTTCATTGCTTGTGCAATTAGGCCTCCTTTCAGGCCCAAGATGTGCATGATGACAGTATCAAGTCTGTCATTTCTGGTAAGTTCGATTTGAAATGGATTATGATTTTGTTCCTTTTGGAGTTGAACGTTAATATGGTACAAGGTGGAGGGGACTATGAGTCCATGTAGCGACCCCACTTAGTGTTTGATGAGGCTTGGTTATCATCTACATGAATGTATGTCTTCCCTTCTTTGCTGAATCTTCTTCCAATTCTGTTTTTCTTGTGGTTGTGTATTAACAGGCTGCCTTTCAAGCCGAAAATGGGTAAGCTGTAAGAGCTAAACATATAAATTGAGGTAAGTTCGGTTTTTAAATTATTCGTGATCTTGCACTTTTGAGTCAAATGCTAATATAATAGGACACAATGGCCACTATGAATCCATGCTAACCCCACTTAGCGTGGGATAAGGCTTGGATTTGGTTTGAAAAGATTGGTTCTATTGAGATTGTCATTCTTTTTCTTATGCGTGCATGCCCACGCATGTAGCTTAGTTAGAAATTGCCCTATAAGCCTTTGTGCCATGTGGGACTCTCGTTAACAAGCACAAGCACAAGCACAAACACACACACAGAGAAGCACATATAGGAAGTGTGGATATTTATAGATACAAATCTGATACATCAGGTCAATGATCTGTTTTGGATTCAGAAACTGCAAACTAAACATAATATCATTGGGCTATCTCATATCTTACAGAATTGAATCCAATTACAGTGTAAAATGTCAAATATGGTTTCACTTTCTTACATTCCACTCCGCAACCTTTCATTTAGTATTTGAATGAGTAGATGGAAGGGAGTTTGGCGCCCTGTGATTAAGCCCAACTTCAACATCTTGTGGCAAGTTGTCAATGAGTTTTGTGTAAAATTTTTGCCATCAGTTCATTTTCCATAGCGCTTTTACCTCATTGTGACGTGACTCCTACATGCATTGCTCATAAGGGGATGCTTCTGTATATTTAGCACAAAAGAAAAATGGGTCATTGCGAGAATTGAACTCTACACTTCTCACACTTGAAACAAGAGACAGGTGAACCACATATCCAATTTGTCATTACTTTGAGAAAAATAATTCTTCTGATAATCCTCATGGTCATGCTGATTGAAAACATACGAAGTAAAAGTCCAGTCGCGTATCCAAAGATTTGATACACATCTTGTTGTGATATAAACAACCCTCATGATAGCATGAGGGTTGATGTTAGCGTGTTTTAAATAGAATGTGCTCCAGGCCCACATTCGCTGATGTATTTGTAACTGGGTTTATCGTCAGCTCCGTCAGCCAGGTAGGTGCCATGTTGACAGTGACTGGATTCTGGAGTAAACAACGAGAGAGAGAGATTTGGGGGGTGGGGCTTAGTGGTGTCTGTTGTGCGCTCGTGGTTTTCTCACGTTGGTATCCATCTACTTTCTGCATCAACCGAAGAACCAACTGAAGAGAGAAATCGAGGAGCCAATATGAAGTTGGTGACATTGAATGGGATACTTCCTAGTGTTTAAAGAGCTTTCTTGTTGGGCGTATATTATCGGACTGAGGCTTCACTTCTGGGACTATGGAGACTGCGCTGAGATCCATATGGAATGAACCATCCGTTGGCTCTTCAAGAATTATGTTTTACATCTTCATCAATGGTCGCCAGATATTCCCATTACGTCGATGGATTTTTCGTGTTTCCCATATGAGTTCATCTCTGGGGACTACCAGAACATTGCAAAACTCTCAACATGGATTCTAAACTAGGTATGCAAATGGGAATTGTAAAAGATGCTGGGCATTTTCAGTATGAGAGGGGATGAACAGCGTATCCTTGAGTCACTGATATGTTGGATGCTACAAAAGTTTCAAAGCTGAATCTCAGTGGTGGCAATTCTCTTATCTTAAAGAACAAATGCCAACTCTTTCTCACATGTTTATATTGATCAGAGATTTCGATGCAATTATTTCGCAATTGGAAAAGCAGGGAGGTCGCCTTGAATCTTTAGCTTGATTCAACAATTTTAGAATTTCATCAACGAACTGGAATTGTTTGATATGGGTTTTCAAGGAATTTCTTTCACCGACGAAGCACCTCTAATAGGTTAATGAAAAGCGTTTTGAACGGTTAGGAAGCTTGATTGATAATCATGGAGTCATAGCCTATCTCTCTAACTGGATTATTAGTCTTATTTATAATCAAGACATTTTGAGTCAGCAAGAAAGACTTTCTTGATCCCCATGATTCTCAAGCTTCCTAACCAAGATAACTAACTTAATCTCCATGTCTCTCATAAAAAGCTTCCCATAAATAAAAGAAATTAAAATAAAAAAACATGTCCGAGCGTTCCTAACATCATATATATATATATATATATATATATATATATATATATATATATATATATATATAGAGAGAGAGAGAGAGAGAGAGAGATCCTGTCCACCATTGATGTTACATGTCCAACCATATGGCATTGCTTTATGCATTTAGTAACAATCATCAACCATATGACCTTACTTTATGCATTGATGATAGCAGAGGAGACACTGCTTTGGTGGTGCGAAAGTTGACTCGAAAGAACCTTCAAGTTAAAGATCAAGAGTTTGATACACTGGAGCATCAATGTATATGGTAGGGGGTAATTCCCAATTCAAAAAGTCCAAAAGAAAAGGTAGGATGACAGGTTTGGCTTTCAAGATCTGATGTTTGTATGCATCAATGCTTTGCACTTACCAGATTTAAAAGTACAGGCAAGATATATGTAATCATAGTTCTTTTCTTCCTCGTGTCAACCCCAAAAGAGCGGTCACTGCCTTCTCCCACATTAAGTGGGTTCACAGAAACATGGGCTCTTAGTCACTATTCTAGACTAAAGGAAGTGGAAAAACTTCTTTATCATATGAGTTAGCTTCAACCACCACTGGTTTTTCCTGACTTCCCAGTTTTACCTGCACAAATACAAGAGGCATGTTACCCACAGAAATCATTAAATTACTTACAGTTAGTTCGTATAACTTTTCATTCAAACTCTTTAAATTTTGAAGTTTTTAATT
Source organism: Brasenia schreberi (assembly GCA_036023115.1). Taxonomy (NCBI): domain Eukaryota; kingdom Viridiplantae; phylum Streptophyta; class Magnoliopsida; order Nymphaeales; family Cabombaceae; genus Brasenia; species Brasenia schreberi. The sequence continues at coordinate 13,540,101 of JAYKKT010000090.1, forward strand.
TATTCCGGTTCGATTCACTAGGTACTAACGAGTTTTTCATTAATGTACACAGAAACCATCAAACCTCCAAACACGGCACAAAGAGCAATAGCTCACCTGACTACGGAATCAGCTCACAAACAGGTCATGAGTTCAATAACCTGGGCGTGCATTAGCTTTCCCGTTTTTTCAGCAATAGGAATCATCTGAGCAGTTCTGGGGACGAACCAAATTCTTATCTTCGAGTACTACTCAAAGTATCAAAGTATGGTAATCCAACAAAGTTTTACGTTGGAACGAACCAAATTCTTGATTACTCGAAGTAGTCCGACAAAGCTTTACTTTGGTTGTCTAAAACCTAGCACAATCCTCCTCTTTGTTCGAGGTTGAGACCAAGGCCGATCACTTAGATTAAGGGAGTTTTCATATATTGTATCAGCAATCGTGGTTTTTTTTTAAATAGGAAGATAATGTTTTATATAGTTTCCGTAAACTTCACATCAAAGTGAGAAAATAAAAAAGGAAATATACACTAATGTACTGCGCATTCATTACTCACCTCAAATGGAACTGACTGCATTTTTGCTTGCTGTCTCTCCCGAAGCGATTGAACTGGCTTGAAAATCTGAAATTGCAAAAGAATTACCGAAACTTTAAAGAACTAAACAACCAACTCTTCTTTTAAAAGGATCAAATCAAACTAAAAAACAAGAGACTGTAAAAATCGAAGAGGCTAACGAGATCTTCTTAAAGGGATGAGAAAGAAACTCGTTGAATTAATGCTTACTCACAGTGATAGTCTTCAATTCCTTCAGACTCAACAATTTCTCAAGCTCCATTTCCAGCTTCTCTTGCTCTTTCCATCTCAGTTGGAGCTCTTCCTCCATCCTTTGGAGGACCTGATCCCTTGCCACCAGCATCTCCTCTGTTTTCGCTTTCTCGATCCGCACGCGCTCGTCTCGCTCCCGAATCACCTGCAATTCTTCTGCAAGGGATGCATCCATGGTGTTGTTCACCATCGCTCCTGCTTTCTCTGGCTCAATCTCCGCCACTAACTTCTTCTTCCCCATTTCTCCCGACATCGAAATGGTCATCCACTTATCATCCGAACGCCGGTTTCGATCCATCAGTGACGCAACAATGCATTTCTTCGACTGGAGGTCGTTCCCAGCAGAGAGAAACGTCGGGCTGAAATGCCGGGTTTCCTTGTCGGCCGGGTTCTGTGATTGGAATGGTAATCCATTTACCATTTATATCCTGGTCATGAGTGAGGTTGGTGATGTCGGTGGCGGGAATATTCTTTGGGGTTAGTTGTTTCAGACAGATTTTCGCGCAGCGACTGTCCATCGGAGTGAGATGTTGGTTTTCCTTATCTGCTGATTTTGCAACTGGGCTGGTCCTGCAGGTAATCCATTTCTCGTTGGTATCCTTGTTTTGGGTGAGATTGGTGATGTTGGTGGCCGGTATTTTCTTTGGAGTCAGCGGTTTCCGGTAGATTTTCAGGCGGCAAGTGTTTGTAGGAGTGATCGGTGAGCTCGTTGACGCCATATTTCTATGAAAAGATCGACTGAATACAAGTTTTGGTCGTGTTGGTTATTCAGAAAGCAGCTGAAAGTGAGAGAGTGGAGATCGAGGTGCTGCTTTTGTTTTCAAATGGAGGGGCAGCCATGGCTACTATTTTGTACTCAGTTTGAAAGAAAGGTCGGCCTTTTCCCCTCTATATAAAAAGAATAAAAAGAAAGGGACGGTGGGAACGGTTACTACCTGCATTTGAATTTATGAACCAGAATTTATTCTGTCGAATTCCGATGCCCAGGCACGTGTTGTGGGCTGAAGACACCACAAGAGAGCCTAATGCTCAGACCTGAAAAGTCTGTGTCAATGACCACCCAAAATGATATAAAAATCGGGTTATGTTTGGGTTGATCTGTTACACACAAACACCAAAAGTCAGAACGTAAAACCCGACATAAATCATGAGTTTCAACACAATACATGAACTAGACACGAACATGAAGCGAAATGAAAAAATCAGGTCAGATCGGGTTGATCTGTTTTTAGCATGAAATGACATGACACGATATGAATACAAGCAGGAACTTGTGATTTCCACCACAGGTCAGATGCCCCTTTTATGATCGATCATCACTAGGCCAATTAAGACCGTTAGGAAATGTGGCCGGCACGGAGAGCCATGACTCTCCTGGCTAGGTGGTTTACTCAAAAGAACCCCTTCAAGTTAAAGTATGATGAGTTCAAAACCTAGGGCCTGCATCTAAATAAGTTGATTGAATATACAGACAGAGCTCTTTCTTTTTCTATTCATTACTGGATCTATGAACTAAACTAGATAGTTATATGAGTGAGATGAAACTGCTTATGAATTTACAATAAGAAGTCAAGTCTCATTACCTATGTATGAGAATAAAGTGTAGCTAAATGTAAGCAATGCAAGCTGTTTATCCCTCACGTGCAAAATTGTAGGAGATCTCCCAAAAGAAAAAGACAAAGAAAAGAACGTTTGGAAATGTGAACATGGCATTGATGAAAGACCATAAGGTGTTTGATTGCGAAGCCAAGCCTACAAAATTGGTATTACAAGCCACATAAACAATGCAAAAGCAGGTTGTAGACCCCTTTTTTATTGTGCACTTGGGCCTATAGGTCCAATTCCTTATGCCCAAGCCTCCTAATCAAACACCCCCCTAAGCATACGCTAAAAGGGGCATCGAGCACAAATTATCTGGTCACTTCTCTGGTAGTAGGTCAGGTGTTTTGGACTTCATTTCCTAAGGATCTTCCTAACCCAGGTAAGATATGAAAGGGAAAAAGAAAAGAATTCGAGAACAGATATGAGGGAATCTGCATCTGGATGGAGACCCGACCCGGTCCTCATTGCCGGGTTGATAGCACATGGCAGTGGGCCAAATGATGCCCTTCAACCTTTATGTGTTTGTAGTTTAGCAAAGATATAAACGTTATGGTAAGGCCACTAATTTGGTGGCAGACTGCTTTCGTGCCCTACATGTAACACACGCTCCAAACACATAAGGATTTTGAAGCCCCGCATAAGATGTCATCAGCAATGCCTCTTGCTTTAAAAAGAAAATAGTGGTCGTTGGGGTGGCAACTTCATATGACACGAACATGATTTGAACATACCGTGTTTGCATCTACCGGAAGTAACCAAAAACAAAAGGTCGTGTAATGGTTGACCTGCTCCTACTACGGCCATGAAACCACAAAACAAGCATTCATGGCCAAAAAGTTGTGCAATTTAGAAACCAGAGGAAAGCTTGAAATAAACAAAGATACAGGAGCTTATTGTTTTTGCCTGTACAAAGTGACATGACAAAATTTGGGTTGTCTTTCTTTGGCATGAACACGGATTGACACGGCACAAGCTATGATCTGAGACACGAAATTGCTTCCTCTAAGCAAGGGGATTGCTGATCATAGATAAATCAATTTATTGTTGTGGTATGACTGGCTTGATCTTTTATTTCATTTGAAATATTGTTTTTTTACCATGGCCTACAAATATACGTTAGGCCCAAAATCATGATATATACCTTATGATAATACCTGCTGCTATTAGCATAGTCCTCACAACCAGATGGAGGTTCAGCATTGAAGGTTACTTTCCTTTTGTTCATTTTGTACTAATTGTGCCATAGTTATTTTAAGTTGTTTCTTCCAAAACTTGTGTTTTATCCTTTTTTCCCCAAATTCCAGATAACATTTTCCGTGTCTTGTTTTTACATGGATTTAGAAATCCGGGTCATAATGGTGGTCAATCACTCGTTTATCAAGGAAAGCAGCCGTCTCCGTACACAGTAAATATGCAACATAGGCCAAGGCCATGTTCTTTTTCTTGCTTGCACACACACACACAAAGAGAGATGGCGAACGAACGAAGCCAAAATGGTTGACTTTTGTTCTCATCAATAATGGTGACTAAACTCAGATAGCACTTACAGTAACTTGCTGGTATGAGCTTGATGTGGCATAAGGCATGCTAGAGAATTCTGATCCTCGTACTCAAAATGGGAGGACAGATAAGGCTTCATGCCATAAAAGCAGGTTCTTGAGAATTCGACTGAACGTGTCCTGATTGTCGTCCATATCACACTTTCAAGCGAGAAAATTGATAGAATGAGACAAGCATGTTAGAATGTAATGTTGGGATGTCGGTAAGTTAAGTTACATCTACTATGAAAAATAGGGAAGAACTATACTAGGAAGGAATAAAGGAAATTGTAATGTGATTGATTTGATGTCTTACTTCAGCATTATAATTGCTATTTATTAACTTCTACCAAGGTGGAAACGGTTGAGTATCTTTTGTGTATGATTCCCAATAACTTCTCATTGATATCATACTTTCAAGCGATAAAAACTACACAATGAAACAAGTAAGCATAGCATTATCATGTTGGAAGGTAACATGGAGACGTCAATAGGCTAAGTTATATCTACTCTTAAGAAAAACAAGGAAGAACTATATTAGGAATAGAGGGAATTATAATGTGATTGATTCCAGCTCTTGCTTGAACATTACAATTTTTATTTATAGACCTCCACCGAGGCGGCAACAAATGAGTTTGTCTTTCATGTACATGATTCCCAATAACTTCTCACACTCCTCGTCGATGTTGCTAGGCATGGTTTGTTGGCTGCCCCCCCTCAATCACTTCATACCTCAATGCTTGTTTACGTCGTACGCTTAAATTGACATCCCTTCCTAAACCTTTGAGAGCTTGCCATGTATCAATGAGCACCCCCTACAACTTTATATCTAGAACTGTTTTAGAAGACAAAAGTCATACCTCCATCGATATCAATCATCGAAAAAGCCTGTTTTCGTGTGATTTTCATCCTTCTTCAGTATCATTTGGGCATTATAAGGACCTAATCTTTTTTTCACCTTCTTCCTACTTGCAGACTCCTTGACGAAAGAAAAATCATTTTTCTTTGCATCTATAGCACCCATGGCTTATGATTGTAGTGATGTTCTTCCTCCTATTGTTTTGAATATTTGTTGTTGACTCGTGATGAGTTCATAATGTCCTAATGCCCTAATTTTATCTATTTTTATTTATCAACTAATCAACTATATATTGACTAAATGTGTCATGTCTAAGAACATAAGCATCAACTTTGGTTGAAAAAGAGTATTTATAACCTTATCATGTTGTCTTGTTTGGCTATCCACTATGACAAACAACTCTTGTACTCTTTTCTTGCATTTTTGATATCTCAGTATATTGTTCTAGAAGTTTGAAAGATCACTCGTTTATCTATTGTGGTGTTGACCTTGCTTCTCTAATTGACTGGGATTTTGATATCCCTAGACTCTCTTTACATCTTTCTTAGGATGACTTCATTTGCAAATACTTGGGTACTAGAGCTATAATGGATGAGGAATATCACACTTTCTTGTTGCTAGAGTTTTGCCACTTTGTTTCTTATATGGTACAAAGTTGCTGCTTGCCTCTCTTTTTTTAGTCATGGTGTATCACTCAACCAATTTCATCCTCGAGGTTCTTTGGAGCGGTAGCTCTATATATGTAGTAGGAGGCCGGCTATGGTTCTTCCACTTCTAGATCTACCTTCTCAGCTAATTCACTAGGTCAGGCTTTAGGCCTCATTCCCCCTATTTCTTTGTCTCTCAATGATATTGTTGCTCGGCACACGTCCATTGGTCCTCGTGAGGCAATTTCTAACATTGTATTTCAGAGCCCTTGGATCACGTTCCAACATGATGTTCATTACGGATCTAGTACACATGAGTGTAAAAGGTCTTCTCTCCTTGACTTTGTTCTGTGGAGCATCTCGGTCTTCAAGGTTCACTTAACCTTATTTTCCTTATTGCCTCGCTCGACGATTGGGATTTCGACAAGGCCTACCCACTATAATAGATTAATCGATCATTAGAGAATGATGAGCAAAAGTATCGACAAAAGCTTATTGAACATGGTATGAATTCAGCTACCAATAATAATCCCAAATTATGTAGCGTCTGTCATAGGCAGTTTAATCAATGTTCCCTGCTTGCTCCAATAGATTAAATTAATCTTTGGTTTTTCCCTTTTGTGAAAAAACTCAAATTTAGGTATCTTGATAAGGACTACGAGGAGCAAGAATGAGATCAAAGATGATGAGTATGTATCATGTGTCCCATAGTCTCATTTATGTGGAGAATCTCACTAATAGTAATCTTGACGATGATTACGAGGCCATGAGTAAGAAACCTTCTCCTTCCTACGAGATGCCTATCAGCCAAATTCTATGATCGGAGTTTGTCGGTCCCAACATACCTCCCAAACTTGAGGACTCTCTTTTGGTTGCATTTCAAGAAGTTTTAGCATCTATAATCTTCCAACTTGATGAGAGACTCTCCTCTAAGTCTATTCTAGATATAATGATTCTTGGCTTGCATCATTTGTCTAATCTTTGGGGATATGTCTTTTCTCTTGAATTGTGAAATCAGGCTTATGGTATATGCATTGAGGTTCATGAACAACTTGAGGCCCAACTTGCCTTTATAGCCAATTGTCCAGAGCGCCTCCCCACTCTTCTCATCATGCAGTTGTTGTTGAAGCATGCCTTGACAATTTCTATGAAGTTATAAGAGGCATTTTAGCATATAAGGGATCTAGAAAATACAAGGATGTCATCCTAAGCTAAGATCAACCTCTTTGAGGAGTAGGTCGACATTCTTTATAAATGTCGCCAGAAACTCCTTGGCGAGGCTTCTCGGGCTTTGGCCAACCTCAATTTTCTGAAGTCACAAGTGTCAACCCCTAGTGATGTGGAGGTCAAGTCATCTTAAGAATTCATCCATGAGATGGAGGAGTTGCATTTTGTGTTGGCTAGATAGGGGAATCTTAAGACGAATGCTGATCTTGATACTATTAAAATCAATGATCTCAAGAGGCATCGGGTGAGTTTAAAAGAGATCATCTAGAAAATATTAGGGACAAAATAGACAAGATAAGGGTTGAAACTATACTTAATTTATCATGCCTCCATTAATAATTGATTTTAAATGTTTACTTGTGTTTGTTTATGGCACATGCTGGTCATTCATACATTTACTATTTTGTTCTCTACTATTTGTTACTATGAGGTTCTAAAAGGAGAGGCATAATCATTTAATCTCTTGATATCATATTGCAAATCCCTCCGTCGCCTCAGATATCAAGTCAAAGATTACATTGGCTGATGGCGATGGGACATTTCATTTATCATCTATAAAACAAAAGTCCAGACACCTTTTGCTACTTCAGTCTTTTCTATGATCACATGCTTAGTTTTTCCTATCGTTTTGCGCTTGTATGTGTCGTGTCTTCTTCCTTGCTTGACACCTTCTCTATGGCACTAAGCACCCAAAACGAGGGAAACTTTATGGATTTTTAGACTAGTTCCCATAAAAAATCTTAATATGTTAGCAGCATCTCAAATTCATGAAACACTTGAAAAGGGGTATGAGTAGTGTTGGATGGTTGTTGTTCATGACAACCTTACTTGGTCAAAAGCTTTGTTTGCCTTCAAGAAAGACTTTTCTTCTAACTAGATGATCAACCATCATTCTATTCTTTGTTATTCTTTGATTTTCTTTTAATTTGTTGAATAAACTATCCTTCTAAATTGAAGAGTAGTTTTTTTCATATATTTGTCGTTGATGCTCTTCAAATGCTCTTCTCCTTCAATCCATAAGAGTTTATATGCTTCATTTAGTAGAACCTTCAACACTATATAAGGTTTATTTCAATTGAGAGACCACATACCGAATTGTGGATACTTCACACCTATTGGTAGGATTGCTTTCCAAACTAAATCCCTCTCCTAGAATTGCTTTATCTGAAGATGCTCGTTGTATGCTCGTGCTACTTTACATTTATTGCCCAATAGGTTATCGAAGGGCATTAAATGATCTTCGTTAACTGAATTGAGCTCCATTATCACTGATTGAAAATAGTCATGTTGCATATTATTTTGACTAGCCACTCACAAGAACTTAACATTGATTTTCATCGGCAATATAGCATCTTGCCCATATGTTAGATGAAATCGGGTCAGACCTATCCCCGAGGACTTAGCATTCTGATGGGCCTATAAGACCTCATGTAGAACCTCATGCTATTTCCATGGGGTTACTCTTAAGGGACTTCTTGATGAAGTTGATGATTATCTTGTTAGTGGTTCTGACTTACTCATTTGGCTGAGCATAATTGAGTGCAAATGTATTAATTTGATGTCTAAACTCTCGATAAAAGCCACTACTTTGTCACTTATAAACATCATTCCTTGATCAATAATTATGGTTTAGGGATATTGAATTGAAAGATAATGTAATCATTGATGAATTTGATCACATCATCCTGTGTAACTACCTTCATGAGTAGAGCTTTGACTTATTTAGTAAAGTAATTTAAGATCACTATTATAAACACATGACATTTGGAGGATTTATAGAATTTTCTTTATTAGGGTCCATATCCCATCCTCAGAATGATTAGGGCTTAATGATCGGGTGAGGTTCCAAGACTGGTACTTTTTACAAAGGTCCATGATGTTGGCACTCCTTACCACAATCGATACAATCCTAGTGCATAGTGAGATAATAGCATCCACATGGTAGATCAGCCACTTCATTTTGGGACCAAATAAATGGGCATGACATATCCCTTCATACACCTCGGTCATTCTCATTCAAGCTTAGTTGCATTTAGGCATTTCAACAATAGACCTTAGTGGCTCTACTTATACATATTGTCATCTAGTAAGATAGAATTTAAAGACCTTTATCGATTCTTAATATATGTACATTAGAATGGTTGATTCAAGTATTGTATTAGTGTAGCCCTCTAGTAATTGGGATCCTTTGCCTCATGTCCTTGCTTTGTTGTCAATGTTATCGATTATTGAGTTGCATCCTTCGATTTATAACTGAAAGTAGATTAAGACAAACCATTTGTAACATGATTTTCATCTCCTGTGACATACAATAAGTTCACTTTGGCAAATGTCTCGATCAACTCCCTTGCTTGCTAATGTAAGGGCAATAAATTAGGGTTGTTGCATTGGTAGTCGCTAGTGAGTTGACAAAGAACAACCTGGGAGTTACCAAATACTTCTAATTTCTCAACACTAACTACTAATGCCAAACCCATGCCATGGATTAAGACATAATACTTTGCCTCATCGTTAGTTGGGTTAGTTCTAAGGTCATAGTAAGCATTCTGATGTTCCCTATAGTGATATAGTGAAGACGCCAATTCCTACACCTTTGTCGTATTCCGGCCTGTCAAACATCACTCTCCATGATTGTTTGGTAAGCATCCCTTACACAACCTCCAATCTGTCCTTTAACTGCTCTAAGTGGCACATATTTTAGGCCAAATAGATATAACTCAATCTCCCATTTAACTAGCCTTCCATAGAGAGCTGGACAATTAAAAAGATATCGTAAGAGACTGACCTTGAAAATTGCATACACTTTGGTAGCTAGATGATAGTACGCTAACTTTCTACAAGCATGATGCAAGGCAAAATTTCTTTTGGGGAATAATGAGATTTGATATCTGTGAGTAACCAACTCAAATAAAAGATAGCACACTAAGTATTGTTATCAACATCTTGTGCTATTAAAGTATTGATGAAGACATCCAGAGCAGCTATATACAATTTTAAAAGATCCCAACACTAGAGGTTTTGCAAGATATTCCTTGATCCTTTCAAATGCCTATGGCTGTTTACAGCCCCAAATGAAGTTGTCAACATCTTTTAGCTTGAGTAATGCCATGAGATGTACCATCTTTCCTGCAATATTGGCAATAAAATGTCACATTTAATTGATCTACTTGACGAGACTTCATAATTTCTTTTTGGTTCTAGGAAGTCTTGGTCAATGATTGTCTTAGCCTTATTTGTGTCAACTTTAATTCTCCTATCGTGTAATAGGAAACCTAGAAAATGTCATACCTAGCAAGGATTCATTTTCAGATTTTGCTTCCCCATATGTTGGAATGCTTCTTTAAAATCGAGCATGTGTTGTCAAAGTTTGCTAATTTAACTACCACATCATCGATGTACACTTCCATACTTTTCCGATCAAGTTATGAAGATGCAATTTATCTCTCGTTGGTACGTAACACTAGCATTCTTCAATCCAAATGATATAACTACCCATTCATATATTCCCAATGCTCATAGGCATTAGAATACCATTTTGTATATGTGTCTTAATCTGGTTATACCTTAAGGTGTTGTCCATAAACGACAAGATTTCATGAGTGGTAACTGCATCTAATAACATATCGGTCATAGGTATCACGTATTGATCATTTGGTATGTCAAGATTAAGATTCCTATAGTCTATACATACCCAATGCTTCCTATTCTTTTTTATGACTGAGACAATATTGGACAACCAGTCCATGCACTAGGTTATGTATATAAATATGACATTGAGAAGATGTTGAATCTCTTGTTCAATAGATGGAAGCATTTCAAGCTTAAAACTTCAAGCTAACTGTCTATGCGATCTACAATCCAATTTCAAGAGAATCTTGAATTCAACCAAATCTTGCGTTATACCCAACATCTCATGGTATTCTCAAGCAAAGCAACCTTTGTACTTCTATAATAACTTAAGTAATCAGAGTTTATTCTGTTTAGCTGATCGTCGTTCTGAGTTAGGCAGTTAAACTCTACCCCTCTTCCAAGTGGTGGTGCTATCAAGCAAATAGGCAAGGGTTAAACTTGCTCACTAGGCATAACTAGCTTACTCTATTTGCTTCTTTGTTCAATGAGAGAGACTTCCAACCGTCATAGGCAATCAATGACTACCTAGGGATGTTTAGCCTAAGGGATAATATGTGGGCTAATTCAAGGAGATAAAACAATGCCTCAGTTGCCAAGATATGAACTATGAAGGGGTTTTCCTCGTATTCGACCACTTTGATTGATTCTTATGTATAAAATCTCTATTAAGGAATAATGAATAACCGAGGTTGGCATCAACCACAAAAAAGAGTATTTGAAGTATTGGATCTCATCGTAAGTTACACGACTATCATGACCATCATGATGGATGAATCTCCTCTACAGTCAAATAACTTGAGATTAGTGGGATCAAATCAACAAATGTCTTCTCGATTTTCTGCAAGGTGTCATGAGGCATAACACTCATTTAAAAGAGTGACCATCTACGATAACATTGATGTATAATGACTAGCAATGTCTTGTGGCGGCTTCATGTGGTTTGTCAAAGATTATCGACAACTTAATATCGTTGACTAGAGTCATCTAATATGGTTTGTCAATTACAAAGTCATCATCTCGAGGGCCTCTTCATGCTCTACAAAAGGGAAATTTGTTGGAATAATAATAATCAAACCTTCTAGGGGATAGAAGATATTTGCAGTGAAGTCTTTATCAGATATATAAGTATCAGCCAACGAAGAACCATCTTCAGTTGCACTTGTTGAAGATCTACTTGGATCTGCGACAATACTTCTTTATCCGGTTCAACAATCTAGGAACAAGTTTTGGTTCCTGTCGCTCCATTCTACTCCTTACCGACACATGGACTAGTACTTCCATGAGATTGAGATTCCCTTGGGACAACTATTCGTAGGCTTTGTTGTTGGCATTGGACATTTGCCTTCCCAAACAACTTGATCCTCAATATTAAAGGGTCCAAAGGATCATGGTTGCCTTCACCTTCTGATTGGTTCCCTCTTGGTTGTGATCTACACGAGTTTCCAAGTCATTTCTCTATTCTTTGAGGACCACTTTGATCCGTTTGATGGTTTCCTATGGAAGGAAGTATAGGCTCCCTTTCGGCTTAGCATGTGCATCTTCTACCAAATGTGCTTATTCGTCTTTTGGTATAATGTTGGTTTCCTTAGGCGAACTTCTTAATGTGAATAGATAGCCATCTTCTCCTCCAGGTTTAGACAACAACGAGCTTGACTTTCATTGTTTGCCCCTTTTTCATCACTAGGGATAATCATGTCCTGACTTCTCATATAAATTTGATAACTCAGGTGTAGGTGGGATGAGAGGATACCTTCGGTTTCTCGAAAGATCTTCCAAGCTCCACTACTCTCATCTACTATGCCCTTTGTCTTTGAGTGTGCATTTTCTACTGGTGGGATGAGAGGATACCTTCGGTTTGGGATCATCTAGGTTAAGCCCTCTCTAGTGTAGTGGGATGGAGATCCTTATTGGGATGACCTCCAATATGTTATCATTCCTCATGTACACGCTGCTAAGGTCTCCATTGTTTTCAAGGTGAACCTTAATTTGTCAAGGAGAAAGTTGGTCATTATGACAAGACAAATGGAGGATCTAGGCATATCCAACTTATCATCAACTCATCACTCCTTCCTTAGACTAGGATTGCTAAATCTACCTCGATGCCATATGGTCCTTCAAGTCGGCTTTGCATTAAGATCGATTGAAGAATTATCCATTTTCCATCCTCATGCTTCTCAATTATACCAACTGAGACGATATAAAATGGCAAAACATGACTATCTTCTATCAAGGCAAATATGATTGGGAATAGATCTACAATGGTCCTCCGCTACTTTTCTGCAAGCTTGAGGTGACTTTCTTTGATGGCATGTTGTATGATAATGCAAATTCCACATAGAGTGTTAATGTTATGCCATTTGCAATATATCAACATCTTCTTTAGGTCTTCTTAGGTAGGAATTGAATGACTCTCAGGAAGATGTCTTTGTCAATCTTTAACAATAAATCAAAGATTTGATTGGTTTTAAAAGTATCAAAGAGCCATGTCTCTTTTACGCCAACCTCTTTCTCCTTCATTGTTCGTAAAGCAATGCATGTGTAGGGAGGCCCCTATGTAAATTCGGCCTCCATGGCTTTAGCCAAATTGGGATCCTCATGGGTTTTGTGCTTCATATCATCGATCCACGAAATGGAGGCTTGGCTTTGAGACCTCTTTGATCATTCTCACTTGATACTTGGGAGATCAAGAGCATTCAAGATGTACTCTACTACAGCCACTCTACTCGATAACTGGACCAAAGTAGGACAAAAATGATATGCTAGTCCCTTCTTGGTCTTAGACTACAAACAACCTAGTGCTAGGGCCACATATTGAGCCTTGGTGAACTATATCTAATTGTTGGTGACCATGTCATGAAATTTCTCGAAGAAGCTTTAATGGTCATTCCAGTCTTCTTTCAGAGGTTTATTAGGTTTGTTGGAGTAGGCTGCAATAAGATCCTTTTGTATCTTTTGAAGAAAACTTTTTGTATTTCCTCCCATACTTGAATGAAACCAACCCTTATATATATATATATATATATATATATATATATATATATATATATATATATATATATATATATATATATATATATCAAGCATATGCATGGCCTACAAGAGGGGAGACAAAGAGTTTGGGCTTGTGGAACTTCTTGTAGTGCAACTCTATGCACTCAAGGGTAAAACATGCTTAGTGTTCACTAGGATATTTACCGATTTGTCTTAAGGTGGTGATTTTTGCTTTGAAACCCCTTGGAATTGGAGTAAGCATGTCAACCCATTTAGGGTAAGGCTTGTGGCCCACCTCAACATCTGGAACCTAAAGCTTGATACCAAATGCATTTTGAACCAAGTTGATAACATTGTCTTAGTTCAGGGGTATGTTCTTAAGGTCTAAAGGTGGATGAGGTGCTCATTGTCCAATCGAATGATGTTGCCAATTAACTAGATGGAACTACCTTGTACACGCTTGGGGTGGATAAGTTTTGGATAGGTGTAAGTGCCGTTGTGGTAGAACCTGTGGGCCATACTCCATTAGCTATGACATAGAAGAAAACCTATACCAGCCTGGGCCATCATGAAGTTAGGTGTAGGAGGTTGCACCATCAGAACCTGTCTAAAACCTGGATTCCCACGAGGACACAAATGTTTGCTCCATAGAAAATGTTATTGAGAAGGATGACATTGGAAATGTTTATCATGCTTGGGTCGTCAAGTCAAGAGGCCTTCGAGCAATGTTGACATGTTTGTATTGAAGGTCTAATCATTGGAATGATAAAGACTCAAGAATAGTGTGACTTCTGGTATACATCTAGGAAGTCTGCCATTGCTGGGCTAGAGCATGAGTGGTTGCTTCAATATACAACTTCTGCTTTTCAGCTAGCATCTCTTGTTCATGTAGGATAACTAACTGACTCATGATCATGGTGAATATAGTCTTTGACATCTAACAAAACATAAACCCCTATAGATCCCCTAGTTATGCATGTATGATGGAGGGTTCAACTATTTGGATGCTATTTCTTCGTCAACGTGAGGGTGTGAAGTGGATGGTGTTTTCTCATGCTTGGATTGCACTATGTGAGAGACAAAGTTTGACTAGACAGATATCCGTGAACCCTGGACTGGTGAAGCATACTCAAACTCAACATTGGAGGCTATTGAATGCACACAATCAAATCGAGTGCATGCATCGTATGATATCAGAGACATATTGAGCTTCCATTTGGTGTACTAAAAAATGTGTTGTCATCGAGAATGACGACTCAACTCAGAAAAGGCTTCACATATTGAAAAGTGAGTTCTAGGAATTCAATTGAGCGTATCCCAATTATTGCCGATATCACACTTTCAAGCAAGGGAAATAGAACGAGATAGGTAACACTATCACATTGGAAGATGACATTGAAATTCAATCCCTTGCTTGAACAATACAATTGCTATTTATTGACCTTTATCGAGGTGGCAATGGTTGAGTCTGTCTTTCGTGTGCATGATTCCCAATAACTTCTCATACTCCTCAATGATGCTGCCTTTGCCCCATAGTTCCAGGCGTGGTTTGCCAACTATCCCTCCATCTTCATGTCTTGAGACTCATTTTCATCATGGAGCTTAAACTGGCATCCCTTCTTTAGACCTTCGAGAGCCCACAATGTACGCTCCTTAATTTTTTTAGCATCAACAACATTGATGTTGATCTTCTCTGTGATTTTGATATTGATCATGCATATATCCTGGCTGAGGGTAGGTGTCATAATTCTTTGCTGGTGGGAACCCAAGGTGATGTTCTCCCTATTGATACTGTAGGCTTCTGGATCAAGGACGGGAAGTGGAACTGCTGCAGGTAGCACCTGCGTGGCTGATGGGTGGCTAAGTCACTTGAATTGGTGCAGTATGGACAATTGTAGGTGGTTGTAGTGTTGAACCTAATGAGGAAGACAAGGTGCTGACTTGTGTAATCTGGCCAAAGGCTGTGCTTGTGGAGTGAAGGTAGAAATTGCTTCATTACTCGCGGGGATTGGTACTGCTAATATGACTTTCATCTAGGATCAGAGCTCTCTAATCAAGAAACGTAAGTCATTAAGTCAGTTCTTTGTTTGTTGTTGAAACTCCTGATTTGATATATTAACCCCTTTAAACTCTTCAATTTCACTCCTTTGGGTCTCAGTACAATCTACCTGGTTTTGCTTTTTTATGGTCATATGTCGATCGGACCATTCTGGTACCAAATGGTGTGAGTAACCTAACTATACTCGAGTTCTATTGGAATTATCCTTGAACACAGTAAACCGATGTCAATATACTCATCTGACAAAAAAATCAAGGAGCTAAAAAATTATAAGTCAGATTTGGTTCTTAAAGGTATAAACCATTTGAGAGCAATCATCTAGAGCCCTGTGATGATATATAAGTATATATATGTGTGTGAGAGAGATTGAATTTTCAAACTTGAGCTATCTAACCTAAAAAACTATCAATTATTTAAATTTTAACAAATGATTTGATATTAATAATAGACACATCTACTTTTAACAATATTATTTGGGTTAAAATTTGGTTAAGTGGCAACCTGCACCTGCTCCCATGGTCTGGCACAAGGCACAAAATTAAGGTTCGAGTGTGGAGCTCTGTCCCCAGCTCTAATGACGAGGAATGCAATTTTGTTATGCTATTAGGACTTGCTCTTCTGCCCCTTGTCCATAAGAGACAAGGAAGCTACGCGGTGGGGGTTGCCATTAGAGATCCATTTAGACGCAGTTTAGGTAGCAACCATCCAGCCGTCAGGAGAAGCAGATGATATT
Source organism: Brasenia schreberi (assembly GCA_036023115.1). NCBI lineage: Eukaryota > Viridiplantae > Streptophyta > Magnoliopsida > Nymphaeales > Cabombaceae > Brasenia > Brasenia schreberi. The sequence goes on from JAYKKT010000090.1 coordinate 13,556,195, forward strand.
AAACCTGGAGAAGCAATGGCGAGTAGATTGGAGTTGTGAATCGGCCTAGATGCTGGAAGTTATGGTGTTGACCTACTGTAAGGAAGCCTAGACAACAGTAACAAGCTCAAACAAGGTAAAATCCTACTCTAGGCAGGATAGTTTGCCTTAGTGTGGCGGGTAGTTCATTTTTTTTGGTTACAAGAGGAGGCCAAAGCCTAACACGCACACCCACACATGCACCCTTTGGGAGTCGAACTCCCACCAGCAGCAATGGCGCTAGAGCACCCTGTTGTTGAACTAACGCTCTCACTGCACGGACAGTTCTTTTTGTGAGGCACTTCAACTCAGCAAATGCCTCCTTAGCATGTAGCCGACCAATCTCACACGGCAAGCAGTGATACTTGCCCATGGCTGGTTCTTCAGCTGGCTGCTCATAATGTATCTGGAAAATCATCACTAAGTCCAACTTCCCTTCTTTGTCAATAAACAAAAAACAAAAAGAGAGTAAGTCGTCCTGCTACGATATTAGATGTACAAAATCATAAACCTTAGTCCGAATGTCATGATTTTATTATAAAAAAACTATGCATAGGCAGACTAGCTCTACAAAGGTGGAAGAATCATGTTTGGCTTGTTTTCTATACGAGCTAGCTCGTGTTCATATTATTTACAATCAATTTTTGTTCCAAGATATTCATCATTGTTGTTTCATTACGAGCCAAGCTTTAACTTGTGTTTGCATTCATTTTAGCTCACTTGGATGCAATATGCTTGTATTACTAAGAGGGACATGTATATTTCACTTAAATGGGCCTACTATAACCATGAATGCAAAAAAGTTTACTTAAGATTACTAGTTTATGGCCAAATGAACAGTTAATCAACAAATCTTTTTTGGCGAGCTTATGTACAAGCCGAGCAGAGCAGTAGCTTATTTAAGACCGCGAACCAGACCTGAGGGAGTCGGCAATGGGCGGAAGTGAGGCAATCTATGAGCAGCTGGGTTCGTTTACACAGGATGTTCTCTCTTTTTTTCAGTTACAAGAGGAGGCGGAAGCCTAACACACACACAAGAGGAGGCGAACCAGACATGAGGGAGTCGACAATGGGCGGAAGTGAGGCAATCTATGAGCATCTGGGTTCGTTTACTCGCTGCACTACACAGGATATTCTCTTTCTATTCAGTTACAAGAGGAGGCAGAAGCCAAACACCCATCCACCCACATGCACCTTTTGGGAGTCGAACTCCCCACTAGCAGCAATGGCGCTAGAACACCCTGCCGTTGAGCTAACGCTCTGGGTTACACATTGTTACATAAGACCATTGCTACAGAAACTGGGGTCCCCAATCCGGAGGAATTCAAGAATATATGTCCCTGATTGGAATTACAGGAAAAATTCGGGACGTACCAGAAAACTTCTCTAGTATGAAACACGAAACGCCACGTTCTTCGCTTCCCTGTTGCCTTTCAATTTACTCAATTCAGGAAAACATGGAAATTAAAAAAGAAAAGATCTAAACGAGGAAGAGAGAGAGGCCGAAGACTATGAAGTCCAACAACTACTCAAGAACAAAATTTGTTCGATTAAACACAACCACAACAACAAAGTTTTTTCCTATATTAGAAGGGATCAGCTACATGGATTCTTTGTTTCCACAAAACCCTATCATGTAGCAGCTAACTCAAAATAAGATATCATTCTTTATTATTTCTTTCCAACAATTTTATGGTCATTCTCTACATCTTTTAATACTTTCAAAATTTAGTTTTTCATACCTTCTTACATGTGCTTCTTTTGATTTTTTTTTCCATATATCCAAACCATCTTAAATGATATTTTCTCATTTTATCCTCTATTGGTGTCACTCCTAATTTGTTTCTAATAACCTCTACGGTCTTTCCTATTACTACTCATCCATCTCAACATCTTCATTTCTGTCAGATACATCTTTTGTACATGTTGATGATTAACTGCCCAACACTCACAACCATAAAACATGACATGTTTAATTACTGCTATATAATATTTACCTTTAAATTTAATGGTATCTTGTTCTAACAAAGAATACTCGATGCTTGTCTCCGTTTTAACCAACCTTCATTAATTATATGCGTAACATCTCAATTAATTCTTCCATCACTCAAAAATTGATCCTAGATATTTAAAACAATTTTTTTGGGATGCAATGAATACCAATTTTAATTTTTATGTCCTCCGAAGTAACCAAACGATCAAACTTACATTCCATATATTCTGTCTTTATTCTACTAAGTCGAAAGCCTTTACTTTCTAATATTTTTCTCTATAGTTCCAATTTACTATTAACTTTTTCCTTAGACTCCTCAACTAACAATATGTCATTTGCAAATAACATACACAAGGTACTTCATCTTGAATATGTTTTGTTAACTCATCAACCACCGTTATAAATAAGTATAGACTTAATGTTGATCATTCATGTAACCCAATATTAACTTCAAAGAAGTTTGTCATTCATTTATGAGTCCTCACAAATGTTTTTGCACCATCGTAAATGTCTCTTATAAGGTTTATGTATGTCAATAGGATATCTCTTTTTCCAAGGTTTTTTAAAGAACATCTCTTAGTACCCTATCGTAAGTTTTTTCTAGATCAATAAATATCATGTGAAGGTTTTTTTTTTTGCTCTAAAATATTCTATAAGACGTCTCAAAAGGTGAATCACTTCAAGAGTAATTATATCTGGCATGAATCCAAATTGGTTCTTTTTTGTACTCGATACTTCTTTTAACCTAAGTTTGATAATTCTTTCTCATAATTTCATAGTATGGCTCATTAACTTCATACATCGATAATTCACACAATTTTGAATGTCTTCCTTGTTTTTGTATATGGGTATAAGTATACTCGCTCTCCATTCCTTGAGCATCTTTTTGTTTTTCTATATCTCATTAAATAGTCTTGTGAGCTAAGTGATTCCTGTCTCTCCTAGGATTTTCCAAACTTCTGAAGAAATATTATGTGGTCCTACAAATTTACCACCCTTCATATGTTTAAGAGCCTCTTTGACTTTATTCTTTTGAATACGTTGGTAGAAATTGTGGTTTTTATACTTTTATGATTTGGCTAACTCTTCTAAGCTAGTACTAACATCTTTATTTTCATTAAAAAGTTTATAAAAATAATTTTTATATCATTATTTGCCACTAGAACTTTGAGTTGAGTGTTTTATATAAATCTCTTTTGTAAACATAGGATATGAATCTTTTTCCAAATTATAGTATCTATCACCCCTGTATTTTATCGGATAATGTTCCGATATTGTAAGAACCAATACAAATCTTATTATCTAGGACTATCTTTCTTACTCCGCATCAGTTTGAAAATGGGGAGACCCTACGTGCAATTCGAGCGAAACTAACTTCTTTATCTAGACTCGTTGATGATGTAGAAACCCCCGATTCAATTGATTCATTATATGTGAGAAAAAATATAGAGCCTTTGCTTATTTGTAAGTGCATTCGTCGGTCGGTAAAAGGAGCGCCTCCACGCAATCCTTCTAATATGATATTGATTTAAAAATTCGAGAAAGCGGTTGTCGTAAGCTTAACGCAACCCCTTTCTTCCTTTTAACATCCCTTACATCGAAATGGAAATGGCGGTGCCGGCCTGCAGAGCCCTCTCACACGGCCACTCCTCCCTTTCTCGCCGCCCCTCCCAGGTCTCTTTCTCTCTCTCTCTCTCTCACACACACACAGACAAACGCACTCACACACTAAAAAACAGTTCTTTGCCTGTGCTCTTATTAATTCGTCAAATAAAATGAAATCTTTGGTAAACCAACGTTCCATTTCCTACGATTCCGTCAATAGAAACAAGCAAGAGTATAAATTTCTTGGCGCGACCCCGGTAAAACGAGTTCCTGAATTGTACTTGGTTCAGTAGTTGTAGAGTATCGAACCGCTTTATTTGATTGGAAGAAGTGAAAGTTTAGGTTTGCTTCCGATATGGTGCATTTTGTGTAGAAATAAGATAATACATATGTGATTGAACAACAAATTGTACTTATTGTTAGTTGTCAGAGAAGACATCAACCAGGCCAGGGGGTTAGCTTGGTGGGAGAGGGCCTTGGCTGTGACACTATGAGTCAGAGACTTTAACTGCCATTAGTGCGGTTTTCCCATTCAACAAGTCAAAAAAGACATGAAGAGAAGATTCTTTGAGTGCCAAAAGATGTATTTGCACATGTATGAGGAAGAACTTGCAACATTTTGGTTCATGGTTGAAACTTATTGTCTCCAAAAACAGTTCCAGTTGAAATCAGATGCAAGTCTTTGTTTTATTTTAACTGCAACCTGAAGTTTGCCTATTCTTGATACATCCCTTTTTTAATTGACATGTGCAAATGGAGATGGTCTGACAAGAATATCCAACCTTTACTTCAAATCCAAATCAGGTCAAATAAAGGAACCAGTCGATGCAGCTGTTTTCTTTAATTAGACCCTAGCAATACAACATCCATTGCAAGACCCACTATCTTGAGTAAATGCGACCTTGAGTGCTAGACAAGCCAAAACTTTTTATATACATAATGTTGAAAGCGAGATGAGCCATTTTAAAATTCTTGTTCATGCTTCATGAAGGCAAGCTTTTATTCATTTCTCATTTGATGAGAAAATACATTCAAATCTTACTGTGGTATGTTTTGATGAAAACTTGTTACTTATGGACTTTTATCAGAAACCAAAAGCAAGTCCTAGATTATTAATATTTCTGCAGATATCTGGCTGTTGTACAATATCAACCCTTATCTCTCACTTGTGGGTTTTGAAAGCGATATATAAATGGCTGTAGCTCACTTGGCAAAGTTAGTTATGTCTTGGGGCTGGGTTGCATTTGCTGCAAACTTGCAAGTAATCATGAAGGATTTTCTTAAGCTTCCAGTAGCAACTAGGATTAAGGTTGGCTGCATAAAAGTAGTCAAGCAATCAGAGTATAAATTTAGATCCTTAGTTTTAACGGTTGAGGTTAATTTTTAAATGGTGAAATGAGTGATCATTGTCTAATTCTGGGGAAATGTATCTGCCCGAATGTGGATCTGTTTGACTCCTAAAAAAGGGTTCTGTCACTGTGATGGCCCATGCGGATGCCAGCAGTAAAAATAGCAATAATAACCTAGTGTTACCATCTTCAACTATGCGAGTTGTGTTGTGCTACTTAAAGCAGAAAGACAGTACTAGCAACTCCTAGTCTTAATTTACTCTAGATATTATAGATCTAATCCTGCAGATGCTTGACAGAAATATGGATCTGAATGGCTGGAAATTTGGCTGGAGGTATGTGAATTTGAGTGGCCCTAAAATGTAATATGTTAGAGTTGAGAACGGAGGCATTGAAATGCAATCTAAACAAATATGCAAACAAATATATATTTTTTGTAAAGTGATCTGGTTAGTTGTCGAGCTTGAATCTGGGAAATTGTCTTAATTATTAAGCAGTTCCTTTGTCAGTTACCCCTCTGGAGTTGACGGGTTTGCATTCTTTTGTTCATCAATTGAAGCAGAATTGTTGCCTTAATGGTGTGCTTACCTTTGCTCAATATTCACCAGCGCAAAATGTGTCTACGAGTGCAGTAAGGTATTGTACCTGATTCAGTGTTTAAAATGAGCACATTATTACTCAAGTAAAAGTAAATGACTCTTTATGCCAAAATATGTGTAAAAAATTCTCAAAAGTTATAGCCACTACATGTGCTACTAATGAGCACAATTATCTTTTAATGCCACAACATGGCTGAAAAAGATTCAAGAGTTACAACCAGTACATGTTCTACTAATGAGCATAATTATCACTTAACAAAGTGTCTGTTAATGCCACAAACATGTCTGAAAATACTAATAACTTTTAACAACTACATGTGCTATTAATAAACATAATTATCACTTAACAAAGTGGCTGTTAATGCCACAAACATGTCTGAAAATACTAATAACTTTTAACAACTACATGTGCTATTAATAAACACAATTATCAATTAAGTAAGTGGCTATTAATGCCACAACATGACTGCACCTTGAGGAATCCTAGTTGCCAGGGTGTGTCTTAATCAGAGATCACTGTGTGTATGGTGCCAATGGGAAAATGAATGGGATCCTCGTGATGAATTATCATTGATATGCATTCCATCAACAAATGTCGATATGGTTGTGGGTAATTTCAAAAGCAACTACTGTGGTACTACCACCACTTAATATGCAGCGAGAGAATATATATCGTGGGGAAACTTAACAAGTCTCCAATATGACATGTTTGTCAACAAGAATAAGGTACTGAAGTATGCACTTTTCTCTCTTCACAGGGAAGGAGCGTGTCTAGCTACAAGGATTGATTCAGTTTTGTCAACTCATCGTTTTGAATGTGCATGCATCTCTCTCCCTCTCCACACACACACACACACACATATTATAGCAGAGAGAGAATCTGATTCTCAGCAACATATCCAAAATAGTATTGGGATCCAACGTATAGCAAGCTTCGAGTAAAGCAAATCATGTGATGCTTTTAGCGTCATATATATAATATATTTAACTACAAGAATAAAAGAAAAGAAAATAACACTCAGGAAGTTAGCCCACTTGAAAGACCTGTGGACTTGTGTGTTGTAGCCAAGGCTGTACATGGCTTCGACCTCCAGTTGTTAAAATAGAAAAAAGAAAGAAAAAGAATCATCAAATCATATTACCCAAATAACACAGACATAAAATCAACTTGTTTCCCTTGTCCCTACCTAGAGGTGGACCTACACTATATATACTTGTCTTAGGACAAATGAGAGGGTGTGAGACCTAAATCCACAAAACAAGAGAGGAGAAGGTTTTGTCCCTTCTTGGCTACTCTTACATGATCTTCATCAAGCTTGTGATCAGAAGGCTATTCGTGGTTGGATCAAGCTAAAACTTTGTCAGCGTGTTCGCAACTTGTAGTTCTTTATTCTGAACGGTTGGATTGAAGATTGGAATAGAGGAGAGACAGATTTGAAGAAGGTTTTCAGAGAGTGTCATTCTGTAGTTTTTGCCTGAGCAATTGTGGTGGATGATGTGTTTTAAGTATGAAATGATGTCCGTTTGAGCCGAAACTTTGCAGGCATGTTAGGGACTCATGGATCTACATTCCTACCAAATTTCGTGGTGTTCTGTAGAATATGGTGACTGCAGTTGGCTCTTGAAGTGAAGAAACCGAGATTGATAAATTTCATACCTCTTGTTGTGTTGTTTGTTATTATAGATGAATGTGGTTATGATTGCTCTAGTTGAATACTAGAGAAGCCTATTGTACCCATTTTGATTATAGTGAAGATTGGTGGGTGCATGTTTGGTCCTTGGGTTTCTACCCACATCGAAGAGTTCCACGTAAATCTTGTGTTATTGTGCTTATTGCTCTATTGTGTTGATTGCTTTGTATTTCTGCTATTTCATCATCGAGTTGATTGCAATAGGATCTTGGAGATTTATCTAAACAAAGTGGTATCAAGAGCTTGATTAGATTGATTGCAACTTGTTCCTTGGAAGCAAACACAAGTAGAAGGATCTCTTTGAATGGCACAAATTACAAGGCTTGGAAAGGGAAGATCAAAGATCTTCTATATGTAAAAGAGTATTACAAGCCAATGTTTTGCATAGAAAAATCAGAAGATAAATCAGAGGATGAATGGAGAATTCTTCATCACCAAACAACAACAACAACAACAACAACAACAACTAAGCCTTTTCCCATACTAGACAGGGTCGGCCACATGGATTCTTTGTTTCCACAGAGCCCTATCATGTGCCATGTTAGCAGTTAACTCACAATAAGCTAGATCATTCGTTATTGTTTCTTTCCAACACTTTTGTGGTCGTCCTCTACCTCTTTTAATACTTTCCAAATTTAGTTTTTCATACATTCTTAGAGGTTCTTCTTTTGATCTTCTTTCTATATGTCCAAACCATCTTAAACGATATTCTCTCATTTTATCCTCTATTGGTGCCACCCCTAATTTGTTTCTAATAACCTCATTATATATATGATCTTTTCTTGTATGACCACAAATTCATCTCAACATCTTCATTTCTGTCGCAGACATCTTTTGTACATGTTGATGATTAACTGCCCAACACTCAGAACCATAAAAATTCTTCATCGCCAAACATATGGCTTTATTCAAGAGTGGGTGGATGATAATGTGTTGAATCACTCTTGTGACGAAACAAATGCACGTACCTTATGGCAAAAGCTCGAAGAATTATATGCTCAAAAGGAAGGCACTAACATTACTTGATGGGTTGTCATCAATGAGCATTACTTGATGATGAAGTTAGGACATTGCTACTTCTTGGTTCTTTGCCAAATACATGGTAGACTTTGAAGGTAACACACTGCAACTATGATCCTAATGGTATTGTCACTTGGAATTATGTTAAGACCAAGTTGATGAATGAAGAGACCAAAAGGAGTGCAAAAAGTTCCTCCTCACAATCCGATATCTTGGTTATTGAGGCACGGGGGAGAAGTCAGAGCAAAGGTCCCAAAGGTTTTGAAAAAGGCAAAAGTTAGTCCAGAGGCAAGTTTGCAAATGTTGAGTGCTATCATTGCCATGAGAAGGGTCACACTAGAAAATATTGTCGAAAGTTGAAGCAGGAGAACAAGAAGAAGAAAAAGCCATAACAACAAGGAAATGACAATGATAATGAAGTATTGCCTCTGTTGTGAAGATGGGCAACAATGATAGAGCAAAGATCATTGGCAAAGGGGATGTGCATTTGGAGACTACAAATGGTACAAGGTTGATCCTTAGATCGGTTAGACATGTTGAGGGTATGAGACTCGACATAATTTTAGTTGGGAGACTTGATGAGGAAGGGTACTTGAGTAATTTTAGAGATGAACAATACAAACTCACCAAGGGGAGCATGGTAGTAACAAGAGGTAAGAAATTATCTCATTTGTATTATATTCATGCTAAACTCTCTAGTGTTTCTATCAATGCATTAGAGAATGAAGACCAAAGTGTGTTATGGTAAAAGAGGCTTGACTACATGAGTGAGAAGGTGATGACAACACTCTTGAAGAAGAATCTCTTATCAAAGATGAAAGGTATACATTTGGAGAAGTGTAATAAATTGCTTAGCAGGGAAGCAACACAAAATTTCCTTTAAGACCCAACCTCCTTCCAAAAAGCCATAGATGTTAGAGTTGATACACTTTGATGTGTGTGGACCAATGAAGGTAAATTCATTTAGAGGTTGTAGATATTTTGTCACATTTATTAATGATTTCTCCATGAAGATTTGGGCTTATGTTATGAAGTTCAAAGATCAAGTACCAGGCAAGTTCAAGGAGTTTCAAGCTTCTCCTCAAAGACAAACTAATTTGCATTGATAATGGTGGTGAATATTGTAAAATATTTGATGAATACTGCAAATAGCGGGGTATTAGACACCCGAGAAAACGCCTCTTATGACTCTTCACTTAATGGCTATTAGAGATGATGAATAGGACTTTGATGGAGAGAGTTAAATGTTTGCTTTGTTAAGCAAAGTGTTGCACTGAACCTTTTGGGGTGAGGCATTGTACACTAATTATCGCATGTGTTATTAATTTATTTTCTATTGTTGCCTTGTAGGTCGATGTTCTTGATAGAGTGTGATATGAAAAGGATGTTTCCAATGACTACTTGTATGTTTTTATCTATAGAGCATTCGTACATATGCCTCAAAGATGAGAGGTCTAAGTTGGATGTCAATACTAGGCAATGTATCTTCATTAGCTATGATCATGATGAGTTTGGCTATAGATTGTATGATCTAGTTGAGAATATGTCATCAAAAAGTCGTGATGTTATTTTAATGGAGGATCGGACCGTCGAAGATATTGATAAGGCAAGAGAAATCAAAGACTCCAAGGACTAATGGTTTAGTTGATCTTGATCCAGTTCTTAAGACACATATGCCTAATGCAAATTTGAGTTTCGACAATCATCATGATGTGTAGAATCATATTCTCGAGTGATCGGAGTTGAGGATGTTGTTATTGAGGTAGATGCTTTCTGCTCGTGAGGTTGTTGATGAACCTATTGTTCCACTTAGGAAGTCTTTTAAACAACAAATTTCCTCTACTCGTTACTCATCCAAAGTGAATATGAGCTCCTCACTAACCTATTGTTCCGCTTTAGGAGGTCTTCTAGATAGCAAATTCCCTACACTTGATACTCGTCCGGTGAACATAAGCTCGCTCACCGACTTCCGGGGAGAACTTGAGTTGCTACCAAGAGGCTATGGAGAGTGAGTAGAAGACAGAATGGGTTGCAATTATGAATGATAAAATGAAATCTTTGCTTGACAACCATACTTTTGAGTTAGTCATGTTGCCTAAAGACAAGAAAACTTTGCAAAATCGGTGGATTTTACAATGTGAAGAATGATGAAAATATTTCTACTCCACGATACAAAGCTAGATTAGTTGTCAAAGGCTACCATCGGAAAAAAAGGGATTGATTTTGAGGAGATCTTCTCACCAATTGTTAAAATGTCTTCCATCTGAGTTATTCTTGGTATGGTAGCTAGTCTTCATTTGGAGGTTAAGCAGATGGATGTGAAAACCTTTCTTCATGGTGATTAGGAGGAAAAAATATACATGGAGCAACCTAAGGGTTTTGTGGTGAAAGGAAATAAAACTATGTCTACAAGTTGAAGAAAAGTTTGTATGGCTTAAAACAAGCCCTAAGGCATTGTACAAGAAGTTTGAGTTTGTTGTGATCTAACAAGGAATTCAAGAAGACTACTTTTGATCATTGTGTATCTCGCAGAAACTTTTGATAATGATTTCATTATTTTGTTGCTTTATGTTGATGATATCTTGATTGTTGGTCATAATTCTTCTAGAATTGACAAGTTGAAAAAGGAGCTTAGTCTTTTGATATAAAAGAGTAAAGACTTTGGGACTAGCTAGACATAGATTCTTGGTATGCAGATTACTTGTGATAAAGTGGCCAAGAAGATAATGGTTATCTTAGGAGAAGTATATTGAGAAAGTGTTTCAAAGAAGCTATCACTTAAATAAAGCTAAAGTTGTAAATACACCTCTTGTTTTACACTTTAGGCTTAGCACTAGACAAGCTCTATTCTAGTGATGAAGAGAAAGAAAACATACAATATGTTCCTTTATGCATATGCAAAATCAAGAAGCCTGATGTATGCAATGGTTTGCACAATACCTGATGTAGCTCATACAATTGGTATTATTAGTCATTTTCTCTCCAATCTTGATAGAGAGCATTGAAAAAAGTCGTGAAGTGAATTTTGAGACATCTCTCGGGAGAACTTCTAGTTTGAAACTCTGTTTTGGAATTGGAAAACTTATTCTTTGTGGTTATACAAATTTAGACTTGGCGGAGATGTTGATTCTAAAAGTTTACTTCTAATTATTTGATTACCTTTGTAGGGAGAGAATGTGGCTTGGCAATCAAGGTTGCAAAAGTATGTTGCATAGTCTACTATTGAGGTTGAGTTCATTGTCAAGTATCGAGACTTGTAAAGAGTTGCTTTGGATGAAGAATTTTGAGTATGAACTTCTGGTTTTACTTAGTAGTAGGTATGTTTTATTTTGTGTGATAGTCGTGAGTTGCTATCCATCTTGGCAAGAATCCTACTTTCCACATTAGATCAAAGCATATTGGATGTGAGGTATCATTCGATACGTGATGTTCTAGACTCTAAGTTGTTAGAGCTTGAAAAGATTCATAGGTTATGGCAGGCGAATTGATGCAGGGACTACCATGCTTTTACAATGCTCTATAGCCCGCTAAAGGGAAAGAGAAGGAACTATGGCTTTTTATATGTCAAAATTTGACCAAATTTTTTATTTGCTCCTTAAGGACCGACAAATCTATCTTCCCGAGGGTCAATCGATACCTTCTTGACAAGAGCTTAAGAAGATGTCAAGGTACTTCAAGTGGGACAATCTCACTTGTCATGGTATAAACCAATGCATCAAATTTCACATAGTGATATAATAAGCTACCTTAAACTCATGAAGAAGTGACTCAAGATTGATGTAGATCCATTCCTAACTATATCTATCATAGCTAAAGATGATGTGTAACATCGCTTTGCACGTGTTTTCTTCAAATACTCTCATGCATCCTTCACATTTGTGAATTCTCATAGGTTATCACAAACGTGATCACTTACATTGCTTTGATACCACAGAAATGGACGGTGGTGATGTAGGGATAGGATTCAAATAGGTTGGGTGTTGGGTTTTGTTTTTGTTACACTGACATATCCCCATAATATCTTAACAACAAAACAACAACAACAACAACTACTAAGCCTTTTCCCATACTAGACACGGCTACATGGATTCTTTGTTTCCACATAGCCCTATCATGTGCCATGTTAGTAGTTAACTCACAATAAGCTAGATCATTCTTTATTATTTTTTTCCAACACTTTTGTGGTCATCCTCTACTCTTTTAATACTTTCAAAATCTAATTTTTCATACTTTCTTACAGGTTCTTCTTTTGATCATCTTTCTATATGTCCAAACCACCTTAAACGATATTCTCTCATTTTATCCTCTATTGGTGCCACACATAATTTATTTCTAATAACCTCATTATGTATACACTCTTTTCTTTTACGACCACTCATCCATCTCAACATCTTCATTTCTGTTACAGACATCTTTTGTACATGTTGATGATTAACTGCCCAACACTTAGAATCATAAAACATGGCAAGTCTAATGCTCTATAATACTTACCTTTTAACTTTAATGGTATCTTGATCACAAAGAATACTTGATGTTCCTCTCCATTTTAACCAACCAACATTAATTCTATGCGTAACATCTCCATCAATTCTTCCATCACTCGGAAAAATTGACCCTAAGTATTTAAAACTTTTCTTTTGGGAGATGCAGTGTGTGCCAATTTTAATTTCTATGTCCTCTGAGGTAACCAAATGATCAAATTTACATTCTATATATTCTGTCTTTGTTCTACTAAGTCGGAAGCCTTTACTTTCTAATGTTTCTCTCCATAGTTTCAATTTTCTATTAACTTTTTCCTTAGACTCCTCTACCAACACAATGTCATCTGCAAATAACATACACCAAGGTATTTCATCTTGAATATGTTTTGTTAACTCATCAATCACATTATAAATAAGTATGGACTTAGAGTTGATCCTTGATGTAACCCAATATTAACTTCAAAGAAGTCTGTCATTCCTTCATAAGTCTTCACACATGTTTTTGCACCATCGGACATGTCTCTTATAAGGTTTATGTATGTCAATGGGATACCGAACCTCCCTCGGTACCCTATCATAAGTTTTTTCTAGATCAATAAATATCATGTGAAGGTCTTTCTTTTTTGCTCTAAAATATTCCATAAGACGTCTCAAAAGGTGAATCACTTCAACAATAGATCTGTCTAGTATGAATCCAAATTGGTTTGCTGTTGTACTCGATACTTGTCTTAACCTACGTTTGATAATTCTTTCCCACAATTTCATAGTACGACTCATTAACTTGATACCCCGATAATTCACACAATTCTAAATGAATCCCTTGTTCTTGTATATGGGTATAAGTGTACTCGCTCTCCATTCCTTGGTCATCTTTTGGTTTCTTCATATTTCATTAAATAGTCTTGTGAGCCAAGTGATTCATGTTTCTCCTAGGATTTTCCAAACTTGTATAGGAATATTGTTTGGTCCTACTGATTTACCACCCTTCGGATGTTTAAGAGCCTCTTTGTCTTCCATGCTATTATAATAGTACTAACCTTGCAAGAAAACCACTACAATATCACCAAATAGCTCAAAAAAATGTAGTAACCAAAAACTACGGCTTGGGTACACTTTTCTGATCAACATGCAAATCGATGCACATCTGAAAATCAAGCCTAGATCTTATACCATGTAAAAGTATGACCTCCAAGCACTTGAAATGAGCTAGCAACCGTAGATATTTGCAGATAACTGAAACCAATTCATAGTAGGACTGAAAAAGACGTGAATACAATCAAGATAACACAAGCTCAACTCACACTACTAAATCTCACAAGACTCATTCGTTAACCATGCCAAAAGGCATACATAATAATATATGGAATTTGGTTTTTATAGAGGATGGCCACTGACAGCCACTGAAGTCTAACAACAACTAACAACTAACAACTATGCCTTTTCCCATACTAGATGGGGTCAGCTATAAAGATTCTTTGTACCCAATGCTTATAATTTATAGAATCCATGGTAGATAAGTCCGACAAAGTTTTACGCTGGATGTCGGAAGCCTACTGCAACCCTTTTCTTTTATTCGGGCTTGAGACTAGCCATGCAAGGGTGATCCCTTACATGGGTAGAGTTAAGTCCAAACAGCTAGAAATTTAGCTGTTGGAACTCATGGTTGCAAAACTACTTAATCACAAAAAATAAGAAATATATTTACAACATACAAGTAGACTACCTATAGAATGCCTAAAATGAAATGAAAAATTGAAGGCAGTGGTGGTGGGATTATGACTGAATAACCAATACGGTATTGATTGCAAAATGATGAGTTTCAATCAAATAAGATGAAAAGGATTGGAACTGTAAGTGTTATAAAGTTGATTTAGATGTAAAACATCTTTCTAGTCAACATTTGACCATGCTCTAAAAGGTTACAGTAAGGTAGCTCAACTCTCTAGAAGGGATTCTCAGATGTGATGGATTAAAGAGAAGGATACTTATACTCACCTCTGCAAGTTAGATTTCATTCCAGACTTCTTATGGCTGTGATGATGGATAAGTGTTATAAAACATAACGTACTTCAAACCCTCTATGAGGATAAAAAACCAAACCATCTCTCGACCATATGTTACAACAGATATGATCAGCCATCAGTTAACTTAGATTTGAAGAATTTGGAGCAAGATAACTTGGCAATAAGACAAGTTCATTATATTCATCTTACATCAACAATGAAGAAAGACCTTTACAATGGAGAGTAATTCTGACTTGCAGCTTCTTGACGAAAACAAATTGACCAGATGCTATATGCTAACACCCAATGAACAGAAATTTTAACAGTAGTTTAAATTTTGACTTGTGGATTCCTTCCACTCACGTTCAGTGAACAATATACAATGAAAACAGAGTCCATATAAGCACTTAAGATGTGTGTTTCTTCCCTCACTTCATTGAAACCTACACCCATCTAAACTTCAGAGGAGATGCAAAAAACATTTCTCAAATGCTACAACAAGATCCGTCCTCAGCCAATACCTACAGATTTAATGGATCTTCGTCAAAAGGCTGGAGAAACTCTTGAGCTCTTCTTCGAGAAATTTTATGAGTTGGTCGCATGTTGGCAGATACAGTTCACTATGACCCCAATATGTGACCTAGGCATGAAATTGCTTGTGCGTAGAGATTAAGGACTTAGCTAGATATCTCTACCCAATTCCGGTTCAATTGGCCAACATGACAACAGAACTTAAGTGCATCCTAAACACCCCAGACACATCAAACAATAAGCAAGAAGTCTTGAGGCATAACTAACAACAAGCTTTGATTTCTTGCTTCGAATGTATGATGTAAGATATTGATGATGAGTATGACTCGACCAAAGTCATGGCTACTAAGTTGATAGAGGGACCTCCTTATGTTTGTAATGCTCATCATCCCCAAAGGGAAAAGAGAAGGAAGCCGATGAGAGAAAATTAGCTTTTTGACATCTCGAAAGTCGATCACATCTTCAAAATGTTTTGAAGGATTGGTAAATTTGTTTGCCATAAGGACATTTGATATCATTCTAAGATGAGCTCAAGAAGATGACACGATACTGTAAGTGGAACAACCTGACCTCGCATGGTATAAACCAATGTATCATGTTTCATGCAATCATACAATAAGCTATTAAGGATTGACGTCTTAAATTTTTAGACAAGAAACTTTAGGACTGATGCAAATCCATTCTCATCTATATCAGTTGTGGTGAAAGATGGTCCTATATTGTCATTATGCACCATCACATTGAAATATGAACAACAAACTTGATTCACTCAAGGTGAAGGTTGTTGATCATTGCTACATATGTCTCTTGACTGAATGAGATTGAAATACATGGTGTTTGGTGATAAAGTTGAGGCTATAGACGAACATAATTTTTTTAGGCTGGTTCACTTGTTGATTCGTCCCATATACCAAGCTCGGGGACATGCCTGTTGGTATCATCAAACGAAACCACAATAGAATATGGGGTTTCACTCAAGATTGCATCATCACTTTTATCACAGAAGGGTTGTCCCAAATCAATGGAATAGTGGCCCATTATTCATGACCCTAAAGTATCTTCAAGAGAGAGGTACTTCAAGGTCAATGCTTTGACAACAACATCGATGCCCACCTTGAGCCATTGAGGTCCAAGAACATAACAATTTGGTATTATTGGATATTTCAACGACAAAATTTGTCTTCCTTTTCAAGGTCGAATGATTAAGCCTCAAATTGACTCCTTGAGAGTTGAGCAATGCCTAGAGAATTATCAACCGTCCACCCGTTTCCCATGTGGTCATTGGCCAACTACTCATACTCATAAACAATGTGCTCAATGAAGGAAGACATAATATTGAACGCATAATGAACTCACAAATAATCTTCAAAGACATCATCTAGGTCATCGTTGTCGATTCCGATGAGGAGTTGGAACATGATTACCTCTAGAGACGGAAAAGAAGTTCTCAACCCTGTAAGGCAAATAAACTTCTAACAAACACCTGAGATTCACATTCATGTGACTATTTAACATGAGACTCTACTAGAATAAGTGATTCAAAGTGAATCCTAAGAAACACGAAGTCTGAAAGACATTTGTATTTTCTACTCGAGGACTTAGACAAATGGGTCAAAGTGATTCTTGCTTAACGGAGGAAAGATTGGTTGACCTTACATAATCCTGAGGAAGAGAGGACATGAAACAAAGAATAGATGCCCTCACTATTTTGTAGCGAGAAGGACTTCACACATACATGGCAGATCATGCAAAAGAGGTTGAGGATCTATATAAAGAGGTATAGAAGCAAGAAGAGGAGATGTAGGAGCTTGAGGTATCCATCTCGAATTTCTAGATACAACATGCTTCTTAGACTAGATTGAACACGTGAGTTTTTAGGATCCGCAACAATTGTTATGAATCCATATGGTTCATTGTCGACCAAAGTAGTCAAAGGTTGTATACACCGATTAGTAATAGCCCATAATTGGAAGGCGTTACTTAAGAGGATGACCATTTCTCATATGGGACGTACATATCCGATGAAAATTTCAGTGATGATTATGAGGATTCTTTGTATTTTTGAAAGGCATGATTATTATTTTGCCAACCAGTTTTGCTCCGAGAGGATATATGTGGCTGATTCCGAAAGATGACTTCTTCATAGATGAACCCGATTGGGTGACTCTAGTAAGTGATATTGACATTATGATGGCATTTGAGAGACCACCAGATGTTATTGTAAGACATTTACAACCATTATACATTATCGTAGAGGTGAATGATCGACTTTTTAAATGGGTGTTCATAAACGGGGTATTATATTAAACGTAATGCCAAAGAATACATTCCAGTAGATCAGGAGGACGCCTACTCATTTAATTCCGATGTACCTCAAGATGTCTGATTTTTTAGGAGAACCTTGAGTAACCATGGGAGTAATAGTTGTTGAGTTTAAGGTTGGCTCGAAGATTTCGTCTACCATTTCTTCATGGTTGATGCTAATCCAGGTTATTCCTTGTTACTCTAGAGGGAATGGATAGATTCAAATTATTATGTTCCCTCAATATTACATCAGAAGTTAATGATCTAGACTGATAAAAAGGTTGAGGTCATCGATGTAAAAGAAGATCCTTTCGCACTTGATATTAAAGCCTCTGAGGCATTATTTTATTTACCTTAAGTGAGTCAAATTGTTATACCGAAAGCATTGGAAGATATGCAATCTTATTAATTAACCACCTAGGATTTTTCCTTTAACTTGGTTAATTTATTGTCATTTCTCTAAGTAACTTGTGGATAGTAAATTTCAGCCCATTTGAGATTCTTTCCAACAGTTGGAGGCATCTTATGTTAAGTAAAGACTCAGAAGGATGTATACTAAATCGCTTGGAGGCAAGTAGCAAATTGCTCTATTCTCATGATTTCACCACTCATTGGAGTGGAGTAGTGTTCAATTGTCCTAATCAAAAGAATGAACCAAGTTTCGTCACAATAGATTCTCTGATCGAGGTAACTTAGCTTCAGAAGGAACAATAAGACCAATAAAGATGAGTACTCATATGTCTAACGAGAATCGATAATGTTCGGTTGAGTTTCTTAAGATTACAAGGATTGCCTTGCCTAGAAATATCATGAAATGCCTTGCTTACCCCGAGAGTTGGTTAAATTTACTTTTTTATTGAAAGTAGATTTGAAATTGCATATACAACTAGCAAGAAAATTCTAGCTTGAAATGTTTTCAATCATGAAGCAAGATATATAATGCCTCATTAGAGGTTAATCAGGTACGTATATTGATTATCTAATATTGTTCATGTGATTAAGAAAACTGAAAAATTATGGGCATTGACTATCGAAATCTAAACTTTGCCACTCCAAAGGATCGATGTCATGCCAATGACATATATGTTGATCGATGCAAAGTTGCCCATGGGATTTTGTCGTTCATGGATGATCCCTCATGATATAACCAAATTAAGGTAAATCCTGAGAATACGCATAAAACAACACTCCAATGCTCAACAACATTAGGAATCTATAAATGGGTAGTGATGTCGTTTGCACTTAAAAATGGTGGTGCCACATATGAATGAGCAATGAATTGAAATTTTCATGATTTAATAAAAAACTACGGAGATATACATTGATGATATTGTGGTCAAATGTGAGAGTTTTGAACACGTGTTTGATCTTGAGTGGGCTTTCTAGTGAATGCGAAAGCAACACTTAAAATTGAATCCTAACAAGTGTTCTTTTTCTATTTTCGTTGGACATTTCATAGGTTTCCTAGTATATAATGGAAGAATCAAAGTCAACCCAAATACGGCCAAGGCTATCATCGATTTTGACCACCCTAGACAAGGAAGGAATTGCAAAGTTTAATCATTTGGGTTAGTTATCTATGTTGATTTATTACTATTGTCGTAAGCAAGATGGCTCCTTTAACAACATTGCTAAAGTTAAAGGATGTGGATGAATTCATTTGGAGAACAGAACAATTGGCATTTGAGAGGATAAAGGAATATCTAGCAAATCACTTGTGTTGGTACCCTTAATTTTTTGAAAAATCATTGAAAGTGTATATAGCTGCTACAGAAAATTCTATTGGTGCCCTCTTGGCATAAGACGTTGAGGACAATACCAAGCGGGATATTTTCTATTTAACTTTATTATTCATTGTAGAATCTCGATATTCTTTAATTGAAAATATGTGTTTGTCTTTTACCACACTTGTATGAAATTAGAGCATTATCTTCTTAGAACCGAACTAGAGATTATAAACAAAGTTGATATCTTATGTTACCTACTTGGCCGCCCAACTCTCTGGGATATGATAGTCAAGTGAGCAATAAAGTTGTGCCCTTTTGATTTGAAATGCAATCATTGACTTCTTGGTGTATTTTGTATGCATTGAGGCCATTGACCCCTTAAGAGTAGCACACAATATAATATTTGAACAATCTTGGTTGGTTATATTCGATGACTCAAGGTGTAATCGAGACATGGAAATTGGTGTAGGTACTATTTTCCCAACCGAGAAAGTAGGTATGCTCTTGATGTCCTTGGAAATAGGTCTTATTAATGATGAGGTTGATTACCATACTTTGATTTATGGTTTAAGTTTGGTTTCCATTGCTAGATCAAGAAAGGTAGAGATTTATGGTGATTCTCAAGTCGTATTAAGTCAATTAACGTGAAATTACTAATGTCTTAGTTCAAACTTGCAATTATTGCATCAGTATGCAAATGATTTGTTAGGAATATTTCTCGAAGTGAAACTATCATACATTCCTAGAGATGAAAATTAGGTTGCGAATAATTTAATTCAAATTGCTTCAGGTCATATATGGACTCATGCAGTGATGTCATCGATTTACGAAATGAAGGAACCTAAGACTGGAGAATTGGTGAATTGTTTGAATCAACCTTCACATTGTTCGAATGATAAGACTCAACATAGGGCATTTTATTGGATGGTGAATTGTATAAGCAAAGTTATGAGGGGTTTGCTTTTGAGATGTTTCAATAGAAATGAAGCTTGAATGGTAATAGGTGAGGTTCATGAAGAAATTTGTAGGACTCATCAATTATGACCTAACTTTTGTAAGACTCATTGATATATCGACATGATATTATTGACCAAACTATATGTAAAGATTTCATTAATTATGCAAAAGGGTGTCTTAACGTTTTGGTCCTTTGTTATCAAACCATGGCCATTTCAAGGTTGTGCCAAGAATCTAATGAGAAAAGTCTATCCAAAATTTTCAAAAGGACATAACTTTCATTGTAGTGAAAACAAATTACTTTACTAAATGGGTTGAAGCCCTATCATTAATGAATATATTATTTTTTGGTTTGAAATACCGCAATCAATTACAACCGCTCAAGGGACAATGTTTACAGAAGAGAAGGTAACAACTTTTCTCAAGAGCTTCGTTGTTAAGTTAAAAAATTCAATCTCTTACTATGCACATCCAAATGGTTAAGCTAGGGCTACCAATAAAGTGATTATTGATTTAATAAAAAATCTCTCAAGAATAATCCGAGAAGATGGCATGAGGTATTGCCTGAGGTTCTTTGGGCATACCGAAACTCCAAAGCCTCCATGATTGGCATGACTCTACTTCGACTTACATATGAACAGGATGTGGTGGTACTGCTGAAAATTAATGTGAAGTTTTGCAAGTAGTTATTCAAAACAACTTTCAACTTAGTGAATATTTAGTCATTTAAATGGAACTCAATTTGTTGGACAAAGACTACTTGATGGCACTCGACAATTTACTTGCCAACAAACATAAAATTGTCGAGCATACAATAAAATTGTTCAAATAAAACAATTCAGAAAAGCAGATTTAGTTTGGAAGATCATCCTACCAATAGCCTCAAAAGACCCGTAGTTTGGAAAGTGGTCTCCTAACTAGTATGAACCATATTTAGTGTCTAAGATTCTACCACAAGGGGCATATAGATTGGTGAAAATCAAAAGGAAAGAGCATGCGGGGAGTATTAAATAGGAGATACTTAAATAAATACTATCTTTTGATTTAGGAAGGACAATTTATTTGAAAAATTCAATAAATATGAGTATAAAATTATCAAAAAAATAAAAAGTTAAAAGAAAACTATTTATCCCAAGGTGAATGCCTTATCAAAGGTATATGAGGTCCCCATATAGCCATTCAACATTCCTCATATTCTCGTTTCAAAGCCCCTTCTTGACCGCCAATAGTTCTTCTTATGCTTGACTTCTCGAGAGGGACTCTAGATAAGCCTCCTCCAATTTTCGCAATTCCGTTGCTTTTTCTCGTAAGTTCCAATTGCAATTGTTAGTTCTATCAAGTCAAGCGACCTTTGACAGAAGCAACTGTGATTTAAGGGATGCAACTTCTCAAGAAAGAGAGAAAAAGTCGCATATGAGACGGTGAATATGCTCACAAGCTTCTCAACATTGGTTCATATTATGTCATAGATTAGAAGCTTGAGACCAAAAGTTGCTTAGAGATATTCTTGATTGAGCTCCTTGATGCGTAAGACGATCCATCCAAGAATGTAGATTGATAACCATTGATGGCTCATAAGGGGCCTCGACATCTAATCATTGATGGCTCTTTAGATATCAAAGCAGATATGCCGGACTCGAGGAGGTACATCTCTATTGGTAGGTAGCCTTTGAAAGGTAAAAGAATTTATAGTTCACACCTTTTCAAGGAATTCTTATTGAGAACATCTCGAACAAACTCTACATCTACCTCGATTCATGCAGGTGACAAAGGCACTACTTCTCTTGGTGACAGAGGCACTACTCATACTCATCACCAATATATTGCAGGGTTGATCATGACAAGAGCCTATGAGGAAAACATCATCGCTTGGCATATATGTGTTGATTGGAGTCTCTCTTAGAGGAACATCGGTGACACACTACATAGGGTTGGATTCTGGTTCGAAAGCAATAGCTACTGACAAAATATTCGAACAAGGCTGTAGAGTGCTGGTCGAAACAAACATGAGAGATCCCTCGAGTCTTGGAATTGCAGGGACTTCACTTTTAGCCTCCGACTGAGACTCCTTATCAGAAGTCGCCTCAATGTGAGCTTCTAAAACTTGGGTTGTAACGACAATACATGAGATAGAGTGTGAAAACTTGAGTCTCAGGTTTTTCGTTAAGAATCACCTCAACAGATGCACCCAAGACTTGGATTGCGACGGCTACCTGAGAAAGAATGAAAACGGGTTTTTTCTTAATAGAGTATACCGATGGATCTAATCTCTTCAACGAGAATATGTATTGCCTCTTAACAAATTGTAGTAGGTGTCATGATCAAAATGAAAGCTCGAGATTCTTCTTGATGAGCCGTGACCATTCTAACTGAATAAACAATCGTTAAAAAGACCTATGTTCTATCTTGGGTACAATCAGTCTCTTAGCAGAATCTAGTCTTCTCACAGTACTAACTGAATAGAAAATCGTTAAAGAAAAACCCTCTGTTCTAGCTTCAGTACAATCAGTCACTTAGCAGAATCTAGTCTTCTCCCCATAAGCAACCGAAATACACAAGGTCAGGTTTCCAAGAACCCATTTCATCACCTTGTACCTTATCCAATCTTGTTTCCTCTTTAAAAATAAAATCTTGTTTCCTCTTTAAAAATAAGAACAAGTAACACACCCTTCATCTTCTAGCATTCTCCTCGAACTAACCATACTTGAGCATTCGTGTGGGATTATTACTTCAGACGACAAACCATGTTTCTTATTGCTTTTTCTGTCTAGAGTATGTGCACGATAAGAACAATATTGTTGTATCACGCACGCTAAAAGTAGCTAAACGTGCCGGATTAAATTTCAACACCGCATTTATTGCCTCAACGTAGGTTATCGGACGTATATGCGTGTGATTGTGTCTGCCGGCATGTGCCGTTGAGAAGAGAGATTAATGGCACAAGTCCGACAGCTAAATATGCACGTTAACTAAGGCCTCTATACATAAACATCCATATACAGTACTGCTGTCAACCTCTTACATGAAAGATCCCACTTCACAATAGACAGATAAGCACACTCATGGGTTTGCATCTTGCTCATTCCAGTTATCTTTCATACAGTAGTTCTGCAAGAGCTTGAACAGAGCTGTCCACACCAAGCCGCTTCTGAAAACAGAAAGCCAGTATTCGCTTACTCACCATAACGCAGATCAAAGCAACAATCGTAATAAATTTACCGGAATATACAGAGAGCTAGCAACTCTGCCCATGTAAGAGGTAACCCTTACATGGTCAGCCCCAAGTCTGGGTAAAGGAAGATGACCCCATCTAGTATGGGAAATGGCGTAGTTGTTGTTGATACAGAGAGCTAGCAGAGCTTGTGGTTGGTGTGCTTGTGTGTGTGTAAAAAAACACATCATTGTTAGACCACACAACCTTTTCTGTTTGTGTTCCTGAAGCTGTCCACCCTGGAATTCGGTGGCATCTCGTTTTTGTTTGTAACAAATAAATAGAGATTCAAAAGCCGAGTTTGATTAAGTAGGTCACAGAGAACAGTATGGACTACTGGTTTACCGAAAACTAGTGGAAAATCGAAAGCCTTCTCAACACGCATAAATGGATTTGTGTTCAGTTCATCACCAATTGTCGATGGTACTGTAGGCTGGTTTGCTTCGCGCTGCTGTTGAGCCCATGAAAGCTTCTGCTTTAACTGCTTATTCTCTGGCTCCGCTGTCATAGCGAAACGAAGGTCCTTTTCCGTGTACTGAATAAGCAAAAGAAGAAGAAACATGCCACCATCATCTTCTCTGTTATTCCGATCTGTCTTCCACACACAGATCCTTTTACTATTGATTTCTCATCCAACGCAACTTTGTGATTTTTTATTGGTGGAAACTGCCTTTGAAGGCTGAAAGAACCCCCGGCAGAACCGACCTCGAGGTTGGGAGGGGCCTAGGCCAGGCACCTAAGCATCGGCTTGTCCGAAAAAGTAGCACCCAGGAGAGTCCTGACTGCCACTCTAGTGGCTAAGCACCCTTTCCACTAAGATAAAAGAGCCTTAAGGGAAAGAACGGCAACACACTTCCGAAGTTCTTCATCCTAAATAATGACAAGTCCGTTTCCCAACTTATGTTTTAACTAGAATATGTTGGATCATCATCACAGATAAAGAGAACACAGATAAATCAAAGAATTTCCCACAGCCACCAACGAACTGTAAAAAGAAAGGAATAGGGTTAGCCTAGCCTGTCATTTCTATGAGAATCTGACAAACAGACGGCAGAAACTTCACTCAATCTTATAGAACTAAAAGGAGCCACACCTCATCAGTGTAAAAACCTAATGGAGAACAAGAATTAAGATTTCATCTATTTCTTACCAAGGTATCCCCTGTAAACACAGCTGGATCCTCCTCACCTTTGCTTGACGTAAGATAACATGTATGACCCTTTGTGTGGCTACAGATCATAAGACCGCGTACATTAGCAAGGAAGGATGAAACGAAGATAATACAGAAAAGAGTAAACCAAAGGATAGATAAGCCAGACAAAGGGTAAGCCAAAGAATCAGACAAAGATAAGGAACCAAGTATGCAAAACTGTGGAGTATCCAAATCCCACGACTGCAGTAACTCAAAAATTCCCAGTGCAACACAGAACTCCTTAACAAGCCAAGAAAAGTTTCTAGTTTAGGACACTTCAAGAAAACCATGCTTTAACTGATGTCTTCTGAAGCATTACTTGAATCCAGTATATATCACCATGAGTTTCTTTTGTGTTATCTAAACTGACAGACTGAGTTCTCAATCGCTACATCATGATACATATATTTGATCGTGCAGGAAGAACTTGAGATTTATGATACCAAGTAAGTCTCTGGCCAATTTTCCTACGTACCTAGCCTCCTTCTCACGCACTACTTCAAAGCAACATATGGCCATGAGCTCCTTCTATGTGTTACCTTAAACTGACAAACTGGGTCTTCATTTATCACATCATGGCACAGATATCATGTCTTACGGGAAGAACTTGAGATTTTGCACCACCAAGTGGTGAGCAACTGGCCAACGGATTCTGCTTCGGATGACTCTTCGAGTCATTCTCTTCAGGGCCATGTAAGTAAACATGGTATGAAAAACCTGAAATCAAACTCTATTGGATGAACTCTCGTTAGGAAAGAATTTTACACAAAATCAAGTCATAATGCTTGTCTACTGGTATTTATAGATGAAATATAAGAAAGCCGTTGGGAGGGGTCCAATAGAGAGTTTAGAGCCGTTGGACCCCCTGAAGGTCCTCATCACCTGAGTGGCCCTGGTGCATGATGGTCTACCCTGGTGGCTTGAGTCCGCTAGAACCTGGTTACAAACAAAAACTTATCAACTTGTTGAACCACACTAATTGTTTCAAAAGGAGAATGTTCAACTAAACAAATCTTTTCCAAAGTTTCAACCTTGTGATCTACCTTAAGACATACCTACAACAAAACTTATAGGATTAATCTCCACTGAAAGTATTAAGATCCCACAACTACAAACTTGAAAACGTATGTTTTTCAAATAAGTTCTTTACAACAACTAAACCTTTTCGCATACTAGATGGGATTGGCTACATGGATTCTTTGTTTCCACAGAGCCCTATTATGTGCCATGTTAGCAATTAACTCATAATAAGCTAAATCATTCTTTATTGTTTCTTTCAACACTTTTGTTTTTCAAACAAATTCTTTAATAAAAAATATTAATTATTTAAGTAGGATTGTCACATATAATAAATAATTTCATAAATCACCACAAACTCGTGATATTACAAAAAAGCCTTTGGATACCAAACAAGCTTTAAGACTAAACTCAAACCATCCAAATTAATCAAATGCCAAGAATGCCAAGACCCTTAAATAACTCACAATCTCAAACGTGATTTTATGATTCCAAGAATAAGATAATCCACCAAGATTAACAAAAAAAAGTTTTAAAGATTTATAATCAACTTAATATTTTTCAAAAATCTTTTCAAAATAAAATGTTTGTCTCAAAAAATAAGAATTTTTTTAATGCAATTTTTATCATTTGCACAAAATGTTCAAAATATAGCCAATGAATTGTCAATACTCAAGACAAAACTCTTTCCAGCAAATAAATAGTCAATACTCAAGACAAAACTCTTTTATGCAGATGCATATGGTTGATAGATCCCTAATACTACTTAATTTTCCAACTTTAAAAAAATATCATATGAAAGCATTGGACATTGAGATTTATCATGTTGCTACATGATATCTAAAATTGGTAGGATTGGGTGATGATATCTTTTACGATGTTTCGGGCGATTAGTTTGTATGATGCTATTATTAGTTATTTTACTTGTATTTTGTTTTGTTACTATTAGTTATAATTTATACAAGAATGTTTGTTTCTTTATATATTTTGTTTTGGTATCATCGCTTCGCCAAAAGTAGAGATGGTTGGTTCCATACCGGCACAGTGGTTCCAACCAAAATCAAATCGGTTGGGTGCCTATGAAACCAAAACCAGGCCCAAAACTGGGGACCACTCCATTAAGTTTTGGGTTCACCTTTTATGAAACTGGAACCAACCCAAAACTAGAACAGGTGGTTATGATTTGCCAGTTTCGGTATTTTTAAACCTTTTTAACATTTTAATAATATTTATCAGTTATAAGAAACTTGAACCAACTGTTTGGAATTGTTGATTCTAGTTGACCAAAAGCCACCCATGTTTAACCAAAAGTGGATTAAACTTAAGTAGTCAATCCATATACTATTCAACAATTACTGAACATATAATCACTTAGCAAATATATATGTTGTGGCCGGTTCAATTACATGAAACTAGAACCGGTGATTTGGACCCACCATTTCCAGTTTATTAGTAATCACCCATGTTTAACCAAAATTGGATCACACTTAATTAATCTATATGTATACTATTCAATAATTACTTAAAATATAGTCACGTATTCAATATATATATATATATATATATATATATATATATATATATATATATATATATATATATATATATATATATATATATATGTTGCAACCGGTCTAGTTACGGGAAACTTCCAATTTACCAAGAAGAACTCATGTTTAACCAAAAGTGGATCACACTTACGTGATTGATCTTATACTATTCAATAATTACTTAACATATATATATATATATATATATATATATATATATATATATATATATATATGTATGTATACATACATACATATATATAGATATGAAAATATGTTGGTGCCTCACTTCATCAACATCATTGCCATCTCCTGCAAAAACTCAAGAGTTTACTGAATTAGGGCCTAAGTATTGAATAATAGAGCATTGCTTCATCTATATTTTACTCTTTAGTTCTCCAATAGATATAGTTACTTATTCACTGGTCTTAACTAGATTTTTAACTATTTTATCTTTCATAATAGATATTTTGTATTGCTTGCTTCCACCTTATATGCAAAAACAAGAAACATATAAGATTCTACTTTGAAAGATAAAGTAATTAAAAACCCAATGAAGGCGAATGACCAGATAGTCAAGAAGTGGAGTAAAATCTCTACAAAGCAGTTGCTCTATTATTCAAAATGTATGCATTGATTAGTAAACTCTCAGGTTTTCGTAAGAGGGCAATGATATTAACGAGGTCAAGCATTGGTATGTCTCTCTCTTTATATATATATATATATGATATTATCAATAACTTACAATAAATTCAAAGAATTAAATACATCTATATTAGATGAATTTTTGGAAAATATATGTACATGCACAAATGTTGACAAAACCCATAATCTCTCTCCAATCTTGTATTGGCATGATCTCTAATGTCATCATCTCCTTATCAGATTATTGGGTTGGAATGTGATCGAACACCGCCAAGCGATATGCATTCTGATAATACTACTCAAGGAGGTTAATGATAATATGCTCTCTTGACAACAATTATAGGTATTGCTATAAGGTGTGCACCGTAGGCCTCCTTGCTAGCTCTTTTTTGAAGCAACTCCAACTTCACAACTCCAAACATTATCTAGGCCTCTACATCCTTGGTGTCCATACCCATGATGTCTACTAAAATAATTTTCTTGGTTCGTACCTCCATCTCCTAGTTAAAGCAACAGGGAATAAATCTATTGAAAGGCTCAAAATCTCAGACATAGGGTGATAAGAATCTCACTCTATGATATGTGGAAGTTGTTGGCATATGACTACCATCATTAGAATAAAGGAGCTTAACAACAACTGGTCAAGCAATGGGTACACCAATCTTTCTGCACAAAGAACCTGGACTGATACATGATATTCTTTCACTCACCTGCCTAGATATCTCCATCTATCTCAAAAGGCCACTTTTTATAACTTTGTATCCAGCATGGACTATCAATACTTTTAACAATCCATGTTAGTTGGTAGTAATCATATTTAAGAAACAATCTTTTATTTATCTATCAAACAGTAACTCTAAAAAAGATTTCGAGTTACACACTCCTACCATACCTTATACATGATGTAACTTGTAAAACTAGAAAGCAAATATTAAATAGAATGAGAGACTGCATTGCCACCCTACATAATATTAGCATTGACATGTGCATCATGATTCCACTTTAAAGGACCACTACTCACAATTGCATCATGATGCTACTTTTAAGGACCAATATCATCACAACAGCACGAGGAATTGATAATGTCTAGAGTCATTGCTACATCATTTATATTAGCACCAATCCTCATCCATAGAACTTTCTCCTATAATGATCACATATTGGCTATCTCCCTTGTCTCTTTGAATATAAGTGTCATCTATATGACAATATGTTCATGTTGCATTATGTAGATGATACAATAACATTATGCTCTTTTAATAATTCATTTACACTTTCGTTCATTTTATTTATCAAATACGAAAATAATGTTATTAAAATAATGAAAAATTCATAGGGATATCATAAACAGAATTAACGTAGGTTGGTTAAAATATAGAAGTGCATAAGGTATTCTATATTAGGTTGGTTAAAATGCAGAGATGCATAAAATATTCTACATGCTAAGAAAATATCATTAAAGTTAAAAGGTAAATATTATATAGCATCAATTAACTTGTTATATTATATAATGTTAAGTGTTGGACAATTAATTATCAAGATGTGCAAAAAATGTTTATAGAAGAAATGAAGAGGTTGAAATTGATGTGTGGTCGTACTAGAGAAAAGACTGTATTTATGATAAGGTTACTATAAACAAATTGAGAGTGATATTAATAGATGACAAAATGAGAGAAATAGTTTAAAATAGTCTGAATATGTGGAAAGGTAACTGAAGGAAACTTCTATAAGAAGGTTTGAGAAACTAGATGCTAAAAGTGTTAAAATAAAATTAAAAATACATTAAAGTCTTGAAAGAAAACAATAAAGAGAGCATATTTTTCTTTTAGTTATTCTTTATTTAGATAACACTTTTGGTACCTCTATCTTGCTATGCTTGACTCCATCATTATGTTGACTAGAACAAAATTTAAGGTATATAAAGTAACTTTATGGTAGAAAACTACTAAATTTATGTTGCATAGATTTGGACTTGGTACTTCGAATGGAACAACGTGTTGCTCATAATTCCATGAAGGGTAAGGGTAAACTTGAGTAGTGGGATCATTCTAATCGTTGAGTATTACAATTATGAAGCATGCAATGGTAGAAAGTTTGAAGGGCATAAAGAGGCTAATTCTTAATAATTTTTTGTTGTAATGGAAAAACATTTTGAGAAACATAAAAAAGGTTGAGACAAAGCACATTCTTAGCTAATTATATCTTGATGAGGTATAAGGACAAGGAGAACATAAAGGAGTACATTATGGAAATATCTAATCTTGCATCAAAGCTATAAGTCACTCGAGTTAGAGAGTTGTAATAGAGGACTTGCTTGTGCGCTTTAGTTTTGATCTCTCGTCCTACACACTTTGGACAATTCAAGGTGAGTTATAACACTCAGAGGACAAATGGTCCCTCGGTGAACTTATATATCTCACCGTGTATGCAAGAGGGAAGAGTAGGTCGCATAGAGATAAGACAGAAAGTGCTCACTTGACTTCGACCTCTGCGTAACAAAAAGAGAGAAGAGAGTTAAGGATCTACTTGCAGAAGGTTTTTCATCATCGGAGAAATGCAGAGAAGAGGCAAGACGAGGAATTTGCTTGCTACTTTTGCAGTTGTGTCAGGACATTACAAAGAAAGAGTGTCCCAAGAATGCCGCCTCAGCGTGTAAAGAAGAATCAAGCTTCTCACTTTAGTTTGTTCTCGAAGTTCATTTAGCCATACCTACAGGTCTACTTGGTGGGTAGATTTTGGTGCTACTACTCACATAAAGTATGTCTATAGTTGCTGCTCGGGAGGCCGACTACCAAGTTGACGACGCGAAGATTCATCTTTGTGTGGGTGATGGCAATAAAGTCAGCAGTAGAAGTTATAGGAACTTTTAGATTACAATTGAAAATTATATGTTCATTTGGATTTGTTTGAAACATTTGTTGCAATCATGCGTCCAAAAGAAATTTAATTTACTATTTTCTAGTTTGGACAAATCAAGTTTTTCTTGTTCATTTGAAAATAATAAAGTTGGGCTCTACATCAAAATTCATGTGTTGTTGGTTACTGATTCTTTGATTGATAATCTATATATGCTCGACATTGTTGGTTCCTATAATTAAATATTAGGAAACAAGTTCAAAAAGGTACAAAACGAAACGAAAATTATATGAGAATTCAGCTGCGCTTTTGGCGCAAGCATTTAGGCCATATCTCTAAAAGCAGATAATTCGGGACAAGCTTGTATCGGATGAAATTCTTGAACTCTTAGATCTATCGAGACTTTCAAGTCTCGTATTGGAGTAATATCAAGGGAAAATGAACAAGCTTGTAGGAAATTAAGTGCTTGAAAGAGCTACATGATCTTAGAACTAATACATACGGATATTTGTGAGTCACTTTCCCTTGGTGCCTTCTTGGAATGGGACAACAATATTTTATTACGTTCATAGATGCATACTCTTAATAAGGTTAATTTTTTCTAATTATGAGAATTGTCGGCCATCCATTGTATTTAAAATCTTGAAAGTTAAGGTTTAGAATCAATATGGGTGGTCAAACAATTCTCCAACCACTCTTCCATAAAATGGATCATCACTATTACATATAGCATTGGAGTATATTGAAAACAGAATATGTGACTGATATTGCATTTGCAAATCTTGCTTTAATTCAACTTTTATGGGCATTTTCAAATGTATTAGAAATTGTATTTATAAGACGAATAGGTATAAAATGTCTTTGTTGAGGTTGTGTGATTTACATCTATTAGTAAATTTTTATGTAGTGTTTGCTTTCTTAAATTCAAAGAATAAAAAAATATATCGGGTATTGAGGTGTTTAAGAGAATTACATGCTCAAAACAATTTTTCTAATGTAATATGCCTAGATTGTGAGTTTGTATTGATAAATGCAATTGATTTTGTTTTCCCTAAGACAATATATTTATTATGTAGGTGATATATTACAAAGAATATTATCTAATTGACAACAAAGAAAGAATATGTCAGTACATTTGGTGTTAGTTGGAAGAAAGTTGATGTTGGGAGATAAAAGAATTTATGTCAAGCAGTTGGGGTTTTAGAAATAAAGTAGAACTTTCATGCCATAGTATTCTATGTAAAGCAAAAATGGTTGGTTTCATGTAAGGAAGAGACTGTGCCAACATGGACCGGTCGAATTTTAAATTATCGCACTCATACCACTAGCAAATATAGAACGTTGTTCGTATATATATGTGCATACATGTATACACATTTATATTCGTTATATATAAATATAGTATTGTTTATGGTGTATACCTCCATTCTAATGAGATTGTTTATGGTATTGTATAGGGTTGAGATTGTGCATGCAAGGTTGAAAATATCTATTGGTAGCTTGGTGAGGAGGTTTGATATGATATAGACTCAACTATATTCATGGATTGATTTAAAAATCATGGAAGTAAAGAGATTATTTGAGAAAGCTTGATTCAACAACAGTCACTTTCTTGTAGATTTCTTTGAGCTTATTAAGATGTTGAAAAAGGGTTTCAAAACATGTACTTGATTTAATCATGAAAGAAGTGAATCAAGAAAAAGTTAAGTTTCGATCGAATAGTATGTGGCTGCAGCCTATGAAATTAATATGGATTACCATGTATTCATGAAATATTCATTTTGTTGAAAGCATATAAGATTATAAGTTGTCATCCATTGATTCATTCTAGAGGAAGATTGATATGAAGAGAGAATGGTCCAATATACCTTATGATAAAGATATTGAGTGGAGAGAGGAAGTTGAATTGGAAGAAACGTTTTGGCATTTAATAAACCATCCTAGTTGAGATCAATGTAGGTAACTAATGAAGTAGTTGAGAGAGGATTTGAATCCTTAATCTACATCTTTACAAGAGTCACTTATTAATTGTCCTAGTCACTATCTAGAAATTTCACAAAAAGTGTTCCTACGGGAGTATGTAGAGAGAAGTATTTTTGGGAATAAATCTACTTTTATGTGGAGCTCTTCAGTTTTAGAACGTCGAAGTCATGGATGTGGATGTAGGGTGTCTTAAAGACTTCAGCCTTGTTCATGGTTGGGCATTGTTTACTTATAGACTAATATGAGAACATCATATGATGATGAGAGATGCCTTGGTTTTATGATACCATATGTTGTCAAATTGGTTAATATTACAGGAGACAATAATTATTGATATTGGAGAGCTTTCAGGAAAGGGGAGGCATATTGGACTTAGATTGAGAGAAATTTTTTATAAAAATACATACACATAACATATACCTCTAATTTTTACATAAAAGAGTAGTGTTAAGGAAATTCTACGTATTATTGATTGCAATGCTTCTTCATGTAGACCAACTCACTGAACGTTGATGCTTGGCTTGGGTTGGAGAATTCTTGTGTGATGGAAAGGTGCACTAGTATTGCTTTCGACGACTAGTTGATAACATTCCTTCTGCTATTTCCAAATAGTGACTATCCACCATCATGTCAATTATGGTATATATATTCTAATGAATCACGAAAATAGTTCTTAGCATTATGTAATGCTTCAACTCCTAGTTTGTAGTATTTTCTAGCAATGTAAATGCTTAACTTATGTTACTGCAATTATATATGCATGGTTGGTGGAGTCTCCATTCTACATATTGGTCCGATATAAGAACATCATTAGCATCAAAGTATTCTTAATTAGGACTTATCATTATGCAAGCGTATTGCTCAATATATAAAAGTAAGGGGACCGAGAGATAATATTATTCATTATATTGACAAGTAGTACCCACTTATTATATTCGATATATGTTAAATCTTATGTATTTCTTTATTTGATCATGAATAATATGTTGTGATCCAATGTGAGGTCAGTCTTGGCCTATTCGATTGAAATAAGAGAATACTACAAAATATTGTAGGTGTTTAAAAATTCCATCATTTATATGATATAAGCATAATCTCATGAACATTATAAAAATATATAACAAAAAAGAAAATTTCAATCATATATCCGTACCTCAACTACTGTAATAAGGTCTAACTTCTTATGACACTAGGCAAGACGAGATATAGGAGACTTCCTATGAATAATATTGCCCATTTATCGATCAGCTTGTGGTTGCCCTAAAGGCTAGAAAATACTTATAAATTCATGCTTGAAACACACATTATATTTGATATTAAAATATTATAGAAAAATATATCATGTCAATACAATATAGGTAAGAAAGATAATTATTACTTGAAGTAGAGTAGTGTGACTACTAAGCTATTGTATCTCGGTACAAAAAGCACTACCCAATTATGAGTGTAAATAAGTAAGTGTTGCGCACCCTAGGCATACTCGTTGACTTTACGAACATCATGAACTAACAACTATACATCCAATATGGTACAAAAGACATGATATTTGTTGATGCCTATAATATTATAGAAAATGTTCAAGATTTTCACTAAGCAAGTCCATCTTCAGATCTCGAGACTTTATTTGCACCTCCACATCCTCGACACTCATCTTCAAAAGTCTCACTAAAATAACTTCCTTCCTTCCCACTTCTATTTGACATGTAAGTACAAGTAAATTCCCAATCATATGAAGGCTGAGGATTTCATGAATATCATGAAGGTAATAATCATCTCATCCTATGACATACAAGAATTACTTATCTTTGACTGCCATCATTCACTAAAAGCATTGAGCAATTTATGATCCACCACTTTGCACAATAACTCTCTCTCAACGTGTAGTCTAAACCGGTAGACAATCTCCCTCGAGTTCTCCAATGTCATATTTGATTTATCAATGATTTTGTATTGGTAATGAGCAGTGATCACTTTTAACATATTATAAGTTTTATGCAAGAAGCATCAATTATAATCAACTTGGAAGAAGATTGATCTTAATTAACAATTAACTTATATTTATAATTTACATGATTCTACCATACCTTATATGTTAGGTAACCTATAAAGCTTGGAAGTAAATCCAAAATTGGAGGAATATTGTTCTCGTCACCTTCTTCATCATTGTCAAAGTCTGCATCATCATTTCAATCTATAATATATCCAAATCTCTATGATTAAAAGGCTGATCTGGTCATGATGTTCTAAAGGATCTTATGAAGAATTGACTTCATTTACTAACATACCTTCGATTATACAAGATCATACTGAGGTTGTTTTGCCTCTTTTGTTCATTTAGAACCACAAACATGACGATGCTACCTGGTTTGCTTAGAGTGTTTCGCTCGTTCTAAAGCTATATATAACCACCTAATCTTTTACGAGAAGCCATACCTGATATGAATTGGGATACAGACGGGAAAAAAAGTGGTCTTTTAAACCTAAGGATAAGTAAGAATAAAGGAAATGAAGTTCACATGTTCCATTTAACGCAACTATGGCTTCGTGAGACAAACGCTCCTACAGGTGTCTACCTTTTGTCTTTAGTTAAGAAAATTATGGCAGCCTATGAGTTTTTTACGAGAAGCTGCCGAAGAAGAGGGGAAGAGGAGGGGGAGGGGGAGAGAAGAAAAGGAAGATGGAGAGAAGAAAGAGCATTTGCCCTAACAAGCAGAGACACTCTCTGTATTGTGAACAAGAACAGGAGACGAATGAGAGGAGAAGAGAAAGAGAAGAGAAATGAAGAGAAGATAAGCTTACCGTCAAAAATGTAAGAGAAATGGTGGTGGTAGCAATGGAGATAGCAGTGCCAATCGACAAGGCAGAAGGGAAAAGGGAGGAGGGAGACGAGGGAGTGTGTGCAGTATGAGGATGGGGAGTGTCCAGGGGTGTGCATATAGTACAACAAGGTGTGTAGCTACGCCCTAAATAATTGATATGGGATCTTCATTTGGATTGGAAACAGTGCAATATTCACATTCCACTATCTTTATTTTCTGAAACTCAGGAGGAGGAGTTCAATAATATGGGTGTGGCGGCCCTTGCAATTTCTGAGAACTAATAATTCCAAATAGTCGACAAATGTTTTTTAGATTTTTAGCTTCCCACCCATCTAAATGTAGATCCACTGTTGGGTTCATCTCGTTTCCTACTCTAGCACTTTCGAGAGGAAGAAAAGGCAATATCTGCCCTAGACATGGCTTGTTTCAGGAAAACCAAAACCGGCACTATTGCTTGCCGGTTTTGGTTTTCCCCTAACGAGGAACCGGAATTGAATCATGACTGGGCAGTCCTGGTTCGAAACATTCTGTCCTAGTATGGTTCTGGATTGAGCCTATCCTTCATAGAACTAATCAACAAATAACAACAACAACTAAGCCTTTTCCCATACTAGACGGGGTCGGCTACATGGATTCTTTGTTTTCACATAGCCCTATAATGTGTCATGGTATCAGTTAACTCATAATAAGCTAGATCATTCTTTATTATTTCTTTCCAGCACTTTTGTGGTCGTCCTCTACCTCTTTTAATACTTTCAAAATCTAGTTTTTCATAGAACTAATCAATATCATAGAAAAGGATTTTTAAATTTTGAAAAACAATTAAGAGCTTGTCTACCCAGCAGCTAATTTCAGGTTCTGGTCGTGGTTTCACATGTTCCAGTTCAAGCCTATTCGCCATGATGTGTTGTTCAAAGAGGCAATTGCCTATTTTGGAGCTCTATTATATTAATCTCTCTTTATCAAAATTTATGATTCTAAATTTGGATTTTGGGTTGCAGATCCGATTTAAAGTTTGTTACATGTGAGCTGCGCCTTAGCTTTATTGGTAAGGTGGGTTCGGCGGTCCCAGTCACACCTTTTCTCGCTGTGGCATGAACTCCACTAACCAATCATAGCCAACTGAGTAGATATTGTGGGGCCCAGAAACCCGTGAAAGCCTCCTAGAGATCTCACTATCAATGCACATCTTTTGATTGTGGGGGTATACAGAGAAGGGCACTTCCATTGAAGTGAGGCTCTCTGTGACGTGTAATTTCAGTTTAGCATAAAACCACTTCAACTCAACACGACCGGATCTTTTTTTGTGTCACATTGGCAGGGCGCATCTACGTGACCACGGAGCCAAGGTCCGAACCATGCCAAAATTAAGATGAATAGGACTCCACGCTGAACGGCAAAGCCAGTCCAGAAAAGGTCTGGGTCTGTTTCTTTCTGAGACAGGCCTCCGATAGCCATCATTTTTCATTTTCATGCCTTGCCCTTTGTGTGCGGTCTCTTTCAATCTTTTCTCTCTCCCACTCTTTTATATATATATATATATATATATATAGAGAGAGAGAGAGAGAGAAAGAACATAGTATATGCTAGCACACTTGAGTGTTATCAAACTCACACAAATATTATATGAATGATTAAGATTTGCTTGGATATGCTAACACTAAGTGTTTGGCATATGCCAGTTTATATATGTGTATGTGTGCATGCGTGTATTGTAATTGCCTTTTAGAGGCAAATGATTATTAATCTTGGTTGGTATCATTCTTGTCGTTAAAAGAAAAAAGTCACCTGAAGGTGATCCTGCTCTGTGTTCATGTTACAACGGGTGGAACAAATGCAGGCTATACCAATGTTTAGCGCTTGATTAACAAAAAAAAGAAGCGTTATTCATCAAGTCAAGCTTCTTCACCGGCCCTGTATCACACTATGAAAGTATATCCTTTAATGCAAGAAGACTTGTACAAGTTTTTTCCTTCAATATTTAAGCTGCAAGATGCTCGCTCTTGGGCATCGAACTCATGGCGTTCAACTGAAAGGTTTGCCCAGGTCAACCCCCTACCCAGGAGAAATTTGGCTCTTTTGACATCCTCAAGCTTTTACTGTCACAAACTTGGTGAAATGTCACCCTGAATCTTGAATCGGGTCTGCGTGACACCGCATGCCCAACACACCTGCAAGAAAAAAGCAAGTGCAGTAAAATTGCTCCAGTACTATTCAAGGCAGGCACCTGCGTGAACAGCTGCTGCGAAAAGAGATGAACAGCTCGATGTTCCCCTTATGAGCATTTTAACACACACACGCAGTTTCATATATCTACAGCTATATCTATCTACACATACACATACATATTTCTGCATATATATATATATATATATATGCAGAAATATGTATGTGTATGTGTAGAAATATATATATATATATATATATGTGTGTGTGTGTGTGTGTGTTGTATACATATGTGTGTATATATAGTGATTGGATCTTACCTACTCATTAGTTTTGAGCGGTACGAGTATAATAACAATATTCTTCATACTTTTTTTAAGTCTTAAAAAATTTTAAATTACACTCATACCACCTAAAAGTAATATGTGGAAATGACGGAGGTGGACAAGATCCAGATTTTATATATATATATATATATTTAAAGACTAGGTACTTCTTTTATCCTGTACCCGCCCTGTACCCAGTCAAAACATTTGGGTTTTGTCTACCCCGAACCTAGTGAAACAGGTGAGTATACAAAGAATGATGTTTACAAGTCTATTATCAGAAAAATACTTGATAATTGAAATGGTGGCCAAGTCTTCAATGGGTAAAGAATTTTAGCCAAGAGAATAATAGATTAAAAGCACATTGTTAGCGGTGAAAAGAATGACTTAGCCTACCAATGCAGATACTAATGCGTGTTAATTTCCCTTTTTTTTCACAAGAGAAAAGTACTTCCCATGCGCCACTACACCATGCAAGAGTGTCCAAAAGGGCGTTAAGATACTATCATCAGAACAAAACTAGCATCTATTAATTAAATTAATATTTCCATCTTCATGTCATTCAAGGAACTTTCTTTCTTCAAGTTAAAATACACTACAAGCTTCAATAGTGGACAACACGCTTCTCACTTTTTTACGTAAATATGACATTGGTAATAAGTGGTTGCAATAATCCGAGTATATCTGTTTCTACATATATATATATATATATATATATATATATATATATATATATATATATATATATATATATATATATATATATATACTCCAAATTACTAAAATACATGCCCCCTACTCCATTTTATCCCCAAACAACCCTTATGACAAATTCTTTCTTCCTCTTCGTATCTCACCCCTCTACTCTCTCTCTCCTCTTTTGTCTCCCTCTTGCTCTCATACTCTCTTTCTATTCCCATCTTTGATATGTTTTTGCTCCATTTCAATCTCCGATGATATGCCTTTCCAATTGTCTGCTAGTTTTATTAAGTTATCTCTCTCGCCCTCCCATTGTCTCTCTTGTTTCTCCCTCTCTGTTTGTCTCTCAACCGAGATTGAAGACATGCCTAAGCATGCATCCCCTTCATCTTTGTTGCATTGAGGGAGACGCAACTAAGGTGTATCAGCTTTATCTCGTGTCCCTCCTAATTTTTATCTTTTTAATCTTTTATATTTTAGTATGTCAAATGTAAGAGCATAAATAAACATATTGACTTATGGTGTTTATTATCATTTAGTAGAATCCAGATACACGATGAATGATAACACTAGATTTGATTATAGTGTATTGAATGATACATTTGTTGATTGTAAGAATGGAGTTGATCATTTGCCGTTTGAGATAGATGTAACATTTTCTAATAAGGATGAGTTGATTTAGTATACAAAAGGTATTGGAAGAGATTATAACGACATTGATATAACACTTTGTTTGAAATAAAAATATGAAAGAAGCAAGCTATGCCTTGGATGTTAGAGAAAAATTGAATATAAAAGTAAAAAAGAAGCCAATTTTGAAAGTAAGCACTAGAAGAGTATGAAAAGTTAAAATATATGTTTTTACTTCAATGATCGTAGAGGTTCACTATAGTTAATGGATGCATAACCATCTTTTAGGTTATATCATGAAGGACATGCATTTAGTGCCAGATTGACTTATGTTGAGTACAAGTTAAGAAAGGGGATAACATTGTGAATCCAAACATATTTTATCACAACTAAAACACCTTAATAACTTAAAAATTAATAAAGTTAGGCATATTTATAATGTGAGGATGAAAATTGAGTGAAATAAAATGGGTGATTGAATGGTTCGCCAACAACTTCTACATGAATTGATTGATATTACACATGATACCATAGATGAATTGTGTCAGCCACATTGCATTTGGGCGTTATACTTCAATTCAACTATTGAATATATTTCTAAAGATGTAGTTTGATTATGGGACTCATATTAATACTAAGAACTTGTGGTGTTCACTTTCATGAGTATTGAGGAGGATAATTATATTTGAGTATTAAGGTGCTTAAGAGAGTTATTTATCTTAAACAAATTTTTAATATTAGATAATATTATGCATAAATCATGAGTTGGTATTGATGAATGTAGTTGAGATTGTTTTTCTTAAGTCAACAAACTTATAATGAAGACTTCACATTGCAAAAATGTAAGATATATTATCCAACTGACAAGAAATAAAGTTGTTGACTCAACAAATGAGAGGACTTAAGTCGAGCCAATTACATTTTCTAATTAGAAGAAAGTTATTGAGTTGGAAAATAAGAGGATTTATGCCTAGTAGTTGGTTGTTATGGAGGTGAAGTGAGCAAATTTTTTATTGTGCTTTTGTATGTTAAAAACAGGGATTAGATTCATATAAGAGAATGAGTATAAAGCATGGATTTTTATCAAATCATGAACTATGACACTCATATAACTAGTAGGTATTAATGTTCTTTTAATGCATATGCATAATATTTGTATGCATGTTTTGAATATTGCAACGATTAATTTGTTGGCATACAAGATTGAGATTGTGTGGGAGCTTATAATGCCTTAAAGTGAAAAGGACATATCCGAGGTGGAAGTTCAGTCTCTTCAACATGCAATCATGAAAGGCACCTAGAGTAGATGGATTCTAGCTTCTTTCAAAAGCATTGGTCTCGGAAGAACATCTACAAGCTCATCCTAGAGATTTTCAATGACAAACCAATTGAGGATGACTTGAATCAAACAAATTTTGTACTTATCCCAAAGTCAAAAAGGCTAGCATATGATTGAAATGATTCATAGATTATAAAATTAAAGAAGTCATTTAAGAACTTCTGAACTATCAACCTATAAATTTTTTCAATTGGTTAAGAACTTGAAGCAAAGAGTATTATATCGTACACTTAATTAGATAGGAACAAAAGTGAACTATAGAGAAATAGTGGATTCTTATCTAGTGATATGTGGGTGCATATTGCAATATTGGCATGAATTTCTGTGTGTTTACAAGATCAATATTCTTTTATAAGTTGTTGAGTTGATATAGTTGTTATCAGTTAATCCCTTCTATAGAAATCTCGACATGGAGATCTAACATGACTAATGATAGTGCTATTAAACTAAGAGAGGCCATTGTAAAAAAAATTATGTTCGGGATCGGTGAAGGCAATTGATTTAGCTACTATATGATCATTTGAATCCTTGGATTGTGGCCTTGGAAGAGTCTTCTCTTCATCATATTAGAGGTTGATCATCTAAGAAATCCAAAAGAAAAAAGAAGTGGTCCTCATGGGAACATATTGAAAGGAGCATTGCTCGAGCTATCTACATTAGGCACTACCATGTCACTTCTTCAACAACAATGCTTATAGCCATAGACATGATTATAGCCAGGGAAAGAGGAGTCTCTCCAAGTCCTCATTAGGTAATTTTATCCCTTTCCTTAATGTTGAGTCCAAATCATTAGATTTGGGAAAGTTACATGATGATAAGATGCCTTGGTTTGGTATTATATGTTGCTAAATAGGTGAATTCTATCAGAAATGGTAACTATATGTATTGAGTTTCAGGGAGCATTTGTGAGAGAGAGAAAGAGATATGATAGCCTTAATTCGTGGAGAATGTTTTGTAGAGGCCAAACAATATCATGATGTTTACTCTTGTATTTTCAAAGTAAATGTAGTATCCATGTCATTTTTCATCATATTTCACATTAAGAGGACAATATATGTTCACCCTACCACTTAATGTCCATGCCTAACATGGATTCAATGATTACCACACAATATAGTTTTTCGGATTGGATCGATAATGTTCCTACTATTAGCATCAAATGAAGTCAACCACCCTTGCGAAAGGTGTGGTGTGTGCTACATGACATAGATGCATATGGTTGATAGATCCCTAATGCTACTTAATTTTATAACTTTAAAAAAATATCATATGAAAGCGTTGGACATTGAGATTTATCATGTTGCTACATGATATCTAAAATTGGTAGGATTGGGTGATGATAGCTTTTACGATGTTTCGGGCGATTAGTTTGTATGATGCTATTATTAGTTATTTCACTTGTATTTTGTTTTGTTACTATTAGTTATAATTTATACAAGAATGTTTGTTTCTTTATATATTTTGTTTTGGTATCAGCGCTTCACCAAAAGTAGAGATGGTTGGTTCCATACCGGCACAGTGGTTCCAACCAAAATCGAATCGGGTTGGGTGCCTATGAAACCAAAACCAGGCCCAAAACTGGGGACCACTCCATTCAGTTTTGGGTTCACCTTTCATGAAACTGGAACCAACCCAAAACTAGAACTGGCAGTTATGATTTGCCGATTTCGGTATTTTTAAACCTTTTTAAAATTTTAATAATATTTATCAGTTATAAGAAACTTGAACCAACTATTTGGAATTGTTGATTCTGGTTGACCAGGAGCTACTCATATTTAACCAAAAGTGGAATAAACTTAAGTAGTCAATCCATATACTATTCAACAATTACTTAACATATAATCACTTAGCAAATATATATGTTGTGGCCGGTTCAATTACATGAAACTAGAACCGGTGATTTGGACCCGTCATTTCTAGTTTATTAGTAATCACCCTTGTTTAACCAAAATTAGATCACACTTAAGTAATCTATCTGTATACTATTCAATAATTACTTAAAATATAGTCACATATTCAATAAATATATATGCTGCAGCCAGCTTAGTTACGAAAAACTTCCAATTTACCAAGAAGAACTCATGTTTAACCAAAAGTGGATTACACTTAAGTGATTGATTTGTGTACTATTCAATAATTACTTAACATATATATGTATATACATATATATATATATATGAAAATATGTTGATGCCTCACCTCATCAACATCATTGCCATATCTACAAAAACTCAAGAGTTTACTAAATTAGGGCCTAAGTATTGAATAATGGAGCATTGCTTCGTCTATATTTTACTCTTTAGTTCTTCAATAGATATAGTTATTTATTCACTGGTCTTAACTACATTTTAAACTATTTATCTTTCATGATAGATATTTTGTATTGCTTGCTTCCACCTTATATGCAAAAACAAGAAACATATAAGATTCTACTTTGAAAGATAAAATAATTAAAAATCCAATGAAGGCCAATGACAAGATAGTCATATCTACTCAAGAAGTGGAGTAAAATCTCTACAAAGTAGTTGCTCTATCATTCAAAATGTATGCATTGATTAGTAAACTCTCAGGTTTTCGTAAGAGGGCAATGATATTAACGAGGTCAAGCATTGGTATGCCTCTCTCTCTTTATATATATATATATATATATATATATATATATATGATATTGTCAATAACTTATAATAAATTCAAAGAATTAAATACATCTATATTAGATGAATTTTTGGAAAATATATGTACATGCACAAATAACTCCGCCCATGTAAGGGATCACCCTTGCATTGCCAGTCCCAAGCCCGGATAAAGGAGGAGGGTTGCGTTAGGCTTCCGACAGCCAACGTAAAATTTCGTCGGATTTTTATAACATGGATTACAAAAATTATGAGCATTGCTTTAGGGCGTCCTCGCCTAGCGACGTGCTGTAGAGCCCGAATACAGTAAGAAGTAAGCAAGGGCCACTACATTTTCGCTCGAATGTAGTGAATCAATTGCAGAGAAAGTTCCCACATCATGGACGAGTGTGAGAAAAGAAGTTAGTCCCAACACATTGCCACCCGAATGTAGTGAAAAAATTTTAGAGAGGGTCTCCGCACTTTGATTATGGATGGATGCGGGGGGTAAGGAAGCTAGTCCTAGATAATAAGATTCGTATTGGTTCTTGGAATATCAGAACATTATCCAGTAAGCTAATGGAGGTGGTAGATACTATGATTCGGAGAAAGATTCATATTTTATGTCTACAAGAGACAAAATGGGTTGGAGAAAAAGCAAAGGAGATAGAAGATACAGGTTTTAAATTATGGTACTCAAGTAAAGAAAAGGCTCGAAACGGAGTTGGTATTATCATAAATAAATATTTAAAGGAGAGTGTAGTAGACATACAACGATATGGTGACCGAATCATG
Organism: Brasenia schreberi; assembly: GCA_036023115.1. Classification (NCBI taxonomy): domain Eukaryota; kingdom Viridiplantae; phylum Streptophyta; class Magnoliopsida; order Nymphaeales; family Cabombaceae; genus Brasenia; species Brasenia schreberi. The sequence goes on from JAYKKT010000090.1 coordinate 13,600,313, forward strand.
ACGTTGAAATTAGTGTTAGGAGCAGAGGTTTTGAATATAGTTTGTGCTTACGCACCCCAAGTAGGACTAGAAGATAGTATAAAGACAGCTTTTTGGAAAGAGTTAGATAAGGTGTTTCAAAAGATTCCACAAAGGGAGATTATTTGTTTAGGAGGAGATTTAAATGGACATGTCGGTAAAGAGGCATTAGGATATCAAGGGATTCATGAAAACTTTGGTTTTGGGGATATAAACGAGGAAGGTAGGGAGATTTTAAATTTTGCTATGGCATTTGATCTCTTTGTAGTCAATACAATCTTCAAAAAACGAGATGAACATTTAATTACTTATAAGAGTGGCTTATCACAAACACAAATTGATTACTTTATTTGTAGAAAAAAAAAGATAGAGCGTGTTGTAATGATTGTAAGGTAATTCTAGTAGAAAGCTTAACCACCCAACATCGACTTTTAGTTATGGATTTACAAATAAAAAAATGGACAAAGAAGAAAAGAGTGCATCGAGCTATTCGGACTAAATGGTGAAACCTCAAAAGCGAGAAAGAAGATATATTTAAATAGAAAGTCCTTCAAGGAGATGTTTGGAATTATGTTGGCACACCCTGTGATATGTGAAACAATATGGCTATACATATTAGGAAAGTGACGAAAGATGTGTTAGGGGTATCTAAGGGAGGTGTACCGGCACAAAAAGAAGCTTGGTGGTGGAGTGAAGTAGTACAAAATAAAATCAAGGCAAAGAGGGCATGTTACAAATTACATTATGCCAAGAAAACTAGTGAAATTTTAGAAGCTTATAAGGAAGCGAAGAAGGAAGCGAAAAAGACCATTAGTGAAGCAAAAGCTAAGATTTGGGAGGACTTATATAAAAAACTCAACTCAAAAGAGGGTGAAGAGATATTTTTAAGATAGCTAGGGCTAGAGATAAGAAAACTAAAGATCTTAATTATGTTAGGTGCATAAAAGACGAGGATGAAAAAATTCTAGTGGCAAATGATGATATAAGAAATAGATGGAAAAACTATTTTTATAATCTTTTAAACGAAAATAAAGATGTTAGTATTAGTTTAGGAGATTTAGCTAAGTCAGAAAAGTATATAAACCACAATTTCTACCGACGTATTCAAAAGAATGAAGTCAAAGAGGCTCTTAAACATATGAAGGGTGGTAAATCGGTAGGACCAGATAATATTCCTATAAAAGTTTGGAAAATACTAGGAGAAATAGGAATCACTTGGCTCACAAGACTATTTAATGAAATATGGAAAAACCAAAAGATGCTCGAGGAATGGAGAGCAAGTACACTTATACCTATGTATAAGAACAAGGGAGACATTCAAAATTGTGTGAATTATCGAGGTATTAAGTTAATGAGTCATACTATGAAATTATAAGAAAGAATTATCGAACGTAGATTAAGACAAGTATTAAGTACAACAGAGAACCAATTTGGATTCATGCCAGGCAGATTTACTATTGAAGCGATTCACCTTTTGAGACGTCTTATGGAACATTTTAGAGAAAAAAAGAAAGACCTTCACATGATATTTATTGATCGAGAAAAAGCTTATGATAGGGTACCGAGGGAGGTTCTTTGGAAAAAAGAGGTATCCCATTAACATATATTAACCTTATAAGAGACATGTATGATTGTGCAAAAACATGTGTGAGGACTCATGAAGGAATGACAACTTTCTTTGAAGTTAATATTGGGTTACATCAAGGATCAACTTTAAGTCCATACTTATTTATAATGGTGATTGATGAGTTAACAAAACATATTCAAGATGAAGTATCTTGGTTTATGTTATTTGCAGGTGACATTGTGTTAGTGGAGGAGTCTAAGGAAAAAGTTTATAGAAAATTGGAACTATGGAGAGAAACATTAGAAAGCAAAGGCCTCCGACTTTGTAGAATAAAAACAGAATATATGGAATGTAAGTTTGATCATTTGGTTACTTCAAAGGACATATAAATTAAAATTGACACACATTGCATCCCCTAAAAGGAAAGTTTTAAATACCTAGGGTCAATTTTACGGAGTGATGGAAGAATTGATGGAGATGTTACACGTAGAATTAATGCTGGTTGGTTAAAATGGAGGGGAGCATCAGGTATTCTTTGTGATAAGAAGATACCATTAAAATTAAAAGGTAAATATTATAGAGCAGCAATTACGCCTGTCATGTTTTATGGTTCTGAGTGTTGGACAGTTAATCATTAACATGTACAAAAGATGTCTGTGACAGAAATGAAGATGTTGAGATGGATGAGTGGTCATACACGAAAAGACCGTATATATAATGAGGTTATTAGAAACAAATTAGGAGTGGCACCAATAGAGGATAAAATAAGAGAACATCGTTTAAGATGGTTTGGACATATAGAAAGAAGATCAAAAGAAGAACCTGTAAGAAGGTTAGAAAAACTAAATTTGGAAAGTATTAAAAGAGGTAGAGGACGATCACAAAAGTGTTGGAAAGAAACAATAAAGAATGATATAGCTTATTAGGAGTTAACTGCTAACATGGTATACAATAGGGATCTGTGGAAACAAAGAATCCATGTAGCCGACCCCGTCTAGTATGGGAAAAGGCTTAGTTGTTGTTGTTGTTGTTGTATATGTACATGCACAAATGTTGACAAAACCCATAATCGCTCTCCAATATTGTATTGGCATGATCTCTAATGCCATCATCTCCTTATCAGATTATTGGGTTGGAATATGATCGAACACCGCCAAGTGATATGCATTCTGATAATACTACTCAAGAAGGTTAATGATAATATGCTCTCTTGAAAACAATTATAGGTATTGCTATAAGATGGGACTCGAACTTCACAACTCTAAACATTATCGAGGCCTCTACATCCTTAGTGTCCATACCCACGATGTCTACTAAAATAACTTTCTTAGTTCATACCTCCATCTCCTAGTTAAAGCAACAAGGAATAAATCTATTGAAAGGCTCAAAATCTCATAGACATAGGGTGATAAGAATCTCACTCTATGATATGTGGAAGTTGTTGGCATATGACTATCATCATTAGAATAAAGGAGCTTAACAACAACTGGTCAAGCAATGGGTACACCAATCTTTCTGCATAAAGAACCTGGATTGATACATGATATTCTTTCACTTACCTGCCTAGATATCTCCATCTATCTCAAAAGCCACTTTTTATAACTTTGTATCAAGCATGGACTATCAATACTTTTAACAATCCATGTTAGTTGGTAGTAATCATATTTAAGAAACAATCTTTTATTTATATATCAAACAGTAACTCTAAAAAAGATTTAGAGTTACACACTACTACCATACCTTATACATGATATAACTTGTAAAACTAGAAAGCAAATACTAAATAGAATGAGAGTTTGCATTGCCACCCTCCATAATATTAGCATTGACATGTACATCATGATTCCACTTTAAAGGACTACTACTGACAATTGCATCATGATGCTACTTTAAAGGACCAATATCATCACAATAGCACGAGGAATTGACAATGTCAAGAGTTGTTGCTATGTCATTTATATTAGCACCAATCCTCATCCATAGAACTTTCTCCTATGATGATCACATACTGTCTATCTCCCTTTGTCTCTTTGAATATAGGTGTCATCTATATGAATATGTTTATGTAGATGACACAGTAACATTATGCTTTTTTAATCATTCATTTACTCTTTCATTCATTTTTATTTATCAAATATGAAAAATAATGTTATTAAAAATAAATAAGAAGAAGAAATATGTAGCCTAACCATGTCTTTCATGCAAGAGAGACATGTTGAGTTACTTTCATGGAAGGACATGTATCAATTGTGTCTCCTATCTCACTATGTCTTCCTCAATTGTATATCTCTCTTTTTGGAAAGATGTCACAGAAAGTGTTTCCTTCATTGAGACAAAGAGATAGAGGCACAAAGAGGGGGTTGGAGGGAGAGAAAGCCATCCAGAGTAGAGAGGCAAAGAGAGTAGAGAGGGGCAAAAGAGAAGGATAAAAAAGAGAAAAAGAGAAAAATAGAGAGAGGGAGAGAAGGCACCCTAGAGTCGGAGAGAGATGCTATAGTACCGTGGTAATGGCAGATATGCAAGAGGAAGGGAAGAAAACACCTTGTGAGATGAGAGAGGGAAGAGAGCATAGGGAGAGAGGGAGGGGGTATAGAAAGAAGGTAAATGGGAAAGTGTAGATGGTTAGTAATGTGGGGTATATGGAAAGTAATATTCATGCTTTTGAATGTATTCCATCTTGGGTTCTTGATAAATTTGAACAGAAGTAGTTGTGAGTGTTGTGACTGATCGTATAAGGCTCTTGTCTTTCAAGTACATTTATACTTTATTCTACTTTACCAAGAAAACTTAAGACTAGCCTAAAAGGATCATGACATTCACCTGTAAATGTCAGTAGGTACCAAACTTCAACATTTTATTATTATTGAGGTCTGAACTAACCTCCTTTAGGAAAAACAATAGATATTTCAGAGAGATACAACTTTATTTTTGCACTGTACCACAGAGAAAAAGATTGCATTTAATAGTAGCCAAAGAACTACGAGATCACTGTATAATGCAAGCAGTAGAGGGTTGACCATTCATCTAGTTGCTTTCATGATTTTCCTAAAATGATTGGAGAAAGTTGCAACCAATAGATATTTTTCTTTAATTCTAAAATTATCATGATCATCTAAACAAGGATGGTTTCAATTTATTCTAAGTGGATGATTTGAACGTCTATTGCTTCTAATGAGTTTCAAACCTTTGAGATCATAGAAGTGGCTCTCTTGGACCTATGAATGAAAGTATTCTTTATGCCCAAATGGGGGAAAAGTGACGTACAAAAAGAAAATGAAGTGCCTAGCAACGCTTGGTTGGTTCAAGTGGTTTGGCACTAGTTACCCTAAGTTAGACATGGTTGGATTCCATTACCCCGAAACTTGTGACTGTAATTGAATTGGCCCAGGCTAGTTCTAGTTATGGTTTCAGAACCATTGTTTTTGAGGGATTTGTGTTCTAGACCTGATTGAAGCCGGTGATAATATTAAAAACTTGAAATTTAAAGATTTTTTTAAGTTTTGAAACCAGCAGTTTAGAACCTCGTGTTCCATCAAACCAGGTGGTCCCTGTGTTTTAGGTCCGGTTTCAAAGGTTTTGGTTCCAACTTGTTCATAACCTGGTTCGGTTTCGGTTGAAACCAGCAGTGTCTACCCTAAGTAAGATCTCGACTTCTAATCTTGTGAATGGAGAAAACAAGCACCACAAGTACTTTAACGGTGGCCGATCCAGATGGAACCGGGTTAGTTGGGTCCCTCGACTTTTAGATACCATGATTAAAAAAGAAGAAATGACTCGGAAATATCTTGTTCAATGTTAAATAAACGATATGAAATGATGATCTTTGATAAATATTTTTTAGTTCTACTGGTTCTGTCTTGTCTAAGCAAAGACAACTTGGCCCCTCCATTGGGGACCACTAATTGACAGGTGAAAGAGAGAAGAAAAAAAAAAGGTAAAGGTAAAGAAAGTGGAGTTCTCAATCTATATTAAAAAACTAAAAATTTCCGACCAGCAACTGGAAACAAATTAATGGAACGTATTTTCCATAGTTTGAAATCAATCAATAACACTAATGTAATTAACCTCATAAAACCAGCCTATAAAGGGCACAAGTGAGCCAAGCTATTCACGAGCTCCTTCATCTCGACTAGGAAAAAACTCAAACTCAACTTGACTTCCTTCAACAAGCTCTAGTTGCTAGAACCAAGCTCGAGCTCGTGAGACTCATTAAGCTTCATATGTACTTATAAATTTATTTATATACTTAGAATTCAATAAAGTTTGAGCTAATTTACAAGGTCAGTCTAGGTCCCGACTGAGCTGAATCAAGACAATCTCAATTGCAGCGATCTTGAAGCGTAGGGAGTTGAGCTCGAGTTGTCCTAACATAACTCGAGCTCAAAGATTGAAGCTCGATCAAGCTTGAGCTAAAAATTTGTTATGGGTCTAGTTGAACTTGCTCGTACTCGAGCTCGATTACACAACCTACAACTCATGGATAGATTCTTGTGCTTTTCTATTTTTCTCAAAATCTGCATAAATGAGGATGTTTGTGTTAGGTAACCGGCAATTGCGAATTAGAACAGCCCACCTATTGTAGAAAAAGTCTTTGATTTAGGTTTTGGCTGCATAGGAAGACTAGCATGCTAAGTAATGACGAATTGCAGAAGGGCGCCAAAAAGGGCATGTGCTTTGTTCCTTCACTATAGATTTTAGTGAGAAAGAGGACATGAGCACCAAATCTTTTGCTCTTGCTGCGAGTTTGGTTTTATTCCGTTAAGTTGAATGGTCAAACCCACAACCACTAACTTATAGGTTAATTTCACTAATTCTTGATTACCTGAAAAGTTTTTCTTATCTACTTCCAAACGGATCAAGAATTATGTAAATCAAAGTTTAGATGAACCAGATATGAAGCAAATCATCAAACTCTATTAGAGATGAACATATTAGAATTAATGCTAATTAAGTATTGGGATAATTAAACCCATGAATATTAATTTTATTTAGTTCTTGTTAAGCAATCCTATATATTCATTTGATGTCTTTGATATATATATATATAAATAAATATATATATATATGTGTGTGTGTGTGTGTGAAAGTCCTAAAGTATAAAAGTCATATGTGAGGGATTTAGAGACAAAAGTTTAGTCCCATAGTGAAGAGGAGAACAAACCTAAATATCCTTTTATATATTTGATAGCTCATAAAACTCAATTTGAAAGACCTTAGAGAGGACATGCTAGACCATACATGCATGCGTCTAATTAGGCTTGGGCTTGGCTTGATCTAACGATCAAATGAATTCTATATAAGAACGGTTACGAGATTGAAGAGGTTCGTTGTTTGGATCATATTCGGAATTCATGATCCATCTCATGCTCTCTGTTCTCCTTCTTCCTCTTCAGTTGAGGCGATAGGTGTGATCAAGCATAACTCAAAGCAAGGTCCGTACTTTTAGTTATGTGTGTATTTTATCTTAGGAAGAAAGCACAGTATCCGTACTAAGTAGCGGGGCATTAGATTTCTCTAAGGCAAGTCTACAAGTTCAACTCGCAAGATAAGTTCTCTACTTCTCATTTTATTTGTTGTTTTCTATATGGTTTGTTTATGTCAATCTTTGGATCTGCGGCTGTATATGATTTGAGCATGCTTCTCATTATTGCATATTGGTTATTTATATATATATTTATATGGATTATTCCAAAAGAACATGAGCTTTAGCAAACCGAGCATACCTTGAGCCCAACTACACATTGAGACTTCCAATTTGGATAAGAACTTATAAAGGTATACCTTTTGTGAAAATCCCTTCTGTTCTTTCCCAAAAAAAAAGTCAAGAATTGTGAGATTCTCGTTCCAAACTATTTAGAATATCGTACAACATGATAATTTTCCAAACTATTTACCTTGCATTTATTTCAAATACTTTTTTCTACCATTTTTAGTGCCTAATTATGGCAGGGCAAATAGCCTACTAGAGTGTTTAAGATGGGCCAACCATCTACTATGTCTATGGATTCAGTCATGCCCTACAGTTTTTTATATATTTCTCAAATTTCGGGGGGGGGGGCGCGGGGACAGTCAATCTAGATACAACATTGTCAAATACTACCGATACTTTAGATAAATCCTATTAGTAACCATAGCGTCATCTCAAGTGGCAAGACGCTTTGGTGCCCTTGCTTGTGTTGTTGAGGAGTTCGACTCTTGGGAGTGCATGCGTGTGTTACGCTCTGCTTAAAAAGAAGAAAAAAGCTTCTCAGCAAGAAAATTATGAGTATTGTAATATAAAATTAGAGAAAATCTTTTGGAACCGAAACGGTAACAAATTTTGAAAGAAGGTTAAGAATACCTTGAAAAGTATTGAAAGAAAATAATAAAGCATAATCTTTGCTTTATTGGTTAAACTCTGATGATCTTGTAAAATAACAACACAATGACAAATTAGAACCATATAGCAGACTCCACTTATTGGGGTAAGGCTTAGTTTTCATTGTGGGTAGTGCAGTAGTACTTCACCACATGTCCTAATATAGAGACAGTCACTTTTGAATGCCATAAGGGCTGACAGACGAGCCGAATGAACTGAACAATCCTAGTTGTTGCTTGGCTCGTTTTTTGAATGAAAGGAGCCGAGCTTACTGTTAGCTGAAAAACAGGTTGTTCGTTTAACGATCTGTTATATTAAACTCACGTGACTTACAAATAAAACATAAACGAGCCAGGAATGAGTCTAATCGAGCCGAGATACGAGCGGCTCGGTACTTAGCTATCTTTATTGTTTATCATCAAAATCCCACCAGGGGTACCTTTTGATAAATTAGATAGCGAACAAGAGCATTTTTTAGAAGGATTACTTGTAAATAAATGTGAGGAAAAAAGAAAATAGAAAAAAAGGAAAGAAGAACACCGTCCGGCACCAAATACGGAAGCAACGATTCTGCTCAGCCACTCTTGTCTCTCTCTTTCCCTCTCTCTCTCTCGCTCGCTAAGATGTGTCTGTCAATCTTGAGAGACTCTTCGAGGAGTCAACTTCAATCGGAGCCCTACCTCTGAATTCCCGCCATTCAAGCGGGAAGACGCAAAGCGGAAGGGGAACAGATTTCGGATCGAGGGGTCGATCTATCGATCGCGGACGGGAGACTGACAGACAGACAGACGAGCAGGTGTGAGGAGGAAAGGATCGAGCCAATTTTCGTTCGCTTCGGTTTTTGTTTTTCTCGGTAAATGCATATCTCGTGATCCACGTCGTCTAGGGGTAGGTACTGCACTTCTGTGAATGCACCTTTGAGAGTGGAAAATATTAATGGGGTTTTGGCCAATTGGGGTGGATTTTGTGATTTTGTTTACATTTTCGTATTCTTTTAAGGTACTGTGTGGTTTCCCTTCCTTACTCTTATTTTCTTTTGGAATTTTGGGCGAGTTTTGCAGATTAGGGACCGGACGAATCGCTAATGAACTCTGACGTTTTGAGGGCTCTGGTAGTTTGATTTTGGTCTGTTCTTCTTGTTTTTTCGTCGAGTTTTTGTTTTTTCCCCTCGGTTTCTTCGGGGATCCGATAGAAAAAACAAGAGGAGGAGGTTTTGAACATCAATTGTGGTTCTGAATCGCGAGCATCTTGTATGAATCCAGTTGATCTTCTGTAAGAGATTCGGTGAGACGTGAGAAAAAAGGGAAGGGTGCAGAATTCTTCTTTGGAAATCGTGTTTAGCACATATATGCGCATCCACTGAATGTGATGTGAAGGAGTTTGATTTATGGACTGGAAAAGGTGCTGGAGATGTTGACGTACTGATAACGCTACGGAATATATATCGTATTGTCAAAAAGTTCTTACACTTATTCAGAATGAGGAAATTAACTTTCTTGCCATGTTTAATATAAACTTTTTGATTCAAAGGGCGTCAAGGTGGTTCCTCTACGCTAAGCTAAATTTGGACGCATTGTGTTGGAATAAAGTTGGAAAAGCCCCTTCCTCGTGGTTCATTGCATCCTGAATCCCATACGCTTAGAATATCTCATTCTCCATAGGTGTGTAAGATCCCAGGAATATTTTTGCCTATCTACTTTGGATGACTGGATTTGAAGATCAGATGTGCTCCTAGATTATTTTTCAGATAGCTAAAATGGCAGGCTAGATGGAATGGATTGGTACTTCCTCCCAAAGGAATTTCAAATACCTTTGGCTGATGTATTTTGGCCAAGGGCAGAAGGAGAAGAGATTTGTTCTGGGCCTCCTATCTTCGTGAAGTTTACAATTCAAAGGGTATTTGTTCTATTTCAAATGGTAAACATTATCCATTCCTTGAGTTGTTTGAAATATCATGACTTCCAATCAGCCATTATTATTCCCAAGCTCCAGTATTGACGGGTCTCTTGATGGTCCTCTTTCACCGAGACGTGGTTCCTTGAGCTGCCTCTGCCAGTTTGCTTCTAACTCATCCTCACACTTTGAATCTTCAGCTTCTGATTTTGAAGATACCTGCAGCCATTTTGCTGATTCAGTTCTGCCCGCATCAAGGTTCCATTCAGCAGATTCTCAGTACTTTGAGGGTGCTGCTTTTGAGTCTGCTTCCCAGGAAGGGATGATGGAACCAAACGTTTTCTTGGATGCCACTAACAAAAGTTCCCTCGAGATATCTGGGCCAGCGCATTTCATATCACATGAGAAGAAAGCTTCTGTTTCAGGTGTTGAGAAGACAAGATCCCAGAGGATCCGCCACAAAAGTTTTGAAGCTAGTGAGTTTCTTTGTTCAGAAGAGAACTCTCGTGTGATTTATATCAATGATCCAAGGAGGACCAATGACAAGTACGAGTTTACTGGGAATGAGATACGGACCAGCAAATACACTGTGATCACATTCCTTCCAAAAAACTTGTTTATTCAGTTCCATAGATTGGCATATCTGTATTTTTTAGCAATTGCTGCTTTGAACCAGCTTCCACCTCTTGCTGTATTTGGAAGGACTGTGTCTCTCTTTCCCCTTCTTTTTGTTTTGATTGTAACAGCCATCAAAGATGGATATGAAGATTGGAGAAGGCACCGCTCGGACAGAAAAGAGAATAACAGAATGGCTGAAGTTCTTCAAGGTGGTTCATTCCATTTGAAAAAATGGAAAAAGATTCAGGCTGGTGAGATTTTGAAGATTTATGAGAATGAGACTATACCATGTGACATGGTCCTCCTGAGAACAAGTGATCCAAGTGGCATAGCATATGTTCAGACGATGAACCTTGATGGGGAATCAAACCTAAAGACCAGATATGCCCGGCAAGAAACTACAATGATGAATTTTGAATCAGATACGGTGCTTGGACTCATTAAATGTGAACAACCAAATAGAAATATTTATGAATTCACGGCTGCCATGGAACTTGGTAGCCAGAAAATTCCTCTTGGACAGTCGAACATTGTTCTGCGAGGCTGCCAGCTCAAGAACACAGAATGGGTTGTTGGTGTGGTTGTGTATGCTGGTCAAGAAACCAAAGCAATGATGAACAGTGCGATTTCTCCCTCAAAAAGAAGCAAACTGGAAAGTTACATGAACAGGGAGACGTTATGGTTGTCAGTGTTCCTTCTCATTATGTGTTCTGTTGTGGCTGTTGGGATGGGTCTGTGGTTGGAAAAACATAAGAATCAGCTGGATACGATGCCTTATTACAGGAAAAGATATTTCACTAATGGGGCTGATGATGGCAAAACTAACAACTATTATGGCCTTCCATTGGAAATATTCTTTTCTTTTTTAAGTTCTGTTATTGTTCTCCAGATTATGATACCGATATCTCTTTACATATCTATGGAGCTGGTGCGTCTTGGACAATCATATTTTATGATTGGGGACACAAGAATGTATGACAAAAATTCAGATTCTAGGTTCCAGTGCAGATCCTTGAATATCAATGAGGATTTGGGTCAGGTACGGTATATCTTCTCTGACAAGACTGGAACTTTAACTGAGAACAAGATGGAGTTCTACAAAGCTAGCATATATGGGAAGAACTATGGGAATGCCACCTATTTGATTGATCGTTTAATTGATCCGTCTTTAGTGAATTCAGACAAGATAGCTATTACAGGTACTCTTGACCATCTTCACTCATTAGAATTGCTTAATTTTTTCTGTAATTTTGTACCAGATAGAAGTTTAAAATGAAGGTTAATATCCTTTTGATATTGTATATCTTATACTTCAATTCATGCTTCATTGAGGACTTCAGTTCTGGTTCATTCTTGACACGTTTCCTGGTAACATACTTTAACCATAACCAGGCACTTCCCGACATTGGGTAAAGACTGCAACACAAGCACTTACCTGGGTAGTCAACCATACAATTCATGCTTTGTCATGCTTAACTGGCGAGTTTTAATGGGATTAGTGCTTTAAAGGTCCTACCCCACGGTAAATGTTTTGTATTGGCTGTTGTTACCCAACAAAAGCCTTCTTTATCTGGCTCATGACTGAATATGTGAGGGAAAACCCTCTTCCTTGGTTGAGATATTGCAAATTGATAACGAGTTTTGTTAACAATGGTTGTTTGGGTTCTCTATTGACTGTCTTGCTTGTTTTTGAAAAAGTACTTGTTTTCTTCTGAACTAGAATGTCTATGCCATACCACATAAACTGTGAAGAAATCACTGAGGAACAAAGCACACTCAGTTACAAATCACAAGGATTTTGCCAAGAAATAAACCACCAAGAGTTGACAATAAGTACACCGATTCTCAAACAATGAACTATTTGATTCGAGAATAGAATTAGAAATCCTGAAAGGTGTTCAACCATTTGTATATATAGATATGGATATACAGATATATAGATATATAGATATAGATGGATAGATATATTGAGAGAGAGGGTTGCATTTGTTTTGCTAGTCATATGGACATGTGGAAGTGCTGATGGGAAATTATGTATAACCTTTAATCTAATCTAAGATTAAATTTCTATTCTACTGAATTTGAGATGGTTACTAGCCTTGACATCTCAATATGCTACGGCTTATTGCTTATTCTGCCCCAACGTTTGACATAGGAAGTTAGGCAACAGTGATGATTTCTTTCTACTGCTGAAACCTTTCTTGATGATGAATAATTAAAATTGTTTCTTAAGCACATGAGCTCTAGTCATCTTACCGTACCTTTCTAGGTGGCATTGGTCCTATTTATTTAAAGTATAATATGTTCATTTTTCTTATCTTTCTAAATGAAATGTGGTATGCATGTGTATATCTTGTCGGCACTGTGATAAGTACTGCTCTTTCTTTTTCCGTACCACCAAGGTGCAGGTTAGGTTGTCATAAATGCTCTATGAACCAGTATGAGGGAGGATTGTATCCATTTTCAGCTAAAAAAAATTACAAAATAAAAACAGCAAACCTGGCAGCCGAGCATTTATGCATAGTTCCTCTCTAGGCCTTTTTGTTTTCTGACTGGAACTAAAAAAGGAAAAAGACTGCAGAATGGTTGAAATGCTGGGTTACAGATTTCACTTTACTGATTTAAAATTTGAACTTCTGCAAGAAGTCCACATTTTTCAGCTTCCATGTCTACCTCAGTTTTTTTCTGAACAGGAAATATCATGGACAACCGATAGAAATTCTCCATATCGTTGTCATGTTTTTTAGTGTATACCAGATGCATTAATTTATCATAGCTGACCGATGGATACACTTGCTTCAATTTGGAAGCTGCCAATGGTTACTAGATGCAATTATAAGTTTTTTATCTCGAGGACAGATGTAAATCTTAGTGGCATACTATCAACATTGAATGAGAAGAATGAGGTGCTTCATATTTGGTGTAGAAGAACCATTTGAAATGTACTGTCAAATAATCTTTCAAGAAACAAGAAAAAGAGTATAACCTTGAAAAATAACCGTGATCATTGTAAATGATTTTAGAAAAGAAACAACAAAAGTGGATCTCATGTATCTAGATTTATGTTTCCTTTGCAACTTTCTGCATCAACCATGGACAAGTCTCATGCTGTGTATATTCAAGATCAATTATGAAGCATAGCTTCTCCATTATCCTCAAAGTTCTAGGACTCAAATCAACATCAGCTTGTGTTTGATGCTTGGGGTCTCTTGGTATATTCGTTGAAAACCAAAGGAGGACAATAATATTTTACGGTTTCCTTCTAATATTGTCTAGATTGTTTTGCAGCTTCTTCTATGGTGAGATTTCCTCAAGCTTCTGATGTTCTACCTGGTGATGCCCAAACCATCTAAATACTTATCTTGTTTTAATCCATTGATTGATACCGTACGGTTTTTTTCTCTACAGTCCAATTACTGATCTAATGTTTCCTTTACCTCCTTGTTTTCCTTTCTGCCTGCATATATTTTCTATGTTTTTGCCGATTGATCGCTGAACACTTTGATACCATGTAAATCTGCGGTTCTTAGTGCTACTTCATAACATTCATGTGACATCCTCAGATGCGGCCCTTCAAGCAGTCAGCTCTATGCGGTGACCATCTGATGTGCCGCCCAATCCCAGAGTGTGATCGCAAATCCTATCTGGCCTCAGTAGCTTTTCAGAAGAAAAGGAATGTCATCAAAAACAATACATTCTATACATTTTGACGAAGGAGAGCCCTCAAACAATTCAGTTCTTCCTTCTCAAGACCCAATTTCAAGCATTAAAAAATACAAGAAATGTTATCTTAATTTAGAAACTAATAGTATTAAGGTACAACCTTCTCCAGACATGTCTTACATACTCAAGTCCACCCATGTCAATCTCGTACAATCACTAATAAGTCATTTCCTGTATGCTACCCTCATGCATCACAAGAAGTCCTTTAATGCCTGTCTCAAACATAGCTGCAGTGACAAGCACTGCAGGGTGAGTGCGCCATGCCCATAAGACAGATGGATAGGACCTTCCCATGTAGGGTCACTATGGAGCATGCAAATTTTAAACATAATGCATAGCAATCATCAACAATTATTTAAGAAAATTCAAGAAATACACGATTTTACAAGCATTTAATAGAATCTGCATCACCCGTTCAAAATCTCTTCTTTAGTTTTGATGTTTAGACTCAAAATCCAGTATCAAAGTTATTTATTAAGTGGATACTAGCATCATTTTCCTTGACTTCTCTGTTGGTTAGGTGGGTGTTATCTATGGACCAAGAGGTTTTTTTCATCAACTAGTATCTAGGTTAGTTATAGGTAAGTTCATTTGGCAGTACATTGTGATTCTTTGCTACTCCTATGAATGTGCGGTGTTGTCATTTTCATGTCACTGTGGCTCATTTGTTATCTAGCTTCTGCTTACCTTCTTATGTGCTTCTAGACACTCAAATTTGGGAGTTGAAGTGTTTTCAATGAAAAAAGTCTTGTACTGAAAGGATGGTATCTTTTACTTTAGTAAAGTGGTCAATATGAACTTCATTTTCAAGGGCATAATGTGTTTTAAACTTGCCGTGATGTTTATCTGTTGATTTGCTATATTCTTTGGCACAGAAGCCAATGAAAGGCATAGATGGAAGACTAAGTTGGAAGTCAAGGTTGACGCTGAACTTGTCTCACTGTTAAAGAAAGATTTAGTTGGAGAGGAACGGAGAGTTGCTCATGAGTATTTTCTTACTCTAGCCGCTTGCAACACAGTGATTCCAATCATAACACAGATTGAAGCCTCCACAAATTGTGCTACCACTGTAGATGAAATAATTGATTATCAGGGCGAGTCTCCCGATGAGCAGGCTTTAGTTTTTGCAGCTTCTGCTTATGGTTACACCCTTATTGAACGCACATCTGGGCACCTAGTGATTGATGTTCACGGCGAACAGCTAAGGTCGATCAGTTCCTGAATCAACGTTTTATGACTCATTACTGTTTTTATTCTCTGCCTTTTGCTCATTTTCTTTTCTTTTCTTAGGTTGGATGTGTTGGGCTTGCATGAGTTTGATAGTGTACGAAAAAGAATGTCTGTAATTGTCAAATTTCCTGATAATTCTGTGAAGGTTCTGGTGAAAGGTGCTGATAATTCCATTTACAGCATTCTAGCAAAAGCTCATGATAAGATTGGTTCCAAACAAGCTCCTTCCAGTGACTTCGGAAATGTGACACAGAATCACTTGAATGAGTATTCTTCACAGGGTCTGCGGACACTTGTAGTTGCATCGAAGAATATCACTGAGAAAGAACTTGAAGAATGGCAGCAGAGTTATGCAGAGGCAAGTACTTTGTTGAGTGCTAGAGCAGCAAAACTCCGTCAGACAGCAGGGCTCATTGAGAATAATTTAAATCTTCTTGGGGCAACTGGAATCGAAGACAAATTGCAGGAGGATGTCCCTGAAACTATAGAGTCCCTCCGGAAAGCAGGGATCAGGGTCTGGGTTCTCACAGGTGATAAGCAAGAGACTGCAATTTCTATTGGCCTTTCATGCAAGCTTTTGACATATGATATGCAGCAGATCATAATTAATGGAAACTCAGAAGAAGAATGTAAAAGCCTTTTAGCAGATGCAAAAACCAAGTACCATATCAAAACTCCAGAGCAAGGTAAAGATTTCAACAGAAACAGAAGTATCGACATTGATTACCCTGACATTAGTGATGACATACCGGTTTCCAGCATGAGCTTTCATGAAAATGGATCACATGTTTCTAAAGTCAATAAGCCTGTGGCAGATCCTCAGCAGCCTGTTAGAAAAGCAGCAGGCGTGAAAAAGTCACCATTGGCACTGATAATTGATGGTACTAGCCTTGTTTACATTTTGGCAAAGGACCTGGAAAATGAGGTTAAACCCTTTCTCCTTTCAATAATTATTTGCAGTTTTGCACTAAGTAAATAGATTCTTATTTTGGAAAATCTTTTGTCTTTTATTGATGGCAACCATGTGGTTCCACTATGTAATGCCGGCACAGAACCCGCTGTCTTGTCGATACTCCAGTGTGCTGGCACATCCTTTTCTAGGAAGCACCAATATCAAACCATTTCAGGGGAAGTGCTTCAGAGGCTTATGTGAACTAGGCCTCACATTGATTCTCACTGATTTCTTGGTGATATATTTCTTGGGAGAGATTTTCAAGAGCTTATACTTCTTTGAAAGCAGGTAGCATGACCTTTTTAAATGCAAAAGAGAAATGAAAAATGTAAGGAATTATGAAAGCATATTTTAAACAGTGAGAAAGGTTTGCAAAATCATAGCTATATGAAAAGGAAAAAGATCTAAAATGAAAAATATTTAAAAAATAACAATTTCCCAAAAGTGCAATGATAATATGATAAAATTTTCATGTGTCTTGCCATAGGGGAATCACGCCTATCAAATGAATGATCGAAGAAAGAAATGCACTTGTCTACTATATTTGCAGTTTCAGTATGACTTTTAGCTTGCAGTTGAGCAAACCATAGCGCTCTGAGTCATTATGAAAAGGGGTATGTTTGATCTGTTGGATGGGGTCCTTCATGCGAGTAAGTGACCTAAGCTGGCTAAGAGATTTGCCGTAGTGACAATTTGAAAACCTTGGGGGTTGCTCTTTTTAATAAAATAACTGCAAGCATTTCAAATACTCTCTTGAGTGAGGGCTATGGCTTGAATTTTATGTTTTAGGTTGAAAGTTGAATAGTTGGAATAATATGCATCTTCTGTGCTTTTTGTTCTTGCTGAGCTTGAGTTATATTATATACTTTTATCCTGACAATTTCTATCATCTGCAGCTTTTCAACATAGCAGTTTCCTGTGAAGTAGTGGTCTGCTGTCGTGTTGCTCCTCTACAAAAAGCTGGAGTTGTTGATCTAATTAAGAGCAGGACCAATGACTTGACACTGGCTATTGGTGATGGTATGTTGCTCCTGTGATGTCTATGCACAGCAGAGGCCATTTTGATATTTGCTGCCTGATTTTGTTGCTTTACTTGGGTGGTTTTGCACTGGCTGATGTTTCATTGTTATGGATTGGCAGCTGCAATGTCTCAGTGATGTGTTTTTACAGTAATCTGCTTCATAGGCCGTCATAATTTGCATGCTGGATCTCCAGTACAGTGAAGATTTTACATTACCTTGTAGGTCTTGCAATATCTTGTATGTTCCCCTATGCGTCTATGTGGAATCATCAACTTAGACTTGTGCTTATTAGATTAAAAGGATAAGAAATGTGATATTTTAGAACAAGTTATATTAATGAAGAATGAGGTGGACAGTGGCAGAGTGCTGGAATATGTCCCATTCTCTTGCCATAAAGCATGTTCCGTATTTTTGGTTTATGATATAGTACAATCTACCCTTGCTTTCTAGTTGAGGATTAGAAAGTTCCCCTTCTATTTGGCTACTCATGGATTCTGTTTGCAGGGGCAAATGATGTCTCAATGATCCAAATGGCAGATGTTGGAGTAGGGATATGTGGCCAGGAAGGACGCCAAGCAGTTATGGCATCAGATTTTGCAATGGGGCAGTTCAAATTTTTGAAAAGGTTACTGCTTATCCATGGGCACTGGAACTACCAGCGTGTCGGCTATTTGGTTTTATACAACTTCTACAGAAATGCTGTGTTTGTCTTGATGCTTTTCTGGTAAGTGCTATCAAACCTTATTGTGTGGTGTTTATTGTGCATAGTGTGAATCTTTTTCATAGTGTGCATGCCTATCAAGAACCTGTTTCATTGATTTCGAAATTTTAGTGTTTTCAGCAGATCAGTTGGTAATGCTAATGTCTGTTCTTTACGTAGTCCACAGTAAAATTATGTCGTGAATCTGTGAGGTGCACTAACTACTTTTATGCTGGTTGATTATTTAGAAAGATGGTGCATTAGATGCTGCGAATTTCTTCAGAAAATTCCTTCCTTGACAACCCTGGAAAGGGCAAGAAGAGATATGGCTGCACCTATGAATTTATTTTGAGAAACCTAATGAATTTCTCTTCTATAAGTTTTAGCTCTTTGCACCTTGTAACTTCTTCCAATCTGCCGTGAGATTGAAAGCATTGAAGATGTGAGTATGCAATCTTGGCTCATGTATGTGTGTGTCAAATGCATTCTTCAAACCCGATTTTGGTTGAGATTATCTGAATATGTAGCTTCATGATTTTATCCACGTTATAAGGACTGATTGCAATCTGGTTGTGACTTAACCAAGCTAAAATTTTATGATCTGATCTGATTCTGCAGGATAATGAAAATGTACTGTGTCTGCGCTGTTGCTGGTGGTCTCACGAAGTCACGATCAAATTGGTCAAGGATTGCTTCAAAAAATTTTAAATTAAGTCTGATTAATTAGCTCTGACTTGACATACTTACTTTGGTCCTCTTGCCCTAAAGTTACTATAAGAATCAAATTGATATATAAATTTATCTAGTGAATGACTACCTTTTCCCAGTAAGGAATCATAAAACTATCTGTGGTCATGGTATAAGGAGCATATTGAAATATATTGATCAGAGGCCAAATAGTTTCAATTGTACTAAGGGACAAGGTGCATGCCATCCCATGTGTTAAATTTTTCAGTATAAGAATAAAAGAGACCGCATTGCTTTGGAGCATCCCCTCCTAGCGACGTGCTATAGAGACCGAATGCAGTGATAAGTAAACAAGGGCCACTACATTTTTGCCCAAATGTAGTGAATCAATTGCAAAGAGGTTTCCCACATCATGGACAGGTGTGGGTAAAGAAGTTAGTCCCGCTACATTGCCGCTCGAACGTAGTGAATAATTTACGAAGAGGGTCTCCGCATTTTCAATATGAACGGATGTAGGGGGTAAGGAAACTAGTCCTAGATAATAAGATTCATATTAGTTCTTGGAATATCGGAACATTATCCGGTAAGCTAATGGAGTGGTAGATACTATGATTTGGAGAAAAATTAATATTCTATGTTTACAAGAGACAAAGTGGGTTGGAGAAAAAGCAAAGGAGATTGAGGATAAAGATTTTAAATTATGGTACTCAGGTAAGGAAAAAGCTCGAAACGGAGTTGGTATTATCATAAATAAAGATTTAAAAGATAGTGTAGTAGACATACAACGATATGGTGACCGAATCATGACGTTGAAATTAATGTTAGGAGTAGATGTTTTGAATATAGTTTGTGCTTATGCACCCAAGTAGGGGGAAGAGTTACATAAGGTGATTCAAAGAATTCCACAAAGGGAGTAGGAGGAGACTTAAATAGACATGTCAGTAAAGAGGCATTAAGATATCAAGGTATTCATGGAAACTTTGGTTTTGGGGATATAAACGAGGAAGCTAGGGAGATTTAAAATTTTGCTATGGTATTTGATCTCTTTATAGTCAATACAATCTTCAAAAAATGAGATTAACATTTAATTACTTATAAGAGTAGCTTATCACAAACACAAATTGATTACTTTATTTGTAGAAAAAAAAATAGAGTGTGTTGTAAAGATTGCAAGGTAATTCCAGTAGAAAGCTTAACCACCCAACATCGACTTTTAGTTATTGATTTACAAATAAAAAATGGACAAAGAAGAAAAGAGTGCATCGAGCTATTCGGACTAAATGGTGGAACCTCAAAAGCAAGAAAGAATATATATTTAAACAGAAAGTAGATGTTTGGAATTATGTTGGTACACCTTGTGATATGTGGAACAATATGGCTATACATATTAGGAAAGTGGCGACAGATGTGTTAGGTGAATCTAAGAGAGGTGTACCGGCACAAAAAGAAGCTTGGTGGTGGAGTGAAGTAGTGCAAGATAAAATCAAGGCAAAGAGGGCATATTACAAATTATATTATTCTAAGAAAACTAGTGAAACTTTAGAGGCTTATAAGAAAGCAAAGAAGGAAGCGAAAAAGGCCTTAGTAAAGCAAAAGCTAAGATTTGGGAGGACTTATATAAAAAACTCAAATCAAAAGAGGGTGAAAGAGATATTTTTAGGATAGCTAGGGCTAGAGATAAGAAAACTAAAGATCTTAATTATGTTAGATGCATAAAAGACGAGGATGAGAAAATTCTAGTGGCAAATGATGATATAAGAAATAGATGGAAAAACTATTTTTATAATCTTTTTAATGAAAATAAAGATGTTAGTATTAGTTTAGGAGATTTAGCCAAGTCAGAAAAGTATATAAACCACAATTTCTATCGACGTATTCAAAAGAATGAAGTCAAAGAGGCTCTTAAACATATGAAGGGTGGTAAATCGGTAGGACCAAATAATATTCCTATAGAAGTTTGGAAAATACTAGGAGAAATAGGAATCACTTGGCTCACAAGACTATTTAATGAAATATGGAAAAACCAAAAGATGCCCGAGGAATGGAGAGCAAGTACACTTATACCCATATATAAGAACAAGGGAGACATTCAGAATTGTGCGAATTATTGAGGTATCATGTTAATGAGCCATACTATGAAATTGTGGGAAAGAATTATCGAATGTAGGTTAAGACAAGTATCAAGTACAATAGAGAACCAATTTGCATTCATGCCAGGCAGATCTACTATTGAAGCGATTCACCTTTTGAGACATCTTATGGAACATTTTAGAGCAAAAAAGAAAGACCTTCACATGATATTTATTGATCGGGAAAAAGCTTACAATAAGGTATCGAGAGAGGTTCTTTGGAGAACCTTGGAAAAAAGAGGTATCCCATTGACATACATTTACCTTATGAGAGACATGTACGATGGTGCAAAAACATGTGTGAGGACTCATGAAGGAATGACAACTTTCTTTGAAGTTAATATTGGGTTACATCAAGGATCAACTTTAAGTCCATACTTATTTATAATGGTGATTGATGAGTTAACAAAACATATTCAAGATGAAGTACCTTGGTTTATGTTATTTGCAGGTGACATTATGTTAGTGGAGGAGTCTAAGGAAAAAGTTTATAGAAAATTGGAACTATGGAGAGAAACAGTAGAAAGCAAAGGCCTCCGACTTTGTAGAATAAAAACAGAATATATGGAATGTAAGTTTGATCATTTGGTTACTTCAAAGGACATATAAATTAAAATTGACACACATTGCATCCCCTAAAAGGAAAGTTTTAAATACCTAGGGTCAATTTTACGGAGTGATGGAAGAATTGATGGAGATGTTACACGTAGAATTAATGCTGGTGGGTTAAAATGGAGGGGAGCATCAGGTATTCTTTGTGATAAGAAGATACCATTAAAGTTAAAAGGTAAATATTATAGAGCAACAATTAGACCTGCCATGTTTTGTGGTTCTGAGTGTTGGGCAGTTAATCATCCACATGTATAAAAGATGTCTGTGACAGAAATAAAGATGTTGAGATGGATGAGTGGTCATACGAGAAAAGACCGTATACATAATGAGGTTATTAGAAACAAATTAGGAGTGGCACCAATAGAGGATAAAATGAGAGAATATCGTTTAAGATGGTTTGAACATATAGAAAGAAGATCAAAAGAAGAACCTGTAAGAAGGTATGAAAAACTAAATTTGGAAAGTATTAAAAGAGGTAGAGGACGACCACAAAAGTATTGGAAAGAAACAATAAAGAATGATCTAGCTTATTGTGAGTTAACTGCTAACATGGCTCATGATAGGGCTATGCGGAAACAAAGAATCCATGTAGCCGACCCCATCTAGTATGGGAAAAGGCTTAGTTGTTGTTGTTGTAGAATAAAAGCGACCACTGTTTCTTAGCTGCATCCACTACATTATTGTGTTACCATGACTTGATTGGAGCGCAAATCAGTATTTTTCCTTCTCCCTCATGCTTTCTAAGTTCAACATGATATTATCCGGAGGTTTTGTTTTCCAAGAAAGAAAAGCATGGTTCTATGTGCTTGTAACTCAAAATATTGGTTGGTTTATTTAATATATTAATTTATAGCTTCTGTTTTTAGGTACATACTGTACACAGGATTTTCTACCACATCTGCATTGACAGATTGGAGCAGTGTGTTCTACTCTGTCATCTACACCTCTGTGCCCACGATTGTAGTCGGCATTTTTGACAAAGACTTGAGCCACAAGACACTGCTTCAATATCCAAAACTTTACAGAGCTGGACATAGACAAGAGAGCTATAATTCACGTCTTTTCTGGATCACAATGATTGACACACTTTGGCAAAGTCTCGTGCTCTTCTATGTTCCGCTTTTAATTTATAAGAATGGGCTGATCGACATTTGGAGTATTGGAAGTCTGTGGACGATTGCAGTTGTTGTTCTTGTGAATGTTCACTTGGCTATGGACATACACCGCTGGGTATTGTTTACCCATCTTGCCACATGGGGTTCCATAATCATCACATATGTTTGTCTGGTGGTTCTGGACTCAATTCCTAGCTTTCCTAATTACTGGTTGGTGTTTCAGTGCTGCTCCTATTAAATTTGGCATATTTCTAGTTCATTAATACAAAATTTAGTCAGAAATCAGTTCAACCTGATTTGTAGTACAAGGCCATGATTTCCTAGCTAGATCTCATTATTAAGTGGTCTGCCTAAATAATTGGTCATCTTGACAGGACGATTTATCACCTTGCTAAGTCACCAACCTACTGGTTAACCATTCTACTTGCAACAATTTTGGCTATTCTCCCACGGTTTCTTCTCAAAATCATGCAGCAGACATTTTGGCCGTCTGATATCCAGATAGCTCGAGAAGCTGAAAAATTTAGAAAGCTGCCTTACCACTTGGTGGCCAAAGGAAGTCAAGATTCTTCATAATGCAAATGCAAATCACATGGAGGTTTGATCCCTTGAAACGCTTTCCGTCAATTCGGTGGTCAGATGGCTCCTTTTAGGTCGAGTTGTGGATAAGTTAACAGTAAGTACTACTTCCAGTTTTATTCATAAGTTGGCAGTTCGATCTATGATTCTCATTTGAGAAAGTTCCCAAAGATTGAAATTTTTTATTTTGCCATTTGAAAACATCAAATCATACTATGCCAATCAAACAAGGTTTTCTCCATTTTAAAGGAGTTAAAGTTGATGTGGAATTCAATTATAATCCCTCAATGTAAAACTATATAGAAATATTTGGCTGGTAGAACATTATTCAGGCCTGGCTATTCTATTTGTCATTGTGAGAACAAGTAAAATCAAATCCAAGCCTTGTATCCTCTATAATTAAAAACCATTTCTCTGAGGATAGCTCTCTACTTTGACTATTCTTTTGCTGTACATAGCATGTTGCTACGTGCTCTATATTATAACTGCTTGTACATTCTTAGTATCAAGTGCATACAAGTCCATGGGTTTAGGCATATTATAATTCAGAAAGGCTGTCTGTGATATAAAATTTGTCCGCAAACTGTCTTAGTTCTATCTTCCTTCAAATCTTTGTATGGATGCAATAATATCATGGGCACTTCTGTAATTGTTTTATTTGTATGCCAATAATATCTGATGACCGCTCATCTCAGCTTGATGAAATAATGGAATAGCTTTCTATATATGTGTGTGTGTGTGTGTGTGTGTGTGTGGAGAGAGAGAGAGAGACATGTATGTCTTCATACACACATACACACCATATTCTTTCCTTCTCGTGATGAAAAGTGAGGTACTGATTTGCCCAACACATATAATCATTTGCTGCTCTACAATTTCACTTAAATTCGCTGGTCGTAGTTTGAGGGAAGTTAACCATGTCAGGAACTGGCTTCTTCAATATTTGTTTACTCTTTTACCCGTAAATGCAAAGTAAGAATTGGGTATGACAATATCTCCCTACTTGCCAAAAATGTCACTTAGCCAGTAGTAGGGGATGCAAGGATCGACTGTGTCTGTGCAGGCACAATAGGTTGGACTCTCAACCAAGCTAGTGAACGTCTTCATGAGATGTCATTGTGTACTACCATAATTTCATCATTCTTTCTGATTCTTGTAGGTGGACATACAGAACTCCAGATGAAAATTTCATCTGGAAGGCAGGCAGACGAAGGGGCTGTGACCATCGAAACGGTGTTATTGGTGCAGGGACTTCGGTTCTCAGGTTGGTGTGTGTACCTTGTACGATAGAATGATAATGAGTGGTCTATTGGCGAAAAGTAAAAATGGTGGAGGCACCAAGTCTTTTGCGTTCTTGTGGTTCTCTACTCATACTCACTTGTACTTCTTACACACCGAAGGAATATATATGTAGGAAAAGCTGTTCTGTTTCAATTGCTATGGCTGTCACAGTTTTCTTTGTTTTTCTACATCTCGAAGATCTAAGTCTTGCAATTCGAAAGGACATCTTAAAGGGTCACAGCACGTCGAATTTGCTTGTTTGAGAAAAAGGATGAGAGCTCGGATACGTTCGATCATGTCATTGAAAACCAGGGATTGGAAAGGAAGCTAAGAAAAGATGATATACATGCCTTCAGCGTTTCCCTGAATTCCTTCCTCGAGAACTCGAGATGCCAGGGAATAACGAAGGAAAGATTGTGGAAGACTTTAGGATCTTGCTTTCAAACGAAGAGCCCGCGAACCAAAATCAAGAGTTCTCCAGAAGTGAACGGATTAGCTACGTGGATTCATAGACGTCTTTCTGCTCGATTTTGTGTCATATTGGCAACTCTATTGATTGTCTCGTTTGAAGGGGAATCGTTTAAAATGTTAAGAACCTTATTGGAGTTCTGTGACACCTCGTAAGATGTCCAAACTATCTTCGGGTCACCCAAGTTTTATTATCTTCTAGTCACTTCTACTTGTCTAATGGTTGACTGCATGATAATCAAAATACCGTAGACCGCTGCTGGCCTTGGCTAATTTATAATAATCTTGAAGACGATATATATATATATATATATATATATATATATATATATATATATATATATATATATATATATATATATATGTATATGTATATATATATATATATATATATATATATATAGAGAGAGAGAGAGAGAGAGAGATTGAATCCTGTCCGTGTCCATCATTAACGTCTTCCAATCTTGCTCAGTCATTGCTTTTTGATGTATGAGCACTGTTATTATCTTTCTTCCTTTTTTAAATCCTAACAAAATTATATTATGCTCATATTATCAAAAAACAATGAATGATCACGTCACATGTGGGCCAAATTCAGTTTATGGAGAGAAAGAGAAAGATAGGGTGTTACACCCTTTTTACTAAACATACATCTTTTTATCATTTTTTTCAAAATTACCTCAATTGATGTTTCTCTCTCTTCCCTCACACACCATTTCCTCAAAAAGAAGTACATACTGTACGTCATATTTTAAATTGGCATGTTTATCATTTAAACATAATGCACCTTAAGTGTATCGCATCATTAGTCATGAAGAGTGATGTAGTTCAATGGTATATCTTTAGCATAAAGGTTTTCCCACTATGGATTGCTCCTTAAATAGTGGCGCATTGAAAGCATATTTGTTCTTTAAATAAAACATGCCTTAGACATGTTTCATTGTTGATCGACAATTTCTTTTCTGCCTGAAACATTTGTTGTGATCGACTCTTTACAATTCTATTTTCTATCAATTTTTATTGAGATTTATCTTTAAATCGAGATAAAGAGAGAACAACACATAAATAAATTCAAAAGAGATCGAGAGAGATTCATAGAGATTAAAAACCCATTCATCAAATTTTCAAAAGAGAAGAGTTGAAGAGGGTGAGATTTAGAGAGAAATTGAATGATTAAGAGAGATCGAAAAGGTCATTGGGAAGGTAGGAGAAGTTGACGACATAGAGACGGATCATCAGAAGGACAAGAAACTGGTGAACACAAAAGAGAGAATGCGCAGTAAGGGTAGTTTGAGATTTTTTTGTAAAAAATGTTTATGTTCAGAAAAAGGTATTACTATTCATGCACTCTTTTTATCATTTTTTATGAAACTGCCCTTTTCATTTCTCTCTCTACTATTCTCTCATTGGGAATATCATTTTCTCATAAAAAGATGTGCTCACCACGCATCATCTTTCAAATAGGAACACACCTAAGGTTAATCTATCATTTAAATATAATGTACCTTAAGCGTGTTTCATCACTTTTCATGAAGAAGGGCATGGTTAAGTCGCTTCATCTTTAGGATAAAGACATACTTATGGCGTGTTGTTCCTCAAATAGTGATGCATCATGAGTGTATTTGTCTTTTAAGTAAAACAGGTCATAAGTGCGTCTTATCGACGAT
Source organism: Brasenia schreberi (assembly GCA_036023115.1). Lineage (NCBI taxonomy): Eukaryota > Viridiplantae > Streptophyta > Magnoliopsida > Nymphaeales > Cabombaceae > Brasenia > Brasenia schreberi. The sequence continues at coordinate 13,626,932 of JAYKKT010000090.1, forward strand.
TGCTAATTTCTTCTCTTATCAAAAACATTCAACATGACCGACAATCTGGAGCTTTATCTTCTATCAGTTTTTCGTAAGATTTATGTTTAGATAGAAATAGAGATTAAGAATAATAGAGAAAGAAGTCCGAAAGAGATCAATCAAAAGATAAAAAATCATTCATAAAGAAGAGGGCAAGATTTACAAAAAATAAAATAATTAAGAGAGACAATAACATTTAAAAAGATTGTCAGAGGGGAGAAGATCGAAAAAGGTTATTAGAAAGAAAGGAGAAACTAACGGTATGCATACGGATCATCGGGAGGAGAAAAACCAATGAGCAAGAAAGAGAAATCATTGATAAGGAAGAGAAGAGAGAATTTGCAACAAGGGTAATTTGAGATTTTTTGAAAAAAAATGTATGTTTAGTAAAATTGGTGTATGAATAACAAATTCATACACCCATTTTACTAAACATACACTTTTTTTTACAAAAAATTCCAAAACTATCCCTATTGCATATTCTATTTCTTCTCCTCCTTGCTCACCAATTTCTTCTCTTTCCTATGATCGGTGAGCATGTCATTGACTTCTTTTTTCCTCCCAACAACCTTTCTCGATCTCCCTCTTTTTTGGATAACTCTTCTAATTTCGTGTTCTCTCTTAATCATTAGATTTCTCTTTAAATCTCATCTTCTTTAACTTTTCTTTTTTGAAATTTTCATGAATAGTCTTTTTTTCTTTTTATCAATCTCTCTCGATTTCTTTCAGACTTCTTTCTCTATTATTCTCATTCTCTATTTTAATATAAAGATAAATTTCACAAAAAATAATATAAAATAGAGCTTTGGAGGGCATGGTAAACGTTTTCGGAAAGACAATAAATCACTAAAGGGCAAATGCGCCATTGTTTGAAGAGCATGGCATTGCAGGTATGTCTTTATCCTAAAGATGTCAACACTAAACCACACCATCTTCATGACTGATGATGAGATGTGCTTAAGATGCATTATGTTTAAATGGTAGATACATGTTGAATATGTCTCTTATTGAAGTGTGACATGAGGGGATGTATTTTTTTTTTCAAGGAAATAGTAAAATGGTGTACGCATTAAGAGAATGAAAGAAAGAGAAATTGAATAGGAGTAATTTTAGAAAATGATAAAGAGATGTATGTATGTATGTTTATATATGAATAATAATACTATATATTTGTGTGTTGTGATGTCTCCCTCAATTATTCTATTTCTTTAAATAAGTATTTAAAATTATCTTCATCAGAGGTGGAATGTCTGCCGGTGGTAGTTGTGGGCTTCCATATATAAGTCAACATATTGATTTCCTCATCTTATCCAAGCAACATATTGATCAACAAGCAAAGATATATGAGTTTAGTGATGAACTTTATTTATTTTGTTATTGGTGTAAAACATATCCGTTGTTGTCCGATAGCATGTATTTATTGTTCCATCATCTATATTTTTTAAAGTCCTTTTCCCTCAAAGGTTTTCAAAATAATACCTCTTGGTAATATGGCATATATCTTCAAATGTAAAGGTCCGTATTGGAAAAATATTAGATGAATCCTTAAAAATGATGATGAGAGCACTAATAATCTAGTGGATCTGGATCAATCATTATTTGAACTCATGAACTCCGATACAAATGACCTTCCTAAACAGATAGAAACTTTAAGTAAATATAAAAGACTTAAAGTTACACCATCTTACTTAAAGGCTAGAAGTCAAAAGGATAAGTTGATGAAGGCTAGGAAAATAAAATATATGTCGAAAAAATCTCTATATAACCTTAAAGAGTTACCTTGTTGATGTTATTTGACTTGAAAATGTTATTATCGAACTTGGGTTTGTGGCTAATGAACTTGATCACTATGTATATGTCTGGAGCAATGAGAGCCACTTTGTTATTTTATCTTTATATATAGATGATATATTGTTGACTGAGAATGACAATGAAATTATTGTTAGAACTAAGTCATGGTTAAACTCAAAATTTGAAATAAAAGATATGTGAGAGACATCATATATCCTAGGTATTACAAACCTACAAATACACTCGTTTCTAAAGAGATCAAATTGAGTATGGTTGATTGTCCCGATGAGAGAGAAAACAAGCCTAATGTTCTTTATGCACATGCTATGGGTAGTTTGATGTATGCTATATTGTGTAAAGATTAGATATTAGCTTTGTTGTTGGTCTTGTGAGAAGATATTAAAGTAATCTTGGTTAGCAACATTGGATAGTTGTGAGAAGGATTTTGATACACCTTAAAAGAACAAAAGATTTAAAACTCTATTTTCATGCAAATGAACTAAAAGTGGTAGGATATTTATTTGCTGACTTTGTTGAGAGCAAAGATGACAATAAGTTAACGTGTGATGAAATATTCTTATTTGGAGGTGGTATTGTTTATTTGGAGTTGTGTAATATTACATATACAAGAAGTTGAGTATATTGCTTGCAGTATAGTTGTAATGAGTGTCATTTGGATAAGCTGTTTCATATGTAATTTGAAGCTAGACAAGTGACGAGTCAGTTGTCATTTATTGTAATAATAATACAATAATAACTCTTATTAGGAATGGGGCTGATAGCTCTAAAAGCAAATATATAATAGTCAAATACCATTATGTTCATGATGTGCTTAAGAGGAAAAAAAAAATATATATATATATATATATATATATATATCTTATATGTCAGCTAATGATATGTTGGTTGATCCTTTAACTAAAGGCATCTCTGAAAATCTCTTTACAAAGCATGTTATATACATGAGTTTGAGATATGCCTAAACTCTTTGTCTCTTATACTGGAAAAACGTATTGATTACAAAAAACCGTACAACTTATTTAAGTTGCAATTTACTTGTAACTGAAAATAGTAAAACTTGAAAACCCATTAAATATGGAAGGAAAAACCAGTGTATCATGGTTTGGCTGATGTTGGGAGATGTAAGTTGGTGGCCACTTTTGGCTCCAATAACAGTATCTATGAAATATGGGAAGAAGGGCTTTCTTCCTAGATTTCATGAGATGCTTCTTTTTAAAATATAAATCTCTTAAACAAAATTGTTTTACTTTATTAAGAATTGATGAAAATCTCTAAACAAAAAAAAAGGCTTAAACGGAAATCACGGGAAAAGAAAAGCCTGCATATAAACAAGGTTACACTTGTTTAACAATGCTTATAAAAAGTACTAATATAAACAAGGTTACACTTGGTTAACAATGCTTATAAAAAAAAACTATAAGTGAATATTTTTTGTGTACAAAACCTTCCTTCATCTTCCCCTCTTGTCTTCTCTCTTCTTCACCTTGTGTAGCTCGTTCAGGCTTGTCTTCTGCTGCGCATCCAACGACCCGAGGCACATCGGAACTGCGTCAGCAACAACAAAGAAATCTTTCAACCAGCTACACGGTTGATCTTCTCCACAACAAGCGATGGAAAGTCTAGCGACAGTTTCCAAACTCGTCACCTAGCTATAATGGTAAGAATATATCACCAATTCTCTACAAACCCTTTTCCTTGAGTGATAAATGGAATTGGACGCTTCTAACGTTGCCTAGAACTTCCTAAATTCAACAACTTTGGTGATTTGTCCAAGCAAACAAGAAATGGTAACTACTTGACCGCGTTCACCAACTTTCCTAGTCGAGTTCTCAACCTCCCCATTGAGCTAAATTGAGCTCACGTAGCCCAATTTGTTTTGGCAGGTGCTTCAGGGGTATTTTGCTTTCGTTCAGAATCGCACTAGATTGTGAGAACCAGCATCCATTAAAATTCCCTCTTGAGAATCACGTTTTTCCAGTAGGAGCATCAAGAAAGGGGTGATTTGATCACCAAAATCACCAGTAATTGCTTCAATTAGGACCAAGAATCATAAATGAATAAACCACGAACAAGATCGTAAATAAATTCTCCATAGGGGAAGTTCTCGCCTACAATACTGGATTCGTAGAAAGATAGCGTAGAGCGCAGATGTGCAAGTGTTGAGTTATAAATATATATATTCAGGTTGATTTGGGATTTGAAAAACAACGCAAGAAGATGGGTTGGGTTTGGTCGACCTGATTTTGACCCTAACCCAATCCGCGGACCCGATTTCCCTACCCAATAGAAGTAAAAAAGGAAATGCTGAAAAGTGAAAATTATTGGGCGCCGGGGGACACGTCAGTGGACGAAGGGCGGCGAAAAGAGACCAATTTCTTTGTTTCTTATCGTTCGCCACTTCCGAGAGAGAGAGAATTTGGGATCTAGGGTTTTGTATCTGTTGAGAGAAATTTTGGTGGTCGGAAAGGATGGCGGGCAACGCAGGTCTATTCAAATTCTTGAGGCCAAGCCTCCGACCTCAGCCTGCAGATTTCACGGCGGCCGCCTTGTGGGGCGTCGCTGCCACCTCTACCGCTATCTGGCTCGTTCAGGTAGCTATCTCTCTCTCGGTGTGTGTGTGTTGTGTGTGACTGATGGATGAAGGAAGTCGTGTATTTTAGATCAAATTTGTTTCGGATTCTTGCAAAATCGTCGTGTCAATCGTTCCGATTTTCTGCTTGTTTTGGGGGATTTTGTGCATTGTTTCTTGGCTTGCTTGTCAAGTGGATGAGCCAGATTAGTTTTGTAGGGGTTGCACACTGCGAAGAAGAAGGTGAGATTTGATTCGATTATTTCTTTTTATGAGGCGTTGGCTTTTGCAATGTAATTTGCGTCCCGTTGTTGTCCTTTCATTAGTTTGATCCTTTGGATGCCACCGTGCCCCACCTACTCCAAAATATGAGCCATTGGCTCATATTTAACAGTTAACCTCCTAAATATTAGGAATTATCCATTTACTGTCTCCTCTTTTACTAGAAAAATGTAGAAAGGATGTCTACTTGTTATTTCTTTCTTTGAACGAACAACAAGAATTTCCTCTTGGCATCAACAACCAAATCTGCTCCTTGTGCTACGTGAATTTGTGGTCGGTGAGAGCTTCTAAACGCCAATAGTGAGCATCTCGTCTTGTGTCAGTCTAATTTATACTTGAAGCCATTTATTTGCAAGGTCCATGGCATAAGATGAACTTTTGAACTCTTGGATTGACTAGGTGTGGTAGCACCCTAGCAATTTAGTTTGTAATGCATGAAACTGTGTTACTTTCTTGTAAATTTATTACATTACGATTGAGGATAAATTGTTTCATGAACAAGGAGCTTCAGAAGACAACTTGTCCGTATTGTTGTATTCTCATGACCGTGGCTTTTCTTAATTGATAAGAATTGACTAGAAAAATATAAATGCAATGTAAATACTCAAGTTCAATACCATCATGGAGTCACATGCAGTGTTATCCGTATCGTACGATATGGTGTGATACATATCGATACGATACACCATAGTATATCGATTGTATAACTTATCGGGTTTTATAACATGATACAACCCGTATCACACGATATAACTATCACTCGATACAACCGGTATCGCTCGATACAACCCATATCGCACGATAGAACAAGATGCCTTTATAAAAGGTCCCTGGCCGAACAAAAATCCATGTTTCTCTGGGTTTTTTTATGTATGTTGAAAGCTCTCAAGGTACTGTCCGGTGTCTCCCAAGGTGTTCAAGGCTCCCAAGGTGCTCTGTGGCATCTGCGCGAGGCTCCCTACCTGTGTTGTGGTATACTTCTTGAGTTTTTCGAAAAAAAATCTTTGTATTTGTTGTTTTTTGTGTTTTTTTAATGACAATATATGAAGTTATGAACTACGTGGATATGATTTTTATTGTATTCATGAAGTAGAAGACACTTTGTTTGAGTGCTAAGTGAAGATTGGGGATTCATGAAATGCTTTTATTTTCAGGTTTTTATTAGATTGAAGTGTTCAATTAAGATGACAGGAAGGGGTGTTAGGGACCCTCAATCTCAGTCTGATGATCCAACATGGCAGTGGGATACACTAGTTAAGGAAAATAGATTGAAAATAAAATGCTTGTTTTGTGAGAAGGTGGCTAGTGGTGGAATTTCATGATTAAAACATCACCTAAAAAGGATTAGGAAAGAAATTTCTTCTTGTACGAGCAAAGTTAGAAAATTGTCAAAAACCATTAAATGACAATGTTTACGTATGATTGAAAGCATAATTGAGAGGAGACAACATAATGATGATTTAGAGATTTTGAGGAAGAGGATGATGATGTTGGATTGGGTGATAGTATTTCTTCCAACAGAGGTTGATAGTAATAGTTCTCGGCTACCAACTAGTGTTAATCGTATCGTATACGGTATGATATGTATCGTATCGTGGAGCTCCATAATATAATGTATTGATGTGTATCGCAATAAGGACCTTATCGGGTTGTATTGTGTGATACGTTTTATATTGCACGATACAATCATTATCGCCCATATCATACGATACAGGTGATACGTTTAGGGACCTCTATGGTTGAACAAAAACTCGTGTTTCTGGCATTTATTGGAGTATGTTAAAAGCTCCCAAGGTATTCAAAGCTCTCAAGGTGCTCTACGACGTGTGTGCAACGCTCTCAACCCACGTTGTGGTATATATTTTGAGTTTTTTGGATTTTTGTTATATTTGTTGTTATTTTGTGTTTTTTGTATTTTTCTTTTTTGAATGACAATATATGAGGTTATGAATTGCATGAGCATGCAGACCTTGCAGGGAAGATAATTTTATGATGCATGCATTTTATTTAATGTAGCAAATAGTTTTCATTTTCAAGAAACGGCGATGCAATTACTAACATTGGTCTAGGGGATGTATTATTATCAAAAGTTAAGAGAAAACTATTATAGATAGGTTGTTTTTGAAGTTTAGAAGTATTGTTTCACTTTGAGAGAGTCGTGAAAGGAGACATGATATACTATTATACTAGACGGATAGACAAATAGATGAGAAATAACTTTATTAAACTTTTTTGTCTATTGTTTTAAAGAACTTATGTTTTTGAGATCCCTAGACATGTCAGAGGAGAGGTATACTGTAGAGGTCCTAAGGCAAGAGTTTGATAAGGTGATATTTGAGGTGGGCTACAGAGTGTAGTCCAATTAATTAAAGATAATGCAATTAACTATAAAGCAACTGAGAAGAAGTTAACAAATACTTATGAGACTTTCTATTGGATACCATGTACAACCCATTGTTTAGATCTCATCTTTGATGATATTGGTGAGAAGAATGAGATAAAAGGCAGTAACTGAGTGTTGTCAAGATATCACCAAATTTATCTAAAATCACGCTTTTTGTATTATCTATAATGAGGAGATATAAAGCTGCAACTCGGTTTGCAACTAATGTTTTATATGTACAGAGCATTGTGAAATAAAAGTAAGTCTTGAAGAGAATGTTCTCCTTAGATGAGTGACAACAATTTGCAGAGTTACCTCAAAATAAAAGAAAGAGAAAGCTGAATGAAACAATTTGCAGAGTTGTCTCAAAATAAAAGAAAGAAAGTTGAATAAAATTTCAGAGACAATCTTTAGGAGTACATTTTGCAACTCCTATGTTAGACTATTGAGAATTACATATCCTTTAGTGAAAGTTTTTAGATTGGCTAACAACGAGGAGAAACCATCTATGTGTTATCTTTATAATACCATGGATAGGGCAAAAGAAACCATTAAAAACAATTTCAATGGAAGAAAGAGGGATTATGTGTTGTGTGGAACATTATAGATAATAGATGGAACAAACAATAGCATAATGTCTATTCATGCAACAACTTATTACCTACCTAGTATTTAGGTATTCTGTAAGCTTTAAAAGGTCGGTGAGGTAAACCAAGGTATTTTTTATTGTATAAACAGATTGATTCATGATGAGAGTAGAGCATATGCTATACATCGAGAGATGGAGATCTACGATAATGCTCTTCATTTGATCGGCTTGCCTATAGCCATTTGCAACCACACTAATATGCGCCCAAATAAACTAAACCTTATATTTATTATAGATTAAGTTCTTGTTGTTTGTCTTTTTCTCCAGATGGTTGGTGGAATAGGTTTGAAAGTGATTGCCCAAATCTTAGAGATTTTGCAGTAAGAGTTCTGAGTCAAACCTATAGTACAACGGATTATGAAAGGAATTAGAGTGTATTTGAACACATCCACACAAAAAAGCGCAACAGATTGGAACATAAGTGGCTCAATGACTTAATACAAAGAAGCAACTTGGAGATGTATGAAGAGAGGGTAAAGAATGACGATCTACCTTCCTATGTTGCTTAGTGATAATAAGTTTAGTACTTACAACAACAACAACAACTAAGCCTTTTCCCATACTAGAAGGGGTCAACTACATGGGTTCTTTGTTTCCACAGAGCCCTATCATGTGCCATGTTAGCATTTAAGCGGTTTAAAAGATATAATAATACTCCCTTTCCCATAATGGGCGTATTTGACCCATCTACCATCTTAATACCAATGCCTCCCTGAATCAAATTATAATCCTGAAAGTACCCTCTGTTTTCCACCATATGATATGTTGCACCGGAATCGATAACCCAAATTCGTGTATTAGAAGTGGAAGAGTTATCCTGGGCCATAAACGAAAAAAAGTAAGTCATGGTGGCTTGTGGATCTCGGTAGTTGAAGTGGATGTTGTCTGAGAATCAACAAGTCTCAATTCTAGCTCTTCTATCTTTCTCTTCATTTTGGCTAAAGGATTCATACCTGTCTTCATCACATTCTTTTCATTTTGGTCACTCACATGAGCCTTAGATTGCTGATTTTGGTTATAACTTGATCCACCAATCAACTGCCAACATGTCTCTTGAGTATGCTTGGTTTTCCCGTAGATGGTGCACGAAACTCTGTCTTTCTCGTATGAAGAATGTTGTGTTCAACCTCTTCCTCTACGCCCTCCTCCTCTACCTCTAAGTCCAGAGGTATACCGAAAGTTCTTTCTAACAAAGGTCACGGTTTTTGTGCTGCTATTTTCTCCTTTCTCAACATGCAGCCTATCTTATTCTCTCAAAAGCAGTGGATGTTAAGTGAGAAAGCTCTTTCTTACTTAAGATGTTATTCTTCACTTTTGTTTCTTTAAATTCTTCATTTCAGAAAGCCCAATCAAACATAAAAACAAAGGGAAGAGGAAAATCTTTGGGAAATGGTTTCTTATACAAAACGTAAACTCAACAAACTCTGGCGTAGAACACGTTAGTATAAAAGTTAAAACAAAGAGGACATAAAAAGATAACCATAGAACATGATGGTTTTATCAGTAAGACAACCTAATAAATTGACGGTTTTGTGAATAGTGTGGGAAAAAATTAGATTGTTTTGTCGATAAAAAGATCATTTGGCTTTCTCAAAACTGCTCTAATCATGATCAAGCCCAAACTTTATGGATCTAGATAGAAAGGGTCTAGACAACATGTTTGCCATGCTCATGAGAAAATGAACCAACATAATAAAACAAAAAAGTAATTACTTAATTACATCTTCCATGGACACTATAACAGACAATCATACCTCGACATGAACCAAATGAAGTCTTTTTTGTCATGCCAATATACCAAGTTAATCACAATCATTAGAGGGTTAACCTATCAATCGGGAAACGTGAATCCACCAATAAAAAATTATCAGCAAAAGCAAAGCAATCTGCTATAATCCAACCACAATCTTGAGTTTACCAAGAACTAGAAGAGGGGGAGAGAGAAAATTAATGAGGAAGGTAGAGAAAGAGAGAAGAGAGAAGGCAACGTGAGGCAGAGGCAGAGAAAGAGCTTACTTGCGGCAGAGGAAGGCGATGGAAGGTGGTGGCGGTGGTTGTCGCTAGCGAAGAGGAGGTTGTGCTCACTAGTGGTGGCAAAGAGAGTAGAGGCGAGAGAGAGAGAGAGAGGGACACTAGGTTTTATTACATTTGTGTTAGGTCCACTGGATTGACCCGACCCAAATTACGAAAAGTAAGCCCATCTTAGAGTGGGAGATTCCAAGGGGAGTCACAAAACTTAGGAGTTTTCTTTGTTTAGCTAATTTCTATCACCTTTTTATCAAAGACTTTTCTAATATTGCAGCCCCATTCACGGAGATGCTCAAGAAGGAGGTATCACAGAGACAGGATGTACCCCGCCTCAAAGGATTTGAAGCCTTGAAGCACGCCATCTCCAGCAAACCTGTGTTGCGCCTACCAGACTTTATACTGCCCTTTGAGTTGCATATGGATGCCAGTGACCTTGCAGTAGCTAGCGTCCTTGTTCAAAAGGGACATCCAAATGCTTTTGAGAGTCGGAAGCTCAAAGGTGCGAAAACCAGATATGTGGCCCATGAGAAAGAGTTACTAGTCGTTGTTCATTGTTTACACGTTTGGAGAGTTTATCTCTTGGGAGCCATGTTCGTGGTGGTCATGGATAACGTGGCGAATACATTCCTCAAGACCCAGAAGAAGTTGATGGCTAGACAAGCACAGTGGCAATAGCGACCAGGGAAGCACAACGTGGTAGCTAATGCCCTGAGCCGGAAGAGAGTGACTGAGATGGTATCCACTGTCACATGTCTTAAAGGAGATTTGTAGCAACAGTTGAGGTTGAGGTTGCACGCACTAGCAGACCCTGCTTATGAACAGCTAAGGAGGCAAGCCCATGAATGTGTTGCCACGAACATCGTGGAAGTGGAAGATGATAGACTCCTTTGGACATTGGAGCACCAGTTGGTGGTGTAAAAAACAGGTGATCTATGGCATATGATCGTAGGCGAGTTACACGACATTCCCTACGCAAGTCATCCAGGAAAGGACAAGACCTTAGCACTCCTCCATAGAGGCTACTACTAGCCTTGCATGTCTCGAGACGTGGAGAGATACATTCGAGAATGTCCTAAATGTCAATAGGATAAGACAAAGAGGAGTTGCCCAACAGGACTTTTGCAACCCCTGCCAGTTTCGAGTCAACCTTGGTTTTCGGTGACTGGATTTCATTGGTGGATTTCCTAGTGTTGATGGGTTTGAATTTATGTTTGTGGTTGTTGTCAGGTTTTCGAAGTATGCTATCTTTATGGCAACTTCAAGAGAATGTTTAGCTACGGAAGCAACCGACCTCTTCACGAAGAATATTGCAAGGCATTTTGGCATGCTAGTCATGGACGGGTGTGGGTAAAGAAATTAGTCCCGTTACATTGCCGCCCGAATGTAGTGAAAAATTTTCAGAGAGGGTCTCTGCATTTTGATTATGGACGGATGTGGGGGTAAGGAAGTTAGTCCTAGATAATAAGGTTCGTATTGGTTCTTGGAATATCGAAACATTATTGGGTAAGATAACGGAGGTGGTAGATACTATGATTCGGAGAAAGATTCATATTCTATGTTTACAAGAGACAAAATGGGTTGGAGAAAAAGCAAAGGAGATAGAGGATACAGGTTTTAAATTATGGTACTCAGGTAAAGAAAAGGCTCGAAACGGAGTTGGTATTATTATAAATAAAGATTTAAAGGAGAGTGTAGTAGACATACAACGATATGGTGACCGAATCATGACGTTGAAATTAGTGTTAGGAGCAGAGGTTTTGAATATAGTTTGTGCTTACGCACCCCAAGTAGGACTAGAAGATAGTATAAAGACAGTTTTTTGGAAAGAGTTAGATAAGGTGTTTCAAAAGATTCCACAAAGGGAGATTATTTGTTTAGGAGGAGATTTAAATGGACATGTCGGTAAAGAGGCATTAGGATATCAAGGGATTCATGAAAACTTTGGTTTTGGGGATATAAACGAGGAAGGTAGGGAGATTTTAAATTTTGCTATGGCATTTGATCTCTTTATAGTCAATACAATCTTCAAAAAACGAGATGAACATTTAATTACTTATAAGAGTGGCTTATCACAAACACAAATTGATTACTTTATTTGTAGAAAAAAAGATAGAGCGTGTTGGAAAGATTGTAAGGTAATTCCAGGAGAAAGGTTAACCACCCAACATCGACTTTTAGTTATGGATTTACAAATAAAAAAATGGACAAAGAAGAAAAGAGTGCATCGAGCTATTCGAACTAAATGGTGGAACCTCAAAAGCGAGAAAGAAGATATATTTAAACAGAAAGTCTTTCAAGGAGATGTTTGGAATTATGTTGGCACATCCTGTGATATGTGGAACAATATGGCTATACATATTAGGAAAGTGGCGAAAGATATGTTAGGGGTATCTAAGGGAGGTATACCGGTACAAAAAGAAGCTTAGTGGTGGAGTGAAGTAGTACAAAATAAAATCAAGGCAAAGAGAGCATGTTACAAATTACATTATGCTAAGAAAACTAGTGAAACTTTAGAAGCTTATAAGAAAGCAAAGAAGGAAGCGAAAAAGGCCGTTAGTGAAGCAAAAGCTAAGATTTGGGATGACTTATATAAAAAAAAACTCAACTCAAAAGAGGGTGAAAGATATTTTTAGGATAGCTAGGGCTAGAGATAAGAAAACTAAAGATCTTAATTATGTTAGATGCATAAAAGACAAGGATGAAAAAATTCTAGTGGCAAATGATGATATAAGAAATAGATGGAAAAACTATTTTTATAATCTTTTTAATAAAAATAAAGATGTTAGTATTAGTTTAGGAGATTTAGCCAAGTCAGAAAAGTATATAAACCACAATTTCTATCGACGTATTCAAAAGAATGAAGTCAAAGAGGCTCTTAAACATATGAAGAGTGGTAAATCGGTAGGAGCAGATAATATTCCTATAGAAGTTTGGAAAATACTAGGAGAAATAAGAATCACTTGGCTCATAAGACTATTTAATGAAATATGGAAGAACCAAAAGATGCCTGAGGAATGGAGAGCAAGTACACTTATACCCATATATAAAAACAAGGGAGACATTCAAAATTGTGCGAATTATCGAGGTATCAAGTTAATGAGTCATACTATGAAATTATGGGAAAGAATTATCGAACGTAGGTTAAGACAAGTATTAAGTACAACAGAGAACCAATTTGGATTTATGCGAGGCAGATCTACTATTGAAGCGATTCACCTTTCGAGACGTCTTATGGAACATTTTAGAGCAAAAAAGAAAGACCTTCACATGATATTTATTGATCTAGAAAAAGCTTATGATAAGGTACCGAGGGAGGTTCTTTGGAGAACTTTGGAAAAAAGAGGTATCCCATTGACATATATTAACCTTATAGGAGACATGTATGATGGTGCGATGGTGCAAAAACATGTGTGAGGACTCACGAAGGAACGACAGACTACTTTGAAGTTAATATTGGGTTACATCAAGGATCAACTTTAAGTCCATACTTATTTATAATGGTGATGGATGAGTTAACAAAACATATTCAAGATGAAGTACCTTGGTGTATGTTATTTGCAGATGACAGTATATTAGTGGAGGAGTCTAAGGAAAAAGTTAATAGAAAATTGGAACTATGGAGAGAAACATTAGAAAGCAAAGGCCTCCGACTTAGTAGAACAAAGACAGAATATATGGAATGTAAGTTTGATCATTTGGCTACTTCAGAGGACATAGAAATTAAAATTGGCACACATTGCATTCCCCAAAAGGAAAGTTTTAAATACCTAGGGTCAATTTTTCAAAATGATGGAAGAATTGATGGAGATGTTACACAGAGAATTAATGCTGGTTGGTTAAAATGGAGGGGAGCATTAGGTACTCTTTGTGATAAGAAGATACCATTAAAATTAAAAGGTAAATATTATAGAGCAGCAATTACGCCTGCCATGTTTTATGGTTCTGAGTGTTGGACAGTTAATCATTAACATGTACAAAAGATGTCTGTGACGGAAATGAAGATGTTGAGATGGATGAGTGGTCATACACGAAAAGACCGTATACATAATGAGGTTATTAGAAACAAATTAGGAGTGGCACCAATAGAGGATAAAATGAGAGAACATCATTTAAGATGGTTTGGACATATAGAAAGAAGATCAAAAGAAGAACCTATAAGAAAGTTAGAAAAACTAAATTTGGAAAGTATTAAAAGAGGTAGAGGACGACCACAAAAGTGTTGGAAAGAAACAATAAAGAATGATCTAGCTTATTGTGAGTTAACTGCTAACATGGCACACGATAGGGATCTGTGGAAACAAAGAATCCATGTAGCCGACCCCATCTAGTATGGGAAAAGGCTTAGTTGTTGTTGTTGTTGTTGTTGCATATGCACCTAAAGTGAAATTAGAAGAAATATCAATAACAGAGCTTAGGTTGGATGAAATGAGTATTAGGTAAGGAGAGTTTAGAATGGCAACTAATGTTCGTTGAGCAAAATGTAGACAACAAAGAAATTCTTAATTTTGTTGTTACATGTGATTTCTTTATAGTAAAACATCTCTCGAAAAGCAGGATATGTTGTATTACTTTTACGAATAGTCTATACAAAACATAGTTGTCTATTTTGCATAGATTAATAGAGATGGATTGTATTTTAAGGATCAAGGTCATCCCACGAGAGAGTTTAACTAGCCATTAGCCAACATTGACTATTAATAGCATTTATAATAAGTAATAAAAAAAAGAAAGATAAAGAAAGGATACCTAGCGCCAATCAAATTTAATGATGCTTTAAGAATGTGCTTAATTCTTGAAGACATTGCTTATGAAATGTGACAAATTATGATAATAACAAATGGCGGAAGGGATGCTGGATGAATCTAATAGAGGGATACTAGAGTGAAAGTAGGGTTGGCAATTTCAACCTGATCCATAGGTACCCAACTCACCCTGGTTGGGGCTGGTCTATCATACAGAGCAGGTGAAGGCTAAATTTAGGATAACGAACCCTGACCTGCCCCAGGTTACTATGTCATGTGGGGATGTTTTAGTCCCTCATTGAAGGGACGAAAAAAATGAGGAGCTAGAATTGACACATTATAAAAAAAGTCAAAGGTGGTGGAAGATATCATACCTTTTTAGGCCTTTGGCCCAAATTAAGTTGCAATGAATGAACTATGTGACCACTTGATATTAAATTAATCTAATATATGATGTTTTTAGTGTGGCCATATGATACTGATATTTTGGAAAAAGTATTTTTTAATAACATGTAGGTGGGATGGGTTCTAATGTGCTTTTTTAAAGCAGTGCAGGTTCACAAGTGGTGCAAATCCACGCATTGTCATCCCCCAAGTAAAAGGATACTTGTAGTAGAGTGGAGCGGGTAAAGAGAGCACCGGTGAATAGTGAACATTGTTACAACTTGCATTATAGAGCTTGGATGGCAATGGGGTGGATTCCTGCCTAACCATTCAAAAAAATCTCCTACAAAATTCAAGGTTCAGAAAACCACAACTAACTTGCGCTAAAGGTTCAAAACCCACAACCAACTTGCACAAGTTATTAAGATGTTTTTTCTTAAAAGGATGATTTTGATTTCATGTAGTTAAATGGACCATGTATTAGATGTCAAATTAATTTACTGTTGTATAGTCACATGGATCATTCATATTACAAGCTATACTTATGTTAGTAAAAGGCCTAAAAAATATACAATCACCCATTGACTTCCACCTTTTCATAATGCCTCGTGAAAGTGACACATCGTAAAAGGGTGAAGGGTGATGGAAGATAACATACTTTTGTGCCTTTTAGCTCAATTCAAATTTACCATGTTAATTTAGTATTGCATGGTCAGATAGACCATTTTTTACAAGTTATATTTAGCAAAAGGCCTAAAAGTTTTGAATGGTCCAATATAAAATGGTGAAAGGTGATGGGAGATAATATACACTTTTGGGGATTTTGGCTTAAATCAAGTGTAGCTTGTTATGAATGGTCCAAGTATTAATATATGATACATGTACCATGTAACCACATGATAGTGATTTTCTGGGGGAAAATGATCATGAGAGGGTTGCAACAGGTTCTAAAGTTTTTCTTTTGAATGCAACATGGTTCATTTGTGGTGTAATCCCAACCATTGCCATCTCCAAGTAAAAGTATGTTTTTTGTGGAGTCGAGAAGTTAAAGAGAAATTTACTGCATAGGAGCATCACTATTTGGTTTATATAAATGTGGATGGCAGTGAGGTAGGTTCATGCCCAACCTAAACCAACCCTGTAATACGATGCCTCCTTTGTCTTGGGATTCAAAACCCACAACCAACCTGCACAGGTTATTAAAAATATTTTTTCCTAAAAAAGATTGATTTAGTTTTATGTGGTTATAATTACCATGTATTTTGATGTTAATTTAGTAGTGTGTGATCATATGAAGCATTTATTACAAGCTATACTCAGCAAAAAACCTAAAGAAATGCAATCACCCATCACCTTTTTATAATGCTTCACCTCTCCCCATATTCATTCCCTACATTCCTTCAAGACTTAGAAAATCTCTGTAATATAATAACATGAGACAAGTTAGAGCCATCTTATCTTTACCTGACCATACCCACTCTGCCTTGCATTACCGACACAGTCTGATCTGCACCGTCCCTGTGTAGGCATGTTCCCATTCTTCCGAACCAGGGTGAGGTGGGTACCGGTGGTCAGGTTGGGATTATCGTCCTTGTATAAGAATCAATACTCATGAAAGTTAAGAAGATTATTAGATGTAGGAAGAAAGGACAACCTGATTTTCTTGTACACATTATAAATATGGAATGCTGAATGTTGATGACAATTGTATTTCAGTTCTCTCTCTACACACACACACACACACACACACATATATATATATATATACATATATAGTTAAAGAGATACTTTGAGAGATAGCTAAAGTTAAAAAAGAAAAAGAAAAAACCATACGCATGACAAAAATGAGGAGGACAAGGTTCTCAAACAAGACAAGAAAATAATTATTTGGAAAAAACAGTTTCTTAAAAATGTGATAAAAACTTAAATTGTAAAATATTCAAAAAAGAAGGGTGAAAGATTGCTAAGTTACTTGTCTTTTCAAAATCATGAAGCTTAACATTTGGGTTTCATTAATGGCCTGTCCCAAGCCGAGATAAAAGAGGAGGGTTGCATTAGGCTTCCGATAGCCAGCATAAAACTTTGTCGGACTTATTTATCATGGATTCTACAAATTATGATAGGGCTCTGTGGAAACAAAGAATCCATGTAGCCAACCCCATCTAGAATATGAAAAGGCTTAGTTGTTGTAGTACCATAGTACTCCCCTTGACTTTTCAATTTCCTTTTCGCCATAGGCTGCACAGTTTTATATGAGACTAAGAAACGATTCTTTACTCCATAACTTGAAATTTCATCAATAGTGATACATCATAGTAAATTTTCTTGTAGGTTCTTTATGTGAACTTTGAGTATGTGTTTATTGTTTAACCTTTTGATTACTGTATTGCATTTATTTCTTGTTGCTCAGATTTTCCCATCTTACACCCAAGAGAATGATTCGACGTCCCTTGAGAAACTGCATTTCTCAACTTTTGTCACTACGGTTTTGACACAGTTGAATTGTCTAAATGTCATCGAAGGGAAAATTTCTAGTTCTTTACCCAAACGGAACTATTAGATCCATGTGCATAATAGATAACATGCACTTCAATTAGGCTTTTTCTGCGCAAATAAATATATACGAAAGTCTAATATGCTTACATATCCTTGAAAATCTCAACCATCCGATCAAGGAGATGGATGATTGAGATGAAAAGTAAAAAGCAAAAATTATATACATACTTTTTGCTTTTTGATCCCAAGCCATTGATCCTTTTGATCAGATGGTTGAGATTTATAAGGATACAAGAATATGCAAGCATATAAGATGTTAAGTATATTATACTCACTATATATATACATTTCACTCTCAGACTTCTCACCACATTTACTTAACCATTAAGGGGTCCAGAATGATGGGGATTTTCTTTTCTGTAAGGTGTCATTCATTTTCAGGATGATACAGTTACGTATTTTTGCAGTGGGTGAGAAGACTTGTTCTGGGCGTGCTGAAATAAATTTTCTCAATCAAATGATTGGTCCTAAACATTCTTAGAAAGCAGTTACTGACACAAGTGGTGGATTAAGCACGTCTTGCAACTGTGTATTCTGGATTTGCTTAGGATGTTTCCAGTATAACATTATGTACAATGTATTATCAGTATAATATTATACGTAATGTATTTATTTAGTTCGGGCATACATCTGTAGACGTTCACGTATGTGTTTGTGCATTGAAGTCTGGTGCTTTCTTTGATTTGTAAGTAAAAGGAGCCTGTGGCTTTTCCGTAATCAAGAATACCTTTTTTAAGAAGGATGCTTGATGTGGTTGATGCTCTTCTGAGATTCGAAGCAGTTGACAACCATAAAACTCATCATTTTACCATCTTTTTTCATTAAAGATACATCTTCAGCTCCTTAAGTCAACCATTTTGAGTCCATTATTGCTGAAACAATGACATTTAGTAGAACTTGTATCAACCATTGTTCCGAGATGAACTGATGAATGAAGATTTGGTACCGCCGTGGCGAAGTGGTGGTAGACTATGACAGCAATGCTCTCTCTCTCTCTCTCTCTCTCTCTCTCTCTCTCTCTCTCTCTCTCTCTCTCTCTCTCTCTCTCTCTCTCTCTCTCTCTCTCGTATCTGTTTGTTTGTGTTTATTTGCTTTTCATCTGATTTTTCTGTCTTATCAGTTTGTGTGTTCTTTTGAATAATTTTGCAGCCCTTTGCTTGGTTGAAGCAGCAATTTACTTCTAAACCTGCAGAAGAGAGTGCTTGAAGCTTCTGATATATTTGAACTCGAGATTTATCAATAAGCCCTACCCCGTAGGATCAGAATTGTCTTTTAGGGCCTGCATCAGGGTCTCTGCTTGCCTTTGGAGGCTGTTGCTTAATTTCAGCGGGAAAAAAGTAGCAAGTTCCATTTGCCTAGCTTGGTCATTGTTATCATTCTCTAAAGCGAGATTCTGTTGAACATCAATCTTATTTTCTCTTGGGCATCGTCTCTGTATGTGCGTGTGCGTGTGCGTGTGTGTGTGTCTGCGTGAGAGAGAGAGGCTGGCAATATTAGACCCAAACACCAAAACGACTCAAAAGTCCATGTTATGTTGTGTATGCATGCTTGCGTGTCATACGCAGAGGGAGGGACGTTTTCAATATTGGATCCGACACCCAAATGTCCCTAAATCCATGTTATGTCCCCCTCAGAGACAAAGAAACAATCGAGTCAATGTGAGATGACCTGTTTCTGAGATGAACACAAGGTGGCGTTACCGAACATGATGGGGTTTAGGAAAGTGCTGACAATGTAACATTAAGCATGGTCATGACCTGAAAATTTTGAATTCGTGTCCACGTAATGTAGCATGATTGGATTGAGTCGCTTGGCCTAGCCATTTTTGGCACCTGCAGGGCATGACATAACAAGAACAGGACCGAACATGAAAGTATCACCCTCTTCTTCCCAAGCAGACGAGCATCTTAAAGCTCTTCTAACGCATCACCCGTTCTTTCTAAGGAGACAAGCATCTTAAAGCCCTTCTAAGATTATTATGATCAGTCGGCGTCTCGCACCTTCATTATGGAACATTGATTGATACGCCCACATCTGTTTTATTACTTAAATTTTTTACTTTTTTTAAGTACTTCTGAATGTTTTTAATAATTATAAAAATACCTTTTAAAAGAAAATGGGTCAGTCTCTCTCCTCTTGTGTGAACCAACATGCAGTTCCCAATTTCAACCATTCTTATGGTTATTCTTTAGTTCTCGCTTCATTTTAGTTACGTAATAGATGTTATGGAATGAAGGAAAAATTTATACTCTCAAGATAAATCTGAAAAGAAAATCAAAGGGGTGTTTAATTTTTTGCCATTATCTAAATAAATTTAGATTAATGCAAAAGAGGGGCATCTCTAAACACTCTAAAAATGTTTTTCAAAATAAATTGGGGCATATTTTAAAATCCACGATTTGAACATATCTTATGAATTTCATAAAATTCCAAAACATCATTTTGAAATGAAAATGTTTTGAACCCGGAGTTACAAAATCAAGATTTGAAATTTAAATTCAACAGGAAATGCTTATTTGTCCAAAAATAGAACTAGGCCTTAATCAATAGGAGACAAAATGTTTTGGGAGGAGATAAGGATGAATCCACAAAGGCAAGCTCGTACAAATAAAGTAAGAGGGCGACTCAGGGCCAGAGCAAGGCTAGACCCAATCCAGACAAGTCAAGATGCCAACCTAACTCGAAGAAAAGAATTAGTTAAGGCACAATTCAATGTCAAGCTCCAATACCAATCATATCTTAGTCTAAGAAGAGGAGCATTCAAAGTCAAATGTATAAAAGTTATTCAATGCAAAGCAAGGATCCTATCCAAGTCCTAAGTTCAAAATCAAAGGACCAAAGACCAAAGAAGGGTTGAATCAAGTCGTGGCTAAGGCATATAGTTGGGTTAAAGTGGTTCAACATCAAAAGGTGTTTGGTTCAAATTCAAGTCAGGTAAAACCCGAGTTGAATCAAGCAAATGGATGGTTGATCATGCCATACACCATGCTAAGACGAGAAATACCCTAGCCAAGTCAAGTGGACAAAAGCTCAAGCCAAGTCAAGCAATGGGGAGGGCTAAAGTATTTCATGAATCATACCTAGCCAAATGGGCTCGACCAAGGATGGTCTAGCCCACATAGGTTGCACCCAAGCTCATACCAGCCCACATGGGTTCATGGCGACCACTCTCCATGCTCCATGTTCAAGAATTATAGTTGGATTAAACCCAAATTGGGTCTTGTATTGAAACACCAAGCTCCAACACATGGAAGGCCCTAGAGGCCCCTCCTTGAAAACAACAAATAGGGTATCTTTGGGGCTGGTTTGAGGCACTCAAGAGAGAGGAAAATCCCTACAGCAAGATAGGGAGAGAAAGAGAGAAGGAGAGAGGGAGAGAGAGAGGAAGAAGAAGGAGAAGGAAGATATCTTCTCCAAGACGCCACCACCATCCGTCGGCCACTGTAAGTTCTTTCAAGTCACAAGTCCCTTTTTCCCTTCTCTTTTCAATATTTTCTTCTCTTCCTTCATTCAACTTAATGGGGTTGTAATTAAAAAACTTATGACTCCATCTTTAATATAATAATTAAAGGGTTATGCTGTCCAATTTCCTTTACGTTTATGGATTCATGCTATGTGTTTGATTTTCGGTTTCTTTTATTCTAATATACATTGTAAGATTTTATATCTCCTAATTCCCTCTATGCACGTTTTATAATCATAATTTCTTTACATTTTAATTGTTGTAGATTGTCTTTTAATTCGAACAAAATACATTCACGTATCTTATAAAAATTGAAACTTTGTTTTCTACACTCTACATACATCTAATGAATGATTTTTATTTCCTTACTCCATACTCCAAACGTGTTGAAATTTTGCACACCTAATCTACACACATAGACCGACTATTAATAAAATGTTCAAAAATTTTAGGATCGTGCAAAACCATAAATAAAATCAGAGAAAATCTAATGAAATCGAAACAGTCTGTAAAACCCGTATTTCCTGCAAAAGAGGTTGGGTTATAATCCGATAGTTGTGTCTCCAGTGAACAATTTTAATTAAAAATAGTCACATTGGTTGAGATACATAGCTTTCCAACAAGACTAATTTCATAGAAATCAAAGATTTAAGTATCGAGATATAGTCATTTTTCTAAGACTCTATTTCTCTATCACTAATCTATCCTAAATACCTCAGTAAGGTATATTCCTGGATTTAATTGCACAAATCTACAATACTTATAATAAAAATAAAAATGGTTTGCGAATCTCCACATTCCGCTCTGCTTTTTATTTGAGGATTTTTGGAGGTCTATAAGTTGTTCAAAAAAATTAGAAAACAAGTCTCTAAAAACATAACCAATTTTTGTTTTTTGGGATTTGAAATGTTTTGAATCAAGAAGTAAGTTAACGATTTTTGTCAAACTTTTAGAATTGAAATATGATTTTAAAAACTTACCAAATCTCAAATAATTTTTAAAGCACCTACATCAACCCTTCAGCATCGGTTCAAGATTTATGGTGAAAATAATTTACTTACCTACAATCGTGAAAGAAGTGAGAAATCACCTTTGTTAACTTCAGTAAACTAGCTGGGACGCTCACGTACTTATAGTTTGCGAATTTATTTTCAAGTCTCTACATAAACTTCGAAACAAAAATTTACATCTATAGATTTGGCACGCCCGGTGGGACTTGAACCTTTGAAAATTGTTGATCCGATCTTAGTTTTTAAAATAATTCACTTTTTAAAATCGTGATTCTCAATTCATTTTTTTTGTCACAAGTTGATTTTTGCAAAGCTCGAAATAATGTCATGTTCAGGGGATTCTTATGAGGTGTCGAGTCGAGCCTTATGCTCTAAAAGTTAATTTTCGAAAAGAATGCGGTGAAAAATCAGGAAGATAAGATCGCCTCCCCAAAAAGGGAATTGAAAGAGCTAAGGATCAAGCGGGAAATCATTTCATTAAGTCAAGAGGCCAATGCAGTGGAATTTTGCTCCTCTCATGGCAAGCAACAAATGGCTTATAAGAGATCCTACCACTCATAAAAGCCTAAAGTGACCTTCAAATTTGAAGAGAAACCATTACTCGAGTCATTCACTATTAAGGATAGGAAGACCCTATAACAATTACTAAGGGGCCAAATAAAAGAAAAGAGGTTATACTCACTATCTAACGTTTTACCTTCTAATTATCAAACGGATAGTGATGATGAAATACCGAGTTTCCATCGGTATGATGGAAATGATGACCTTCGATCACATCTCCAACTCTTTTTTAGAAGAGCTTATAAGAAAAAGGACTCTTCTAAGTGAGTTTACTGGTTCTCCCATTTTCTAAAGGGGAATGCATCACAGTGATTGGCTTCTTACGATTTAAGCCAATTTGTTAGTTTTGAGGACTTGGCGAATTGCTTTATACAAAGGTTTTCACATAACATAGAAGTCACGCCCACTCTCAACACTTTGAGAGACACTAAACAAACCCCTAACGAGGATGCACACACATTCATTATCAAATAGAGGTCACTCTTGCACCAAGTCAAAGAGCCTATTTATGAAGAATATGCAGTGATGCTCATCCTTAAAAAATTTAAAACTGATTTGAAGGTACTCCTCTCCCTTCACGAGATCTCGACTTTTCAAAAATTAATCAAAAAGTCTTCTCTCTTCGAAACTAATTTGAAAAAAGGAGTTTACGAAGAAGTGAAAATTCAAAAAGTGGTCAACATCAGAGTAAAGTTGAGTTTGATCGGACCCTCTAAGTCCTCCAGACAAAGATCTTTTGAAAAAAACAAAAAAATGAGAAAAAGTTTAAAAACGATAATACACCAATTTAAGACAACCACTCGCGAAAGTCTTAGAAATTTTGCTAGCACAAGGTCTTGTGAGTCTCATGGCGATTCCCAAAGGGGCACCCCCTAAAGAAAAGTTTTTTGAATGATTTTTGTAAATATAATAGGTTCAAAGGTGATGATACAAATAAGTATTTTTCTTTGAAAAATAAAATTGAGGACTTGATAGAGCATGGTAGGCTCCACATATTGTTGGAACCGGAGCCTTCTCAAGCCGTTTTCAAAGAGCTCTTTCCAAACCACGTAATAACAAGTGAAAAGGACAAAGTGGTATGTCTTCATCCAAACCAAGTTTGTGGGATTGACCATGTATTGCATATGGTTCACACTATTTGCCACACACCACTCTTTCATAATAAAAAAAGACAAGTAAGTAGTTTTCTGAAGAGCACTTAGAGTCTCGCACCCGGTTAGAGCTTTTATAGAGATTCGAGTTGCTCCAAAGCATCAAATTGGAGCTAAGTTAGAATCGAGCCCTAGGGAGAGTGTAGGAGAGGTGAGTAGATCCATAAGGATCTATCAACCCTGCACTTAGCTAAATAAGCTAGCAAGGGGGTGGTCGTTTTGTTTGGCCCCAAAAACATGCATTCCTAACTCATCTCATGGCATAAACAAGGGTAAAAGTGTCATGTTAATCCATATGATTTAGAACTAAATCTTTTAAAACTTCTCATAAATATATATGTCTTAGAGTTGATACAAATATCACTTAAACATATACAAGTCTTAGAGATAATCTTAGAAAAATGCAAGATTAACACTACCATAACTCCAAATCCCTATCGTTTTTGGTCTCCCCATCTTTGCCAAGGCCACAATTATGTTTACTGAGGATGAATTAGAAAGACCCGATACAACTCACAACCAATCTTTGCACAAAGAGGTGGTATTGAATTACCACACTCTTAACAAGTACTTGGTTGATGGAAGAGGAGATCCAAATATTCTCTCTCTCCATGTTGCCTTCTACATAGGAGTACCCGTATCCAAGCTTAAACCAAGTCCAATTATCATCATAGGATACAATGGCAATTGATCCCATCCTTTAGGCTTCATAGAGTTACCCAAGGAAGTCGGTCGAATACCACATGATGGGTTGTTTCATGTCTTAGACATAACCCCCCACTACAACTTTTTGTTAGAGAGGCCTTAGATACATTCCCTATGGGCCGTCCCTTCAACCTTCCACAAGTGTCTTAAAATCTCATGGATAACCATGTCGTGGTAGTCTTTCGAGAAGACCACCCACATCTCAAGGGAACACAAAATTTCTCTTGGCTATCAAGTGACCTATTCAGTAGAGTTGAGAGGGCTATAGAGACACCAAATTCATCGAAGTCATCTATCTCCAAGATCATTCACCTCTTAAGAGAAACAAAATCATTCAATCCCAAATAATCTAGGGTCACATGTATCCTAGGAGAACCCAAGTCACACCCTTACAAGGTTTTCCATCTTCTAGGAACACCCAAATTACCCAAGTCTTCCACTCGTAGGGTCATGTGCATTCTAGGGGAGTCAAACCCTTTCACTTCTAAAGTATTACACCTCCTAGGCACACTCAAATAAACTCGAGTGTATAATTATGCCATAAACGTTATTCCAAGGTCCTTTATAAAAAAAATTTAAAACTTAAAAAGCCTTGGAATATGTTATTGAACATGGGTATGCACAATACCAGAATCTAGGAGCCAAAACACAAGGTAAATTAGAACTCATCTTAACTCTACCTAACCTGGGTCAACATGACTTAGGATACAACATATCCATACTCCCTAAGCCACCATCTAAGACCAATTGAGTTAAGCGTACCCTAGAGCCAACTAAAACCGAAACCTATGGCCTAGACCTATTGTTTGGAGTCTAATTCATAGTATTTTCTTTGTAGGCTTGATGGAAGATTTCTTGCAAAAAATCCAAAAAATATATATATTTTGAAAAACCAAAAAAAATTAGAAAATTCCCAAAACCCAAAAATATTTTAAAAAACTAAAAATTAAAAAAAGAAAGTCTTTTATGGTCTTCCTTCTAGCATTTGTTTGAAAAAATACAAAAAAAATGAAAAAGTCGAAAATCCTAAAAAATTTGGTTTTCAAGACCGAGTACAAACTCAAAAATTGGTTTTCAAACCCTTCCAAAGCAATATACCTCTTAGGCACACCCCAAATAACTCGAGTGTATAACCATGATATAGACGATATACTATTCCAAGGTCATTCTCTTTATCAAAATTTTTTAAAACTTAAAAAGTATTGGAATATGTTATTGAACATGGGGCATACACCATACCAGGATCTACGACCCAAAAACTAAAGTAGATTAGAACTCATCCTACCTCTTCCTAACTTGGGTCGACATAGCTTAGAGTACAACCCATCCATACCCCCTAAGCCACCACCTAAGACCAATTGGATTAAGGGTGCCCTAGAGCCAACTAAAAGTGAAACCTATGACCTAGACCTCTTGTTTAGAGTCTAATTCATTGTATTTTCTTTTTAGGTTTGATGAAAAACCCTTATTTAAAAAAATCCAAAAATATATATATTTGAAAAAAACCAAAAAAATTAGAAAACTCTAAAATCCAAAAACATTTGAAAAATCTGAAAATTCCAAAAACATTCATCCTTTTTGCCCTTGTTTAGAAAAATCCAAAAAAATGAAAGAGTTGAAAATTCCAAAAAGTTTGGTTTTCAAAATTGTGTGCATGTCCAAAAATCGTGTTTGGCAAAACCCATGTACATTCTCGAACCCAAGTCATTTCATACCATTGTAAATAATCCTTTTATACATAACCCTTCTCTCATGTATGATCCTTCCCTAGAAATGAAAGCACTTGAGAGTTATCAAAGTAAGGAGTAAGATCTCCTCATCCATGAGGATGATCAAGCCTCCGAGCTTCCTGAATTTATTAGAATCCTTCACTATGAAAAACCTTTAAATTCTGTAGAAGGGGATTTCCTAGAGATCAATTTAGGGAGTTAGTATAACCCAAAGAATGTCAAAATAGGTATTTTTTTTGCATGAGCATGAAAAGGAATCATTCATTGCATTTTTGAAATCATATATAAATGTGTTTGCATGGACCTATGAAGACATGCCTGGTTTAGACCCTAAGATCGTAGAACATCATCTAGCTTTAGAACTAAATGCAAAACCCGTGAAACAAAAACTTAGAAAAATTCATCACGATGTTCACTCCTAAGTAAAAGAGGGTTTAGAAGATCTTCTAAAAGCCAGATTTATAAAACTCATTGCCTATTCTAAATGGCTTTCAAATATTGTTGTGGTTCGAAAATCCAATGGAAAAAGTCGTATTTGCATCGATTTTAGAAATTTAAACAAAGCCACTCCAAAAGATAATTTTCCACTTCCAAACATTGATTTGATAGTGGATAGCACTACAAATCATGAAATGTTTTCTTTCATGGATGGCTATTCAAGTTATAACCAAATCAAACTAGCGCTAAAAGATCAGGTAAAAACTGTTTTTACTACACCTTGGGGCACGTACTGCTACACGGTTATGCCTTTTGGTTTGAAAAATGCCGGTGCTAAATACCAAGAGTCATAACTACTATTTTCCATCATCAAATCCAAGAGCTTTTGGAAGCATATGTGGATGATCTTTTGGTAAAATAAAAAACCTGATGCATACACATAGAATCTTTGCAAAACGTTTTCGAAAGACTTAGGCTTTATAAAGTCAAGCTAAATCCTTAAAAATATGTTTTTGGAGTAGAATCGAGAAAACTCTTAGGGTTTATGGTAAGACAAAGGGGCATAGAAGTCGACCCCTCTAAGTGTCAAGCCATCACCACCCTCCAACTTGACTCAAATCCGAAGCCTCCAAGGTTGACTCTAAGCCATTAGGAGATTTATGTCCAATTTAGCAACAAGATGCGAACCTTTCAATAGGCTTTTGAGAAAAAGGGTGAAATTTGATTGGGATTCCGATTGCCAAAAAGCTTTCAAAAGATTGAAAACTTATTTGATAAATCTTCCAATTTTAAAACCTCGAAAGCAAGGAAAACCTTTATTGCATTATATTTCTATTCATACGAATGTATTGGGTGTTTTGCTTGCTTAATATGAGGATGATAGTCTTGAGGAGTATACTATTTACTACATTTCAAAAACTCTATTGTCATATGAAAGAAATTATGAAGCCATGGAGAAAACGTGCTTAGCCTTGGTATGAGCTTGCCAAAAGTTTAGACATTACTTCATCATGAAATTTGGATAGTGTCTAAACTTGACCCTATCAAGCACCCTTATGAAAAACTATCCTAACAGGTAGGCTAAGTAAATGACAACTCCTCCTAATGGAGTATGATCTAAACTTCCATTACCAAAACTCCATTAGAGGACAAGCCCTAGCCGGTAATGTGGTTGTGTTACCCCTTGAAGATACATATCCCATACTTGATGAAATGTCCATTGAAGGGATCTTGACAAACGAATTAGAAAACCATGTTTTATCAAATTGTTGTAATGAAGATCAAGTACGAAAAATGTACTTTGATGGGGCAAAGAATCAAGAAGGGGCAGGCCTGGTATTCATTCTCATATCCCCCGAGAAGGGAGAGATCCCAATGACATTTTGACTAGATTTTCCTTGTTCAGATAATGTGGTTGAATATGAGGCACTCATACAAGGCCTAAAAATTTTTAAAAATATAAGGGCATCATGTGTTGCAGTCTTTAGAGATTCTATGCTTTTTGTAAACCAAGTTTCGAAAATTTGGCAAGTCAAAAATGAAAAACTCATTTTATACCATAAATTGGCCACCTAGTTGGTTGATTCTTTTAAATCATGCACACTCACTCACAAAGGTAGAGAGGAAAACACCATAGCCGATGCCGTCTCCTCTTTAGGGTCATCTTTAAGGATCGACCCCACTATGGGCACTCAATCCCTGGAGATCCAATATTTGACCACTCCATCCACCCATGATTTAGAGATTTACCAAAATGACCAAAATTAAAATGAAAAACCTTTGTTCAAAGACATTAAAAACCTTTTAGAAAATGGAGGATTTCCTGAATTTGCTTTATTTAAAGATAAAGCTTTTATTCGAAAAATTTTAACCTGATATGTAATTTTGAGAGGGGTGCTTTATAAGAAAAGCTTTACTGGCATCTTGTTGACATGTGTCGATTATAAGGAGGCTAGGACTATTATGCATGAGTTTTACAATGGGAAATGTGGAGGTCATGTCAAAGCAAATATGATGGCCATGAAAATACTTAGAGTAGGTTATTTTTGGTCCACTTTGAATCAAGATTGTCATAACTATGTTAGGAAGTGTCATCAATGTCAAGTGCATGGAAATGACATTCATATTTCATCATTCGCATCGCATTCCATCGTGAGTCCATGGCCCTTCACCATGTGGGCATTTGATATCATTGGAATCATCTCACCTACTGCATCAAATGGACATAGGTTTATTGTAGTAGCCACTAAATATTTTTCTAAATGGGTTCAAGCTACCTCCTTGACTAATGTCCAAGGACAACAAGTAGTAGCATTCATTTAGAAAAATATCTTGGCTCGATTTGTAGTTTCAAGAGACCTAGTGTCGGATAATGGCACCTCATTCAAAAATGAGAAGGTGGAAAAGTTGTGTAAGACCTATGGCATTACTCAACGCTTCTCATCACCCTATTACCCTCAAGGCAACAGCCAAGCCAAGCCAAAGCCACGAACAAAACCCTCATAAGCATCATTGAAAAGACTTTTTATAAAAGGGTAGGACATGGCATGAGAAGCTAGATAAAGCCTTATGGGGTTATAGGACTTCCTTCCACACACCCACAAATAACACACCATTTGAGTTGGTCTATGGTACAAATGTCATACTTCCCATTCACACAAAATTATATTCATTTCATATATCTCTTGCACTCGATTTGCTCATAGACACTCTACAATAAGCTAGGATGACTGAGCTTGACCTACTTGATGAGAAAAGGCTTCTTGGCATTGATCATGCACATGCATATTGACAAAGGATAGCCCAATATTATGAAAAGCACATGAAGACTTGCCACTTCAGAGTGAGATACCTTGTTTTAAAAACTATCCACCATCGTGGCCCACATCTACTTGGTAAGTGACGGCCCAAGTAGGATGGTCCCTATGTTATAAAAGGGACAACCACAAATAATGCATATTGGGTGATTGATGTTGAGGAAAGAAATTTAGTAGACCCTATAAATGCCCAATACTTGAAAAAATATTATGTCTAGGGTCTACTTTAAATTCTTTTGAAAAGATTTTAAAATGGATCTCCTTTGAAGTTCTTGAAAGAAGGATCAAAATGGATTATGTGAGTCTGAATTAAGGAATTGATGCTTTATGAAAAGTGAAGTTTTCAAAATCATTTGGTAACATCTCAAAAATCTTTGGCTTACAAAATGATGCCTAGTTCAAAATAGCAAAATATTTTCAAACAATAGGTACTATTAGGAAATGGGATATAATTGGTTGAATCGAGTATCTAAAGGGATGAGTTGTATTCCCCCACTTCATTTCTTTCCAAAAAAGAAAATTGGCAAAATCAAAAGAAAATGAAGAAAAACAAAACCTCCAATATAGAGGTCTTCCAAAAAGAAAAAGAAAAGAAAAGAAAAACTCCAAAATAGAGGTTCCCTTTGAAAGAAGAGAAAAAGAAAAGCCAAAGCTCAAAAAAGCAATTTTCTATCAAAATTCTCCTAGCCTTATACCACGAGACGCTTCAGAAGGGACCATGTAAAACTCTTTCCCAAAACCCTCACACCTTATCCCAATGGAGAAAGGTTTTCCATTTAAATCTCATAGTAGGAATAGAACCTACTTATTTGGGTTTCATTTTGTTTGAGAATTAGACTTTGTTGTGTGAGAAACTAAAATTTGAAATGCTATTCAAATTTTTCTACAAAACCTCAGCTAAGTAGTGGGTATTAAAACCCGAGTGAGAGGAAATGTAAGAAATTGGAAGTCCTTTTTTATATAAACCAAAAGGAGTTCTCTTTTGAAAACAAATTTTGGAAAACCCGAAACATCAAAGGAAACAATACGAGACCATCTTGCTTGGGGCAACCGGCCTTCATAGGTTTCTTCTCAAACTCAAGAATCACATGTATGGGTCTATAAACACATACAACACTCACATCACATTTTATGCATATATGCATCCATCAAAGGGTCATTCATGCATAATCATCCTAGGACTAGGCGTTTTCTTGTCAAGTCCCCTTTGGCTAAGATCCCCTCCTTTACAAAAATAAATCAAGGAAATAGATGTTATGAAATGAGGAAAAAATCCATACTCTCAAAATAAATTTGGGAAGAAAATCAAATGTGTGTTTTTTTCTTTGCCATTATCCAAATAAATTTGGATTAATGCCAAAGAGGGGCATATGTAAACAAAAAAAAAACTTAAAAATAAAAAATTTTGATCTTTTAGAAATTTTGTCTTTTCCAAATAAAAATTACAGTTTTGAATCTTTTAAGGGTATCACAAATAAAGACATCTTAAATGAACTCAGTTCCATATCAAAATTTTGTAGCAACCTCAAAATAAGGGTATATTGCATCTATCTAAAAAAAATCTAATTTTGACAAAAGTTTAAAAAAATGACTATTTTGCCCTCAAGGCCAAATGGGCAGGATTTTACTTTTTCAAATGACTGTTTTCAAAGAAATGATTTCAAACCATTTTCCGTAAATAAATAGGTGAAAATGAGACATTTGGAACTAAACCCATAAAATATTTACAAAATATCAAAATTACAAAAACCTTTGAAATTCAAAACCAAATCAAATCAAACCAAACTTCAAAAATTTGCCCGATTGAGGATAGTCTTAATCCGATACCCTACACCCAACAAATAGTTAAAGTGGTTGAAATAGTAAAAATTAACTCACGAAGCGAAAGCATGTCATCCACACAAACAAACATTGGTAATGTGACTCAATTATTTTCCAAAAATAATATATAAGGATTTCATTAAAACTCGATGTTTTCAAATATATGTAAAATGAAATGGTTTTAAATAATGAAAAGGAAATATTTGAAACCATAAATCTTAATTGAAAAGATAATCAATAAAAACACAATTCCTGAAAGTAGGATCGAATGAAGCATCCGAATCAAGCCTCGAAACAGGGTCATCCCCAGTTCAAATCCAAGTTGATCCTAATACAAACTAGAAGAAGCTGACTCAAGTCAAGGTGGATTCAAGTCTAAAATTCAAATAACAAATGAAGACTACACCCAAGTCAAAACTCATCTCAAGACAAGCCACTAAGATCGAACAAGGGGTGGGCTAGGGTGAGTCGAGCTCACCTAACCAAGTCCCATGAAGGAGTCGGTCCATGTGGGTTGTACCAAGCCCACATGGGCTAAGAGGGGACCACCCTCCCAGCCCACATGCACCCCATAACTTTTTTAGTAATTATTTTCTTATACCAACATCTTACTATGATACGTGACATACTTGCATAAGCTTTAGTACACTCAGAGTGTGAGTCATGACCATTGTTAGGTGACCTCGTGTTGTTGGACCTATTAGACACATATGAGAAGTATTTTAAATAATCGCACTGGTAGACCATATATAAGGATGCTCATAACGTTGCGTGACATTTTGGGATGAATCTTCTTTTTAGGATGTTTTTTATAATATTCATTATATATGTTAATGATGATTGTAATGAGAAATTTGGTTTCTTTACTATTTTGTCCTCAATATAAACAATTGTAATGAAATCATGCTTTCATTTAAATTTAAAAGCAATTACACATATAGACGTCAAATAATATCTAATCATCAGTTCATGTATTAGTTCAAAGTCTAGCTGCCTCGAAATGTTCTTCTCTATGATTAAAAGAGGATCACAACTTCCTATAGAAGAATGACTAACCCTAAGAGAGATGTTGCATTCTCGACCATATGTATGTCTACACCTTCCAAGAAAGGCATTCTTATATCCATGCTCACAAACTCACAAATTCCTCTTCGTAGATATGTTATATGGTCTCCCTTTATAATGACAAATGAGTGATTCATGTAGGGTGATTTACTTAGGACTCAATTGTTCATACAATATCTTAATAAATATGTCTTGCGAAAGACGATTCATCAACTTCCTTTAAATGATCTCTATCATAGATGGTTCTACATCATCTCCTATATGATCAATAATATAGTTTCTAAAACTAGCAAAGTTATAAATCTGACTTTGTGAGGTAATTGTAGCTAAGTGGGATCTTTTCGCCTTAGGCTTTCTTGAACCGATGCTCAAGGGTCAGTCAAGTCAAGTTCCAAAATTCACTTTGAAAGATGGTTTTGAATCAAATCAAACTCGTGTACTTAGTCTAGAGATTGAAGATTTTCAAGTTCTTTTCATAACTTATTTCTGAATTGTTTTGAGTGACTTAGAAATCTCCAAAATTCATTAAAACTTTAAAGAACATAGAATAGAATGTAAGATTCTAAGCCTATTTTTATTTTGTGCTTTGGTGCTGTGGATTTGCAGAATTAAATCTGGAACAGACCACTGCTTAGGTGTTTCAGGATATTTTGTTACAAAAACATAATGGCCTAAAGAAATCTCTATATCTCAGTGCACAGAACTCCAAATTATATGATTTTTGTCTTATTGGAAATCTATGGATATCAACTTTCCAATGAGACTAACTTTATCAATTTTAGTTTAGTACAAACAAAGTTATGGAAATTTTACCCAACCCCTATTGTAGAAAAACAAATTGTGCAGAAACTGAATATGATTTTAACCGATCTTTTCTGTTTTATTCACGAGTCT
The DNA here is from genome assembly GCA_036023115.1 of Brasenia schreberi. NCBI lineage: Eukaryota > Viridiplantae > Streptophyta > Magnoliopsida > Nymphaeales > Cabombaceae > Brasenia > Brasenia schreberi. The sequence continues at coordinate 13,660,012 of JAYKKT010000090.1, forward strand.
ACACGACCCTAAAATTCTTGAAAATTTTATTTGTGGTAGGTTTGTGTGTGTAGATTCGGTGTCTTAAATTTCAGATCATTCAAATAGCAATTTAGCAATGGAAAATGAAACAATAGACATGTTTAGGATGAAGAAAAACAGAGTTTCAGTTTTCATAATATATATGCATGCATCCATCCGAATTTAAGAGTCATCCACAACAAAATTAAAGCACATTAGTGAAGGGAAATGAATGTAAATATATATTTTAACTTAAGCATAGAGGGGATTAGGAGATATAAGAGTGTATAGAATATAGAGAGGTAGAGAATCACGAAAGCAAACAAGTAGAGTGCATAAACATACATGAAATGAAATGGCCAACATTTCTACTTGCTATTACAACATGTGGAAAGACTAAAGCTCCATTAATACAACCCATTTTGAAATTGAATATGAGGAAAAGAATTAAGATCAGTAAAAGAAGAAGAACACTTACTTATCGGCCCTCCAATGGTACACGGAATGAAGAAGGAAGTCGTCCCCTCCTTCTTCTTCTCTCACTTGAGTGCACAACAGACCATGTGAAAGTCACAATGTACAATGATATATACTCTCTTATAATTAAATTAAGAGCGTGTCATGATACTCTTCTCTAAAGGTTTGCTATAAGATTTTTTGTCAAGTTAATATAATGCATGGTTCGTGATTCTTTAAAAGACTTCTTTAATTCTTTAATTTGCAACTCTATAAATGAATACAATTATTTCTAAATTGTATCAAATCTCTCAATTGAGCTAATAATTAACCTTTTTAACCTTTTGTGAGCACTTTCTATCCTTGCAACCATTAATATATAATTATTATACATTTTTATAAGGTTTCACAATGAATACATCTATTATATCTAAACTACTTATATTCATTACAATTTAAGTATTTTGCAAAACTATATAGTTGTTGGTCAATCTAGATTGTACAAAATAAAATATAAGAATATATAACATATAAGGTTGTGTTTAATTAAAAGATTAAACACATAGTTATTGTTTTGTAACATACATGTCATATCGTCATCAAATATAATTGTTTAGGGTACTTAGTAAGCTCATTAATAGGAGATTACTTGTGATAGATATTTTTCATCTATCAACATACTCGTGGTATCACATCCAACCATTCTAGTTACATACTAACTCTAAAAGCTAAAAAGTACTCATAAATTCATCTTACAATTAAAACATATAACTTATAAAAATCTAAAAAATGACTATATGAAAGAAATTTTAGAAAGTAATAATAGTAAATGTTCTTACCTAGAGCAAAGAAGTATGTCCACTAAGTTATTGTGCTTCTATTTGGGATGCCTTTTCTAATTGTCTTTATAAATAGACTAATGTTGGTACACTCCAAGTATAACTACCAACCCTGTAACATCAAGTGTCAATAAATGCATAATCGTTATTGAAACTTTATCTCTTGACTTATCATGATATAATGTATAACCTAATTGATACAAAAAAGATAATAAAGCTTTATTTTTATTACCTACTCTCATTCCTAAAAAATTAGTTTGGAGTATGTCAAACTTAATAGCTTCAAACTTAATCTCTAGCACTACTTAATCGATGCTTATCTCTAAGATATTACTTAAAATTTCTTCCTTACTTTTAACCATCATCTCCTGTGTCAATGCAACAAATTGTCTCTTTATTAAAAGAAGAAATATCTTATAGACATTGTGACTCATGGCATGTGGAAACTCTTTGTGTCTAGTTGCTAACGCTTAATAAAACCAGTTAAGAATGCATGGTCTATCACTTCATATAACAAATTCACTTGCCAAATTAACAACCCACTTCTATTTACAATCTCAACTCAATTATTGGGCCTCGTATCCATCCTTTCACTAGGCATGTTTATACCTCCTTGTGTGACATGTTACTACTTTTTGTATTGTCTGCAAATATATATTTATACAGTCAGTTAGAATACTGAGTATTAATATCAAACAAAAATTTTACTAAAAATAGAAATTACATATTCCTACTAAATCTTATAAGTAATACGATCTTCAAAGCTATGAAATAAATAATATAACCTTTAAAACTATGGAGTAATCTCGACATATCGAGAGATCCTTTATCTTCACTGTCTACAATATCAACGTGAGTCTCTAAGATTGATATATTCTTCTCGTAACGTTAAGGGTCAACTTATGCCACAATATCTTTATCTCTTCGTTGTTGTCTACGAGACATCATTTGTATGATATGTTGTTGCATTTCCTATACGAAACGATACGTTACGACCTTGTACTCGTGTCCTATGAGTTACATCTGCACATCGAAAAAGAAAAATTAGATAATCAAATCGAAACAAAAAAAGATGTACCCAAAGCATGTCTCCCCTATGAGCCAAGGTGCGTCTCAAGTCATAAATTAGATAAAAAATCTATTAAAACAACTAAAAAACAAAAATCAAAACAAAATCAATACCATATCTCAATAAATCGACTAATCACTTTTCAAATAAGTTGTTCTTATCCTTTTATTCTTCTTTTCCATCTTTATCTTCTTCTTTCTCTTCTTTTTTTTCTCATGAATTTCTATTTGTTTTTTTCTTAAAAATAATTATAGATCGAGTAATGTTGCTAGTCGAAGAGCGACAAATGGATGGAAAAACAAAAGAAAATGAAGACTTTTTTTGGTTCATGTAGGAGGAAAGAGTGTTCCTGTATTTTGTGTGAAAATTTTTGATAAATAGTGGGAAAAAAGTGTGTAGATAGTAAAAGGGTGTGTGGATGTCAATCCTCAAAACAAAATGACGAAGCAAGGTTCACACGGGTCTGGTTCGAGTTAAACCGGATCCAATAACCAAACTAATAATTTAATCATGGGAGAACATTTGTTTATTCGTTTGTTAGTTTTGATTAATGTGGAGAACCTGAAATTCATCTCAACCCCAGAGGCGGAGCATTTCCGAGGTTTCGACTAATCTCGCTCTCTTTTTTCTGCCCTCTGTTTTGCCCTCCTTCTGAGTCTCTCTTTTCCATCCCTTTCCAGATCTGCATCTTCCAGTGAGAGAGGATGAGAGAATTGAAGTTCCCAGAGTGAGAGAAAGAGATCGTTTGGGAATTCAAATCCAAGAGAAAAAAGAGGGAGATCAGGAATTGGAATTCTCAGATTGAAAGAGAACAGGAATTGAAGTTCTTCAGAGAGAGAGAGAGAGAGAGAGATGCTGAAGTTTTTGAAGGGGGTGGTAGGGGGTGCGAGTGGGGGACTCAAGGATCTGCCGTACAACGTCGGCGAGCCGTACGCATCATCGTGGGGATCTTGGGTACACCACCGGGGCACCTCTAAGGTAATCCCACGAGACAGGAGAAAGGAATCCATCTCTTCCTTCATTTTTCGTTGTGCTTTGTTTGTCAGCATCGATTCTGTTGTTTATTTTTCCTTCATGGTCACTGGGCATCGATGTTTGACGGTGATTCACATTCATTTTGATGGGTTCCCGTTATTTCAATGGAAAATTGTTTTCGAACTCCATTCTGCTTCATCTGGTTGATAGACAGCGGAATTAAGATGGATCTTTTCACTTCCAAATAATTCTGTGAGGGTCTTTCAATTTCAAGTATGCGAAGATAGTGGAATTGTGTCAGTTAACGAATTCATCTTCTAGAAGTGGGTTGCTGTTGTACTTACGGGAGTCTGCAGCGTTTCTAGGTATGATCCCAATGGCATAGTTGGTCATGTACTAAAGGATTTGGGAATTATTTGAGTGGGAAGTTGAGGACTGAGATTCATTGTTTTTGTTTTCTTGGTTATTAAGGTTTCTTGGGACAATTTTGAAATTGAAATATGCAGTTCTTAAGGTGATCAGATGGAATCGCATTACGATGAACTTGGAAGTAGTGTGTGTTAGATAGAGGATACCCTAAACTAATAAGAACATTGGAGAAACGTAGAAGAACAAGTATGCATATGTCTGTTCATGGTGGCAAACATGTGGGATCCTATTCCGTAAACACATGTTTTTTTCCTCATTTGCCTATGACCTTGGTTTTTTTTCATCAATGGAAAATAACCGTATCACTTTTAGTTTATGTTCACTAGTTTGTGTTAAAAATATAAAAATTGCAACACTTCACTATGTGATTGGAGGTGTAGGACTAAGAATAGTGTGAAAATGATGTTACTGCCACTTACTAGTGCATTTCAATTCGAGAGAAAGTATACTAGTGCCCTTAGGGAAATACCCTACCAAGTTCAGAGAAAGAAAGAATCTTGGTCTATACTGTCTTTCAACTCAATATCTAGTAAGTTACTAAATGTTATGGTCGAGGAAAGTAGATTGTCATTGTCCCCATTGACTCCTCTTCTTGACTTATGTGTTGCGGCTTCAACAAGGCAACAACAAATATTGACAAGAGAAGCTGTCTTCCCTAGATTCCTAGGTCATCATTTATTGGCATATGCTTATGCTTCATCAATTCATTATCCCTTCCATTTGGTGATCATGGTGACAAGGTCGAACTTGTGTCTCTTATAGAAAGAGATCTCTTGTCTTCATCTATCATTACCTTCACGAAAACCTAAGTTGCCAGGGTGGCTACCTTTGTTACATCTTGGATCTGTTAAAGGTAGTTCCCGTGTAAGTCTATTCACTATTGCTTTGCAAATTGCATGAGGGCTATAGATTTTAAAGGCCAAGGGGGCTGATATGATTGGCAAGGGTCATTTTTGTTGAAGAATAGCAAAGGAAATGGTCTTCGCTCCTATTGGATCCATATCTGGTCCAATAGGATCCGAACGGTGTAACATTTACTAAGTAGGGGCATATTAGGAATTAAAATTAGAAAACACTATAAATTAAAACCCTACACCATTATGTTCGTTGAGTGAAAGAGAGGAGTGAGAGAGGGTGGCTGCCAAGGAAGTGGCGCCAACTCTCAACCCCTTGTAACTCAAAGTTTTTCAGAATTTGATTGATTATTTTCCATTATTTGCATTGTGTGTGATTTTCTCTACATGATATCACAGCCTAATATGTGGGATTAGGGCTTCATGGTGAGCATGCAACAATGCCTATGCTCTAAAAGTTAGAGTTTACCCAAGAAACAATCACGAAAATAGGTGGAAGCAGCCCTACACCAGAGTAGATAAAGATTCGAAAAAGAAAATTCAAGAAAACTTGAGATCCTGACCTAGAGTAAGGGGGCATGATCATGATTGAAAAGGAAAAACAAAAAGCAGATCTTACTTTGTGGCACCAACGATAGGGACATTTACCACTCTCTAGAATCATAATTTTGTTACTATAATGTAAGAATTGGAACGAGGCAAAATATCATCATGCTTCCTTTCCCATAAATGAAACTCGATCTTTAAAACCCTTTGAGATTGTGAATTCAAATATTTGGGGACCATGCTCTATTATGACTTACGTGACTATAAATACTTTGTTTCATTTATAGATGACTTCACCTACTTTTCTATGGTTTACCTCGTGAGATCTGAAATCATAAATATTTTGCTAGCGTATTGTGAATTTATTCATACACAGTTTCAGTTGCCCATAAAAACTATACACAATGATAATGTGGGAGAGTATATGAGTAATTCTTTGAACTCATTCTTTGTCAGTAAATGTATTTTACTAGCATAACAAAGTTTCTAAAAGAACGAATATATATCTTGAAAGTGGGAAGAACATTATTGATTGGATATAATGTGTCCAAATTCTATTGGGGAGAGGTTGTATTAACTATTGTCTATCTTATAAATCACATGCCTAGTGTTGTTAATGAAAACTCCCCATTTCACCTACTATGTTCAGACCAAAAACAGTTCCATGTTCCCTTAAAAATCTTTGGCTGCACTTGTTTTATACATGTACATAAAAATGCTAGAGATAAGCTTGATACTCGAGTTATTAAATGTATTTTCCTTGTATACTCTTCTACTAAAAAATGATACAATCATACAAATGTTATGACACAGAGAATAGAAGATGCTATGTTACTATGGATGTGACATTTCATGAAGAAGTTCCATTTTATGAGAACAAGGACAATCAGTAAATCAATAACCATCCTCTTATGGTGTTGCTGATCATACCTTCAGGTGGAGTTCCAACAAATGAGATGGATATAGAGGAAAGCATACCCCCAAAAAGGGGTGAATGAAAAACTTATTCGAGAGGAGAAAGGAAAGTCGTCATGCAAAACCAAGATGCTACCTTGATCATTATCCTCACCCTGAAATAGTTTCTCCACCTCTTCAGGTAACATCTAATACTTCTAATATTTCTCATGATTTACCTATCCTATTAAGAATGGGAAAACGTGGGACTCTATATATCCATTACATCATATGGTATCATGCACTAATTTTTCAAAAGAATATCAATTATTTGTGATGAATGCAGAAAATACTCACGTTCTTAAGAGTTTTGAAGAGGCAAATCCGAATCCCACATGGCGTAATGCCATGGATGAAGAAATCGAAGCATTGTAACAAAACAAAATGTGTATTATTTTAGACCTTTCACCAAACAGGAAAACTGTGGGTTGTAAGTGGGTATACAACAACAACAACTACAACAACTAAGCCTTTTCCCATACTAGACGGGGTCGGCTACATGGATTCTTTGTTTCCACAGATCCCTATCGTGTGCCATGTTAGCAGTTAACTCCCAATAAGCTAGATCATTCTTTATTGTTTCTTTCCAACACTTTTGTGGTCGTCCTCTACCTCTTTTAATACTTTCCAAATTTAGTTTTTCTAGCCTTCTTACAGGTTCTTCTTTTGATCTTCTTTCTATATGTCCAAACCATCTTAAACGATGTTCTCTCATTTTATCCTCTATTGGTGCCACTCCTAATTTGTTTCTAATAACCTCATTATGTATACGGTCTTTTCTTGTATAACCACTCATCCATCTCAACATCTTCATTTCTGTCACAGACATCTTTTGTACATGTTGATGATTAACTGCCCAACACTCAGAACCATAAAACATGGCAGGCCTAATTGATGCTCTATAATATTTACCTTTTAATTTTAATGGTATCTTCTTATCACAAAGAATACCTGATGCTCCTCTCCATTTTAACCAACCAGCATTAATTCTATGTGTAACATCTCCATCAATTTTTCCATCACTTTGAAAAATTGACCCTAGGTATTTAAAACTTTCCTTTTGGGGAATGCAATGTGTGCCAATTTTAATTTCTATGTCCTCTGAAGTAGCCAAATGATCAAACTTACATTCCATATATTTTGTCTTTGTTCTACTAAGTCGGAGGCCTTTGTTTTCTAATGTTTCTCTCCATAGTTCCAATTTTCTATTAACTTTTTCCTTAGACTCCTCCACTAATACAATGTCATCTGCAAATAACATACACCAAGGTACTTCATCTTGAATATGTTTTGTTAACTCATCCATCACCATTATAAATAAGTATGGACTTAAAGTTGATCCTTGATGTAACCCAATATTAACTTCAAAGAAGTCTGTCATTAAATTTAATGAAGATGGGAGTATAGGGAGGTATAAAGCTCGACTAGTTGTTAAATGTTATAGTAAATCATATAGATAAACTATAATGATACATTTACCCCAGTAGCAAAAATGAATACTATTTGAATTCTTCTAAGTATAGCTGTGAATCAAAAGTGAGAATTATGGCAGCTTGATGTCAATAATGCATTCTTTCAAGGGACCTTAATGAAGATATTTATATGGATCTACCACCGGGATACAATCAGGAAGTTATTGAACAAGGTATGCAAATTGAAGAAATCTCTATGGGTTAAAACAGTTTCCAAGGGGATGAAAAATTCAGCGAAGTGATTATTGGCTTGGGATTCAAAAGAAGTGTAAGTGATCATACCTTATTTATAAATCAAGGTGAGAAAACTATTTTATTGGTTGTATATGTGGATGATATAATTATTACAGGGGATGATATTAAAGGAATTACCTCTCTAAAGAAGAAACTCTATTGTTTATTTAACTTGAAAGACTTGGGGACAACTTGTTTTTATGCCAAAGAAAGTATATCTTGGACTTATTAAGAGAGACCAAGATGGAAGATTGCCGTATGTACCATACCAATTGAAACAAAAAAAGATCCAATTAGTACAATGGAAGAATCATATGAAGATTTGGGCAGGTATCAAAGGATAGTGGGAAAACTTATATATCTCACTATTATCTGGCCAAATATCAGCTTCGCAGTGAACTATGTAAGCAGATTTTATATTCCATATCATAAGATACCTGAAATCCTCTATTATTCATGGTTTGTTATATCTACAAAATCATTCTCTAGGAATCAAAATTTATACTGATGCTGATTGAGCTGGTGGTGTTGAAGATATAAGGTCTACATCATGCTATTTACTAAGTGTGGGAGGAAATATAGTGTCCTGAAAAAGCAAGAAGCAGTAAGTTGTTGCTAGATCCAGTGCCGAGGTTGAATATAGAGCTATTGCACTTGGGATGTGCGAAGGCTTATAGGTGTTATCTCTTATGGAAGTTGGGAGTTATGCTAACTAAGCTTGTTACAGCTTGCTGCCTAAAGAAGACTTTGGATAAGTTGGGAGTAATGAGTATTTAGGTCCCAACACGAGGGGGCGTATCGAAGAATAGCAAAGGAAGTAGTCTCCGCTCCTGTTGGATACATATCTAGTTTAATAGGAGCCGCATGGTGTAACATTTACTAAGTAGGGGCATATTAAGAATTCAAATTAGAAAACACTATAAATTGAAACCCTAACACCATTATGTTTGTTGAGTGAAAGAAAGGAGAGAGAGAGGGCGGTTGCCAAGGAAGTGGCATCGACTCTCAACCTCTTGTAACTCCAAGTTTTTCAGAATTTGATTATTGCTTTCCATTATTTGCATTGTGTGTGATTTTCTTTACAATTTGACCCCAAACCGGACCTGGGTTCTGTCTTTAGGTTCCGAAGGAGAGTACCTGGTAGTATTAGCATATTAGAAATTTTGATGCTTAGATACAATGGAACTCCATAAACCCTGTCATACCATTACCGGTGCTCTATGAGGAGCAAGTGTGAATCCATCCAAAATGTAAAATGAAGTACCAACTGCTCAAGAAACATGTTTCAATTACTAAGAGAACTCACATCATGCTTAGATAAACTGATTTGCTGTAAATTAATACCAAACATGCCTCAATCAACATATCTACCAGAATAAAAAAGCCTCTTCTGAGATTACGTTAGATCTGCTACTTGTGCTCTTAGTTGCCATTCTTATCCATCCTAGGTCATCTCCACACTTAAATAATCAGCATTCTGCTTATAATATTTCATTATCGCTACATACTATCTTTTAATACTTTTAAATATCTTGACTTGTAAAGGATGTAATACATAGTGAGTGATGAGGCATTTATCATAAGTTGCTTCAATTTATAAGTGCATTTACAAAACATATACTTCATATCATATATTTGAAACTTTTACCGAATTCTGGAGACCATATCACTTTTCCAGAAACTGATGAAAACCATACCAGGATGCCTTCTAAATGAAAACCCACCAAAAACTATTTTAGCCCTTGCATACCAGTACCGGTTTCTCTTCTTCGTACCTTTACAGTATTTCTTTCTGGTAACCATGGTTTAAAGAGCTTCTTTGCATATTCCTTTTCTGGGTTATGTTTCCTTTAGTCTTTCTTTCTGTTGTTTCTTGATGGCCATGCAGTGGGCCACCTAAGTTCCTAACACATGATATATAATTCATAGTTCTTCATCTAATGGTGGTTTCGTTCAGTTGGTCCCTGCTATTGCGCCAAAGCCCTTCAAGGTATTGCCTGGCCATGGAGCTGATATGATATATAAGTCAGGAAACTTTAGCTTGCAGAATGGAGTCTTAGATAACTCAATTTTCCTTGAATACGTGTTGGTGAAAGTTAGCAAACTCACATACTTGGGTTCATAAAACCATCCAAAAGTAAATATGCCTTAAAGAGACGATTGGTCTGTTGGATTCAAAATTGTTTCCTTAGTCATGCGTAGTCTGTTTAACGTTTGTTGATTGCGACATGTGTTGCAGCTAACTTTTATGCTTATTGGTGTGTTAACATTGCCATGATCTCACATCCTGGAGGACTCCGGTTTTCCACTGTTTGCTATTCTGAATATATTGAGTTTATAAGATAATTTAGTTTCTGTTTGTTTTGTGTCAATCTCTATTAAAATGTATGGGAGAAAGTGTTGTACTGTCTTTTAAGAGTTCATAGGATGAGTAGTTGGTCGGATGGTTCTTGTCCTTTATGGGAGTGTGTTTGTATTTTGCCCTGTGCTCCTAGCCTTTTACAGTTGGTCTTCTTTTTTGTTATCTTTCATGAATGTTTTCTTTAATACCAGGAAGATGGGAGTTTGGTGTCTATATTTACCCTATCTGGAAATAATGCACAAGATGAACACCTGGCTGCTGGTAGGAATGGCGTCAAGCGCCTTCGGACGGTAAGCTGCCTGACATATTATATTCTGAACTATGCCAATTTGTAAGATTAAAAATTTGATCTCTTTGCTAAATGGATATAATGTCTTTAGCTCTTCAAACAATACTTCCAACAATATAGGAGCATTATATCTTAATTTTACATGTTCTCTTTATAGGATTTCCAAAGCTTTTTCTTTGACTACAGTAGTTTTCTGCTATTCTTTAATGTACATATTGCTTTATGCTAATTCTTCATGTGATTAAACGAAACAAGGTTGGAGGGATTGATATGTTGTTCGTTAGACTGGTTTCATAATTGTTGACCTGAGTTACTCTAAATTTTTGTTCCCCCAACTTCAGTTTGACAATGAAAGATGAAAGGCATCTACATTATATGTAATATTCTTATGCACTTGAAATATTCTACCTTTGCATTGGATTTCTCTATCATATAGCAGTGACATCATAAAGAAGAGTTTCACAATGCTGATATTAGTAATTACTTACATGTTACATTATTAGTTTAAACCTTTTCACATTTATGGTCCAGTTGGAACACGTGATGAAGTTGTGTAGCTTCAACTGCATTATGTTTTACAGTGCTTTTATTGGTTATTGGCTTCAAATAGTGAAATGGTTAGACTGTTATGCTTATAAGCTGATTTAGTTTGAAGCATAGTCAAGGTGGTCGGTGGTTGTCTCTTATGTTGTTTTTATTTTGGTTATATTGTCTCTCACTGTTGACATTGATAAGCAGTAGGTTTGTCCTGCTCCTGAGTTGTCTCATAGAGTTTCAATGAAATTTTTTAAAAAACAGGTTAGGCATCCAAATGTGCTGTCCTTTCTTCATAGTACTGAGGTTGAAGCTGTTGATGGTTCCACTGTCAAACCAACTATTTATATTGTAACAGAGCCTGTCATGCCACTTTCCGAAAAGATAAGGGAGCTGGGTTTAGAAGGTACACAGAGGTATGCGATCTTTTCATAGTATGGATAATGTTGCCTTTCTGAAGAATCAGGATGAACCTCTCAAGAGAGAGGATTTAGATAATTAAGCCATAAGAAGCAATATTTTGTACAGGTGCTGTTTTCAATAATTTATATAGCAAGAGAGACAAAGAGACTCTCCAACGGCTATCCAACTACCCGTTGGAGGACCTCTTTTGGTACCAGTGACCAGACCACATTGGCTCGGTCCTCGAAGTCAGCAAGGTTGGGTCCTATTGGTCCAACCAATCTTATTATATTTTAACATCACCCCTCAAACTTATACTTATGGTGTATATACCGAAAGATTGTCTAACAATAAAAAAGCATGAATCTTGAGAGTGTTGACTTTTTAGAACCATCTGGGATCCATGACATCACTTGTTCACCATTTTCGCAATAATACCTTCATATCTTTATTTTAATACTTGCAACAAAACTTATAGAATTAATCTTCAATAAAAGTATTAAGATCACATAACTACAAATCTGAAAACCTATGTTTTCAAAAAGGTGCTTTAATGAAAAACATTGATCAACTAAGTAGGATTGTCAAATATAACAAATAATGTCATGAATCACCACAAACTCGTGATATTACAAAAAGGCTTTGGTATACCAAACAAGTTTTAAGGCTAAGCTAAAAAATGAGTTTTAAGGACAAACTCGAACCCAAAAAAGCTTTAAGGCTAAGCTCAAGCCATTCAAAACAATCAAATACCAAGGCCCTTAAATAACTCACAATCTCAACCATGACTATGATTCCAAGGATAAGAGAACCCATAAAGATATCAAAATTTGGTTTTAAATATATATGAAAAGATTTATAATCAACTTAATATTTTTCAAAAGTCTTTTCAACATAAAATGTTTCTCACAAAAAACAAGAATTCTTTGAATATCATGAAAATAAGATATGCAATCCTTATTACTCACATAAAATGCTCAAAATACAACAAATGAATAGTAAATACTCAAGGCAAAACTCTTTTTATGCATTATTTTTAAATACTTGTATCAAGCACAAGGTTATCAAGATAAAAATAATTGCATTTTCAATATTGACTCATGTCCAACCAATAGTGAACAACATGAAAAGCACCTTAATCACGAAGGTCTTCAACAAAAAAGTCAACAATAGTGACATATAGGCACAACATAGAGATCTTAATCATATGAAAATGCAACTTCAAAGTTATCAATATCATAAATTATCAAATAAAAATAAGTGCATCTTTAAACATTGACTGATCTCCAACCAATAGCCAATAATATGAAGTACCTTAATCACATAGGACTTCAACAAAAGGCCAACAAAAATGACATATAGCCACAATATAAAGATCTTAATCATATAAAGAGATGCAACTTATTGTCTAACAAAACAATATTAGCCTCGAGACGCCAAACAATTGATCCAACACATGTTAAAAATAAATAACTTGGAAAGAGCACAACTGATTTGCTTTTCTTTCATGCTTTTGTTTTGAAAGAATAGTCGAACAAGATCAAATCTGATTCAGACATAGGCCAAGTTGAAAATTTAAAAATCCACCAGAACATCATATGTCCGAATCACAGATACAACAAAGATCCGATCACGTGGTGCCTTCAAAATAATTCAGTTGGATGCCAAGTTGTGGTTCCTCGCCTCTGCACGGTCTAGTAACATGACATAAAGAATGCTTGTAAGACAACCCAAGAGCGCAAACCAATCCGATACATTGAATGGCCAGGTGCCATATAATTCAACTAAGGTCATCATTAATACAAAAGGGATCTGGATCTAAGACGATCCACTACCCGCCCCACCCCTTCTGCTTAGACAAATATCAACCCGTCTCCCTGTCGAAGAGGAGGAGAATGAGAGAGAGAGCAAAAGCAATGACACCATGGCCGGAGGGGGAGGGAAGGTGCCCAGGTTGGCAACCAGCATTCATGTGACAACGCTAGATGCCATTGTATATGGGAGCTCACTCTTTACTCTTTCTATCTTCATCGGCCTTTGCAACCCTGCTGACCCCTTGACCAACCTCATCGAACAATCATGCCCACCTCCTTTGGAGATTTTCTTCTTTGACGAGGAATCCTTTGCAACGTTCTCCGGTGACTTCCTGGAGCCGTCGATGGATTTCGGTCACCCACTTTTTCAAAAGTCTCTCAATCCTTGCATTTGTGACTAGAGCTCTTTGTTTGCCTTCTTCAGCAATCCGCTCTATGACTATAGTGCCTCCAAGCGCTGCATCATCACCATCCACTGCTTCTTCCTCACCTTCGCTAGCGATAGTCTTTGACGTTGGTGCCGCTTCAACCAGTCTCTTCGCCAATCCATGGCCGACCAATGTCTCTTTATCGCTGCCATCCTCGGTCGAACCACCGCCAACCACCAAATTGAAAGGAATCGTATGCCAACGGACCCATTGGAAAATCAAAATCAACAGAGGTGGTTTGCCTCTTTGGTATGTCGTATTTTCTTACCGATTGTTGCCGACTCAAGCTACAACCACTACCGTTCTTGGTGTCAAAAATTTTGCGAAGACCTCGTCTACAAAACCCCCATGAGACCATACGGTCCATATGTGGGCAACCCTTAGGATCTCAAGAAGGTACCTTTGAATTGTAAAAACAACTCTTCAACTTGCTTAAAAAGCTTTCGCCAAATCATAAATCAAGAATCGCCAAGAGATCAATGTGCCAAATACACCAAACACTTGGTGTTCAAACCCACAAACCGAGAAGAGCCAATGAAGCAAACCAATTATCAAGGAGTTGTGAAACACCATATTATTGAGGTTTTAAAATACTTTATTTATAGAGCAAAATATAACACTGTTAGATGATGGAGAGGAATGAGAGAGTTGTTGTAGGCGTTGGCATCCTCAACCCCCCAACAGTTAGTGGGGCCAACAACCCTAACTGGCCCTGGCCCTAGTGGCCAAGCCAGTCCAGTTAGTCCAAGTTCGATAGGCCCTAGTGGATCCTCTCCTATTACATCTGTAAACACCCAAAATTTCTTCTAAAATTTTTGTCTTTTAGGAAATTAGCTATTTTGGCAATTTTGGGTTTTCGAATAAAAAAGGCATCAAACAAGTTTGTTTTGGCATCAAAATTTTATGAAAGCCTTAAAATGATAGAAGGATTGCTTCCCTTTCTGAAAATTTCGAATTTGGACAAAATTGGATAAAAATGACGATTTTACCCTCAGCACTGGAAATGCAGGATTTCGTTTACTTTAAAGATTTCTGTTGAAAAGTATGTGGAAAACTTGCCATTTGAAAAGATATAGGCCTCAAAAAGGCAAGTTGACACCTAAAAAGGAAGGTGGACGCCCAGAAAGGAAAGCGGGCGTTGAAAAGGGAAAGTGAGCTCCCCAAAAAGAAAAGCTCATAATTAGAAAGAAATCAATTTCCATAGGGTAATGTCGGTATCATCAAAAGAAAGGAAAGGTTGATGCAAGAATAATGGCTTCCGAAGAGAAAGGTTTGGTATCAAATGCATTTGGTAACATGTCCATATTAGGTTTGGTTGTTAGAGACATACAATTGATATAGGGATTGGTATTCATTTTGCATTATGATCCTACTGTTATGTTACCTCGATACTGACCATGGTTGTTAGTGTTCCGACACTTATGAAGTGAAGTCCACCGAGCATAGAAATTGGTTTGCAAAAATGTAACATAGCCTTACTTGAACACTTTCATAGTAAGTAGGCATGTAACATGGATTTGATTGAACACATTCATGGCAAATATGCTGGTAACAGGGGTTGCTTAAATACTCTCATAAGTATAACATCAATAGCTTCAGTTGAGATCATCATGAGAAATTGTCGGTTCCCTCGAAGTGGTCATTTATTAATGGTGCTTGCTTATGCTTTGTGTTCGGTTTCCTCATGTTAAACTTCTGAATTAGCCTTGTTATATAATAAAGATTTCCTTATCAAAACGTATTTCGAGGTCTTGCTGTGCTGCGGTTTCACAACATGCTGACACACAAAGCATAACATGGTTCACAACTAGTTCAAGTGATGAGGGTGCCTAAAGAATTTTCAGCAGCTAAGGTTGATGATAGTGATCCTACTGAAGGCGTCATGGCTAAAACAGATGCATTCAGTGTTGGTCTTCAAAATAAAGTTGGGGAATACAATTGCTTTCTAATAATAGAGTCTTGATGGCACATAAGGTGGTTTCGAGATGAAGTCTTTGTGATGATCAGTACATATGCACGATGGAATTGAATCTATTCTTACAGCAGATCGCAACATTGGCAAAGTTGTCCAAGAGTGGCCTAGCTGTTCATCCACCGAACTAGGAAGAATCATCCACGAATCTCGGGCAGCTTATGTTTCAGATTTGGAAGAGGAGGATCAAGCTTATCAAGTCCAGATCACGTTCAAGCTTATCCAACTCAGATGAGATCAAGTGGAGGATCGAGCTTATCAAAACAGGAATAGAATAAAGTTCGAGCTTATCCAAACCCACAACAAATAGGTATCCGTGAGCCTATGAAAAGGCTCTCCAAGGTGTTGCAAAGGCATTAACCATCAACAACAAAAATACCAATCCATGAAGAGAGAAAAACCGCAGTTAATCAATGTGTTTCGTTCGCTCATGAAAAATGGAGTTGTGAGCAATCTGAATAGAACTTTGGTTATCACTGATACATAGGAGTAGGATGGGATAAAGAAACTCCTATATCTACAAGTAACCAATGAAGCCAAACAATCTCTTTAGTAGTAAGACGCCATAGCACACGATACTCTACTTACATTGGAAGATTGAGAAACAACAGATTGTTTCTTGCTCTTTTAGAGAAATGAGAGAATCACCCAAAAAGATACATAAACCGGTAATAGACTTACGATCGGTGGGGTCCACTGCCATGATCGGCATCGGAGTAGGCACGCAACTCCAAGGATAAGGTGGACGAAAATAAGAGACTACGAAAGAGCGTGCCTCGAAGATACCTCAAGATACGAAGAAACAGTACGCCCAATGTAACTGTAGTGGGAGAGGTAACGAAAGCGGCTAACAATATGAACAACATATGTAATATTCGGATGAGTGATAGTGAGATAAACCAAGTCGCCAACAATAGTGCGATACAAGGTAGGATCGGATAATGGGATACCATCGAAAGAAGAGTACTTTGCATTAAGTTCAATTGGAGTATCAACGGTCTTATTATCGGTAAGTCTTGCTCGCTCAAGAATATCTTCTACATATTTTGGTGAGAAAGAAGATAACCTCTAAGGTGAGTGAGCCACCTCAATACCCAAGAAATAACGTAAGGAACCCAAGTCCTTCATTTCAAACCGTCATACGGCTAATTCTATTTTCAAAGCGGTAATGCCATAATATCATCACCGAGTAATAATCATATCATCAACATATAAAGAAAGAATGATACTACCTGCGCGGTACACTTAACAAAGAGAGCAAAATCATGACTACTAGAAGCAAATCCAAGGGAACAAATCACATCGAGAAAACTTCTCAAACCAAGCACGAGGTGCTTGTTTGAGACCATATAAGGCTTTCTTGCAAGCATAAACATAGAGAACCATGAGAAACACCAGGAGGAGGTTTCATATAAACCTCTTCTTGAAGGTCCCCGTTCAAGAAGACATTTTTAACACTTCTAGCATAACGTAAAGGAAAAGATTCTATAGTATTGTGATATTTGTTTCTCTGAATTCCATATCCATTCATGATTTTCTTATTGCCTTGAATCAATGGTTTCTTTCCTATCACTATCTTCTAGATTCACAAACTTATTTAGAAAGTAATATTTTCCTTTATCTTCAATAGTAGAACTATAGTAATAGTTGTTTTCCAAAAATCTCACATCTCTTGATACATAAATTTTATCTTTCTTGGGATAAAAACACCTATAACCCTTTTTGTTAGTGCCGTAACTTAAGAAGACACTCAATAGCTCTAGAAGATGATTTATTATTTTTATTCATACAAACAAAACATTTACAACAAAAAAACTCTTAATCTTTCATAATATGAGGCAAGTCTAAATAAATTTTCAAACGGAGAAATGTTACGAAGTTGAGAAGAAGGCATTCTATTTATTAGATAGACAGTTATGGTAGCTTCTGTCCACAAGAATTTTGGTACCTTACTAGCAATTAGGAGAGTTCTAGTAGTTTCTATAATGTGTTTATATTTTCGTTCGGCTAAATCATTTTGTTATGTGGTTTTTGTGCAAGATTTTTGGTGTAGAATTTCATGTGTTCTCAAATAGTTTTGAAATTCTTTTGATATATACTCTCCCAGAATCCGATCTCAGGATTTTAAGAGTTGTGTCAAATTGGTTCTTAATAAAAATGTCTAAACACTTCGGACTTATGTTTTAAGAGAAATGTCCAAGTATATCTAATAAAATCATCTATTGGACTCTTCCTTTAAAAATAATAAGAGCGGATCCCCAAACATCGGAATAAACCAATTTAAAGAGTTTATTTGTAATAAAATTTCTCTCACTAAAAGGCAAGAATACATTCTCTACAAAACAAAGAATGATCTAGCTTATTGTGAGTTAACTGCTAACATGGCACATGATAGGGCTCCGTGGAAACAAAGAATCCATGTAGCTGACCCCAAGCTTAGTTGTTGTTGTACATTCTTTACAAACAAAATCTTTGTCTTTATTACTTTTTAATAATACATAATTACATAACTTGTTTATATTCAAGTGACCCAATCTTTTGTGCCAAAGAGTTGTGTCATGTATTACACCATAATGTTCAAAGTTTGGTATGATCAAATTGTCCATTTTGTATAGTCTACTTTCTGTATGATTTTGTCCAATCACCTTCTTTGATATGTGATCCTGCACCATACGATTTTTGGATAAGAAAGTGACTATACAACCATTGTCACAAATTTAAGTAACGGAAAATAAATTTAGATTGAGTTTTGGTACAATGCTTATATTGGATACTTTGAAACCTTGGCTTTCTAAGTTTCCAATTTCATTTGCTTCGAATTTTGTATCATCGGGCATAAAAACATGCTTATGCTTATTTGATGTCTTTTGATAAGTATTTTTCAAAAAATTCTTTCTATATGTCATGTGAAAAAATGCACCCGAATCTAAAAACCAAGATATACATTAAGAATTTATGGAGAGTGCATTCCCGGATATGGTAACTTTCTCTTTAAACATTTCTTCAAAATAATCTTTGATGCTTAGAGGTAGTGCTCCTCCCTCCTTCTCTTCCAATATGGCGGCATTGTTGATTTTTCTCATTAAAAGGGGACAATAAGTTTTGATGTACCCATTCTCCTTGCAATAGTGACAAATAATATTCTTGTTGGGCCATGGAGTCGTGGTCTTCACGATTGTCTTGCCTTGTCCAATTCTTCATATGTAGTGGTTTGTATGTCCTTAGATTTGCTCCCGGTTTAGAGGTAGTAAGAACGACTTCCTTGGAAGCATTAAGGTTTCTGAATCTAGTTTCTTCCATAATTAGATCGGCAAGAAAACTCACCCTTAGGTCTTGGTTTTCTATGAATTAAAGTGGATTTATATTTTTAAATTCTTCTCTTAGACCCCTCATAGTATTGATTGTCAAGGTATTCTTGAAATATATCTATTTTTTGAACTTTTCTAAATTTATCAAAACTTCAAATTCCGAAAAGTTATTGTGATAGTTATTTGAGTTAAGCAAACAACGAAACATCTCATTTTTCTCACCCATTTCTCATAAAGGTAAGTTTTTGAAGATTGCCTTAACCTTGGAATATCAAAAGTATGAACACAAAACTTGTTTCAAGTTGAACACACTTCCCAATGCAATTGTGTTCGATGATATTCTTCTGAGTAGGTTTTGATACCATATAAAAACAACTCTTCAACTTTCTTAAAGAGTTTTCACCAAATCGTAAATCAAGAGTCACTAAGAGATCAATGTACCAAATGGGCCAAACCCACAAACCGAGAAGAGGCAATGAAGCAAACCAATTATCAAGGAGCTGTAAAACAACATATTATGGAGGTTGTAAAAGTCTCTATTTATAGAGAAAAATATAGGGCATTGTTACATGATGGAGGGTAATGAGAGAGAAGAGTGATAGTCGTTGTATCCCAATGGCTAGTGGGGCCGACAACTCTAACTGGCCCTGACCCTAGGGTTCTTGAGCGGAGCCCGCATTAGGTTCTCGTCGAGCGATCACATCATGATCCCGAGCTCCGTTACCGCGATCCAACCATCTCCATCACTGTCGAAGAGAGAGAAAGCCTCATGCATTGACACAATCTGATATTCTGTCAATTCCTTCACCATTTTCCACATCACAACCATCTCAACCACCGGCTAAACAACTATATGCCGCCTCTCATCTCTTCTCGCAGAACCACCGTTGGCCACTCCTCCATCTCAACCACCGACTGAACAACTATATGCCACCTCTCATCTCTTCTCGCAAAACCATCGTTGGCCACTCCGAGTGAGATCGCTGTGCTTCCATCTGAACCATGCTCTGATACTATGTGGAGAATGTAAAAATTCCTAAATTCATTTTATTTAAATTGAATGAACCTCTCAAGAGAGGATTTACATAATTAAGCCATAAGAAGCTATATTTTTTACCGGTACTATTTTCAACCATTTATACACCAAGGGAGAGGAGAGAGAGACTCTCCAACGGCTGTCCAACTAGCCGTTGGAGGACCTGTTCTGGTCCCAGTGACCAGGCCACATTGGCCCGGTCCTCGAAGTCATCAGGGTTGGGCCCCAATCGTATTACATCTTAACAACCTTATCATATTCTTTCTATGGGATTAAAATTTGAATTTTCTTATCATTATATCTTCTTTGGAGTTCGTAAACAAATTTTAATTGGATGACTTTCAGTTTGTCATCCGCAAAGAAATTTTATTGAATGCAAATTGTACAGAAACTGCATGGGGTATTAGTTCTATTCAAGAGACTAATGTGCTCTTTTCACTCTACGAGACTATGATAAGTGGATTTTCCTTATCACTGTGAACTTCGGACTTTGACTACTTGTTTTTTGGTCTTCGAGCAAACAAGAGTTCTGTGGTTGTATATTGACTAGCAAAGCAGAGAGTTAAATGTATTTAAAGGACTAAATTTTACTGAATTGTATCACTGAATATGTAAAGCCAAAATAATTTTGCTAACTGTTATTTTAGAAGCATAATAGTTGAAAACTTCAATAGTCCACTTTTTCATCCCTTTGTATGTTTATTCTTCAAAGTTTCAAACATTTTGGGTTGACCAATTCTTTCTCACTTATATACTTTTGATCTTCTTAATTTCGTAGAAAGGTGTATCTGCCTTTATTTCATCATTCTAGGTATCCAAGTTTCACTGTAGCAGATCATTCAGAGTGTTTTAAGGCTCCTAGCATGTCTCATCACTATTGTTTACCAGTGGTGTAGGCAGACGACCATTCATAAGTTCGAGCACCTTGACATATGTTTCAGTTGTCCACACATGTCTGTTATCTAAGTTGACTACAAAAAATAAGTTAAACCAAGTCTTTTCCTTGCTGATGTAAGTATCAGTAATTCAGAATTTGAACTGTAGGATCCGTGTTCAAGGTTGTAAGTAGTGTATTGTAGCAGGCATCACTCGAGACCACTGTTACTGTATTTTTCTAAAGCTCCTAAAAGTAAAAGGAAAAAGAACCAAGGTCTTAAGTAGCCTATCTTATGATATGGCACTATACTGTACAATGCAATGAGCATTCATGGTGAAATCTTGTCAGAGAATGCCCATTGGGAGACCTTATATCCATCTTATCATATACGATACTTAAAATCACCTAACTAGGGATTTCATACAAGTCATCTAGTTGGGGCAGCAAATTGTGTCATGGGGCTGTTCTAGTTGGTGACTTGGTGTCTGAAACTGGTCAATCTAAACATGAACCACACTACTTCTGAGGTCACCTTGGGTCAACTAGCACACCACCTCATTGTGTTCACGAACCCGAACGGGACACGCTGACATGTTCCACCAAGAGGGAAATCTTGTAACTCTTAAACTCTGCCCATGTAAGGGATCACCCTTGCATGGCCGGTCCTAAGCCCGGATAAAGGAGGAGGGTTGCGTTAGGCTTTTGACAACCAACGTAAAAGTTTGTCTGACCTACCATGGATTCTACAAAAAAAACAAAGAATCCATGTATCCGACCCCATCTAGTATGAAAAAAGGCTTAGTTGTAGTTGTAATTGCATCTCTTAGAACGAGGATGAGAATTACAGTAAGATAATCAACCACAACAACAACTAAGCCTTTTACCATACTAGATGGGGTTGGCTACATAGATTCTTTGTTTCACGTTGCCCTATCATGTGCCATGCTAGCAATTAACTCAATATAAACTAGATAATTCTTTACAGTTTCTTTCCGACACTTTTGTGGTCATCCTCTTCCTTTTTTAACATTTTCACCATCTAAATTTTCTTATATTCTTCCGGGATCATCTTTTGGTCGTCTTTTTATGTGTCCAAACCATCTTAAACGATTTTCTCTCATTTTATCTTCTATTGATGCTACTCCCAATTGGTTTCTAATAACCTCATTATGTATACGGTCTTTTCTTGTGTGATCACTCATCAATCTCAACATCTTCATTTATGCTACAAACATCTTTTGCGATTAACTGCCCAACACTTATTAGAACCATAGAATATAGCAGGTCTAATTGTTGATATATAATATTTATCTTTTAACTTTAATGGTATATTCTTATCACAAAAGACACTTATTAGAATATAGCAGGTTTTAAATTATGGTACTCAGGTAAAGAAAAGGCCCGAAACGGAGTTGGTATTATCATAAATAAAGATTTAAAGGAGAGTGTAGTAGACATACAACGATATGGTGACCGAATCATGACGTTGAAATTAGTGTTAGGAGTAGAGGTTTTGAATATAGTTTTTGCTTACGCACCCCAAGTAGGACTAGAAGATAGTATAAAGACAATTTTTTGGGAAGAGTTAGATAAGGTGTTTCAAAAGATTCCACAAAGGGAGATGATTTGTTTAGGAGGAGATTTAAATGGACATGTCGGTAAAGAGGCATTAGGATATCAAGGGATTCATGGAAACTTTGGTTATGGGGATATAAACG
This sequence comes from Brasenia schreberi, assembly GCA_036023115.1. Taxonomy (NCBI): domain Eukaryota; kingdom Viridiplantae; phylum Streptophyta; class Magnoliopsida; order Nymphaeales; family Cabombaceae; genus Brasenia; species Brasenia schreberi. The sequence goes on from JAYKKT010000090.1 coordinate 13,682,580, forward strand.
AGGAAGGTAGGGAGATTTTAAATTTTGCTATGGCATTTGATCTCTTTATAGTCAATACAATCTTCAAAAAACGAGATGAACATTTAATTACTTATAAGAGTGGCTTATCACAAACACAAATTGATTACTTTATTTGTAGAAAAAAAGATAGAGCGTGTTGTAAAGATTGTAAGGTAATTCCAGGAGAAAGCTTAAGCACCCAACATCGACTTTTAGTTATGGATTTACAAATAAAAAAATGGACAAAGAAGAAAAGAGTGCATCGAGCTATTCGGACTAAATGGTGGAACCTCAAAAGCGAGAAAGAAGATATATTTAAACAAAAAGTCCTTCAAGGAGATGTTTGGAATTATGTTGGCACACCCTCTGATATGTGGAACAATATGGCTATACATATTAGGAAAGTGGCGAAAGATGTGTTAGAGGTATCTAAGGGAGGTGTACCGGCACAAAAAGAAGCTTGGTGGTGGAGTGAAGTAGTACAAAACAAAATCAAGGCAAAGAGGGCATGTTACAAATTACATTATGCTAAGAAAACTAGTGAAACTATAGAAGCTTATAAGAAAGCAAAGAAGGAAGCAACAAAGGCCGTTAGTGAAGCAAAAGCTAAGATTTGGGAGGACTTATATAAAAAACTCAACTCAAAAGAGGGTGAAAGAGATATTTTTAGGATAGCTAGGGCTAGAGATAAGAAAACTAAAGATCTTAATTATGTTAGATGCATTAAAGACGAGGATGAAAAAATTCTAGTGGCAAATGATGATATAAGAAATAGATGGAAAAACTATTTTTATAATCTTTTTAATGAAAATAAAGATGTTAGTATTAGTTTAGGAGATTTAGCCAAGTCAGAAAAGTATATAAACCATAATTTCTACCGACGTATTCAAAAGAATGAAGTCAAAGAGGCTCTTAAACATATGAAGAGTGGTAAATCGGTAGGACCAGATAATATTCCTATAGAAGTTTGGAAAATACTAGGAGAAATAGGAATCACTTGGCTCACAAGACTATTTAATGAAATATAGAAAAACCAAAAGATGCCCGAGGAATGGAGAGCAAGTACACTTATACCCGTATATAAGAACAAGGGAGACATTCAAAATTGTGCGAATTATCGAGGTATCAAGTTAATGAGTCATACTATGAAATTATGGGAAAGAATTATCGAACGTAGGTTAAGACAAGTATCAAGTACAACAGAGAACCAATTTGGATTTATGCCAGGTAGATCTACTATTGAAGCGATTCACCTTTTGAGACGTCTTATGGAACATTTTAGAGCAAAAAAGAAAGACCTTCACATGATATTTATTGATCTAGAAAAAACTTATGATAGGGTACCGAGGGAGGTTCTTTGGAGAACTTTGGAAAAAAGAGGTATCCCATTGACATATATTAACCATATAGAGACATGTATGATGGTGCAAAAACATGTGTGTGGGAACGACAGACTTCTTTGAAGTTAATATTGGGTTACATCAAGGATCAACTTTAAGTCCATACTTATTTATAATGGTGATGGATGAGTTAACAAAACATATTCAAGATGAAGTACCTTGGTGTATGTTATTTGCAGATGACATTGTATTAGTGGAGGAGTCTAAGGAAAAAGTTAATAGAAAATTGGAACTATGGAGAGAAACATTAGAAAACAAAGGCCTCCGACTTAGTAGAACAAAGACAGAATATATGGAATGTAAGTTTGATCATTTGGCTACTTCAGAGGACATAGAAATTAAAATTGGCACACATTGCATTCCCCAAAAGGAAAGTTTTAAATACCTAGGGTCAATTTTTCAAAGTGATGGAAGAATTGATGAAGATGTTACACATAGAATTAATGCTGGTTGGTTAAAATGGAGAGGAGCATCAGGTATTCTTTGTGATAAGAAGATACCATTAAAATTAAAAGGTAAATATTATAGAGCAGCAGTTAGGCCTGCCATGTTTTATGGTTCTGAGTGTTGGGCAGTTAATCATCAACATGTACAAAAGATGTCTGTGACAGAAATGAAGATGTTGAGATGGATGAGTGGTCATACAAGAAAAGACCGTATACATAATGAGGTTATTAGAAACAAATTAGGAGTGGCACCAATAGAGGATAAAATGAGAGAACATCGTTTAAGATGGTTTGGACATATAGAAAGAAGATCAAAAGAAGAACCTGTAAGAAGGTTAGAAAAACTAAATTTGGAAAGTATTAAAAAAGGTAGAGGACGACCACAAAAGTGTTGGAAAGAAACAATAAAGAATGATCTAGCTTATTGGGAGTTAACTGCTAACATGGCACACGATAGAGATCTGTGGAAACAAAGAATCCATGTAGCCGACCCCGTCTAGTATGGGAAAAGGCTTAGTTGTTGTTGTTGTTGTTGTTGTGGTATATTCTTATCACATATAATACTTGATATCCTCTCTATTTTAACCAATCGGCATTAATTCTATACGTAACATCTGCATCAATTTTTCCTTTCACTTTTAAAAGTTGACTCTAGGTATTTAAAACTTTCCTTGTAAGGGATGCAATGTGTGTCAACCTTAATTTCTATGTCCTTTGAAATACCCAAATGATCAAACTTACATTCCATGTATTATGTCTTTGTTCTACTAAGTCGGAAGCTTTACTTTCTAACATTTCTCTCCATAGTTCCAATTTTAATTAACTTTTTTCTTAGACTCATCCACTAACACAATGTCATCTGCAAATAACATACACCAAGGTACTTCATCTTAAATATGTTTTGTTAACTCGTCAATAACTAATATAAATAAATATAGACTTAAAGTTGATGTAACCCAATATTAACTTCAAAATAGTCTGTCATTCTTCATGAGTCTTCAAATATATTTTTATACCATCATACATGTTTCTTATAAGATTTATGTACGTCAATGGGATACCTCTGTTTTCTAAGGTTGTCCGAAGAACATCTGTTGATACCCTATCATAAGCTTTTTCTAGATCAATAAATATCCTATGAGGGTTCTTCTTTTTTGCTCTAAAATGTTTCATAAAACGTCTTAATCGGTGAATCGCTTCTTATGTTATCAATAGCGGTTAGAGGGTTCTTAGCGGCCGACCTTGATATCACGGTAGTGGGAATATAACAGGGATATAGCGGTACACTTTTATTTATGATTAAAAAATTATATGTATAATAGATTCTCTAATTTCTAAGAAATATCAAGAAACACAACCACTTTTTTCATAAATATGAATCAAACTAAATGAATAAATTTTGTTTCTAACTTTTAAAGAAACAAACAATAAATTTCATGTGGCACATGCATAATGAATTGTTAGCCTTAAATTAAAAAACAAAAACATAAATGTAATAAAGTTATTCTAAACATTAAGCAAAGGAATCAAAAGAAATAAATATATAATTACTTATCTGCTCAAGTATGGTGAATATGATGTCGGCAAGCCTGACCCCTCTCTTACTCTTTAGAGTCTATATGCACGTTACATGTTTTGCCAAAAGTTAACAAGAAAACTGAGGAAAAAAATACAATAATCTCAAGGATTAGACATCAAATAATGATGATACCAAGAATTTTATAGGATATGTTGCAGGTAGCGGTGTTTGTCGTGTGATTCATAAATTTCCATAGTTTCTGATTATTCTGAATATCACCATATTCATAGCAGAATCACCACAGAGATGAGGGTGTCACAGTCACAAATAAGATGGAGATTAGCAGGAATAGCTGTAACTATTACTTTTCATTGCGTGTCAAAACTTGTTGTCAACCATAACAGGTTTTCCAATAACATAGGACTAGAAGCTGGCATTTGTTAGTTCGGTAGGAGTTGTTTAGCCATTATGTGTTACTCTCCATTGCGTATTTTCCTATTTAACAAGACTTTGTTGTTCTGCACATCAAATAAGGAGGCATGCTCCAAGAAACTACCTCAACTCCCAAACATGATTTAAACAAAATTGTGGTCCACAACCCTAATACTCCTAGAAGAAAGCAAGCTACAAAATTATACAGCTTGTGTAACACAAAACACAAAAAACTAGCACGCTATCCAACTCCAAGGCTAGAGATGCGCTGAATGCAACCTAACCAAGTCAACCAAAAGAAACTTGTTTGTCCGTTGAAAAAATGACAGAAAAATGGGATGGTATTGCATAAATGACATGATGCACAAACCACTTGGAGACTCCAGGCATATTAGTTTCACCATCCACATGATAGAGATCCCATTCTAGAAGTAGACTAAAAAAAGCCATATAGTTTTGCACTGCACTGGATGAAAAAAACTACAAAATCATAACACAAGAATCAAGTAAGCCATGCAAAGACAATTTTCAAAAGACATGACCAAACAACAAAAAGATCAAGAAAGAAACGTAAAGAAACAGGAAAAATGAAGGAGAAATCTACGACTAATATTAAACACATTCAGTACAAAGGAAAAGATTAAGTGAAGAAACTGCCAGATTCACAAGAGAGAAGGCGGTAGAGGCGGAGAAAAGGAGAGAGAAGAGAGAAAGGGAGAGAGCTTACATGCGGCAGCCGATAACGGATGCAGTGGTAGCGGTGGCCATCAGTGGTTGGTGCTGCTCGCTAGTGGTGGCGGAGAGCGCAAATGCAGTAGACGCGACGCGGGAGGCTGGAGAGAGAGACAATACGGGAGAAAGAGGCAAGACAAAGGAATTTAACCTATTTGGTTCGGGTCGATCCAATGGATATTGGATCAACCTGATGATCCAATATCATGTTGTATGCTAACACTACTATAGCGGCGCTAACAACGCCTTGGTGGGATGCCCGCTATAGCTACCATGCTATATCGGTTTTTGTCCCGCTATAACGCTATAGCGTGCTATTTATAACATAGATCGCTTCAATAGTAGATCTACCGGGTGTGAATCCGAATTTGTTCTTGTCTTAACCTATGTTCAATAGTTCTTTCCCATAATTGTATGGCTCATTAACTTGATACCCCGATAATTCGCACAATTCTAGATGTCTCCCTTGTTCTTGTATATGGGTAAGATAATGCTTAGCATATTTTTATGGTATTGGTACTTAATATACTTGGGTACTAAAATTTACTTTGTGAGTTCATTGGTACTATGGGGCTCAATACAGAGATGAATATTATGCATGGGGACTGCATCAGATAGCAAAGGCTGTCAGCTTCTTGAATAACGATTGTAAACTGGTACGTTTCACTCTACTATTTGGATTGGCCATGAATTCATGTTGTTGCTATTGCATACTTTGAAAATGTAGATGCTGGGATTTGCCCGATTGGATCATCTTCCTTCTCCAGTCCCATGGTGGGGGAAGAGATTTCACATTTAGCATTGTAGTGCTGAAAGGACTATTCATCTCTGGCGCATCTGTAGAAAAATCGTGGCTTTTAAGTTTGCATGAATGCTATTAGCTATAGCATATGGTCTTTTTAAAATATGTTCTACGTGTCATTTAGATGACATGCTGACATGGGTATGGGTGCCGTGTTTGACAAGGTTGCCATTGGATTTTATATTTTTTGAACAAAAGTGATATCTTAGTAATAATAACCTGTAGCTTTTTAATGGATATGCTTTCAGAAACAATTGTTTTTGAAATTTTGTTCTTTTACTTACTTGCAATTATATATATATTTGAAGTGGAATCAGCCAACAATATGCTTCTGGTCATTTTTCTAATAAATTGACCCCATTGTTCAGCATGAATCAGCTTTTAGATCACCAAAATCCCCCATGCATAACATTGATATGGGGCTTCGGTTTAGAAATTGTGACTTTTTGTGGACCACTGAATTTTGGCACCTTAATGCTATCTATATCTATATCTATATCTATATGTATTATAATCATATGATCCAAGAGTCTATTTTGATGAAATTAAGGGTGTAGGCCACATCCACATGATTACCTTAAGAAAAAAATTGAAAACCGATAGAAACTAACTGTTTTTTCAAGTTCATCTGGATTGATTAATTTGTGTAATCAATCTGCCTTTTGTGTCCTTGATGATAACTTTTAAAGTTGCACTATAAGAGAGGTTGCAAGTCTTATGAATGTCGAGAAATGAAGAAATCTGTGTATGTCTGTTGATTACTTCTGGTGTTGACTGGATTTTATGTTATGAAGTTGGTGCTCATTTTCTGATGGTGCAGGTTCATGGCAATTTGTGTTTGGCTAGTGTTGTGGTGACCCAAACATTAGACTGGAAGCTCCATGCATTTGATGTGTTGTCTGAATTTGATGCACATAATGAGTCTTCTGCGAGTCCAATGCTGGTAAATTGTGCTCTTTTTTCTTTCTAATACCTTTACAATTTTACCAAGTCTTAGTGTAATTTGTGAACATTTTGAATTATGTCAATATCATGTTATTTTGCAATATTCAGATAAGTTTTTCAATATATCATTTGGACAACATGGGCTGCATCTGAGGGACGAAAACCATATTTTGAAGTGTGCAGTAAGGTAGTAACCATTAGTGGTTTGTGGTTGAAGGGGTTAGGGGTTACTTTACTTGGGCAATGATTCCAACTCGGTTGTGGACTTGAGTGTCAAGTTACAAGGATTCTTGAGACTTTTGAATGCATTGTATGCATGTCTGGCTGTATAGGCGTGTTTGTGCATGTGCATGTGCATGCGCACATGTGTGTGTGAAAAGTCACATCCCATTCCAAAAGGGAGAAAAACAGTCCATGACAGTGAAGAGAAAAGTCAGGCTGTAAGATTCTTGAAGCGTAGATAGAACCCTTGTTTTTTTCATGGATGTGTAATTACAGTACTGGGAAAGGGAAAACCAGTTCACAAAAGAAGGGAAGATGACAACAACAACAAGTAAGCCTTTTCCCATACTAGATGGAGTCGGCTACATGGATTTTTTGTTTTCACATAACCCTATCATGTGTCATGATAGCAGTTAACTCAATATAAACTAGATCATTCTTTATAGTTTCTTTTCAACACTTTTGTGGTCGTCCTCTTCCTCTTTTAACATTTTCACAATCTAATTTTTCATATCCCATGGCACACATTGCATTCCCCAAAAGGAAAGTTTTAAATACCTAGGGTCAATTTTTCAAAGTGATGGAAGAACTGATGGAGATGTTACACATAGAATTAATGCTGGTTGGTTAAAATGGAGAGGAGCATCAGGTATTCTTTGTGATAAGAAGATACTATTAAAATTAAAAGGTAAATATTATAGAGCAGCAATTAGGCATGCCATGTTTTATGGTTCTGAGTGCTAGGCAGTTAATCATCAACATGTACAAAAGATGTGTGTGACAGAAATGAAGATGTTGAGATGGATGAGTGGTCATACAAGAAAAGACCGTATACATAATGAGGTTATTAGAAACAAATTAGGAGTGACACCAAGGTTTGGACATATAGAAAGAAGATCAAAAGAAGAACCTGTAAGAAGGTTAGAAAAACTAAATTTAGAAAGTATTAAAAGAGGTAGAGGACGACCACAAAAGTGTTGGAAAGAAACAATAAAGAATGATCTAGCTTATTGGGAGTTAACTGCTAACATGGCACACGATAGGGATATGTGAAAACAAAGAATCCATGTAGCCGACCCCATCTAGTATGGGAAAAGGCTTAGTTGTTGTTGTTGTAATTTTTCATATCCTCTTACGGGAGCGTCCTTTGGTCGTCTTTCAACATGTCCAATCCATCTTAAATGATTTTCTCTCATTTTATCATTCTACTGGTGCTCCTGTCAATTGATTTCTAATAACCTTATTATGCATACAGTCTTTACTTGTGTGACCATTCATCTATCTCAACATCTTTATTTATGCTACGGACATCTTTTGCACATGTTGACAATTAACTGGCCAACACTCATAACCATAAAACATAGCAAGTCTAATTGCTGCTCTATAATATTTATCTTTTAACTTTAATGATATCTTTTTATCACATAGAATACTTGATTCCCCTCTGCATTTTAACCAACCAACATTAATTCTATATGTAACATCTCCATCACTTTTTCATGGAGGGATGAAATGTGTGCCAATCTTAATTTCTATGTCCTCTGAAGTACTCAAATTATCCAACTTACATTTCATATATTCTGTCTTTGTTTTACTAAGTCGAAAGCCTTTACTTTGTAACATTTTTCTCCATAGTTCCAATTTCCTATTAACTTTTTCCTTAGATTCATCCACTAACACAATGTCATTTGTAAATAACATACACCAAAGTACTTCATCTTGAATATGTTTTGTTAACTTGTCAATAATCAATATAAATAAATATGGACTTAAAGTGATCCTTGATGTAACCCAACTTTAAAGGAGTCTGTCATTCTTTCATGAATCCTCACACAAGTTTTTGTACCATCATACATTTCTCTTATACTTTGCCCATGTAAGGGATCACCCTTGCATGGCCGGTCCCAAGCCTGAATAAAGGAAGAGGGTTGTGTTAGGCTTTCGACAGTCGGAGTAAAACCTTGTTGGACTTACCATAGATTCTAAAAAAAACAAAGAATCCATGTAGGTGACCCCATCTAGTATTGGAAAAAGCTTAGTTGTAGTTGTAGTAGTATACGTGTCTCTTATAAGATTTATGTATGTCAATGGGATACCTCTTTTTTCCAAAGTTCTCTAAAGAACATCTCTTGACACCCTATCATAAGCTTTTTCTAAATCAATAAATATCATTTGAAGGTTTTCTTTTTTGCTCTAATCTCAATAAGTGAATCATTTTAATAGTAGATCTGCCGGGCATGAATCCGAATTGATTCTCTGTTGTACTCGATACTTGTCTTAACCTACGTTCGACAACTCTTTTCTATAATTTCATAGTATGCCTGACTCATTAACTTGATACCTCGATAATTCAAATAATTATGAATAATTCTTAATATCTCACAAAAGAAGAGAAGGATAAAAACCATCACAAAGTGAAAAAGCCACGCCATAAGTTTCTTGAAGGTTTGATGGAAATCCTTGGCATGTTAGAGCGTAAAACTCAATAACCTTGTTAGTACTTGGCAATATATTTGGTTGATGTTTTTTCCTACAAAATGTCGATTCTTTGCAGAGTAATTCTCAATACAATCTTGTGGTCTGAAATTTACTTAAAAAGCTATCATGAGGAGTATTATCGGTATTTGATGTCAATATTAAAACAACGGACACTTATATTCTGGACCTGCGAAGGTCTCGAAGTAACATATATGGAGATTAAGTCCTTATAGTGACTTGGCTATTACTCTCTCGCTTTTGAAGGTTAAAACACTTTTATGCCAAATCAGGAAGCGCCTTATGTTATGTGCTGGATTTTCAATCTTGATTGATTTTTGGAAGTAATATACTTTAGGGTTGTTTATACCATATCATATCGTGTATCATTTTTCTCCATTAGATAGTTGTATCGTATCGTAAATTTAAAAAATATTTGAAAAATAAAAAATAGAAGAATTCAAGAAAAATAAAAAAAAATCTAAATAATTTCTATAAATCAAAATTTGCATAAATATTAACTTTAATTCAAATTATAAGCACTAAACAAGTAGCAAATATTCTTTAAAATTATAGCTTCCACAACTGAAAAAGAAGAATCACATTATTTTGGAAACTCCATTATTAAAATTGCCACATTCATTGACTTCTAAAATTGCATTGAAAACCATTGTCCTCTAAGTCACACATACACTTCTAAGAGGTGGAGTGTCGACCTCGACACGGGTGCGACACCGACACCGTGTCGGTGCGGCATGGCAAAAAAAAAGTGCAATTCCTTTTTGTAACTCACGGTTCTGCCCTTTATGCTGTATTTATCTTGTTGAACCCAATCAAAGAGGGAGTAATCCGTGAAGACGATGAAATCGAAGCCTCTTAGTCGACTCGTGACCTTATCTCCCATGATGACCACCTGAGTTACCTCACCATAGTTTCCAAAATGCTCCTTCACCTTGTCTTCCATTATCTCCCATGAAACTCCGCCGATGAACGTAGAAAAATATCTCAACGCGGACCTTCTTCAGTTCCTTTTGTGTGGATATTCCACGCTTCAAAATCTGGTATCGATTTTGAAGTTTGGGTCTTTTTTGATAAATGGGTCCGAATAGTGAAGATTGATTTGTGTATTATGATGAAATTAGTAGTTGTTTACAGTTTATGTGTTTTTCTTTAACATAAAGTTGTGTACTTGCTATTGTCATATACTTATGTTAATTGATGTCTCACTTGTTGTAGCTTGAATATTATATATAATATATAATATTATATACCCTAGCCGTGTCGTCGCACCCAAAATTTTTGAAATTTACCGTATCCCACACCCGCATCCGCACTCGTGTCCGCACCCGTGTGACATAGGTTGCCCTCTTGTGGTTTTGATCTTATTTTAGAAATTAAAAGATAAAAGACCATATTCACTATTTTATTTCCACTTTCATTGGTATAAAATGAGATTAATACTAATGTCATGCATATTCCTATTGACTCCTCGCTTTTACATCATTCTCACATTATTTTGATAGGAATAAGCTTGGATGCCTTTCATTTATCTGCAACATCAGGAAGAAATAGTCACAGTACTAAAAATATACATAGTTATCGTTACTATATTATTTTAAAAAGTTTTTCATGTGCTTTGCATGCAAAAGTGTATATAATTTGACAATGGACACCGTATTTGCTAATAAGTCCTTGGATATGGTGCTGGTCAATCATTATAAATTTTATAATTATTGTAATTTTTGGCATTTTTTTAAAGGACTTACGATACGGGACGATACATTGTATCTAATGATGCCGTGTAGTGTATCATATTGTGTTTACTCACGACATGATACGCCCCGTATCATACGATAAGGGGCGATACACATAACACCGATATACTTTAATATGAGTATTATTATCTTTAGCGGTTCAATTACAAGTTATGCCTTTGGTCTTTTCTTGAAGTTATTAGGCTTGTCTACAAGTTGCATTTGTAGAAGATCCTACTCTTTCCCATGCAGATTTTATGGATGGGCAATGAGAAAATCTGGCCGTAACTGTATTAGGGTTGACCTAATCACAAATTTGTTTTATGTAGGTTTGGTTTGGGATATCATATTATGCATAGACTGCACTTGGCTGATATACATATTTTAGCAACTCCGTCTATGTAAGGGATCACTCTTGCATGGCCGGTCCTAAGCCTAGATAAAGGAGGAGGGTTACAATAGGCTTCCGACAACCAACGTAAAACTTTATCGAACTTATCTTGTTAGAAAATGTGACAGTGCAGCGGATATCGAATATCACATACACATAAGAAAAAACGACGAAGAGAAAATATGGAGATAGGAGGAGGGGGGTAGGCCCTCCAATGGAGGCCCCCCTCTCTTTCTCTCTTTCTTAATTTCAGTCTCTTAACTCTAATACAAGAAGTACAACCCTTATATAATGGGTTATGAAACATAAAATGATCAAAATGCCCTTAGTAGTACAAACAATTACAATAATACCTAAAATATCAAAATTACTAAAATTGACACTAAAAACATATTCTTCGATACCCCCCTCGAGTTAAGAGTGAGATATTTCGAACTCCAACTTGTCAAACAACTGATTTTTTTATTTTTTTTTCAATTTTTAGCCCTCTTTGCTGTCCTCTTTTCAGCAATTTATCAACCTTCATGGTTGTTCTTCAACAACTTCATGATTGCACTAATCTTCAGCAACTTCTTGGCTGCAACATCTTCATCTCAGCCCTACAAGACTGGTCATATTCAACTGTTTCTTTGGCTGCAACATCTTCAACTCAACCTTCTAAGACTGGTCATATTCAACAACTTCTTTGACTGCAACATCTTTAACTCATCCTTCCAAGGCCGGTCATATTCAATAGTTTTTTTGGCTGCAACATTTTTCAACAGCTTCTTTGGCTGTAAATTCTAGCAACCTCGTGGCTGCAAAACACATTTCAACAGTCCTCATAACTTTAATCTTCACCTTATAAAAACAAAGCAACAAGTTTCTTCACAACACTTCTTCCATGTGAAACTAATTGGACTGCACTCCTGCAACCCGATTTGCATATTCACAACTCATTTTATCCTTATCTCACTCTTTTTGGGAACCGTACTTTGATGTTTTCACACTACATCTTTGTTTGGGACTCATAATTTGTGGGCATTGTGACAACCACTTTCTTTCTTCGAGAATCAGAATTTAACCTCGTATTCTAACATGGCTTCAACTTTCATCAATTCCCTCTCTTTACATCTACATTCTCCATCTTCGTTCGCTCCTGCATCACATTCTCAACAACTTTCGCCACACTCGAAGAAGAACCCGTTTTCTCTTTCGCCATTTTTTGATCAAAATCCTCATCAACCGATGCCAAGGCGTCTGCCTTAATCTTCAAAGTGAGGAAGAAAGCTCAACAATATTTGCACGATACAGAGCACACAAGAAACTCTCCCCCACCTTAGATTCCTCCTTAAAGTGAGAGCAACGAGTCTTCACCATTACAACAACATCCCCACAACCATAACTCGGCGTTGGTGTGGCGTTTTCGACATTGCTGCCAAAAGAGGAAGCAGAGCGTCTATCGTCGTAGGAGGCACGAGAAGAAGCTTTAGAGAGGACGGATCACGCCTGGGCGATGAGCTTGAACCCTTCATCGGCATGGGCCGATGCATTCTTATCTGGGTGAAGAAGTAGAGCCAATGCGTGGTATTGCTTGCATATGAGCAATATCGGCGTCGAGGGCTCGTTGACGTTGAGGACGGCGTACCAATCGAGCTCTTCACTGGCCGTAGGAGCAACGGAGAGGACATCGATGAGGGCGCAGGTTTGGGTAATACGAGTGAGGGAAGGGAAGAGATGCCGTGCCTTATGCACTAGTCTCTGGGCGCCCTCGATGTCGCGCCGCTACAGTTTGGCTTCCGCGAGCTCCAATGCACGGATGACGATGCATTGTTCTGGGGTTCGTGGAGCAAGCCCCATTGCCTCTGCGAGCTCGATCTCGATCTCGAGATGGTCGAAGTCAGCCTGAGACATGTCCTTCACATGTACTTGATCTCAACACATTTTGTTTTCTTTATCACACGTCTACAATGATTTCTCGGTGCTCCATCGATCGTCAAAACTCTAATACCAAGTTGGAAAATATGATAGCGCAACGGAGATCAAATATTAGACACAAAAGAAAAACGTCGAAAAGAAAATATAGAAAATATGGAGATAGGAGGGGGGCAGGCCCTCCAATGGAGGCCCCCCCTCTTTCTCTCTTTCTTAATTTCAGTCTCTTGACCCTAATACAAGAAGTCCAACCCTTATATAATGGGTTGTGAAACATAAAATGATCAAAATGCCTTTAATAGTACGGGTAATTACAATAATACGTAAAATATCAAAATTACTAAAACTGATACTAAAAGTATATTCTTAAACATATTGGAAACAAAGAATCCATGTAGTCGACCCCATCTAGTATGGGAAATGGCTTAATTGTTATTGTAATCAATGTTGTTCGATGCATATCGTATTGTGTATCGTTTTGGTCCGCGATACGTATCGTATAATATCGTTGTGTATTGTAATTTAATACTAAAAGTTGATAAAAGTAAAAAAAAATTAGAAAAAACAGGAAAAAAATATGATAATTGCAAAGAATTCATATAATGCAAAAGTTTAGTACATATTCATCATTCACCATTCACTAATTGAAAAAAATTACATATTTTGAAGCAAAAAATGAAATATATTTACACATTGTAATCAAGATCATCAACTAAATAATTTTCATCTTCTTTTTGTTAAAGATACTCACCACCTTCTGCTTCAAATTAAAATCTTAATCCATGTTGCACTCCTAAATTAATTCATGCAATGTCTTCTTCGGTTAGGAGTGTATTTGCTTTGTTATCTTCCATAATCCACTCTTCTAACATATCAAAATTATCCAAACTTATTGGATCAAATTGATTTTCTTCTCTATTTAACTTTTTTAATTGCCTAGAAGAAAGAAAGAAAAGTAATTAGTAAATAATATTAACAATTGAAGGCAAACAAAATATTGAATTGAATCTTTAAGTAGTAACTAATATAAGATTACCTCTATCGGAGCTGCGTGTTACAACGGATAAAAGCTAAGTCATTGAGCCGCTTATGTTCCAACCTGTTGCGCTTTTTGTGTGGATACGTTTAAAAACACTCAAATTCCTTTCACAACCTGTTGTACTTAAACTCTTAAAATTCATTCATTTTTTAAAGTTTTCTGAATTTATCAAAACTTCTAAGTTGAGTCTATAATTCTGAAAACTCATTGTGATAGTCAATAATACTTAAATTCCCTTGCTTAAGCATTATCATCATTTCCATTAAATCAATTTGAAAGACAAAATCATCTTGAGAGTGAATCTTTTTCAAATATTTTCAAGTTTCAAAAGCACTTTCGAAAACACTAATTCTATTTCTAAGTTTTTCATCTACATTTGACAAATAATCCAAGTTATTTTAGCATTCATCTTTTCCTAAGTTTTTAGATTTTGCTTATATTTTTGATGTGCCTTAAAAAATCATCATCATCTAAACCTTCAATATCTAAAATCGGTTCTTAGATCGTACCATCAGTATAATCCCCAAAGTCTTTAGACAAAAATTACTTTTTCATTGTTCTTGCCCAACTTTGATAGCATTCAGGTCAAGAATGCATCTAAAAGATTCATTTTTGCTTTTCATTTTATGCAAAAATAAAAGTTTTAGAATTACCTCAAGTTTGGAATGATTTCACGAAATTTGCAATCTTGACACGCTTCTTGATGTGCTTGAATTCTTCAAAACAATGTTATGATACCATGTAAATATTTGTTGATAATCGAAGGTTGAATCACCCAAGTTACAATTCGTCAAAGTGCCAAGATATCAAACCAGTCTCAAGTTAAGAATGTAAGTATCAAGAGAGACAAACTACAAACAAAAGTTGTGCTAGACAACATACTTTATTGATATGATAGTGCAATATTTATAAAGGGATTTACACATCAAGGAGAGAGGAAGAGGGACAACAAAGGGGACAACTGTAAATGCTGGCCAGGCTTGGCCAGCACTAGCCATTGGATTCCAACGGCTACTTGCTGGCCAAGCAACTAGCGATTGGCTTGCAAGTAGCAGTTGGCCAACTTATCAAATGCACTGTGCTATCTATTACATTTAACAATTGTTTATTCAATCTATTATATATAATGTTCCACATGGGCACATAATCCTTCTTTTTTCCATTGAAATTACTTTTAATGACTTCTTTTGCCCTATCCATGGCTTCATAATGGTAGCCAATATATGTTTTTTTCTCGCTATCAACCAATCTAAAAATCTTCACTAAAGGACATGTAATCTTCAATAATCTAACACATGCATTCCAAAATGTACTCTTGAAGACTGTCTTTAAAATCTCATTTAACTTTTTGTTTCTTCTATTTTGAGGCAACTCTGCAAATTATTGGCACTCATTTTAGGAGAACATTCTCTTCAAGACTTCTTTTGTTTTATAATGTTCTGTATAAATAAGAAATTAGTTGCAAACCGAGTTGCAGTTGTAGGAAGGAACTTTGCACCATCTGTATATCTCCTGATCATAAATAATACAAAGGCATGGTTGTAGATAAATTTGGTGATATCTTAACAACACTGAGTTGTTGTCTTTATCTCATCCATCTCACCAATATTCTGGATAATCTTATCTAATAGCTTTTCTCTCAACTTTTGATTAGAGGGCATCTTGTATCCTAGACCAATGTTACCAGTTGCATCTGCCATTGCTTGAAAAAAAAAATTGTTTGCTGCATTAAATGAAATGCATACATCATAAAACCATCTGCCCACTTCATGGTTTGCCTACTCATGTTGTTCTGATGTCATAGTTGCACGAATTTTAGGTTGAGCACCATGTATAATGATAGGAGAGGAAAATGACTATATGGGAGAAGAAGCTCTTCCTCTACTCCTTTATCTTCTATCACTTTCACTTGAAAAATCTTCAATAACCCTCTTTCCCTTATTGATAGTCGAGAATTACTACTACCAACTTATGTTCTACTATCAGAAGGAATACTATCACCCAATCCAATAGCATCATCATCCTTTTCCTTAAACATCTCTAAATCATCCTTATGTTGTCTCCTCTCATGAATGCTCTCAAGCATCTTTACACATTACCATTTAATGACTTATGACAATTTCCTAACTCTACCCGTGTAAGGAGTAACTTTTTTCCTAGTTCCTGTTAGGTGATGTTTCAATAATGAAATTCTACCACTAAACACCTTCTCATAAAATAAATATTTTATCTTTAATCTGTTTTCCTCAACTGCGGTACCCCACTATCATGCTAGATTTTCAGTCCGAGATTCAGAGTCCCCGACACCCCTTCCTGTCATCTTAATTGAACACTTCAATCCAATAAAAAACCTTAAAATAAAATATTTTATAAATCCTCAATTTTCACGTAACACTTAAATAGAGTGACTCCCACTTCACGAATGTAATAAAAATCATATCCACTCACTTAATAACTTCATATTTTATCATTCAAAAAAAGAAAAACACAACATCAAAAAACAACAAATGAAAAGATTTTTTTTTCAAAAAATGAAAAAATATAACACAATCCGGGTTGAGATCCTTACACAGACGTCGTAGAATACTTTTTTTTGGTGCCTTGAACACCAAGGAAGGGGAGAGCCACTCGAGGGAGTCTTGGTGAGCCTTACAGAGATGTGAAAATGCGGGTTTATGTTCGGCCAAGGGTCCCTGGCCGCATCGTGCGATACGGCATGATACGCATCACTCTGTATCATAGAGTGTTGTATCGTCGTATCACACTGAAATCTGACTTTTCATTATCCGTACTGTTGTGATGTGTTCCTGTTCAATGAGAGATCCAATCCGTAGATGGGCCTAGAAGCATTATTCCAAACTAAGTGAAATCTCTCACGCTTCCCTAATTTAATGAAATGTTGACAACAACACTTTCAAGGCAAATTTTTTCTAAAATACAAAGGGATCACCTCTTATTTGGGTAATTTGGATAGGTTGAACCCAAAATCTAAATCGGATTTGGAGCCACTGGGGAAAATAACTATAAAATCTGATTTGAATAGATAGATAATAGGCATGACCAGTTCAGAACCGGCCAGAACAAGAACAGTTAGAATCATACTCAGGACTAGGAACCATCTGGTTCGGTTATGGTTCGATGTTTTTAGAAACCACACCAAAACTGTAACCGATAAAAAACTGGCTGGTTCAAAACCAGCAGTCCCGAACTGCCTCAAGCCCTTTCGGTTACGATTAGGGTTCAAGGTTTCTGGGAAACCGAAACCGGACATGTCTAGATAATAGACAACATTTTTTTTGCATGCGTGGCCAAGAGCAGAGTTTATCATATGTAGAATCTGAAAACCAATATCCAAGTATGTTTAACCAGATCCAGCGTGCAAACTGCAGTTCCTTGGAGATCTACTTCTAAATTTAACTATACTATTGGATAAGGTTCTTTCAATCAGAGTATTTGTTCTCTGTTTTATTGTTTGTTGACTGAAAAGATTGTTCTAACTATAGGAATAATTTTCAAGTTGAGCTCCATTTGGTAGGCATTCATAAATGCAGAAGAAATAGATTAATAAAGAACATGTTCATCTTTTGAGATTTAAACAGTTTGGGCAAGTAGTATGTTAGAGTTGTGTGCCCACAATTGTCATATAGATTAAAATGCAGGCCACATATCTGTATCTGGACAAACGTGATACATTTGTAAATGTGTGTGTTTTGCTGTTCGATCTTGTCTTGGTTCTCATTTCCAGAATCTCAATCGACTTATTTAAGCGTGTTAAGTCTGACGGTAAATGTTTCTTCTTGAAGCAATATGAATGGCTGATTGGCTCACAGTACAAATCAATGGAGTTGTTGAAGTCTGACTGGGCAGCGATCAGAAAGTCTTCACCATGGGCAATTGACTCGTGGGGCCTGGGTGAGTCTTCTTGTTTCCATCCTTCCTTTGGTTGATGGCATCTACTCCCGTGCTTCCTGTTTTAGATTCTGGTTGGTAATTGGAGAGGATGCATTGCTCCAAGTAACAGGTACCTATTGCCTTATAGTTCCTAGATATGGCTACTGCTGGTAAGCCAAATAAATGAAAGCTTTCTGTGTTCAAGATCTGGTTATTAATGCTGTGCTCAACCATAAGATTGTAAATCAAACCAAGCGAGGCCTAGGCCAGCCAAGTTAGCAACTAGTGGTGCAAAAGAGTGTCACAGGGATTGGATTCAGATTGAATCAGTTTCCTCATGATGAATTGGTATGAGAAAGGTCTGAAACATAGTCTCCGAATTTGATATAGGAGCATAAACAAGGGTTGTGGTTTGGCGCATGCCACTGAATGGAGTTCGTAGGCATTGGAGATAGTTTAGCCCTGTTAAAATTGTTTTATTGGAGTTTTGGGAGAACCTAAAACCAGGATTCACAATCGCTGATAACGACAAGTTTTGAGCACCCTCAAGGGTATGTATTTGGAACTCCCATGTTTGGGAGGAAATGCTCATCCTCAAAGTTAATCTGGTGAAGCATAAAAACTATCTGATGTTCCCAGAACTATGGTGGATTTTAGTGGCAATCTGAGACCTCACAATCCGGTTCCTTATTCAGATACGAACGACAATTAACCTGTTGCCATATCCACTCCTTAAATTTTTTCTTTTGCACCGCATTTACTTTGAATTGGATTATAGTTCTGTCCAGAATTCACTGTGTTGTGCAACACGAAACAGTTGCAGATTTTGCAACACATGTATGTTGATCTGAAAGAAGTGGTCTATTCGGATGTTAACCTATTCATGTGACAGCAAGGGCGAGGATAACTCAACGTGCTATGTTTCATGTCAGTAACTACCAAAGGGGTGATGATATGCATTTGATTATCCAAATGCCCTTTTTGGTCCTCATAGCTACATAGCTCTGTGTTAAATGGGAGACTGTATAATGATTCTATACTGATCAAGTAATATTTACGACACTAGTTATGATATTATACTGAGGTCATATCTTCCTTGCTATAGGTGACCATCAGGTTATAAGTTGAACTTTTGCATGAAGTTGTCAAATGGATTGCTCGTGTTCTTTTGATGGTTACATTTATGATATGGACTAATCCTTCAAATGATTTGTTATTTATTAGTGATGAATTACTTATGCTAAGGCTTTATCTTTTCCTTTTAAAATTTCAACCAATCAAAATATGGTCCATATCCTGTGCAACAGATTAATAAACATAAGTTGTTTCTCAAGCAAGATAAATACTCAGGAGTTCATCGGTATTCCTTTTTCTGTTACGTGTATTTCTAAAGAATATATGTAATCCACATTTCCCTATAACCCAACTTGATTCCAAATTCAGTACTTAGAAACCCCACAATTCGGTTGAAATCCTTAGAACTACATGCCCCTGCACAGCCGAAGAGAGAGTGCGGAATTGAATCTAAAAAAGTCTAATTTTGTACATCGTAATCTGATATCTAATTTTGTACATCGTAATCTGATTTCAAGTTACATTTAGATCTTCTTTATGTCCCAAATACAACAACAACAAAAACAACAACAACAACAGTTAAGCCTTTTCCCATACTAGATGGGGTCGGCTACACACATTCTTTGTTTTCATAGAGCCCTATCATGTGCCATGCTAGCAGTTAACTCAATATAAACTAGATCATTCTTTATTGTTTCTTTCCAACACTTTTGTGGTCATCCTCTTCTTCTTTTAGTATTTTCGCAATCTAGTTTTTCATATCTTCTTACGGGAGCGTCATTAGGTCGCCTTTCTATATGTTCAAACCATCTTAAAATTTTATCCACTATTTGTGCAACTCCTAATTTGTTTCTAATAACCTCATTATGTATACAGTCTTTCCTTGTGTGATCGCTCATCCATCTCAACATCTTCATTTTTGTTAGATATCTTTTGCACATATTGATGATTAACTGCCCAACACTTGAAACCATAAAACATAGCAGGTCTATTTGTTGCTCTATAATATTTACGTTTTAACTTTAATGATATCTTCTTATCACATAGAATACCTGATGCCCCTCTCTATTTTAACCAACTAACAATAATTATATGCGTAACATCTCCATCAATTTTTTTATCACTTTGAAAAATTGACTCTAGGTATTTAAAACTTTTCTTGTAAGGGATGTAACGTGTGTCAATCTTAATTTCTATATCCTCTGAAGTACCTAAATGATTAAACTTATATTCCATATATTATCTCTTTTTTATATTAAGTCGGAAGCCTTTACTTTCTAACGTTTCTCTCCATAACTCCAATTAGCTTTTTCCTTAGACTCATCCACTGACACAATATCATTTGCAAATAACATACACCATGGTACTTTATCTTGAATATATTTTGTTTATTAACTCATCAATGACCAATATAAATAAATATGGACTTAAAGTTGATCCCTAATGTAACCCAATATTAACTTCAAAGGAGTATGTCATTCCTTCATGAGTTCTCACACATAATTTTGTACCATCATTCACGTCTCTTATAAGATTTATGTATGTCAATATGATACCTCTCTTTTCCAAGGTTGTCCAAAGGACATCTGTTAATACCCTATCATACGCTTTCTCTAGATAAATAAATATCATGTGAATGTTCTTCTTTTTTGCTCTAAAATGTTTCATAAGATGTCTCAACAGGTGATTCACTTCAATAGTAGATCTACCGGGCATGAATCTGAATTAGTCTTCTTTTTTGCTCTAAAATGTTTCATAAGACGTCTCAACAGGTGAATCATTTAAATAGTAGATCTAGTGGGCATGAATTCAAATTAGTTCTCTGTTGTACTCGATACTTGTCTCAACTTACGTTAATAGTTTTTTTCCCCCATAATTTTATAGTATGGCTCATTAACTTGATACCCCGATAATTCGCACAATTCTAGATGTCTCCCTTTTTCTTATATATGGGTATAAGTGTCATTCCTCAGGCATCTTTTGGTTTCTCTATATTTTATTAAATAGTCTTATAAGCCAAGTTTCTATACTTCTATAGGAATATTGCCTGGTCCTAAAGATTTACCAACCTTCATATATTTAAGAGCTTCTTTGACTTCATTCTTTTGAATACACCGGTAGAAATTGTGGTTTATATACTTTTCTGATTTGGCTAACTCTTTTGAGCTAATACTAACATCTTATTTTTATTAAAAACCTTACAAAAATAAATTTTCACTTATTTTTGATATCATCATTCACCACTAGAATCTTCTCATCCTCATCTTTGATGCATCTAACAAAAGTATGATCATTAGTTTTCTTATGTTTACCATTAACTATCCTAAAAATATCTCTTTCACCTTCTTTTGAGTTAAACTTTTTATATAAATCCTCAAAAATTTTGGCTTTTATTTCACTAACAGCCTTTTTTGCTTCTTATAAGCTTTCCAAGTTTCACTAGTCTTCTTAGCACAGAGCAATTTATAATATACCTTTTTTGCCTTGATTTTATGTTACACTACTTCACTCCACCACCAAACTTCTTTTTGTGCCGGTATGCCTCCCTTAGATTCACCTAACACATCTTTTGTCACTTCCCTAATATGTATAGTCATATTGTTCCACGTATCAAAAGATATACTTACATAATTCCAATCATTTCCTTGAAGAACTTTATGTTTACATATATCTTCTTTCTCACATTTGAGGTTCCACCATCTAGTCTGAATAACTCTGTACACTCTATTTTTTTCTCCACTTTTTTACATAAAAATCTATTACTAAAAGTCAATGTTAAGTAGTTAAGCTTTCTCCTAAAATTACCTTACAATCTTTACATGAGGATCTATCCCTTTTCCTACAAACAGAATAATTAATTTGTGTTTGTGACAAAGCCACTCTTATAAATAATTAAATGTTTATCTCATTTTTTGAAAATTGTATTGGCTATAAAGAGATCAAAAGTCATAGAAAAATTTAAAATCTCTCTACCCTCCTCATTTATATCCCTAAAACTATAGTTTCCACGAATACCTTGATATTTTAGTGCATTTTTGCCGACATGTCCATTTAAGTCTCCTCCCAAACAAATCATCTCCCATTGTAAAATTCTTTGAATTACCTTATCTAACTCCTCCCAAAAAGCCTTCTTTATACTATCTTCTAATTCTACTTGGGGTGAATAAGCATAAACTATATTCGAAGCCTCTACTCCTAACACCACTATCATAATTCGGTCACCATATGGTTGTATATTTACTACACTATACTTTAAATCTTTATTTATAATAATACCAACTCCATTTTGAGCCTTTTTCTTTCGTGAGTACCATAATTGAAAACCTGTATTCTCAATCTCCTTTTCTTTTTCTCCAACCCATTTTGTCTCTGGTAAACATAGAATGTGAATCTTTCTTCGAATCATAGTATCTACCACCTCTGTTAACTTGTCAATAAATGTTCCGATATTCCAAGTACCAATATGAATCTTATTATGTAGGACTGACTTCCTTACCTTCGCATCCGTCCATACTGAAAATGCGGAGACCCTCGTTATAATTTGTTCACTACATTCGGGCGACAATGTAGCAAAACTAACTTCTTTACTCACACCCATCTATGATGTGGAATCCCTCTCTTCAATTGATTCACTACATCTGGGCGAAGATGTAGATGCCTTTGTTTACTTTTCATTGCATTCGGGCTCTTTAGTGGGTTGCTGAAAGAGAACGCCCCAACGTAATGCTCATAATTTGTAAAATCCATGGTAGATGAGTTCAACAAAGTTTTACGCTGGTTGTCGGAAGCCTAACGCAACCCTGCTCCTTTATCTAGGCTTGGACCATCCATGCAAGGATGATCCTTTACATGGGCAGAGTTCTTTATGTCCCAAATACTAGTAAATAAATGTTAGACTCAGCCTGCATTCTAAATAATATAATGCACTTGCAACGCTGTTCTAGCTTAAGCTGGGATCGTTGAAAATGATTTGCAAGCTGTTAATTTGTTTACTGGCATTTCTGAATGTTGGAATTTTCCTCATCTTTATGGAGTTGCATATGTCAAAATTAATAGATAACTTCAAGTTTAGGGACTGGTTGTGTTGACAAAATTCACATTTGAAAGATGTATCTGGTTTTTCACTAATTTCCACTATTTGCTTCCATTGTTCAAAGCTGCAAAGAAGCATGAGGGATTGGAGGGGCGAGAGTACCTCATATGTTTAACTGAAGAGCATTATGATTACAACATGCGTCCCTCTTTTGTTCATATATAAGAAGCACCTTAATACCACGATGTTTAAAAAATGACTAATAACATTTCAATATCTTACACTGAATTAGGAATGAGAGACTTTGTCCTTATGCACAAGCCATTATTTTCAATCATGATATGGTTTTGGGGTTTTTGCATAAGTATGAATAGATTTGATACCTTAAAAGAAGTAAAATTGAAGTATCCGTATGACTTGGTAGATGGAACTCTGGTAAACAGATGACTTTTGGTTATTTAATTAAAAATTGATCCAAAAATCCTTGTTTTCAATCAGGTTGTCTTATTTATGAATTGTTCTCTGGTACAAGATTGTCAAAAACTGAAGATCTGCGTAATATTGCTTCCCTTCCAAAGGTATGTCTGGTGGTATTTCTTTTCACAATCTTGTCTTCGCATATACATTGTAAGAAAGGCACATCCAGAGCATTAGCTCAACGGCAGTGCGCCTTGGCGCAGATGCTGCTGGTAGGGAGTTCGATCCCAGGAGGTGCATGTGTGGGTGTAGGCCTCGGCCTCCTCTTGTAACAAAAACAATAGTAAGAAAGACATTGTAACTTGTTGCATTTCAGTTTCATTGGTTGGTCCTCTCCATGATGTACATTTACTTGTCATCAATGACTATACATGTATGTTAATTTTTTCGAATCATGACCTGGATTTGTTGGTTGTCTCCTTACAGTCTTTGCTTCCAGATTATCAGAGACTCTTGAGCTCCACGCCTTCTCGCAGATTAAATCCTTCAAGGCTTATTGATAACAGCGGTGAGTTAATTTTGTTCCATGTTTTAATTACTTCTACTTAGTTTCTATTCCTCACTGAGCATATAGTTTGTTCAATACCTTTTTCTTTTCTGAGAAGATATGTAACTTGGACCAAATTATTTATGTGGCACATTTGACTACTCACTGGATGTATTGGCAAGACTATGGATGTTCTTCCGATTAGTATTTTTGTTTTAAACATCAGCAATATGTTGGTCTATGTTGCAACTGTTCACCAAGAATAGGTAGTACTGCTCTATGTAGCTGCTAAGCGTTGATATTTTGGTGCCCCTTCTGGAGATAATTTTGGACAATGTAGTGGTTGATGGGTGTTTTAGGTGAGTAGTTTCTATTTGAGAATGTAATAATCGCCAGAATGGTAGACCTATTAAGGGGCTTCTTTGAAAGTTCATTTGGAATCCAGAATCCTGCCTCAGGTTTCTTTCTTTACATGGGAGGCGGCTTAGGGACTGTTCTGAGAACCTTCAAATGAAAGCTGTAACCTTGGTGAACTATTGTCCCTTGTGCAAGTGCGAGTTAGAGAACACAAACCATTTTTCTTACTGTTCTAAATGGTCAGGACTCTATGGGAAGCGGCTTTAAGGTGCTTGAGATTGGACAGGTGATGGGTAGGGATGTGTGAAAGGAAATGTGTACTTTGAGTTATTTATTTCGTTACTGTAAGAGGCAACACATAGCTCTCTTGGTATGTTTCACCGTTTTTTGCTAGTTTGGAGAAGAAGGAATATAAGAGTGCTTTAGGTGATGGAGAGATTTTCATCCAAGTTGTTGGAAAGTTGGTATGCTCTTATGTTTCTTGGTCATAAAGGTTCTTCTTTGTGTTCTGTGATGGAATTTGTTGAGTTTATAACGTCATGTATTATTCTATCAAGATATACATGGTGCACCTCCCTGGTGCTTTTTAATGAAACTTGGTTATTAGAAAGAAAAAATGGGACAATGTGGTCTTAGCAGTGTGCTTAGTACATCAGAAGTATCCTTTGTCCTTACTCTTCTACAACACTTGCTTTGTAGTATTTCTTGTTGGCAAGCTGTTTGCTTGTTATCAATGGAAATGCATTCTTCTTTTCTGAAATTGGAGTTCTGTTTTTTCCAATTTTGTTTGTTGATCTGTCTGTTAGTAACTCTTAAATTCTCCTTATTTGGCAGAATATTTTCAGAACAAGTTAGTGGAAACCATCCAATTCATGGAAGTTTTGAATTTGAAAGATAGCATTGAAAAAGACTCTTTTTTCCGGAAGCTCCCAAATTTGGTGGAACAACTTCCTCGCCAAATCGTATTAAAGAAGGTTCAGTGCTATTTATGTTTGAATTACCTGATGTGATGCTCTTTTGGTGAACTTTTATTCAAAAATATATTGGATTTTCAGGCTGACTTTTGGTTCTGCAGTTACTTCCCTTATTGGCTTCTGCACTGGAATTTGGTTCTGCTGCTGCTCCTGCTTTGACTTCTTTATTGAAGATGGGTTCTTGGCTTTCCACTGATGAATCCAATCTCAAGGTTACGATGTTTAAGTTTATTTTCATCTTACATTTGGATTTTAATCTACAAAATGTTGGTTTCTGATTTCATTAATGGGGTATCAGGTTTTTATATTTTCAAGTGCTTCTTCTGTTTCCATAGGTCCTACCAACTATTGTAAAATTGTTTGCTTCAACGGACCGAGCTATCAGAGTAGGCCTTTTGCAGCATATTGATCAGTTTGGTGCATCTTTGACAGCTCAAGTGGTTGATGAGCAAGTATGGAGCTTTTCTCCTTTCGTTTACTTTTCTTTTTTTTTTCTTTGAAAGATGAGGTGCACCTTGAAGGCTTGATGTCTTATCGTATCATATATTCTGAATGTGAATGAATTGTCCCACTTTATTTTTTTTCTCAGGTTTATCCTCATGTTGCTTCTGGTTTTTCCGATACATCAGCATTTCTTCGGGAGTTAACACTTAAATCAATGCTGGTGTTGGCGCCAAAGGTAAACAGCCATTATCTTGTTGTCTGGACTCTACATTTGTTATTTTTAAGTTATTGTCTTGCAAGTATGCAGATCAATGTTCTTAGTCTGATCGTGAAATGTGAAGCCTTACTTCTCGTCTAGACTCTAGATTTGTTATTTTTAAGTGGTTGTCTTGCAAGTATGCAGATCAATGTGCTTAGTCTGATTGTGAAGGATGATTCACTCTGATTACATTTTGATTAGTATGTCTTTGGTGATTTCTGGTAAATTCATCTCTTGAAGTTTATCCTCATTTAGTACAATGAAGGCATTGAAGGGCTCTTTAAAATTTTGATTTTGGAACTAGAGTTTGTACAATTGTGGTGATCATTTTTTCTTGATGACTTCTAAAAAGTTAATTTTGGACTTTCAGCTTTCTCAGCGTTCTATTTCTGGATCATTGCTCAAGCACCTTTCAAAGTTACAGGTGCGTTTCAGTATTCTTCATTCAAATTTTGTTTGTACTGCCTTTTCAGTTTTTAGCTTTTTCCAATTTTCTTTTGGTTATTTCAAATTTGAGCATGTTTTATTAGTTGGGACCTCTGACCTTGTGAAACAATGTCCTCCTTTGGAGATGTTTATTGCTTCATAAGTAGCAGATATGTTATTGTTATTCTCTTAACTGTGCAGGTAGATGAAGAACCAGCAATCAGAACAAATACAACAATTCTGCTTGGGAACATAGCCAATTATCTTAATGATGGGGTTAGTCTACTTTCTCTCATGGTTCTTTATTTTCGAGCATCAGATTATGTTTCTTCTTATTGGGTTACTTGTAGATTGATAATATCAACATAAGAGTTCTGATTCAAATGCTAATTATGCAAACTTGTTGGAAAACTCCTACTAAGAAGCATGATGACAACCATGAAATTCTATGCAGACAAGGAAGAGAGTTCTCATAAATGCTTTCACTGTCCGTGCATTACGTGATACCTTCCCCCCTGCTAGAGCAGCAGGTAGAGTCTTTTCTCTTATTGTCTTTCCCTTTGTTAAAGTCTTCTTTTTTTACTAAAGCTGTATGTGGTTGCTATATTTTGACACCATGAAGTTTTGAGTGGTGAGCATTTGATTTTATTCTACTTGCATGGTTCCTGACTAATGAGGATTTAGTCAATTCCATCGCTGAAATAAGGAATGTGGATAGTTCTGTCTATATATGTAGTAGGACAATGCCCTCAGGCTATCTTAAAGCTAATACTTCAAGTTTAAATTGTCACTACAATGTAATCTGGCATGATTCGTTCATTTGGTTTGAATTTTTGTCTCTGTACAGATTTCTTGCAGAATGTTTGTATGTTATATTTTAAAAATTGGCAGGTTACCACATGGTGGTGATCCAGTAGAGTTTGTAGTAGTTATATTGATGGATCTTTGCTGAAGGATGGACACGATGTGGTGCCCTGGTGCTACTTTACTGATTCAACGTGATGATGTTTACAAACAATGTCAACTGAGTTTTCCTTTTACGTACAACATCTCTAACAAGTTTCTCCTTGTGAGTACAGTATATTTCTTTCATAGCTATATATAACTATAAAAGTGAAACTCAAGCTGAATTAGTTTGATTAGACATCACTATGCTTTTAAGCTCTTGTTATGATCGCCTATAGCTCATTGTTTGGTGCTTGCTGCATATCAAGTATTTTATGGTCCATCTTGTAATTTATTTCTCCTCATGTTGGCGTTTTTACTAAAGAAAAGTATGATTTTCAAATTGTAAAGATTTACTTTTACCTGGCTTCTCCCTTTTTCTTTATAACATATTGGATGCTTAAAAAATGTTTTAGCTTTAAATATCCTTGTTCATTCATTTATCTATCTTGTTTTGTGATACAATGTGGTGATAGTTCTATATCTGTGACCCGATTACTGATGAGATCATGAGAGTATAGTTGCTTTCTGTTGATATAAAAAATCTGTTGTTGCTTGCATATTGTCGTGAAATATAACTGCTGAATTAGCAAATGTACCTGAACTTTTTCTTTGAAAATTTCATCTATACGCAGTATTATTGTAATCTCAGATCTTTATCTACAGTTTGTCATTAAAGGCTATTTGTGTCAATGATGAAAACATGATGTATATAATTTTTGGTGGTAGGTATTATGGCACTTTCCGCTACTAGTGCATATTATGACATGACAGAGATTGCTACTCGCATTCTGCCAAACATTGCTGTGCTTACGATTGATCAGGACAGGTAATCTTGATTTTCTTATTCTCCACGTACCATAAAACAATGTGCTGATTCTTTATTGCACACAAACTGCATATCTGATTCTGATACGTGCTCTACACAGCACTGTTGTTTGTAGCGGATCATAAAACATATTGTTTTTTCTCATGATACGATACAACCACGTATTGTTTTTTCTCATGATATGATACAACCGTATGGTATCATACAGTTTCATAATGTATTGTAATTTTTTAAAAATTACTTTCAAAAATAAAAAAAACAAGAAAATTCTAAATAATTGTTATGAATCAAAATAAGTAGCATAAATTTTAAAATTGTATCAAAACAGTAGTATATGACTTATTTAAATTATTTAATAAGGTAGTAAGTGTTAGAAGAAGGATTGCTACGCGGCACTGCCGCCACCTGCTGACGCCATCACCTGCCGCTGCCACATGCCGCCAACTATTGGGCCAGTCGTTGCAACCAGCCAGCTAGCCTTCTTTCTTCCTCTCTCTTTCCTCTTGCTTTTTCTCTCTTCCTATTGTATTCTACCTTCCTTTGTCTATAAATACCTCCTTTTCACTCTTGTTATATCAAGTCATGGGGCTTTGCCTTATAATAAAGTGTTTCTTCAAAGTGTTTATGTTGTGCAATTTGGTGCTTAAGGCACAATTTGACTGATTCTTGGTGAAATGCTTAAGGCACTTCGTGTGACTATCAAGATCAGGTGTTTATTACATGGTATCAAAGCGTCGTCGAGGACGATTGATCGAGAAAATGTGATCTCGGGAAGCATGTTAAGAAGGTTTAATCTAGTGGATGACTCATCTTTTCGAGTAAGACGTTTGTTGATTATTTGTTTTTGATAATGGTAGATAAAAGGTTTTGTTTCTGCCTAACAAACACCAACTATAAGACATGGGTACAAACCATGCAAATTATTTATATTTTAAGAAACTATAGGGTTATGTTAGCGGAACAAAAACATAACCTTCCATTGATTCAAGTTTAGAATAAATGGAAGAACATGAGGGAGGACATAAAATTGTTCTATGGATCCTCGTGACAAATATTAATGAGCTTGTAAGATACACTCTAGCATGTTTTACAAATGTTAGAGAAGCATGAGATTATCTCAAAATAAGCCATATACAGAGTGATGTAGATCAAAGAATGACCCTTAAACTTATGACCTTAAGATAAGAATATAAGAACATTAGTGAATTTTACAGAGTTTTCTAATATTTGGAATCAACTTCGTGCATATGAGAAAAATTGTACACATTGTCTTGACATAAGGCAATGCGAACAAAATGAGGATTTTGTCTATCAGTGAAGTTTGAGGGAAGAATTCGAAGGAGTGAGAGCCAATCTCATTCATAGAAAACCATTCTCTTTAAAAAAAAAGTTCTGGCTGATTTACAAATGGTAGAGACCTAGCTAAAGGAAGTAAAAACTCAAAGAGACTCTATACTAGTTGCATCCAAACCAGGAGCAAATGTTGGACCCTATCGACCTCCACGTTTTAAGACAGATGGACAACCTATTGCAAAAGAGGTAATTTGTTTTTATTGTAAGGAACAAGGTAATGTGTTTAAATTTTGTCCTAAATTAAAGAACAAAGATGCTGCTATTGAAGGAGAAGGAAAAGAAACTCTTACTCTTCATGAACTTGAAAACAAAATAAAGCAACTTGAAGAATAAATGAAAGGAAGCACATCTATTTGAGCAATTTCTTCTACTAACTCTAACGGAACCGTAGGTACAAAATCTTGGTTACTCGATTTCGAAGCTTATTTTCATATGACATGTGAAGAAAAACTTTTAAGGAATTGCACGCAAAAGAAATATGATTCATATGTGTTTTCAGCCGACGTAACTAAATTGGGTGTTGATAAAATCGAAGATCTTCAAAATAATTTTTTTTCAGTTTAAAAAATAAGTTTGGTTCCATGGTTAAATTTAAATATTTTTTAAGTTTCACAAATATATAACAATGGTTAGTGATTGGATATGGCCGTAGAGAAGGACTCTGTAATGGACTATTTTTATGATGGACAAATGTTTTATCTAAAGATGTTCTTGCTATGACAGAAAAGACTTGACCATTTGAATGTTCAAAAATTGTATGAATGTCATCCTATTGGAATTAAAAATGTTAGATTTGTTTCGCAAGAATTGTGCTTTTGGAAAAATGAAATGTTCTCTGTTTTATGAAAGAACGTCTACCTCAAGCAAACCTTTTGAAATAATCCATTCTGATGTTTGGACACTCGCTCCAATCTTGTGAAAAGGGGTATCCTACTATGTTATTTTCATCGATGACTTTACTAGATACACATGGGTGTATCTTCTAAAAGCTAAGTCTGAAGTGTTTAAAATTTTTGTGTTTTTTCATAATTTGATTAAAAATCAATTTGATGTTAACATTAAAGTGTTTGTTTAGATATGATTCTGGTGGTGAATTTATTTGAAGAAATTTTGAAAACTATCTTAAAGAAAACGAGATAATTCATCAGACATCTTGTGTTATGACTCCTTAACATAGACATATAGTTGAAAGTTGAAACTGCTCAAACCCTATTAATATCTAGTAATGTTCGAAAGAATCTTTGCGCTGAATCCATTATGACATCAGTTTTTCTTATAAGCATAATGCCTTAATCAGTTTTACAAAATGTCTCACCCATAGAGAAATTGTTGAAAGTTGCCCCTAATTACTCTTATCTTAGAATTTTTGGATGTAAATGTTTTGTTTTAAATAATGAAAAAAGATAACTTGAAGCAAGTTTGATGCTAAGTCTGATGAAGGTATATTTCTTGGTTATTCAAATCATAGTAAAACTTTTAGATTATATATAATAAAAGAACCCATGGACTATTGAAGAATCTGTATGTTGCGTTTGATGAAATGCGGCCTAAATGGATCGAGAGAAAGGATCTTGTTATTGATGATGTTGCAGAAGTCTTGGCGGAAACACATTTGAGATTGCAAGGAAAAAAGAAATCAGGGCAAGAAGATAACAAAGACAAGAAGATTCACGAGCCTTGGAACTTACTAAAGAATGGCAAAACCTCAAAATATCATTCCCTTGATCAAATTATCGGTGATGTATCTAAAGGTATAAAAATTACAAGTAATTCTCTTAAAAATGCCAAATCAACATAGCGTTTGTTTCTTAAATTGAACCTAAGAATTTAATTGAAGCTTTTGATGATGAACATTGGATCTTAGCTACGCTGAGGAATTAAATCAATTTGAAAGAAATAGAAGTTTGGGAATTAGTTGCTAGACCTAATAATCACCTTATAATTAGCACTTAAATGGGTTTTTAGAAACAAACTTGATGAAAATGGGTTAATAACTAGAAACAAAGCTAGAGCCCGGTCGCTAAAGGTTATAATTAAGAAGAAGGAATAGATTATGAAGAAACAGCATGCATCGGTAGCTAGATTAGAAGCTATTAGAATGTTACTTGCTTATGCTTGCATCATGGATTTCAAATTATATCAAATGGATGTTAAAATGCTTTTCTAAATGGCTTTATTCAAGAGGAAGTATTCGTTGAACAACCTCGAGGTTTTGAAAATCATGAACTACCGCCCAACCATGTTTTTAAACTTAAAAAGGCTTTATATGGCTTAAAGCGAAGCTCACTAGAGCTTGGCATGAAAGGTTGAGTAAGTTTCTTTTAGAAAATGATTTTCAAGAGAGGAAAAGTCGATACTACCGCTTTTCATCAAAATAAAAAGCATGACATTCTTCTTGTGCAAGTATATGTGGATGATATTATTATCACTGGAAGTGATAATATCGGTATTCAGAACATTAAAGATGAGTTTCATAAAGAATTTGAAGCAACTCGTAATGATAAATGTGTTTTTTTGTCACAAACAAACTTTGCTCATTATATTATTAACATATTATGATTATGTGATGACAAATTTGTAGAAACTCCTGAAGTACTTGGGCACAAAATGAGGCTTGGAGATTGGAAACCACTTTAGGAACCCACTCTATATCGACAAATGGTTGGTGCTTTAACATATCTGACTATTACTCAACTTGATATTATGCATTCTCTATACACAGTAAGTCAATTTCAATATGCACTCACTAGTGTCCACATGACTGTAGTAATGAAAATAGTCAGATATGTTAAACATACCATAGAAAAGGGAGTTTTCCTACTTTCCTCATCCTCTTTAAAATTAATTACCTATACTGCCGTTGATTAGGGAGGTGATATCAATAATAAACACTCCACAACAAGTTTTTGTGTGTTTTTAGGTGACTCTTATATTATGAAAGTGTAAAAAGCAACAAAAGGTCTCACTCTCATCTACAGAAACCGAATCCAGAGCAATGACAACAATATCAACAGAACTAACGTGTTCATGAAGAATATCTATAAGGAAATCTTGATCTCCAGTATGTTCAGAGTGAGTATCAACTTGTAGAACTAAAGCTCTTTTAACAACTCAATTTCAAGAACTTATGAGAAAAGTGTCAGTTGTTCCCAGTGTTATCCGTTATCGTATCGTGCCACGATACGATACACCTAGGGACCCTTATAAAGGGTTCCTGGCCGAACACAAACTCGCATTTTTGCAGGTTTCCTTGGTTTGTTCAGAGCTCCCCAAGCTCTCCTAACGTGGTTCTTGACCTCGTCGGTGTTCAAGGCTCTATAAACATGCTATACGGTGTCCGTGCAAGCCTCCTCACTCAGATTTGGGTATATTTTTAGTGTTTTTCTTCATTTTTTCCTTTGTATTTGTTGTTTTTTGTGTTATTTGTATTTTTCTTTTTTTGAATAACAAAATATGAAGTTATTAAGTTTGTGGATATGATTTTTATTGCTTTCATGAAGTGGGAGACACTTTATTTGAGTGTTATTTAAAGATTGGAGATTTACGAAGTGCTTTTATTTTCAGGTTTTTTATTGAATTAAAGTACTGAAGTGAGATGGCTGGAAGGGGTGGTAGAGACTCATATTCTAAGTTCGATGATCTGCCATGGCAGTTGGGTACACCAGTTGAGGGTTGCAGATTAAAGATCAGATGTTTATTTTGTAAGAGGGTGGTTAGTGGTGGAATTTCACGGTTGAAACACCACTTAGCAGGGACTAGGAAAGAAGTTGCTCCTTGTACAGGCAGAGTTAGAAGTTTGCCAGAAGGCATTAAATGACAATGTCTTCAGATGATTGTGATTTCGAGAAGCTTGATATTGGATTTGGATTCACTGATAGTTTGCCTTCAGATGCCAGAATAGAGATGGGTAGTAACAGTTCACGACCACCTAGTAGGAGAAAGAGGGTTGCTGAAGACTTTGGCGGTGGTAGAAGGAGAAGTTCAAGAAGGAGTAGAGGAAGATCTTCTTCTAGCATACATTTATTTTTTCCTCCTACTACTACACCTTGTGTTCAACTTGGAATTCGTACTGCTATGGCTTCAGAACAGTTGCATGATCAGGCAGACCTTGCAGTGGGCAGATGGTTTTATGATGCATGCATTCCATTCAATGCAGCAAATAGTTTTCATTTTCAAGCAATGGTAGATGCAATTGCTAACATCGGTCCTGGATACAATATGCCCTCTTATCAGAAGTTGAGAGGGAAGATATTAGATCAGACTGTCATTGAAGTACAGGAATACTGTTCGACTTTGAGATAGTCGTGGAAGGAAACATGATGCACTATCATGGCAGATGGATGGACAGATAGGCGAGGAAGGACATTGCTAAACTTTCTTGTATACTGTCCTAAAGGACTTATGTTTCTGAGATCTCTAGACATTTCAGAGAAGAGGCACACTACGAAGATCCTACGGCAAGAATTTGATAAAATGATATACGAGGTTAGGCTAGAGAATGTAGTCCAATTGATTACAGATAATGTAGCTAAGTACAAATCTGCTGGGAAGGAGTTAGCTGATACTTATGAGTTCATATCTTCAGCAAGGAGAATATGAAGATTGTTTAGTTGACGATCTTGATTACAATTTGTAAAATATAAATGTATTTCATTTTTTTGATTCAAAATATATAAATTTGGATGCAATTGTTCAATGTTAAATGCTCAATCTGTACTAAATTTTGCATTATATGAATTTAAAGAAATTACCATATTTTTCTAGATTTTTTTTTGGATTTTTACTAATTTTTAAAAAAAATAATTTTCATATTTTTTAATATTAAAGTACGATACAGGCGATACGATATGCCTGTATCATGGAGCCCAGTGATACGCGATACGATATGCGTCAGACAACACTGGTTGCTCCTCTATTAGTTTGAGGAAGGGTGTTAGAAGGACTGTTGCCCACCACTGCCACCACCTACCACCAGTTGGTGGGTCAGCCAACAACCAGCAGCCCAACTACTAGATTTTCTAGCCATTGGCCAAGCCAGCACCCAGCATTCAACGCATTAGCCATTTGGTGCTGGCCCTCTTTCTTCCTCTCTCTTTCTATTATATTCTACCTTTCTTTGTCTATAAGTACATCTTCTTCACTATTGTAACATCAAGTTGTGGGGCTTTACCTTGATAATAAAGTGTTCTTTCTTCAAAGTGTTTATGTTATGCAATTTGGATTATCGAGGTATAAGTTAATGAGCCATACTATGAAATTATGGGAAAAATTATTGAACTAAGTTAAGACAAATATCGAGTACAAAAGAGAACCAATTTGGATTCATGCCAAGCAAATCTACTATTGAAGTGATTCACCTTTTGAGGCGTCTTATGAAACATTTTAGAGCAAAAAGGAAATACATTCACATGATATTTATTGATCTAAAAAAAGCTTATGATAGGGTACCAAGAGATGTTTTTTGGAGAACCTTAGAAAAAAGAGGTATCTTATTAACATACATAAACCTTATTAGAGATGTGTACAATGGTGCAAAAACATGTGAGGACTCATAAAAGAATGACAAACTTCTTTGAAGTTAATATTGGTTACATCAAGGATCAACTTTAAGTCCATACTTATTTATAATAATGATTGATGAGCTAACAAAACATTTTCAAGATGAAGTACCTTGATGTATGTTATTTGCAAATAACATTGTGTTAGTGGAGGAGTGTAAGGAAAAAGTTGATAGAAAATTGAAACTATGGAGAGAAACATTAGAAAGTAAAGGCTTCCGACTTAGTAGAACAAAGATAAAATATATGAAATATAAGTTTGATCATTTGGTTACTTTAGAGGACATAAAAATTAAAATTGGCACACATTACATCCCAAAAGAAAAGTTTTAATTCAGGTTGGTTAAAATGGAGAGGAGCATCAGTTTTTCTTTGTGACAAGAAAATGTCATTAAAGTTAAAAGGTAAATATTATAGAGAATCAATTAGACCTATCATGTTTTATAGTTATGAGTGTTAGGCAGTTAATCATCAACATGTGCAAAAGATGTTTGTGGCACAAATAAAGATGTTGAGATGGATGAGTGGTCATACAAGGAAAGATTGTATACATAATGAGGTTATTAGAAAGAAATTGGGAGTGACACCAATAGAGGATGAAATGAGAGAACATCGTTTAAAATAGTTTGGACATATAGAAAGAAGATCAAAAGAAGCGTATGTAAGAAGGTATGAAAAACTAAATTTTTAAAGTATTAAAAGAGGTAGAAGATGACCACAAAAGTGTTGGAAAGAAACAATAAATAATGATCTAGCTTATGTTGAGTTAACTACTAACATAACACATGATAGGGGTGTGTGGAAACAAAGAATCCATATACCCTGTCTAGTATGGGAAAAGGCTTAGTTGTTGTTGTATACATACGTACATATATACGAGTGTGAAATAAAGGAAAAGTAGAAACGGTGATTCATACAAGAAATATAACAAAAACTATGACAAATAAAAGTTTATATCTCAAAACATGGATTAATCGCACGAATACGGTTTAAAAAGTGTAGTTTCACAAGTCAAAGCGGCAAAATCTCCTCCACACGTGTAAATGAAGAGAAGTTAAGAAAAAAGGCCTCAAAAGACCAAAGATTGTGAAAAACATATTCAACTCATGCTTCGGGACTTGTATCGTACAATTAAAACCCGATACACTTGGTGTGATATAGGTCCTATACCATATCGAAATTTCGATACAATATGATACGGTATGATCCATATTATTAAAAGAAGGCAGCTATTGCCACTATCTGACCACTACCACTGTCTCCACCGTTGCCATCGGTTGCCACCATCACCACCACCTGATATTGTTGTTGTTGCTATCTACCGACCAACCAACCTGGCCAACGGCTAGTTTTCAAGCCAACACCCAACGACCATCACACTAGGCGTTGGGTGCTGCTTTCCTTTTTCCTTCTTTCTTCCTTTTGTACACCATTCACTCTATTATATAAATATTAGTCTTGTCTCTTGTAGTCTTCAACCCTTGGGGCTTTACTTTGATAATAAAGTTATCTTTTCTAGCCTTGATGCGCAAGGCACGGTTGGTTTGATTCTTGGTGAAGTGTGTAAGACATTTCATACGGCTATCGAGATCGGGTGAGGCTGATCTTCATTTTATGGTATCAGAGCCTTGTAAAAGACAATTGATCGAGAAAAGGTGATCTCAGGAAGCGTGTCAAGAAAACTGATCTTGTCTTCAAGTAAGAAGTTTGTTGATTTTTATTATTAAAATGAAAGAAAGGTTTTTGTTTCCGCTAACAAACACCGACTATAAAACATTGGCACAAACCATAGAAAACTATTTGTATTTGAAGAAACTGTGGGGTTATGGTAGTGGAACAAAAATGAAACCTTTCATTAATTCAAGTCCAGAACAAGTAGAAGAATATAAGGGAGAACATAAAACTATTTTATAGATCCTCATGAATAATGTTAATGCACATGTAAGAGACACTCTAGCAGACTTTACAAATGCTAGAGAAGCTTGGGATTATCTTAAAAAAGTTATATGTCGAGTAATGTAGCTGACAAAATGACCCTAAGAGAAGCTTATGACTATAAGACAAGGAGATAATAATATTAGTGAGCTTTACACAGAGTTTTTTAATATTTGGAATCAACTACGTGGATATGAAAAAAGTGTACTCATTATCTTGATATAAGACAATGCGAACAAAATGAGTTCTTTGTCTATCAGTTTCTTAGAAGTTCAAGGGAAGAATTTGAATGAGTGAGAGCCAATCTCATCCATAGAAAACCATTTCCTATAAAAGAAAAAGTCTTGATTGATTTAACGAAAATAAACTCTTGCTCTTCGTGAACTTCATAACAAAATAAAGCAACTTGAAGAGCAGATGAAAGAAAGTGCATCTATTGGAGTAGTTTGTTCCACCATTTCTAACGAAACCACAGGTACGAAATCTTGGTTGCTTGATTCTGAAGCTTCATTTTATATGTCATGTGAAGAAAAATTGTTGAGCAATAGCACAAAAAAAAAATGTTTTCAGTCGATGAAACTAAACTAAATGTTGATAAAATTCGAGATATTCAAAATAAAAAAAAATTCATTTTAAAAAGTAAGTTTGGTTCC
The DNA here is from genome assembly GCA_036023115.1 of Brasenia schreberi. Lineage (NCBI taxonomy): Eukaryota > Viridiplantae > Streptophyta > Magnoliopsida > Nymphaeales > Cabombaceae > Brasenia > Brasenia schreberi. Next base: position 13,720,346 of record JAYKKT010000090.1, read on the forward strand.
CAAATTAAATTTAAATCTTTTTTTCAGTTTCACAAATATCTGACAATGGTTGTGTAATCGCCTTCTCATCAAACAGTTGTGTTATACAAGACTGCCTAACGAAGAAGGCGATTAGATATGGCCATAGAGAAGGAGGATTTTATGTAATGGACTACTTATATAGTCAAAATTTTGGATAATGTAATGTTCTATCTAAAGATGTTCTTCTATGGCATAAAAGAATGCTCAAGAATTGTACGAATGTCAATCTATTGGAATAAAAATATAAAGATTTTTTTTGCAAGGATTGTTCCTTTTGAAAAATAAAATGTCTTCATTTTTCTTAAAGAATGTCTATCTCAAGCAAATCCTTTAAAATAATTTATTCTTGACACTTGGAGACCCACCCCAATCTTGTAAAAAGGGGGGTATCATACTATGTTATATTCATTGATGATTTTATCATACACGTGGGTGTATCATCTAAAAGCTAAGTTTGAGGTATTTAAACATTTTATGATCTTTCACAATTTGATTAAAAATCAATTTGATACTAACATCAAAATATTTAGATCTAATTCAGGTGGTGAATTTATTTCAAAAGAATTTGAAAACTCTCTTGAGAATAATGAAATAATTCATCAGACATCCTGTGCGAGGACCCCTTGGCAAAATGGTATAGGTGAACGCAAACATAGACATATAGTGGAAACTGCTCGAACGCTATTGATATCTAGTAATGTCTCAAGGAATCTTTGGGCTGAAGTCATTATGACATTAGTTTTCCTTATAAACCGAATGTCTTCATTAGTTTTACAAAATGTCTCACCTATTAAAAAATTGTTGAAAGTTGCTCCTAATTACACTTATCTTAGAATTTTTTGATGTAAATGTTTTGTACTGACGGATAAGAATGATGAGCTTTTTTTACATACCATTGAATGTGTATTATTAGGATATGATTTAACAAAAAAAGGGTATAGATGTTATGATCCTTAAGAATGATAAGCTTTAAGTTTCTCGGAATGTTCAGTGTCATGAAAATCAATTTTACTATGATAATGGAATCAGTGACTCTAATAATGAAACAAGATATTCATTTATGATTTATATTTTTGAAAACAAAGGAAAAGAACAAGATGGGTTAACATCTGATGAGAATGTTCAGACTCTAGACATATCATTTCTCCCTTTGAAAGATACTATACTCGTAGAACGACTGAAACATTTCTTAGGAGATCTTCTAGAGAACCAAGACCTCTAGAGAGATTTGTTTCTTATGATACATTTTCTTTTACTCATAGAGCTCTGTTAACTACTTTGTCTACTTTTAAGGAACCTAAAAACTTTAGAGACGCCCAATCCTTTCTTAATTGGGTAGATGCTATGAACGAAGAATTAGAAGCCTTCCTCAAACCTGAGAACTAGTAGAAATGCTCAAATCAAAGAAACCTATAGGTTGGAAATGGGTTTATAAAATAGAAACAAAGAGTGATGGGATACTAAAAAGATATAAAGCACATTTAGTTGCTAAAGGATGTACTCAGGAATATGGTATAGACTATGACGAGACTTTTGCTCCTGTAGTTAGAATCACAACTGCAAGAATCCTTATCACTATTAGTACGGTAAAAAAGTGGAATATTTTTTAAATGGATGCAAAAATGCCTTTTTTAAATCGTGTGTTAAAAGAGGAAGCATATATGGAACCTCTGTTGAGATTTTGGAGTCGTGTAGGGGAAGATTAAAATATGAAAGATCAATAACATTGAAGAGGAAAACATGAGAGATCGAAGGAAGGGGCGGACCTCCAATGGAGCCCCCCCTCTTTCTCTCTCTTTCTTACTGGCCTCTTAACCCTAATACAACCTATCAACCCTTATATAATGAGCTGTAAAACAGAAATGACCAAAATACCCTTTTTACTACGGGCAATTACAATAATGCCTAAAACATCAAATTTACTAAAACTGACACTAAGAACACTGAATATGCGTATTCTTCAATACCCCCTCAAGTTGGGAGTGAGATACTTCGAACTCCAAACTTGCCAAAATTCTTCATATGTCTGCAATATTCTTCATTTGTTTTCATGACTGATTTAATCTTTTCTTTGGCTGCAACAACTTCAACTCAGCCTTCTTGCCTGATCATCTTAAGTAGTATCTTTGGCTGCAACATCAACTCGGCCTTCCTGGCTGATCATCTTAAGTAGCATCTTTAGCTGTAACACGCATTTTACCAGTCCTCATGATTGCAATCTTCACAAGAATTGATAGATTGAGACATTCCATCCAACCTGCCCACAACTCTACTTCGTCGCCCACACATGGCTACCTCTTTTTCTTTCTTTAACTCATTAGTACGACAATCCATCCAATCTCACTCTTCTGCAACACATACTAATCTTCTGTACTCTTTTCCTGAATTTTCTAGCTCTCTTAAACATTTCCTCAAACACTTATGTTCATGTTAATCATCTCTTCTTGAGCATTTCATCAAACACTTCACGTGAAGGTAAACATCTCTCTTGAACATTTCATCGAACAGTTGATGGGCATTATTCATCTTCCTGAACACTTCTCTTAGAAAGAGTGAGCGATACCCTTCACCTTTTGATCTACCACCGACACTATCGCTGTCGTCTCTTCCAGAAGTGCATTCTTAATTTCTTTGATTTTTCTAGAGATAGATTTTGTTTTATCAAACAATGTTTCAGCTGTTTCAACTGATCTCTTATCATCACCTTTCATTAGTGAATCTGCCAGAAAATATGAACTTCTTGTCCGCACCACTTCTCTTTTTCTGTCTTTGTAGGATGCACTTTCACTTATCTTCGTTGTGCTTGGGCTAACTCCTGCTAACACATTTAGAAAATCTTCTTCTTCAATATAGTTGGAGCTCTGCAAGGCTTTGTCTTAACCATTATCCTTCTCTATGTTCTTGTTGCTCAGATTATTGTATGTGCTCACAAAGATAACAACAATTCATATACATGGCCTCCATTCTCGCTCATGTCAATGACACCTGAATCAAACTGGTTATCACCTTGCTTAGTCCTCAATGTCCACAAGTGCAATCGCTCAGTTGATGCACATAATTTCTTAGTCACGGACACTACAATGGTGTTCCAAGCACCAGTCGAGAGCAGAGAAGGAAGTGTAACTGGCAAATCTCTCAATACTAACGAGGGATTCAGTACAAGACCCAAGAACCGAATTACCACTTAAGGATGCTTGCAGTTGATGTCATCTGCATCATTTAATTCCTAAAATAACTTTTTAAGATTTCAATTTCCGAGACTGACACTTTATAATTGCATCTGCACACTCAAGCATTTGTACCAGTCCCAATAATGACTGCCACAATGGTATTCTGATCATAATAATGCCCAAGACCATCTTCTTTTTCAATGAAACACCTCAAAGTAGATGCAATTTAACCATGTAGTTGGCATGATTAGCTTTCCGGCTGGCATAATTTAATGAGCACTTGCTGCAACCTGCAACTTTAATGATCACCCTCCTAAAATGCCATAATGCCCAATGCCTACATGGTCTTCTAATGTGTTAGGTTGCAGTAAATAAAGTCCTGCTACCAATGACACAGAATCTCTACCAAATAAAGTTATCTTTTTGACTTTCTTGGGAATACGAATAGTATATTAAATGCAGCTGCCATAGCCTGTTCACAACATTGAATTCTCTGCCCCAACGTAATTGCCTCTTGGATCTTTACAACATTGAATTCTCTGCCCAACATAATATTGCAGCCACCATATGCAATAAATGCAGCCACCATAGCCTCTTCACAACATTGAATTCTCTGCCTAACGTAATATTGCAGCCACCATATGTAATAAATTCGGCCACCATATGCAATCATCAAACTCATTGACAGACAATGAATCACATTGGGAATTGTCTTGGCTGCCAGTTGGCTTAAAATTATACTCTGCTTCTTCAACCCCCTCACCTTCTCATCGGCAGATTGAAGCATAGCTCGTAGCCTTTGGGTTACCATCGCACAATCATGAACATGTATACTAGCTTTTGACAGTGCATCTCCCATTGATTCCATCTTCTCTAGAGCACTGTTATATAAATATGATTTGCCCGTTACTCTCGATTGATGTAAAAGTAAAATATATATGCCTCTCTCCTGCCTTGGCGAGCATAGTCAATCCATCTTTCACTTTAGGGATGATCACGATGTGTGTAGGAGCTTGCGGAGCTATGTTCCTGAAAGCATAAACCTCATCGTCTTCATATACAACAACAGTTGGAATTTCCTTAATTATAATCTTGTCAAATATGGGATAAATAAGCCACCAAAACAAAATTTGTTAAAAGATATGAAGACTAAAATGATATGTTCTTCAGTCCTTCATTGCCATCCTCCATGGAACCTGAATCTCTTCCACTCTTCATTTGCTCATCCTCATGAAATGTTTACTCGTAAACTGCTTGCTTCTTTGCCCATTAACCCTGTTTTCTAATATTGTACCAAGTCCATTGTCTTCAAATGTTCTCATGATCCGAAGCCTTCTCACAGTGCTAAAGAACATTTCCCATGGAACATCTCCCACAAGCTTCCAAAGATGTTGCCTGCTTGCCTCAACATGTCCCGTGATAGTTTCTTCATATCCACCAGTGAAGGCTTCGTCTCCTCAAAAAATCGTAGAGCTTTGCTTGTTTGCCCACTCATAGCAAGCCCGCAAATCATTGTCGTCCAGGAAGTTGTCTTTCTGCTTGATTTATCGAAATGCTTCAAGTAATTTGTCTATGCATCCACACTTTGCATACATGTCTAGGAGTGATGTGCCCACAAAAGCATCAATACTGAGTCTGTTTTGCTCAATATACATATGTAACCACTATTGTCAAAATGTGAACTTCTTAAAGAACCAAAAAGCAGAAACTCAAATCTCCCACATAGTTCAGGAAACATTGCACCTAATAACAAAAATATAGACATAGGACGGGTTGTTGCTTAATTGCACACGCCACAGGTTTTCACATCCCTGTGAATGCCTTCTTGCCTCCAATACTTCCGCCAGCAGGAACTACCTTAACACATTGAATCTAACAGTCTTTGACAAGGGCCTGCACTGGCCCGACTGAACTGCATGTATATCCACTCTCACTCCATGCTCACCGACTGCACTGCATGTATATCCACGCTCACTGACTGAACTGCATGTATATCCATGCTCATCGACTGAACTACATGTATATCCACGCTCACTCCATTCTCTGATATCATATTGAGATTTCGGAGTCCCGTAGCAGAAGATTAAAACATGAAAGATCAATAACATTGAAGAGGAAAACATGAGAGATCGAAGGAAGGGGCGGACCTCCAATGGAGGTCGCCCCCCTCTTTCTCTCTCTTTCTTACACACAACCTCTTAACCCTAATACAACCTATCAATCCTTATATAATGAGTTGTAAAACAGAAAATGACCAAAATGCCCTTAGTACTACGGGCAATTACAATAATACCTAAAACATCAAATTTACTAAAACATTGAATATGCATATTCTTCAACAACCTCTACCTGGTATTGTTATTCCTAACAATCACATTCTTTGTTTAAAAAAGGCTTTTTATAGTTTAAAACAAGCTCCTAAAGTATGGTTTGATAAGTTTAGTGAGTTTATGATTAACCGTGGTTTTCTTACATGTTACAAAACACTTCCCTATTTGTGAAAAGAAGTACAAAAGGTATTATGATTCTTTTGTTATTTGTGGATGATATTATTATCACTAAAAGTGATAATGTTGGTATTCATAATATTGAAGATGAGCTTCATAAAGAATTTGATATTAAGGATCTTGGTTTCTTACGTTATTTTCTTGGTATTGAAGTAACTCGTAATGATAAAGGTATTCTTTTGTCAAAAACGATATTTGTCCATGATATTGTTAACAGATCATGATTATCTGATAACAAGTTTATAGAAACTCCTTAAGTACGTGGGCATAAAATGAGGCTTAGAGATGGAGAACCACTTTAGGACCCCACTCCATAACGACAAATGGTTGGTGCGTTAACCTATCTGACTATTACTCGACCTGATATCATGCATGCTATACACAAAGTGAGTCAATTTCAATATGCACCTACTACTATTGTTCATATGAGTGCAGTAATGAGAGTAGTAAGATATGTTAAACATACTATAGAAAAGGAGTTTTCTTACCTTTATCATCCTCTTTAAAATTAATTGCTTATAGTGACACTCATTAGGGAGGTGATATCAATGATAGAAACTCCACCAAAAGATTTTGTGTATTTTTAGGCCACTCACTTGTCTCATGGAAGTGTAAAAAGCAGCAGAAGGTCTCACTCATCCACAGAGGCTGGATACAGGGCAGTGACAACAACAACAACAGAACTAACATGGATTGAATAACTTCTAAAAGATCTACATATACATTTGGAGTCACTGCCTCAAATGTATTGCGACAATAAGAGTGTCATGTATATTGCATACACCTTTCATGAGCATTCAAAACACATTGAAATGGATTGTTACTATGTCTGAGAAGAATACCTAAAAGGCAACCTTGATCTTCAGTATGTTTAGAATGAGTGTCAACTGACAGATATATTCACTAAAGCTCTTCTAGCACCCCGATTTCAAGAACTTCTCAACAAACTGGTAGTTGTTTCTCTTTCAGTTTAAGGAGGGGTGTTAGAAAAAAACAGTCACCGCCGCAATTGCCGCCACCACTGCTACCAGTTGCCACCATCACCACCACCTGATGCTGTTGTTGCTGCTATATGCCGACCAACCAGCTGGCTAGCCGACCAGCCAACCGATCCAACGGCTAGTTTTCCTAGCCGTTGGCCAGGCCAACACCCAACGGCCAACACACTAGCTGTTGGGTGCTGGCCTTTCATTTTTCCTTTTGTACATCATTCACTCTAGTCTATATACTAGTCTTCTCTCTTGTAATCTTCAAGCCTTGGGGCTTTACTTTGATAATAAAGTTCTCTTTTCAAGTGTTTGCTTAAGGCAGTGTTGGTTTGATTCTTGGTGAAGTGTGTACGACATTTTGTGCAGCTATCGAGATCGGGTGAGGCTGATCTTCATTTCACATATCGTACCATGTGGACTGATACACACTGCTACAAAGTACAAACAAAATATTTGAGCATATTTAGGCCCATTATGTTGAAATAGATACTATTTAATCTTTTTTCACAGAAGATCTGAATTTGTTTGTTTCAAAGACATGCTTTTGTTGATGCTTGAACGAACAAAGTGTTTTCTCGTGCATATAATTACTTTACTTCCTAGTTTCCTTATAATTGCTACTATTTTCATCTAGAAACTTTATTATTATTTTAATAATTGCATAATTCGTACTCTGGAAGCCCCTAATATATTGTGGATGACTTGGTTTGGTTTGATTTGGAACTGCTTGTTGACAATTTGCAGCATTTGGCGGTTTGATAGATACTTGGTTTGGTTTGATTTGGGTGTGCTTGGATTCTCACTTGGGGGTTTCTCTTTGGTGGTTCTTTCAGCCTCGTCTGCTCTTATATTCTTGTTTTGTCTTTCATGTTTGAGCATACATTTCCATCAAGGAAAAAATTCTTTGGATGCCATAAAAATTGAAAATAAAAGAGTGCTGAAGTGCTTAATTTTGTCTTTACGATCAGTGTGCAGCAAAATCTGTTTGTATCTATCAGTCTATTTATCTTTCAATGCGGATCTTAAGCGAGAATGAGAGTTGAATTAGATCTTTTTTGCACTTTTCCACAGCGATGTGAGGTCAAAAGCATTTGCAGCTGTTGATCAGTTTATGCAGATTGCTAGGCAGCATCATGAGACGGTACATTCATCTCTTTGCCCCTTAATTGGCTCTTTCACTTACCTTCTTCCGCTTTTACTGTGAGATTCTTCCTGTTCTTGAGAATTTTGATAATTGTCAATGTCAGGTAAATTGCGTGAAGTAGCTCATACCATTAGTTAATTCTGCATTGATATTCTTAAATCAGCATTAGTTCATGCTGATGTCACTGGAATCCCCTAACTGTTGTTAAGGTTGTTTCTGATCCTTTTTAGACATTCTATTAAAGCATAATGCTCTCTGCTGTATACTAAGAAATCAAAGGACAAAAGAAGAGAACGAAAGTTGTGAAGGAAATATGTCGGTTGTATCTCGTAAGGCTAGATAGAGGAACTGGACAAGCATGACTCTTATCCATTTATAGGATACTTTTTGGCCTTCTATTAATGTTGAACATGTGAAGCGTGGAAAACACTAGGCATGACATGCATAAGCCAATATGCATCTGCATACAAACATATGCATCGGAGCACACATTGAAAGCTATAGGAATAATTTTTGACTACAGAGAGGAGCTCTCTAATTATTAATGAAGTGCAGGGATTAAGTTTTTGTAAAATAAGCTTTGTGCACTTAAGTTTGGAAGTGTACTGATGAAGGATATTATTTATTTAAGGTTTATCTCAATTAAAGCATCTTTATTTTGTTATTCATAATCCAGTTTGAATCAATATGCTGTCCTTGTGTTTGATTTTTAATGTTGTTCAATTTGAACCTTTCGCGCTGGAAATATTGCATGTTGACTACTTGTACATTCTTTTTCAGATGACTACAGGTGAGCCAGGTGGACTTTCAAATTCTGGGTTGCCCTCAACATCTGGAAACTCGAGTCTTCTCGGGTGAGCAGAACTATTTGACCTTTTTCTTGTATCTCCACGTATGCAAAATAGCTTTTTGTTTGCAGTGCAGCAGCATCTTCTTGATTCTGTTCCCTCCAGGACATATGATCGCATCCATCCCAACATCTTTTAATTTTAGAGCTACATTATTTTTTAAGCCCTCTGCTTCATTTTCTTAAAATGGGGCACTCCTAATTGGATGGTATATGCTTATTTTCTGTTGAAATACTTTTTGGTGCAAGTTGTTGAAGTTTAAAATTTTAGTATGGCTTAAATACTATTCTGTGTGTCCATTGCTGTAGAATCATTATTTCTTGCATATGATTGGTTTAAATTTCATCAAAGATGCTTTCGCCACCATTAACCCAGCATGATCCGAGTTCTGACATGTTCTCTTACCCAGTCAACCCATCCTATGGGCTAGACTTCATGTGCCTTGACTTCCTCAAATTCTAAAGTACTGTTTGAGTTGTCTTTCACCTTGTCTACAAAAAACTGATTAAGGCAATTAGCTCGGCTTTGTACTTGGAATGCGATGCGCTTCGTGTTAGAATCGAGTTTGTGTTAGTTTTATGGGCTATGTATTGAATTGGCACTGCTTTCTTTGAATTTGTTTTTAAAGGTACTTTAAATTAGGAGTCACTTATTAGGGACAATTTTGTTTTTTTCTTTTATATCAGGTACTTGAAATGACGAAAATACCCTTAGTACTACGGGCAATTATAATAATACCTAAAACATAAAAAATACTAAAAATTGACACTAAAAAAGTAGATATTCATATCCTTCAATAGATTCTGGGCCAGAACAATCCATAATATTATGAGCTGAAAATGACTTGGATGTTCTCATTGCTGTGAGAAAAGAAAAGAGATCTTGCACCTATCCTATATCCCAATACATCTCTTATCACGATACATCAAACAACTTTAAGATGTTTGCTCTTAATTCTGATCTTATTCAGGTGCCAAGGAACTATGAGGATACCAAAGACTCCAAACACTGGGAAGAAGCTATGGAGACTGAGATTCAAGTTTTGGAGAAGAACAACACTTGGGAGATTGTGAAACTACCTCCTGAAAGAAAATCAATGGGATGCAAATGGGTATACACTATTAAGTATGGAGTTGATTGCAGTATTGAGAGATAAAAGGCACGGTTAGTTGCCAATGGTTATAGTTAAGCCTATGGTTTAGAGTCACTATACTGAGACATTTGCACCAGTGACAAAAATGACTACTATCAGGGTCATTATTAGTATAACTGCTAATAAAGGATGAAAACTTTGGCAACTGGATGTTAAAAATGCATTTCTGCAAGAGTACCCGAACGAAGAAATTTACATGGATTTACTGCTTGACTCATGTTACAGATATACATATAAGAGTATATGCAAACTTAAGAAGGCTATATATGGTCTAAACCAATCACTTAGAGCATGGTTTAAACGATTCAGTGATGGTGTTACTAGTCTTGGGTTTACAAGAAATGTAAGTGAACATACTATGTTTGTAAGGAAGGGTAACAATATTTGTGTCTTAGTAGTTTATGTGGATGATATCATTATCATTGGAGATAATGATAATGAAATTAGAGAATTAAAGGACCAACTGCTAAATTTGTTTGATATGAAGGATCTTGAACCCTTTCATTATTTCTTGAGGATTCAAGTATTGAGAAACTGAAGGAGCATATTTCTAACTCAAAGGAAATACACTTTGGATCTACTGAAGGATACTCACATGTTAGAGTGTAAGCCTGCAAATGTACTCATAGAACAGTTGCGGGAGCTTGGAGAATATCAAAGGTTAGTAGGACGACTTATATATTTGATGATTATATGCCAAGATATTTTGTATGCTATAAGTATGGTAAGTCAGTTTATCCACCGTCCTACCAGATCTCATATAAATGTTGTGAGACAAATATTAAGATACTTGAATCACATTAGCTTATTGTATATAGCTCATGATCATCTCAATGTGGAGGTATTTATAGATGCAGATTGGACATGCTCTATTGATGATAGACGGTCGACCTCATGGTATCTAATGATGGTGGGGGGCAACATAGTTTCTTACAAAGTAAAAAGCAAAATGTAGTGGCAAGGTCGTCAGCAGAAACTGAGTATAGAGTAAACGCTTGGAGTCTGTGAAGCAATTTGGCTAAAATCCCTACTAGAAGAACTTGGTACCCACACTAAAGGGCCGATCTTATTCTATTGTGACAATCAGATTGCGATCCAAATAGCTATAAATCCAGTATATCATGAGAGAACGAAGCATATTGAAATAGATTGTCACTTCATGAGAGATACAATAAAGTTTGGAATCATTTTGCTGATATATGTTCGATCAGAAGATCAATGTGCTGATTTCTTAATTAAAGCCTTAGGAAAAGGAAGACTTGAAAAACTCCTTAGCAAGTTAGGGACTCAAAGTATCTGTCCCAACTTGAGGGGGAGTGCTAGAATTGAGTTTGTGTTAGTCTTTATGGGCTATGATTTGAGTTAGCCTTGTTTTCTTTGAATTTGTTTTTAAAGGTACTTTAAATTAGGGGCCACTTATTAGGGGTAATTTTGTCTTTTTATTTTATATTGTGTATTATAAAACCTAGTGGTCAATCAACCACAATAATGAGAATACATAACATGCACAAGCAAACGTAAACTACCTGTTTTATTGGGCTTTCCTTGTTGGCCAAGCTTTGTGTTTAATCAGCATCCGCAAACTGGTCCACTTTTTGATGCTGCTGAATATTAAATATTTCATGGTAGAACTACACTAAATGTATACTTTGGCAATAAATATGTTTGTCCAAGGAAAGAATTCTTGTAACTTTGAGCATAGCATCGAGATGCATAAAAAAATGCTTGCGTGGTATAAATAAGCATGACACATTCAGTCCTTTGGAAGTAGCACCTTTCCTTATCCTGTTGACACATGCCTTCATCATCATCTTATATGAGGTGGCTTTCATTTTATTTTGTTTGAGCTCCTAGCTTTGCGTTTCCTGCCTCTCTTTGCCTTTGACTTTCAGAGTGCCTCAGAAAGGAAAAGGTAAAGTAACCACTTTCCAATGTGCAGGTGGGCTATGAGTTCCTTGACTCATAAGGGAAAAGTACCTGACCAACTACCTGTTGTTTCTGCCAATTCCGGTAAACCTATTGTTTCTGCACCCTCAAGCACAAGCTTAGGTATATTTTGCTTGACACATTTTAAGCAACACCAGCACTTGATTGAATATGAATATTTGAGCAGATCTTTATCTTTTGCTTTGGAGTCTTTTACATCATCCGGTGTATATCTCAATCATTCAGTCGCATTCATCTAGACAAACTGTTGTATGTGCTTTTGTTTTTTGAGGTAATTTATTTGTACAAGACCACCTATTGAGATTCTTTATAGCACCCTTTTAAAGGTTTATGTTTATGTATCCATTTCTTTCATATTTGTACCAATCGATACTCAGTTTACTGTTAGATGAATAACTAATCGTGTGCCACAACTGTGTTGATTGGTTTCTCCTTAGTGATACCAAATAAACTATACAAACCATTAAATCCGCATCCTATACCAGTATATGGCAATATAGCTACTTTTGTATAATTTCCAGTGTGATAGTAGATAATAAAATATGTAACAGAAGCCAAAGGGAAGTAGTTTTGGTAGGTTTATGATAATTTGGCTGATCTAATGATTCATATGTTTTGCTTAACTGCGTACTAGCTCAGATGAACATACGTGGAACTCTGCTTGTTTAAATGTCGTGTTTGTTGGTTTTGAGCTTGGAGGGAAGCCCATATGGATCTTGAATGACCAAGATGGACCTCATCCTGATAACTCATTAGTTTCCCAATATAGATAAAAGGTAAATGTTAAATTTAGACCTTGGGGGCACCACATAATGGTTGTTTCTTAATGAAGAAAAATACAAAATATCCAAGCGTACTACATTCTTTTGGGTTTCTTTTCAATGAGATCCATACATATGAGCCTTGTAGAAGTCCAGTTTTGCTCTTTCTAAAAAACCGTGCTCTTAGGGTATGCTTGGCAGTAAAAGTTACTCATTTTATTATGATTAAATTTACAAATTTACTTCACATTATGTACGTATTTATATGCAACTTTTGCACCTCATAATATATGCAGCCCAATATGGTGCGGAAAGTTTTTGCAAGTCTTGTTTTTTCTCATTAAAAGGTGATACAAACTTTTGCAGCTTTGTAAACTTATGCTAATGAAAGCACGGGATAGCCTTACATGTTTTTACACATTAAATTTACTCCAATAAAATTTACACTTATTAAAAGGGTTGTCAAGCGTTCCCATCAGCCTACATTCAGTTGAACTTAATGACATAGACCAACCATGATTGATCAGATAGTACACTTCACCATATTGACATATACAATCAACGTTTCCTTGTTTGAGTTGCACAAGTTGGTCAAATCAGATGTTAGCGTTGTTTGCATCATTCGTGAATGGTTAAGGTGCTTCTAAATGTTGAGGTAACAGTGACATCATGTGTATTTTCCTGGATGCAGCTAGTGATGCATCAGATTCTATGCCTACAAACTTGAGCCTGAGCGACCTGGCTGACCATGCTGCACCCTCATCACCTACAACATCTACTGATGGTTGGGGAGAGCTAGAAAATGGTGCCCATGAAATTGAAAATGATAAAGATGGATGGGATGATCTTGAACCAGTTGAAGAGCAGAAGCCCCCTCCAGCATTGGCAACCATATATGCAGCTCAGAAACGACCCCAAGGTTGGTATACACTTCATATTTACTCCTTTTAAGATTGATCCTTTGAAGGTCGTTTTACTCTTGTACTTCAGCGATGGATAAGTTCTGAATTATCCTAGTAGAGGCATAAAAAGTTAAAAGATGTAGAGGCATAAAAAGGTAAAATACTAAGTATAGGGTCTTCTACTATCTGTTCTAAATTCATGAGACAGACATATTGAGTGCTCAGTATTTCAACCAATTTTGTACGGTCATCCAGAACATTTTGTTTGTAGATTTCTTTGTGTGCATATGCTGTAAATGAGTGAATTGTGGAACAGTGGGCGTTAATGTTCCATAGTGTTGGAAGGATTGCAGTTGGCATAAATTCCCACTGTTCCACAATTCTATAGCCTTGTAAACTGCTGGGTATGGTTTTGTAACGTTCATAACTTTGGACTCTTTCGGTTAGTTCAGATTGGGCCCTTCTAGCATGCATAGACAAACTTTCTCCTTGAGACAGTACTGTATGTTATGTTGTGAAACTTTAAGTCCTTCAAGTAGCATTTTCATCAACTCGTTAAAGATTTGTCATTTTGGAGTTTGGTCATCAAAGTTGTTTTACATAAGGAGCAAGGTCTTCTAATTAGTATTATTGGATAAAATGGTATGTTGCTCTTCTTGCAGTTTCGAGTACAAAACCTAAAAGTACTGTACCAGCGCCAGCCAAAGAAGACGACAATGATTTATGGGGTTCAATAGCCGCTCCTGCACCGAAAACTGCTGCAAAGCCCATGAAATCGAAGGTTCCGACTAGTGATGATGAAGACCCATGGGGAGCCATAGCTGCTCCTCCACCAAAAACCAGTATTAAACCTTTGAAACCAAAACCAACTACAAGCAACGATAATGATCCATGGGCTTCCATAACTGCACCACCACCTACGACCACTGCAAAGCCACTGTCAGCTTCTCGTGGACGAGGAGGACGTGCTGCTCCCATGAAGTTGGGGGCACAGCGACTAAATCGCACTTCTACTGATATTTAGATCTTTTTCAGAAAGGAAATTGGATTAAAAATGCAGAGTTGATAGTGGTGTATGGTATATGGATATGTAACATTCTTTTGCTTCTATTCATCCACTTGAATAATTTTGTAAATTCGGTGTTTTCTTGGATTGTAACTGTTGAGATGATTGATATGCCGATTATATTTCTGATTCTGTCGCTTTTGGTCGTTTTCTTCTGCATTCTTCTCATTCAATCTTGTGTACGTGTCTTTTACAGCACAGTGGAACTTTTAGTGCATTCATTGTTCATGCAGTTCTTGTGATAAATGTTTGTTTTCCAGAGGGAGGATCAGGTTGGTCCTTGGATGGGAAATGTTCGAGGATTAATTTGGTCGAAGGGCCCATTGACAAACAATTGGTCCAATGAATCGGGGAGCCAGCTATCTTAAAGAATGAATGACACTCATAACCAAAGCCAGATCCTTATGTTGGGGTTCCAGTGTAACAATTCCGTCGGCAAGATTTAAGCATGGGCCATGGTTGACACCATGTTTCATCTGAGCAAGGAACATCCTTTTCATGGATACAAGTGGAAATACTACTTTTCAGGTCCACCCCCCCCTGGAGACCTCAGGAGGGATGTCATTGCTAGTTGTCTTTGAGTTGCAACATTTCTAAGTTCATGTGAAAAACATGCAAATGAACACAACCCTTCTTGTCACTTTGGATCATGAAACATAGAATTTTGGGTCGTTATCATGTTGAATTCCCTTTTTGTGCCTGAAACAGCCAGCAATTTCGTGTTTTGGGTACTGTCTTGGCCTGTCAATCATTTTGAATCGATAACATGCTAACCCAAACCTAACCAATTTCCTTCGTGCCACCACAGGTGGCGACAAACATAACTTTCAAGTAATGCTTGTGTGGGATTTCGTGTTTCTGAAGTTGTCACCTACATTAAGTTGTAGGTCACAAGTCCGTTAGGAAGGCTAGTAAATTAAAAAGTTCACGCGACTTAAGAAAGCCATTGCTCTGATGGCTAAACAAATCAATCAAGAGTTCTCAAAATTCAACTTGACAAATACAAGTCGGCCTTCTTTGTGGGGCTCAAAGAGTCAAGTCTCAATGGGCCAAGGATGCCCATTCAGAAGAATCATAAAGTTGAAGGTAGCAAATAGGCAGCTCAAGAGACAAGGGCAAAGAATCAACAATCGACAGCGGAATGCACAAACGGAGTGGCAGAAACAAATGGGCAGGGACGAACAAAAGCTTTTCATGGTTTTTTTCTTTTTTGGGGTGGACTTCATGTGGTCCTATTCAGCTTAACGAATAGTTCAAAAGCATTGCATTAGGAAGCATGAGAACATAGCAGCACCCACCGAAAGTTCAAGGGCATTGTTTAGGGTACATAGAACACCCAAAGGAGATGACATGAATTTCTTAGGCATTATTAGATGCTAATAGTCCTATTTTCCTTTGACACTTAGTTGGGTGTGATGACAATTGCTTTAATTGGTAGAGATCCTTATGAGCAAAACTGGGATGCATTCAGATTTTAATCTACCCATCTCCTCTTCTAGTAATGCTTGATTCCTCTTTTCACTAAGAATTAATAAACATACGAGATTAAATCTTGCTCTTTATGAATTAAAAGCAAGAACTTTTATGAATCCTCTTCGCCATGTGCGAGTGAGATAGATGTTATTCACTACCAACGTAATCATTCTCTAATAAATCTTGATTTCCTTCACAATATCGAAACTTTCACAAGTTCCATGAATTTCAAATTCATTGGCGTTCCTCTTAGTTCCATTTAATGTAATCGACCCGCTAAAGATGAGATTTTACTAATCGAACTAGGAACTAAAACTTCCAAATTGGACATCCAGAAAAACAGAAGACAGACTACAGGAACAGGGAAATCACGCTCATCAAGGTCGACTTCTATCAAACAAACGCAATGGCAAGAGTTTCTATTGGCAAAAGAAACTTAAGATTTCAACCAAGTCATCAAATGCACAGGCAGACTCATAAAAATAAACAGAAAGGCGATTAAGAAACACATGTTGCTTCTTTCCCAAAACCAACAGAAGACTAAAAAACCGTCGTGATTATGAAAATCAGAAATGTGAGTCTAATCCAGGCCCACTGATCATTGCCAAAAGCATCAAAGTGAGCAGACATGATGACTCTCTCCAAGAAAGAGATGATTCTCTGTGCGCCTAACCATGCTGATTTCATGTTTCAATAATCCATAGCATCGGCTTATTGTGCACAGAACCCATCCTACGACTAACCAAACAAAAATCGACAACCTTATTCATTTCTATGCTTCAAGGAACAAACGTAGAGAGAGAAAGGTCACCTACACGTCCACAGGTCACATGTAGAGCAAGAAACCATAAACAAACAAGCATAAGCAAATGAACATCGTAACAAGAAGAATAAGGTAACTGAACATCGTAACAAGAAGAATCGTTGAAGAAGCCCATTTCTTTGGGCTGCTCGCCGTACACAGAAACGGGACAGCCCAAGAAATGAATCCCGCTGATATTAGGGTTTGGGAGACAAGGATACGGCCTTATAAAGACTGCGGTGCGAAGAGAAATCACAATTTTATTCGTTGATCGACTTAAGAGTGTTGATACGCGCACGCCGATTTTATCCTTGGTAAAACCCGAAAACTTATCTTATACTCCGAGCAAACCTAGTCGCTCGAATATGAGTGTGCAGGTGTCTATTGGTGAGAGATGCAGCCCACTCGGGTCCCATAGTGGGAGGATGACTTAGTCATGTGTCACTCCGTAGGATGCAACATAGTCGTGTCTGATATGTTTCAAGCAACTTTTATTTGACTAGTTGGTTTTTCTTACCGAAGACAATCACACAACGAGAAAAAATGAAAAGATTTTGATAGATACAAAGGTATTTATATTATGAGGAGGATATATATACCTCGTAGAGAGTGATGATAGAGTCCCTCGTAATATTATTCATTAGTTTTGAACGTCACATCGCTAATAAGGTCTGCTAAGAACATGTAATTTTAAACTTTAGCTTGTACATTTCAATACTCACTATGACCGTAAATATGCAAACATTGTGAAAAGTTGTAACAACCGACATAAGGTATACTATTGGTAGAGAAAAGTGAATAGAACGAATGTGAAACCTAATAATTAGGTTGATATTGTAGATAAAAGTAGGTTGATTGGATAATAAAATTTATTGTATAAAGTTATATACCATGCATTGTTGAATGTTTTTATCAAGCATTGACAACTAGATACAAATGCTTTCACATGTCATAAGATGAGATTGGTATCACACTTCACGAGAAGCTTGGTCTTCCAATGGAAGGACAACTTGTTGCTTTGATGCTAGAGATGATGGGCAGAATCAAGAAGATATTTTGAGTTATATGTTGGGCATGAGCACCGATGAAGTAATGTTGTCTAGAGCCATTAAGTTTGAGGTGCTCCAAACCAATTTTAGGAGAATGAGGCTCACAAACGAAAATAAGACTTTATTATATTTGTTGTATCAGTTGGGTTGTACATTATATCAAGATATATCTAGCGATAGAGTACCAATAATATTCATGTAAATGTTTGAAAGGTTGACAATTATGCTTAAGATCAATAACATTAGCATACTTGTATAGGAATCTAGAAAAAATATCTCGGATCGAGGTACGACAATTTAGTGGGCATACTTCTCTGCTCCAAGTAACAATTTATACTCTTGTTATTTGGTAAAGTATTTCCAAATAGTCATTTTTTATAATTCAACAACTAAATTATATATTATAATTGTAAGCATGAATTTATGAGTATTTTCCAACATTCAGAGTAAGCATGTGATTATAATAGATAGATGGAGAACCACAAGCATACTGGTGGATGTAAAATATTTGTCACATGCATTTTTCTATCGATCGGTTTATTAAGTATCATATGCAATTAAATTTGATGACGATAGAGCATGTAAGTTATCAAATTACCACTATCTATATTTATTTTTATATAAAACACAACTTATGATGTTATATATTTTTATGCAATAAAGATTGATTGACAACTTATATAGACTTGCATTTTTATATGAACCATGATTTTTATATACTTTGGTTCTAATGCATTAAGTTATCAAGATACCACTCATGCATATTGTGGAATCATATATGCCAGATCGGATAGTTCGACAATTCGACTGTCATCAAGGCATCGTAGTTGT
Organism: Brasenia schreberi; assembly: GCA_036023115.1. NCBI lineage: Eukaryota > Viridiplantae > Streptophyta > Magnoliopsida > Nymphaeales > Cabombaceae > Brasenia > Brasenia schreberi. The sequence goes on from JAYKKT010000090.1 coordinate 13,739,009, forward strand.
GACAATAAGATCCTCTTTTGCAAATAGACTTATAAAGTATAATACGAGTCACATGACATTACTTGAAAGACACAACGCTTATACTATTTTAAACTTAAGCACTTTGACATCCGAGTAGTGTATCCTCATCAGTGAACGAGTTCTACATGAAGCGATACATTGCTCGAATGCATCATTTATTTTGAGAGATTTTATCAATTAATTATGTCTTACCCATCTTCCCCAACTAAACAACATGATACATCATTCTTCATGTAAATAAATTAATAATTTATATTAGCTTGATTTATTTTGATTTATTATAATACTAACATTTCTCGTAATTGCTTTCTTATACTAATATCTTAATGTTGTAGGTGATACACTAACATTAGCTTTACAATATTGAGAGTATGTCCTACAACTATTGTCAGGTGACCCTACATTGCTAGAGTTGATAGAAACATATGAATAACGCGGTCAACAAGCATATCAATTGACTATATTTACTAAGACGACAACAGATGAGGGTGAGGATGCATGAGCTTAGGGATATAGATGATTACATTGGGTCTACAAATTGCATATGGGATGTTCACTTCTTGTATTTGAGATGTTCTTTTATATTATTTATTGCATGTATATGTAAATGACATTTTTAATAAATGTCATTTTGGTTTGTACAACTAGTATTTAAATAATATTTTTATTTCAATTAAAAGTAATTACATTTATAAAATATAAATAATATTTAATCATCATCATCAATGTCATGTACACTTTCATCTCTTAGTCCTCTCATTTGTATATACATCTCAATATGTATATGGAATAATCAATCTCAATTCTCAATGTTTTGATGTCGATATCATTGCTAAGATGAAAAGATAGGAGGCAGAGAGCCATCAATCATGTGCATCTAAAAAAAAAGGATTACAAGATAAGATAAATTACAAATTTGATAAATTGAATGACTAAATAACATAATAGTAAATTATGATTATCGCTAGAAAATGTCATGTTACATAATGATAACATATGTACCACATATCTCTCAAAGTTGGTTGCTTATTGTCCGGCACTAATGTGAGAAATATCATTGACCCTCTCATAGAGAGGAGTACCAATGTAACACTCCATCGAGTACCGATTACTAAATTAATGTCTAGCATAAGCATTCAATAACCAAATGGGACATGGTCCATCCTTCATATATGCAATATGATCAATAATAGCATCAACACTAGTATCCTCAATGAAAACTCGTGAATATATATCATGCCTATATACTTGCTTCAATCACTCTCTACGAGCTTCATGCTGTCATTTCTTTTCCATCCGAGAAGTGCGTCAATAACTCGATGTGGATGGTGTCCTAACTTCCTCCAAAAATGAATCGACTACTAGTAGTTGTATCGATTCACCATATTTAAGAAGAATGATAATCTCGTGAAGGCAATAACTCATGCAAATAGTGTAATATACACTGACATGTGGTTGAGTCTTAACCTATTAACTTGACATGATTGTACTTTCTTATAATCAAGTTAAGAGCATATCGCGATACTCTTCTTTGTAGATTTGCTATAATGTCTTGTATGGTATCATTGTAATATCTAGTGATAGTTCCAGATTTGTCAAATGACTTCTTTAACTCGGTAATCTACAACTTAATGAACGAATAAATTTATTTCTAAATTGTATAAAATCTCTTAGTTGAGCTACCGAAAAACTCTTTCAACCTTGTGTATTTACTATTCATCCTGCCCACCATTAGAAAAATAATTATTACAATTTTAAAAACCATAAGTAATATATATATATATATATATACAATAACAACCAACTTTACATACCTATTAGTTGGATGAGTATCATAATGAGTCACATTATCTATCCACACAAAGACAATTCTCTTTATATGAATCCAATCACTACTCTTTAATATAAGAGAGTAAGACAATAAATCTTTTCCACTTTAATTTCATTACCTCCTTATACGTGCTCTCATCTGATGAGTAGATGCCCTTCTTCCAACTAGTACCAAGTGCAACCACCATATCCTTATTATGTATCAATTTTACAATGAATGCTTTAATATTTTTCATATAATATCAATAAATATGAGTTAAATGACATTCACCAATGCTAGATCATTGTTACTGCAGATTATACATGAAAAGTTGTTTGGAGTGCATAACTCTATAATATATTTCAATACCTAAACAAAAGTCTCTTCCTTCTCCGCACACATAAAAACGGATGCCATAGAAAATGTGAACTACATAACCTAAAAAAAACATCTTATACCTAAAAGGTACAAAAGTATATACATAAATTATAGACCATATAAGAAACTATATTGAAATCATCAAAGAAAAACTCTTACATGCTTATCTTATATATGCTATCAAACTCCAAGACCCATGAAAATACATATAATAGTTGCATTGAACGAAGATGTGCAAAGACAATGTCACTGATAATATTTGTATAAGGTATCTTATGATGCCATGTGTGATGATGAGTGTCGTTATATAATAATTATTGCAAAACATTTCGAGAACTTCGATTTTCTTTCCTAATTTTCATCCCATTATTGTAATGTCTTTTTGTATTAATATTTGACTCATCAACTTACTTCAAATGTGTCAAAATATGTTTGGGTTTGCAATAACTTTTTGTGAGGTCTTTTGTACTATACTCAAATTCACTTAATCTACTTACAAAAGCATGACCTTTAAGATAGAAACCTAAATAGTGGTTATTTATCTCATTCACTACATTAAACTTTCAATAACTATCGACTGCACCATCTCCTCTCAGTAAAAATAAGTACTCTACCTTCTTTGTACTTATCCATGTACTATTTTCAACATCAACATTTTTACATACCATATATTTGTCACTCCTTTCATTCTTAAGTCATACCTTGTTTATTATGCTTATATTCTTCAAACAAAGAATAACAATAACAAAATTATACTTTCTACCAACAGTTTTTACAAATTCAATTAGCTTATTACTACTACAAAACATATTCTCTATCGCAAATGCAAGTGACTAACTGAATCCATCATTCTTGCAGTCAACAAATGTGTCTTCTACTTCATCATCCAACCAATCAAAGAATATATCAGCAATTGCACCACAATCAAATCCACTCTCCTTATCAATGGTATAAAAATATTTTTATTAGTCATCGTCTTTTCATAATCTAGTCTATTGCACATATCTTTTTTCAGGAAGATGTGACTTAAGGGTATTTCGTAGTTATTGAAAGACGTGCCCCAATCTCATTCTTGAAAGGCGATACAATTGTATCCCGCCTAAATGAAGAGACATAAGATGTGAATCATATATACACATATAATATGAGAAACATGGCGTAAGCGCATCTCTTGTTTGAGAGAGATGTAACTTAAGGGTATCTCATAGTCATCAAAAGACGTCCCCCAATCACGTCCTTCAATTGAGAGAGACACAACACAATTGAGTCCCACCTAAACGGAGACACGTTATTACTTTGTGTGTCTCTCGAAGGAGAGGTGATTGAGCCACATCTCTCCTTAGAGAGACATCCTGGACTGTGTTTTTACTTGAAAATCCAACATCTTCTCTAAAAAATTTGACATCTCAATCTTTTGATCTAAAATATGAAATATTTACCAAAATAAAAAAACTAAAATCCAACACAAACCTACAAAAACCCAATGATATTTGAGCGGAGCCCGCATTAGGTTCTCGTCGAGCGATCACATCATGATCCCGAGCTTCGTCACCGTGATCCAACCATCTCCATCACTGTCGAAGAGAGAGAAAGCCTCATGCATTGACACAATATGATCTTCTGTCAATTCCTTCACCATTTTCCACATCATAACCATCTCAACCACAGCTAAACAACTATATGCCGCCTCTCATCTCTTCTCGCAGAACCACCGTTGGCCACTCCGAGTGAGATCGATGTGCTTCCATCTGAACCATACTCTGATACTATGTGGAGAATGTAAAAATTCCTAAATTCATTTTATTTAAATTGAATGAACCTCTCAAGAGAGGATTTACATAATTAGGCCATAAGAAGCTATATTTTTTACCGGTACTATTTTCAACCATTTATACACCAAGGGAGAGGAGAGAGAGACTCTCCAACGGCTGTCCAACTAGCCGTTGGAGGACCTGTTCTAGTCCCAGTGACCAGGCCACATTGGCCCGGTCCTCGAAGTCATCAAGGTTGGGCCCCAATCGTATTACATCTTAACAACCTTATCATATTCTTTCTATGGGATTAAAATTTGAATTTTCTTATCATTATATTTTCTTTGGAGTTCATAAACAAATTTTAATTGGATGACTTTCAGTTTGTCATCCGCAAAGAAATTTTATTGAATGCAAATTGTACAGAAACTACATGGGGTATTAGTTCTATTTAAGAGACTAATGTGCTCTTTTCACTCTACGAGACTATGATAAGTGGATTTTCCTCATCACTGTGAACTTCGGACTTTGACTACTTGTTTTTTGGTCTTCGAGCAAACAAGAGTTCTGTGGTTGTATATTGACTAGCAAAGCAGAGAGTTAAATGTATTTAAAGGACTAAATTTTACTGAATTGTATCACTGAATATGTAAAGCCAAAATAATTTTGCTAACTGTTATTTTAGAAGCATAATAGTTGAAAACTTCAATAGTCCACTTTTTCATCCCTTTATATGTTTATTCTTCAAAGTTTCAAACATTTTGGGTTGACCAATTCTTTCTCACTTATATACTTTTGATCTTCTTAATTTCCTAGAAAGGTGTATCTGCCTTTATTTCATCATTCTAGGTATCCAAGTTTCACTGCAGCAGATCATTCAGAGTGTTTTAAGGCTCCTAGCATATCTCATCACTATTGTTTACCAGTGGTGTAGGCAGATGAACATTCATAAGTTCGAGATAATTAAGCCATAAGAAGCTATATTTTTTATCAGTACTGTTTTCAACCATTTATACACCAAGGGAGAGGAGAGAGAGACTCTCCAACAACTGTCCAACTAGCCGTTGGAGGACCTGTTTTGGTCCCAGTGACCAGGCCACATTAGCCCGGTCCTCGAAGTCATCAGGGTTGAGCCCCAATCGTATTACATCTTAACAACCTTATCATATTCTTTCTATGGGATTAAAATTTGAATTTTCTTATCATTATATCTTCTTTGGAGTTCATAAACAAATTTTAATTGGATGACTTTCAGTTTGTCATCCGCAAAGAAATTTTATTGAATGCAAATTGTACAGAAACTGCATGGGGTATTAGTTCTATTCAAGAGACTAATGTGCTCTTTTCACTCTACGAGACTATGATAAGTGGATTTTCCTCATCACTGTGAACTTCAGACTTTGACTACTTGTTTTTTGGTCTTCGAGCAAACAAGAGTTCTGTGGTTGTATATTGACTAGCAAAGTAGAGAGTTAAATGTATTTAAAGGACTAAATTTTACTGAATTGTATCACTGAATATATAAAGCCAAAATAATTTTGCTAACTGTTATTTTAGAAGCATAATAGTTGAAAACTTCAATAGTCCACTTTTCCATCCCTTTGTATGTTTATTCTTCAAAATTTCAAACATTTTGGGTTGACCAATTCTTTCTCACTTATATACTTTTGATCTTCTTAATTTCCTAGAAAGGTGTATCTGCCTTTATTTCATCATTCTAGGTATCCAAGTTTCACTGCAGCAGATCATTCAGAGTGTTTTAAGGCTCCTAGCATGTCTCATCACTATTGTTTACCAGTGGTGTAGGCAGACGACCATTCATAAGTTTGAGCACCTTGACATATGTTTCAGTTGTCCACACATGTCTGTTATCTAAGTTGACTACAAAAAATAAGTTAAACCAAGTCTTTTCCTTGCTGATGTAAGTATCAGTAATTCAGAATTTGAACTGTAGGATCCGTGTTCAAGGTTGTAAGTAGTGTATTGTAGCAGGCATCACTCGAGACCACTGTTACTGTATTTTTCTAAAGCTCCTAAAAGTAAAAGGAAAAAGAACCAAGGTCTTAAGTAGCCTATCTTATGATATGGCACTATACTGTACAATGCAATGAGCATTCATGGTGAAATCTTGTCAGAGAATGCCCATTGGGAGACCTTATATCCATCTTATCATATACGATACTTAAAATCACCTAACTAGGGATTTCATACAAGTCATCTAGTTGGGGCAGCAAATTGTGTCATGGGGCTGTTCTGGTTGGTGACTTGGTGTCTGAAACTGGTCAATCTAAACATGAACCACACTACTTCTGAGGTCACCTTGGGTCAACTAGCACACCACCTCATTTTGTTCACGAACCCGAACGGGACACGTTGACATGTTCCACCAAGAGGGAAATCTTGTAACTCTTAAACTCTGCCCATGTAAGGGATCACCCTTGCATGGCCGGTCCTAAGCCCGGATAAAGGAGGAGGGTTGCGTTAGGCTTTTGACAACCAACGTAAAAGTTTGTCTGACCTACCATGGATTCTACAAAAAAAACAAAGAATCCATGTATCCGACCCCATCTAGTATGAAAAAAGGCTTGGTTGTAGTTGTAGTTGTAATTGCATCTCTTAGCACGAGGATGAGAATTACAGTAAGATAATCAACCACAACAACAACTAAGCCTTTTACCGTACTAGATGGGGTTGGCTACATAGATTCTTTGTTTCACGTAGCCCTATCATGTGCCATGCTAGCAATTAACTCAATATAAACTAGATAATTCTTTACAGTTTCTTTCCAACACTTTTGTGGTCATCCTCTTCCTTTTTTAACATTTTCACCATCTAAATTTTCTTATATTCTTACGGGATCATCTTTTGGTCGTCTTTTTACGTGTCCAAACCATCTTAAACGATTTTCTCTCATTTTATCTTCTATTGATGCTACTCCCAATTGGTTTCTAATAACCTCATTATGTATACGGTCTTTTCTTGTGTGATCACTCATCAATCTCAACATCTTCATTTATGCTACAAACATCTTTTGCGATTAGCTGCCCAACACTTATTAGAACCATAGAATATAGCAGGTCTAATTGTTGATATATAATATTTATCTTTTAACTTTAATGGTATATTCTTATCACATATAATACTTGATATCCTCTCTATTTTAACCAATCGACATTAATTCTATACGTAACATCTGCATCAATTTTTCCTATCACTTTTAAAAGTTGACTCTAGGTATTTAAAACTTTCCTTGTAAGGGATGCAATGTGTGCCAACCTTAATTTCTATGTCCTTTGAAATACCCAAATGATCAAACTTACATTCCATGTATTATGTCTTTGTTCTACTAAGTCGGAAGCTTTACTTTCTAACGTTTCTCTCCATAGTTCCAATTTTAATTAACTTTTTTCTTAGACTCATCCACTAACACAATGTCATCTGCAAATAACATACCAAGGTACTTCATCTTGAATATGTTTTGTTAACTCATCAATAACTAATATAAATAAATATGGACTTAAAGTTGATGTAACCCAATATTAACTTCAAAATAGTCTGTCATTCTTCATGAGTCTTCAAACATATTTTTATACCATCATACATGTTTCTTATAAGATTTATGTACGTCAATGGGATACCTCTGTTTTCCAAGGTTGTCCGAAGAACATCTGTTGATACCCTATCATAAGCTTTTTCTAGATCAATAAATATCCTATGAGGGTTCTTCTTTTTTGCTCTAAAATGTTCCATAAAACGTCTTAATTGGTGAATCGCTTCTTATGTTATCAATAGCGGTTAGAGGGTTCTTAGCGGCTGACCTTGATATCACGGTAGTGGGAATATAACAGGGATATAGCGGTACACTTTTATTTATGATTAAAAAATTATATGTATAATAGATTCTCTAATTTCTAAGAAATATCAAGAAACACAACCACTTTTTTCATAAATATGAATCAAACTAAATGAATAAATTTTGTTTCTAACTTTTAAAGAAACAAACAATAAATTTCATGTGGCACATGCATAATGAATTGTTAGCCTTAAATTAAAAAACAAAAAACATAAATGTAACAAAGTTATTCTAAACATTAAGCAAAGGAATCAAAAGAAATAAATATATAATTACTTATCTGCTCAAGTATGGTGAATATGATGTCGGCAAGCCTGACTCCTCTCTTACTCTTTAGAGTCTATATGCACATTACACATTTTGCCAAAAGTTAACAAGAAAACTGAGGAAAAAAATACAATAATCTCAAGGATTAGACATCAAATAATGATGATACCAAGAATTTTATAGGATATGTTGCAGGTAGCGGTGTTTGTCGAGTGATTCATAAATTTCTATAGTTTCTGATTATTCTGAATATCACCATATTCATAGCAGAATCACCACAGAGATGAGGGTGTCATAGTCACAAATAAGATGGAGATTAGCAGGAATAGCTGTAACTATTACTTTTCATTGCGTGTCAAAACTTGTTGTCAACCATAACAAGTTTTCCAATAACATAGGACTAGAAGCTGGCATTTGTTAGTTCGGTAGGAGTTGTTTAGCCATTATGTGTTACTCTCCATTGCGTATTTTCCTATTTAACAAGACTTTGTTGTTCTGCACATCAAATAAGGAGGCATGCTCCAAGAAACTACCTCAACTCCCAAACATGATTTAAACAAAATTGTGGTCCACAACCCTAATACTCCTAGAAGAAAGCAAGCTACAAAATTATACAGCTTGTGTAACACAAAACACAAAAAACTAGCACGCTATCCAACTCCAAGGCTAGAGATGCGCTGAATGCAACCTAACCAAGTCAACCAAAAGAAACTTGTTTGTCCGTTGAAAAAATGACAGAAAAATGGGATGGTATTGCATAAATGACATGATGCACAAACCACTTGGAGACTCCAGGCATATTAGTTTCACCATCCACATGATAGAGATCCCATTCTAGAAGTAGACTAAAAAAAGCCATATAGTTCTGCACTGTACTGGATGAAAAAAACTACAAAATCATAACACAAGAATCAAGTAAGCCATGCAAAGACAATTTTCAAAAGACATGACCAAACAACAAAAAGATCAAGAAAGAAACGTAAAGAAACAGGAAAAATGAAGGAGAAATCTACGACTAATATTAAACACATTCAGTACAAAGGAAAAGATTAAGTGAAGAAACTGCCAGATTCACAAGAGAGAAGGCGGTAGAGGCGGAGAAATGGAGAGAGAAGAGAGAAAGGGAGAGAGCTTACATGCGGCAGCCGATAACGGATGCAGTGGTAGCGGTGGCCATCAGTGGTTGGTGCTGCTCGCTAGTGGTAGCGGAGAGCGCAAATGCAGTAGACGCAACGCGGGAGGCTGGAGAGAGAGACAATACGGGAGAAAGAGGCAAGACAAAGGAATTTAACCTATTTGGTTCGGGTCGATCCAATGGATATTGGATCAACCTGATGATCCAATATCATGTTGTACGCTAACACTACTATAGCGGCGCTAACAATGCCTTGGAGGGATGCCCGCTATAGCTACCATGCTATATCGGTTTTTGTCCCGCTATAACGCTTTAGCGTGCTATTTATAACATAGATCGCTTCAATAGTAGATCTACCGGGTGTGAATCCGAATTTGTTCTCTGTTGTACTCGATACTTGTCTTAACCTATGTTCAATAGTTCTTTCCCGTAATAGCATGGCTCATTAACTTGATACCCCGATAATTCGCACAATTCTAGATGTCTCCCTTATTCTTGTATATGGGTAAGATAATGCTTAGCATATTTTTATGGTATTGGTACTTAATATACTTGGGTACTAAAATTTACTTTGTGAGTTCATTGGTACTATGGGGCTCAATACAGAGATGAATATTATGCATGAGGACTGCAACAGATAGCAAAGGCTGTCAGCTTCTTGAATAACGATTGTAAACTGGTACGTTTCACTCTACTATTTGGATTGGCCATGAATTCATGTTGTTGCTATTGCATACTTTGAAAATGTAGATGCTGGGATTTGCCCGATTGGATCATCTTCCTTCTCCAGTCCCATGGTGGGGGAAGAGATTTCACATTTAGCATTGTAGTGCTGAAAGGACTATTCATCTCTGGCGCATCTGTAGAAAAATCGTGGCTTTTAAGTTTGCATGAATGCTATTAGCTATAGCATATGGTCTTTTTAAAATATGTTCTACGTGTCATTTAGATGACATGCTGACATGGGTATGGGTGCCGTGTTTGACAAGGTTGCCATTGGATTTTATATTTTTTGAACAAAAGTGATATCTTAGTAATAATAACCTGTAGCTTTTTAATGGATATGCTTTCAGAAACAATTGTTTTTGAAAATTTGTTCTTTTACTTACTTGCAATTATATATATATTTGAAGTGGAATCAGCCAACAATATGCTTCTGGTCATTTTTCTAATAAATTGACCCCATTGTTCAGCATGAATCAGCTTTTAGATCACCAAAATCCCCCATGCATAACATTGATATGGGGCTTCGGTTTAGAAATTGTGACTTTTTGTGGACCACTGAATTTTGGCACCTTAATGCTATCTATATCTATATCTATATCTATATGTATTATAATCATATGATCCAAGAGTCTATTTTGATGAAATTAAGGGTGTAGGCCACATCCACATGATTACCTTAAGAAAAAAATTGAAAACCGATAGAAACTAACTGTTTTTTCAAGTTCATCTGGATTGATTAATTTGTGTAATCAATCTGCCTGCTGTGTCCTTGATGATAACTTTTAAAGTTGCACTATAAGAGAGGTTGCAAGTCTTATGAATGTCGAGAAATGAAAAAATCTGTGTATGTCTGTTGATTACTTCTGGTGTTGACTGGATTTTATGTTATGAAGTTGGTGCTCATTTTCTGATGGTGCAGGTTCATGGCAATTTGTGTTTGGCTAGTGTTGTGGTGACCCAAACATTAGACTGGAAGCTCCATGCATTTGATGTGTTGTCTGAATTTGATGCACATAATGAGTCTTCTGCGAGTCCAATGCTGGTAAATTGTGCTCTTTTTTCTTTCTAATACCTTTACAATTTTACCAAGTCTTAGTGTAATTTGTGAACATTTTGAATTATGTCAATATCATGTTATTTTGCAATATTCAGATAAGTTTTTCAATATATCATTTGGACAACATGGGCTGCATCTGAGGGACGAAAACCATATTTTGAAGTGTGCAGTAAGGTAGTAACCATTAGTGGTTTGTGGTTGAAGGGCTTAGTGGTTACTTTACTTGGGCAATGATTCCAACTCGGTTGTGGACTTGAGTGTCAAGTTACAAGGATTCTTGAGACTTTTGAATGCATTGTATGCATGTCTGGCTGTATAGGCGTGTTTGTGCATGTGCATGTGCATGCGCACATGTGTGTGTGAAAGGTCACATCCCATTCCAAAAGGGAGAAAAACAGTCCATGACAGTGAAGAGAAAAGTCAGGCTGTAAGATTCTTGAAGCGTAGATAGAACCCTTGTTTTTTTCATGGATGTGTAATTACAGTACTGGGAAAGGGAAAACCAGTTCACAAAAGAAGGGAAGACGACAACAACAATAAGTAAGCCTTTTCCCATACTAGATGGAGTCGGCTACATGGATTTTTTGTTTTCACATAACCCTATCATGTGTCATGATAGCAGTTAACTCAATATAAACTAGATCATTCTTTATAGTTTCTTTTCAACATTTTTGTGGTCGTCCTCTTCCTCTTTTAACATTTTCACAATCTAATTTTTCATATCCCATGGCACACATTGCATTCCCCAAAAGGAAAGTTTTAAATACCTAGGGTCAATTTTTCAAAGTGATGGAAGAACTGATGGAGATGTTACACATAGAATTAATGCTGGTTGGTTAAAATGGAGAGGAGCATCAGGTATTCTTTGTGATAAGAAGATACCAGTAAAATTAAAAGGTAAATATTATAGAGCAGCAATTAGGCATGCCATGTTTTATGGTTCTAAGTGCTAGGCAGTTAATCATCAACATGTACAAAAGATGTGTGTGACAGAAATGAAGATGTTGAGATGGATGAGTGGTCATACAAGAAAAGACCGTATACATAATGAGGTTATTAGAAACAAATTAGGAGTGACACCAATAGAGTATAAAATGAGAGAACATCGTTTAAGATGGTTTGGACATATAGAAAGAAGATCAAAAGAAGAACCTGTAAGAAGGTTAGAAAAACTAAATTTAGAAAGTATTAAAAGAGGTAGAGGACGACCACAAAAGTGTTGGAAAGAAACAATAAAGAATGATCTAGCTTATTGGGAGTTAACTGCTAACATGGCACATGATAGGGATCTGTGAAAACAAAGAATCCATGTAGCCGACCCCGTCTAGTATGGGAAAAGGCTTAGTTGTTGTTGTTGTAATTTTTCATATCCTCTTACGGGAGCATCCTTTGGTCATCTTTCAACATGTCCAATCCATCTTAAATGATTTTCTCTCATTTTATCATTCTACTGGTGCTACTGTCAATTGATTTCTAATAACCTTATTATGCATACAGTCTTTACTTGTGTGACCATTCATCTATCTCAACATCTTTATTTATGCTACGGACATCTTTTGCACATGTTGACAATTAACTGGCCAACACTCATAACCATAAAACATAGCAAGTCTAATTGCTGCTCTATAATATTTATCTTTTAACTTTAATGATATCTTTTTATCACATTGAAAACTTGATTCCCCTCTGCATTTTAACCAACCAACATTAATTATATATGTAACATCTCCATCACTTTTTCATGGAGGGATGAAATGTGTGCCAATCTTAATTTCTATGTCCTCTGAAGTACTCAAATTATCCAACTTACATTCCATATATTCTGTCTTTGTTTTACTAAGTCGAAAGCCTTTACTTTGTAACATTTTTCTCCATAGTTCCAATTTCCTATTAACTTTTTCCTTAGATTCATCCACTAACACAATGTCATTTGTAAATAACATACACCAAAGTACTTCATCTTGAATATGTTTTGTTAACTTATCAATAATCAATATAAATAAATATGGACTTAAAGTGATCCTTGATGTAACCCAACTTTAAAGGAGTCTGTCATTCTTTCATGAATCCTCACACAAGTTTTTGTACCATCATACATTTCTCTTATACTTTGCCCATGTAAGGGATCACCCTTGCATGGCCGGTCCCAAGCCTGAATAAAGGAAGAGGGTTGTGTTAAGCTTCCGACAGTCGGAGTAAAACCTTGTTGGACTTACCATAGATTCTAAAAAAAACAAAGAATCCATGTAGGTGACCCCATCTAGTATTGGAAAAAGCTTAGTTGTAGTTGTAGTAGTATACGTGTCTCTTATAAGATTTATGTATGTCAATGGGATACCTCTTTTTTCCAAAGTTCTCTAAAGAACATCTCTTGACACCCTATCATAAGCTTTTTCTAAATCAATAAATATCATTTGAAGGTTTTCTTTTTTGCTCTAATCTCAATAAGTGAATCATTTTAATAGTAGATCTGCCGGGCATGAATCCGAATTGATTCTCTGTTGTACTCGATACTTGTCTTAACCTACGTTCGACAACTCTTTTCTATAATTTCATAGTATGCCTGACTCATTAACTTGATACCTCGATAATTCAAATAATTATGAATAATTCTTAATATCTCACAAAATAAGAGAAGGATAAAAACCATCACAAAGTGAAAAAGCCACGCCATAAGTTTCTTGAAGGTTTGATGGAAATCCTTGGCATGTTAGAGCGTAAAACTCAATAACCTTGTTAGTACTTGGCAATATATTTGGTTGATGTTTTTTCCTACAAAATGTCGATTCTTCGCAGAGTAATTCTCAATACAATCTTGTGGTCTGAAATTTACTTAAAAAGCTATCATGAGGAGTATTATCAGTATTTGATGTCAATATTAAAACAACGGACACTTATATTCTGGACCTGCGAAGGTCTCGAAGTAACATATATGGAGATTAAGTCCTTATAGTGACTTGGCTATTACTCTTTCGCTTTTGAAGGTTAAAACACTTTTATGCCAAATCAGGAAGCACCTTATGTTATGTGCTGGATTTTCAATCTTGATTGATTTTTGGAAGTAATATACTTTAGGGTTGTTTATACCATATCATATCATGTATCATTTTTCTCCATTAGATAGTTGTATCGTATCGTAAATTTAAAAAATATTTTAAAAATAAAAAATAGAAGAATTCAAGAAAAATAAAAAAAATCTAAATAATTTCTATAAATCAAAATTTGCATAAATATTAACTTTAATTCAAATTATAAGCACTAAACAAGTAGCAAATATTCTTTAAAATTATAGCTTCCACAACCAAAAAAGAAGAATCACATTATTTTGGAAACTCCATTATTAAAATTGCCACATTCATTGACTTCTAAAATTGCATTGAAAACCACTGTCCTCTAAGTCACACATACACTTCTAAGAGGTGGAGTGTCGACCTCGACACAGGTGCGACACCGACACCGTGTCGGTGCGGCATGGCAAAAAAAAAAGTGCAATTTTTTTTTGTAACTCACGGTTCTGCCATTTATGCTGTATTTATCTTGTTGAACCCAATCAAAGAGGGAGTAATCCGTGAAGACGATGAAACCGAAGCCTCTTAGTCGATTCGTGACCTTATCTCCCATGATGACCACCTGAGTTACCTCACCATAGTTTCCAAAATGCTCCTTCAGCTTGTCTTCCATTATCTCCCATGAAACTCCGCCGATGAACGTAGAAAAATATCTCAACGCGGACCTTCTTCAGTTCCTTTTGTGTGGATATTCCACGCTTCAAAATCTGGTATCGATTTTGAAGTTTGGGTCTTTTTTGATAAATGGGTCCGGATAGTGAAGATTGATTTGTGTATTATGATGAAATTAGTAGTTGTTTACAGTTTATGTGTTTTTCTTTAATATAAAGTTGTGTACTTGCTATTGTCATATACTTATGTTAATTGATGTCTCACTTGTTGTAGCTTGAATATTATATATAATATATAATATTATATACCCTAGCCGTGTCGTCGCACCCAAAATTTTTGAAATTTGCCATATCCCACACCTGCATCCGCACCCGCACCCATGTGACATAGGTTGCCCTCTTGTGGTTTTGATCTTATTTTAGAAATTAAAAGATAAAAGACCATATTCACTATTTTATTTCCACTTTCACTGGTATAAAATGAGATTAATACTAATGTCATGCATATTCCTATTGACTCCTCGCTTTTACATCATTCTCACATTATTTTGATAGGAATAAGCTTTGGATGCCTTTCATTTATCTGCAACATCAGGAAGAAATAGTCACAGTACTAAAAATATATATAGTTATCGTTACTATATTATTTTAAAAAGTTTTTCATGTGCTTTGCATGCAAAAGTGTATATAATTTGACAATGGACACTGTATTTGCTAATAAGTCCTTGGATATGGTGCTGGTCAATCATTATAAATTTTATAATTATGGTAATTTTTGGCATTTTTTTAAAGGACTTACGATACGGGACGATACATTGTATCTAATGATGCCGTGTAGTTTATCATATTGTGTTTACTCACGACATGATACGCCCCGTATCATACGATAAGGGGCGATACACATAACACCGATATACTTTAATATGAGTCTATTATTATCTTTAGCGGTTCAGTTACAAGTTATGCCTTTGGTCTTTTCTTGAAGTTATTTGGCTTGTCTACAAGCTGCATTTGTAGAAGATCCTACCCTTTCCCATGCAGATTTTATGGATGGGCAATGAGAAAATCTGGCCGTAACTGTACTAGGGTCGACCTAATCACAAATTTGTTTTATGTAGGTTTGGTTTGGGATATCATATTATGCATAGACTGCACTTGGCTGATATACATATTTTTAGTTATTGTAATAGCAACTCCGTCTATGTAAGGGATCACTCTTGCATGATCGGTCCCAAGCCTAGATAAAGGAGGAGGGTTACAATAGGCTTCCGACAACCAACGTAAAACTTTATCAAACTTATCTTGTTAGAAAATGTGACAGTGCAGTGGATATCGAATATCATACACACAAAAGAAAAAACGACGAAGAGAAAATATGGAGATAGGAGGAGGGGGGTAGGCCCTCCAATGGAGGCCCCCTCTTTCTCTCTTTCTTAATTTCAGTCTCTTAACTCTAATACAAGAAGTACAACCCTTATATAATGGGTTGTGAAACATAAAATGATCAAAATGCCCTTAGTAGTACAAACAATTACAATAATACCTAAAATATCAAAATTACTAAAACTGACACTAAAAACATATTCTTCGATACCCCCCTCAAGTTAAGAGTTAGATATTTCGAACTCCAACTTGTCAAACAACTGAATTTTTTATTTTTTTTTCAATTTTTAGCCCTCTTTGCTGTCCTCTTTTCAGCAATTTATCAACCTTCATGGTTGTTCTTCAATAATTTCATGATTGCACTAATCTTCAGCAACTTCTTCGCTGCAACATCTTCATCTCAACCCTACAAGACTGGTTATATTCAACTGTTTCTTTAGCTGCAACATCTTCAACTCAACCTTCTAAGACTGGTCATATTCAACAACTTCTTTGACTGCAACATCTTTAACTTATCCTTCCAAGGCTGGTCATATTCAACAGTTTCTTTGGCTGCAACATTTTTCAGCAGCTTCTTTGGCTGTAAATTCTAGCAACCTCATGGCTGCAAAACACATTTCAACAGTCCTCATAACTTTAATCTTCACCTTATAAAAATAAAGCAACAAGTTTCTTCACAACACTTCTTCCATGTCAAACTAATTGGACTGCACTCCTGCAACCCGATTTGCATATTCACAACTCATTTTATCCTTATCTCACACTCTTTTTGGGAACCGTACTTTGATGTTTTCACATTACATCTTTGTTTGGGACTCAGAATTTGTGGGCATTGTGACAACCACTTTCTTTCTTCGAGAATCAGAATTTAACCTCGTATTCTTACATGGCTTCAACTTTCATCAATTCCCTCTCTTTACATCTACATTCTCCATCTTCGTTTGCTCCTGCATCACATTCTCAACAACTTTTGCCACACTCGAAGAAGAACCCGTTTTCTCTTTCGCCATTTTTTGATCAAAATCCTCATCAACCGATGCCAAGGCGTCTGCCTTAATCTTCGAAGTGAGGAAGAAAGCTCAACAATATTTGCACGATACAGAGCACACAAGAAATTCTCCCCCACCTTAGATTCCTCCTTAAAGTGAGAGCAACGAGTCTTCACCATTACAATAGCATCCCCACAACCATAACTCGGCGTTGGTGTAGTGTTTCCGACATTACTGCCAAAAGAGGAAGCAGAGCGTCTATCGTCGTAGGAGGCACGAGAAGAAGCTTTAGAGAGGACGGATCACGCCTGGGCGATGAGCTTGAACCCTTCACCGGCATGGGCCGATGCATTCTTATCTGGGTGAAGAAGTAGAGCCAATGCGTGGTATTGCTTGCATATGAGCAATATCGACGTCGAGGGCTCGTTGATGTTCAGGACGACGTACCAATCGGGCTCTTCACTGGCCGTAGGAGCAACGGAGAGGACATCGATGAGGGCGCAGGTTTGGGTAATACGAGTGAGGGAAGGGAAGAGATGTCGTGCCTTATGCACTAGTCTCTGGGTGCCCTCGATGTCGCGCCACTGCAGTTTGGCTTCCGCGAGCTCCAATGCACGGATGACGATGCATTGTTCTGGGGTTCGTGGAGCAAGCCCCATTGCCTCTACGAGCTCGATCTCGAGATGGCCGAAGTCAGCCTGAGACATGTCCTTCATATGTACTTGATCTCAACACATTTTTTTTTCTTTATCACACGTCTACAATGATTTCTCGGTGCTCCATCGATTGTCAAAACTCCCATGTTGGAAAATATGATAGTGCAATGGAGATCAAATATTAGACACAAAAGAAAAATGACGAAAAGAAAATATGGAGATAGGAGGGGGGCAGGCCCTCCAATGGAGGCCCCCCTCTTTCTCTCTTTCTTAATTTCAATCTCTTGACCCTAATACAAGAAGTCCAACCCTTATATAATGGGTTGTGAAACATAAAATGATCAAAATGCCCTTAATAGTACGGGTAATTATAATAATACCTAAAACATCAAAATTACTAAAACTGATACTAAAAGTATATTCTTAAACATATTGAAAACAAAGAATCCATGTAGTCAACCCCATCTAGTATGGGAAAGGGCTTAATTGTTATTGTAATCAATGTTGTTCGATGCATATCGTATTGTGTATCGTTTTGGTCCACGATACGTATCGTATAATATTGTTGTGTATCATAATTTAATACTAAAAATTGATAAAAGTAAAAAAAATCAGAAAAAACAGGAAAAATATGATAATTGCAAAGAATTCATATAATGCAAAAGTTTAGTACATATTCATCATTCACCATTCAATAATTGAAAAAAATTACATATTTTGAAGCAAAAAATAAAATATATTTACACATTGTAATCAAGATCATCAACTAAATAATTTTCATCTTCTTTTTGTTGAAGATCCTCACCACCTTCTGCTTCAAATTAAAATCTTAATCCATGTTGCACTGCTAAATTAATCCATGCAATGTCTTCTTCGGTTAGGAGTGTATTTTCTTTGTTATCTTCTATAATCTATTCTTCTAACATATCAAAATTATCCAAACTTATTGGATCAAATTGATTTTCTTCTCTATTTAACTTTTTTAATTGCTTAGAAGAAAGAAAGAAAAGTAATTAGTAAATAACATTAACAATTGAAGGCAAACAAAATATTGAATTGAATCTTTAAGTAGTAACTAATATAAGATTACCTCTATTGGAGCTGCATGTTACAACGGATAAAAACTAAGTCATTGAGCCGCTTATGTTCCAACCTGTTTTGCTTTTTGTGTGGATATGTTTAAAAACACTCAAATTCCTTTCACAACCCGTTGTACTTAAACTCTTAAAATTCATTCATTTTTTGAAGTTTTTTTAATTTATCAAAACTTCTAAGTTGAGTCTATAATTCTGAAAACTCATTGTGATAGTCAATAATACTTAAATTCCCTTGCTTAAGCATTATCATCATTTCCATTAAATCAATTTGAAAAACAAAATCATCTTGAGAGTGAATCTTTTTCAAATATTTTCAAGTTTCAAAAGCACCTTCGAAAACACTAATTCTATTTCTAAGTTTTTCATCTACATTTGACAAATAATCCAAGTTATTTTAGCATTCATCTTTTCCTAAGTTTTTAGATTTTGCTTATATTTTTGATGTGCCTTAAAAAATCATCATCATCTAAACCTTCAATATCTAAAATCGGTTCTTAGATCGTACCATCAGTATAATCCCCAAAAGTCTTTAGACAAAAAATACTTTTTCATTGTTCTTGCCCAACTTTGATAGCATTTCGGGTCAAGAATGCATCTAAAAGATTCATTTTTGCTTTTCATTTTATGCAAAAATAAAAGTTTTAGAATTACCTCAAGTTTGGAATGATTTCACGAAATTTGCAATCTTGACACGCTTCTTGATGTGCTTGAATTCTTCAAAACAAGGTTACGATACCATGTAAATATTTGTTGATAATCGAAGGTTGAATTACCCAAGTTACAATTCGTCAAAGTGCCAAGATATCAAACCAGTCTCAAGTTAATAATGTAAGTATCAAGAGAGACAAACTACAAACAAAAGTTGTGAAGTTGTGCTAGACAACATACTTTATTGATATGATAGTGCAATATTTATAAAGGGATTTACACATCAAGGAGAGAGGAAGAGGGACAACAAAGGGGACAACTGTAAATGCTGGCCAGGCTTGGCCAGCACTAGCCATTGGCTAGCAAGTAGCAGTTGGCCAACTTATCAAATGCACGGTGCTATCTATTACATTTAACAATTGTTTATTCAATCTATTATCTATAATGTTCCACATGGGCACATAATCCTTCTTTTTTCCATTGAAATTACTTTTAATGGCTTCTTTTGCCCTATCCATGGCTTCATAATGGTAGCTAATATATGGTTTTTTCTCGCTATCAACCAATCTCAAAATCTTCACTAAAGGAAATGTAATCTTCAATAATCTAACACATGCATTCCAAAATGTACTCTTGAAGACTGTCTTTAAAATCTCATTTAACTTTTTGTTTCTTCTTTTTTGCAGCAACTCTGCAAATTATTGCCACTCATTTTAGGAGAACATTCTCTTCAAGACTTGCTTTTGTTTTATAATGTTTTGTACAAATAAGAAATTAGTTGTAAACCGACTTGCAGTTGTACGAAGGAACTTTGCACCATCTGTATATCTCCTCATCATAAATAATACAAAGGCATGGTTGTAGATAAATTTGGTGATATCTTAACAACACTGAGTTGTTGTCTTTATCTCATCCATCTCACCAATATTCTCAAGGATGCGATCTAAATAATGGGCTCCACATGTTGTCCTATAGAAAGTCTCATAAGTATCTACTAACTCTTTCTCAATTGTTTTATAGTTAGCTGTATTATCTGTAATGAATTGTACTACAATCTCTAGCCTAACCTCAGATATCACCTTGTAAAACTCTTGCCTTAGGATCTCTGCAGTATTTCTCTCCTCTATGTTTAGATATATAAAAAACATAAGTATTTTAGGATAGTAGATAAGAAAGTTACTTTTCCACAGCGATGTGAGGTCAAAAGCATTTGCAGCTGTTGATCAGTTTATGCAGATTGTACATTCATCTCTTTGCCCCTTAATTGGCTCTTTCACTTACCTGCTTCCGCTTTTACTGTGAGATTCTTCCTGTTCTTGAGAATTTTGATAATTGTCAATGTCAGGTAAATTGCGTGAAGTAGCTCATACCATTAGTTAATTCTGCATTGATATTCTTAAATCAGCATTAGTTCATGCTGATGTCACTGGAATCCCCTAACTGTTGTTAAGGTTGTTTCTGATCCTTTTTAGACATTCTATTAAAGCATAATGCTCTCTGCTGTATACTAAGAAATCAAAGGACAAAAGAAAAGAACGAAAGTTGTGAAGGAAATATGTCGGTTGTATCTCGTAAGGCTAGATAGAGGAACTGGACAAGCATGACTCTTATCCATTTATAGGATACTTTTTGGCCTTCTATTAATGTTGAACATGTGAAGCATGGAAAACACTAGGCATGACATGCATAAGCCAATATGCATCTGCAGACAAACATATGCATCGGAGCACACATTGAAAGCTATAGGAATAATTTTTGACTACAGAGAGGAGCTCTCTAATTATTAATGAAGTGCAGGGATTAAGTTTTTGTAAAATAAGCTTTGTGCACTTAAGTTTGGAAGTGTACTGATGAAGGATATTATTTATTTAAGGTTTATCTCAATTAAAGCATCTTTATTTTGTTATTCATAATCCAGTTTGAATCAATATGCTGTCCTTGTGTTTGATTTTTAATGTTGTTCAATATGAACCTTTCGCGCTGGAAATATTGCATGTTGACTACTTGTACATTCTTTTTCAGATGACTACAGGTGAGCCAGGTGGACTTTCAAATTCTGGGTTGCCCTCAACATCTGGAAACTCGAGTCTTCTCGGGTGAGCAGAACTATTTGACCTTTTTCTTGTATCTCCACGTATGCAAAATAGCTTTTTGTTTGCAGTGCAGCAGCATCTTCTTGATTCTGTTCCCTCCAGGACATATGATCGCATCCATCCCAACATCTTTTAATTTTAAAGCTACATTATTTTTTAAGCCCTCTGCTTCATTTTCTTAAAATGGGGCACTCCTAATTGGATGGTATATGCTTATTTTCTGTTGAAATACTTTTTGGTGCAAGTTGTTGAAGTTTAAAATTTTAGTATGGCTTAAATACTATTCTGTGTGTCCATTGCTGTAGAATCATTATTTCTTGCATATGATTGGTTTAAATTTCATCAAAGATGCTTTCGCCACCATTAACCCAGCATGATCCGAATTCTGACATGTTCTCTTACCCAGTCAACCCATCCTATGGGCTAGACTTCATGTGCCTTGACTTCCTCATTGTCTAAAGTACTGTTTGAGTTGTCTTTCACCTTGTCTACAAAAAACTGATTAAGGCAATTAGCTCGGCTTTGTACTTGGAATGCGATGCGCTTCGTGTTAGAATCGAGTTTGTGTTAGTTTTATGGGCTATGTATTGAATTGGCACTGCTTTCTTTGAATTTGTTTTTAAAGGTACTTTAAATTAGGAGTCACTTATTAGGGACAATTTTGTTTTTTTCTTTTATATCAGGTATTGTAAAACCTAGTGGTAAGTCGATCATAGTAATAAGAAAGAAAAAGAGAGAGGGACTGCTGGTTGCCAAAGAGAGTCTGAAACCCTAATTCCCAATTCTTCATATGCTTGATTCACATATATTCTCTTGTGAATGCTGATTATTCTACATGGTATCATAGCATTATCATGTCATCCAGGCTGTGGGTGTTCACGCATTCAAGAAAATCCTTTTTAGGGCTTGAATCTAAACCCGAAAAGTTTTTTGAAAAAAAGGTGGAAGAAACATAACACAAGTTAAAATGATTGACAAAAATATGAAGATAAGCACACAACCTTGCTAGATTAACACACGACACGAAATCGGAGGCAGCTAAAGAGTGAGTATGCATCTTGAGACAATCAACACAATTCCCGAGGAAGGTAAATGACTGAAAAGGTGAACATTTTGACGGCTCCATTCAACTTTTGGATGAGAACAAAATCAACGTCAAGATAGATGCTGTGCAGATCACCACCATCAAATTTGATGGAAAAATTTATAAAACTTGTATAGGGCAAATTTATCCTAATAGCAAGGAGAAAATAAGAAGTTATCACGTGACAAATTCCCCAACCCCATCCTTTGTATCTGAGATATCTAAAATGGAGGAAGGAGAATGCATTCAATGGTACCGAGTATTGGAAGTATCTTAATGTGTCTTAATACTGCATCTGAAATTTGGGCAACTATCACATATGCTTACAACAACAACAAAAACAACTAAGCCTTTTCCCATACTAGACGGGGTCGGCTACATGGATTCTTTGTTTCCACAGATCCCTATCGTGTGTCATGTTAGCAGTTAACTCACAATAAGCTAGATCATTCTTTATTGTTTCTTTCCAACACTTTTGTGGTCGTTCTCTAGCTCTTTTAATACTTTCCAAATCTAGTTTTTCATACCTTCTTAGAGGTTCTTCTTTTGATTTTCTTTTTATATGTCCAAACCATCTTAAACAATATTCTCATTTTATCCTCTATTGGTGTCACTCATAATTTGTTTCTAATAACCTCATTATGTATATGGTCTTTTCTTATATGACCACTCATCCATCTCAACATCTTCATTTCTGTCAGACATCTTTTGTACATATTGATGATTAATTGCCCCACACTCAGAACCATAAAACATGGCAGGCCTAATTGCTGCTGCTCTATAATATTACCTTTTAGCTTTAATGGTATCTTCTTATCACAAAGAATACCTGATGCTCCTCTCCATTTTAACCAACCAGCATTAATTCTATGCATAACATCTCCATCAATTATTCCATCACTCTGAAAAATTGACCCTAGGTATTTAAAACTTTTCTTTTGGGGGATGCAATGTGTGTCAATTTTAATTTCTATGTCCTCTGAGATAACCAAATGATCAAACATACATTCTATATATTCTGACTTTGTTCTATTAAGTCGGAGGCCTTTGCTTTCTAATGTTTCTCTCCATAGTTCCAATTTTCTATTAACTTTTTCCTTAGACTCCTCCACTAATACAATGTCATTTGCAAATAACATATACCTATGTACTTCATCTTGAATATGTTTTGTTAACTCATCAATCACCATTATAAATAAGTGTGGACTTAAATTTAATCCTTGATGTAACCCAATATTAACTTTAAAGAAGTTTGTCATTCCTTCATGAGTCCTCACACATGTTTTGCACCATCATACATGTTTCTTATAAGGTTAATGTATGTCAATGGGATACCTCTTTTTTTCAAAGTTCTCCAAAGAACCTCTCTCGGTACTCTATCATAAGCTTTTTCTAGATCAATAAATATCATGTGAAGGTCTTTTTTTTTTGCTCTAAAATATTTCATAAGACATCTCAAAAGGTGCACCATCACATATGCTTATTCTAGGAAAATTAATATTTTTAAGAAGTATGAAATACATGCAAAAATCCAAAAGTGTTACAAGGAAGTTGAACTATCAGTGAGTACATATGAGATGAACTACAATATTATAATAAAAGAGAATGTTCCCATTGTGTCAAGAACAAAAATGCAGAGTTAGAAGAGAAGAAAGTGTTCAATCTACTATGGGTGTACAAGTCACTTTAAAAATATAAAGGCGAACATCCTTAGTAGTGAGACTGAACCATCTTTGGGTGTAGCATATTTTTTACTCATACGAGAAGAAGACACAAAGAACTTGGAGAAAGAAGTACAAAAAGGAGAAAAATCAGCTTTTGTGTCATGGGCAACAAGGAAGGAGTATGGAAGAGAGGGTGCCTCCACTAGTGGTCGTGGACATGGGTGTGGATCCTCACGTACTGACGAGAAAGACAAATTGAAGTTCTTCCACTATAGGAAGTCGAGACATATTAAAGAATAATGTTGTGATCTTATTGGAAAACCAGTATACCTCAAGGATAAAGCCTATCATACGAGCTCTTTAGATGGATGCAAAAAATAATATGCTTTCACAAATATTAAAACGATTAGATGATTTGGGAAAATCTAGAGGGACAAAAATTTACCTTAGACCTGTAAGCTTCCTTGGTCCATGCATCAGGATTTAATGCTATGAACTCTACTGTCTTGTCTTCTTATACTTCTTGGATTACTGATTCACAAGCAACCCATCATATGGCTGGTAACATAAATATTTTTAATTCTTATGAATGTATTAAAATTAGCAACAGTGTAAAACTTGCATATGATTCTCACATTCATATTCAAGGGAAAGGGAAAGTGTGAATATCAATTGGCAATCTCCCTTCAGTATTACATGTTCCTAAATTTCCTACCAACCTTTTCTGACCATGCTATTGCTAAGGAGTTAGATATTGTTTATTTACATTCGATGCAAATGGTTGTGTATTTTAGGATGGGAGGATCCTTGGGCATGGTAGAGAAAAAGGTTGACTATGCTTTTTAGATGGATGCAAGTATCAAAGAAATCAAACTGAAACAAAAGACTGGGTCATTTTCCTTTTTCAAAATTGAAAAATATAGTTTCAGATTTGAGTTTAGATGTAGACAATTTGTCTCTTGAGTGTGATACTTGTCAAAAAGCCAAGCATCATAGAGTTAGCTTTCCCAATAGTGAGTCCAAAATAATAAACCCATTTGAGCTTGTTCACTCAGATGTGTGGGGTTCAAGTCCCATAGTTGCTATGTTTGGCTATAAATATTTTGTTACTTTTGTAGATGATTGTATAAGGATCACAATGGTTTACTTGATGAAAAATAAAAATGAAGTTTCAATTATATTTTCCATGTTTCACAAATTCGTGACAACTCAGTTTGAATGCTCTATCAAGTATATTAGATCAAATAACGGTGGAGAATTCAATGGAACTGATTTGAAAAATTATCTTATAAATCATGGCATATTCCATTAGACTACATGTCCTTATACAACCCAGTAGAATGGAGTGGAACAGAGAAAAAACCATCATATTTTAGAGACAGCCAGAGCCTTACTAATCGGAAATAATGCTCCTAAAATATATTGGGGCGATGCTGTTTTGATAGTCATTTATCTTATAAACATAACTCCCTCTTCCATACTACTAGGAAGGACCCACTATAGGTACTGATGCCTAATAAGAAACTCTTTAATATCCCTTTGAGAATATTTGGTTGTATTTGTTATGTTCATGACCATTGCAATCATAGAGATAAGTTGGATTCAAAAGCTTAAGTGTATATTTCTAGGATATTCTTCTATACAAAAGGGTTATGTGTGTTATGATCCTAGTAGCAGAAGAATACATGTGTCAATGGATGTAACCTTCTCTAAAGATTCCACCTACTATGATAGCAAAGGGAGAAACTACTCACAAGAGACCAAGATATATGCGTCACACCTATTAATCTTAGAATAGAAGAAGAAAGTGAGGGCAAATCACAACAAGAAGAGTTGAAACCAGAAAATCAGAATAAGTGTGAACTGCAAGTGTATAGAAAATGGCACAAGAATGCTCAAAGAGAAACCATGCAACCTACCATGCTCTAAGAAGAGGATCTCTCCTCCGATCTACATTTGCTTGATTTTCTTGGAAAACTTGATAGCGCAGTGGAGATCAATATCACAAACACGAGAGAACAAGTGAAGAGAAAATATGGAGATTGAAAGAGGGGGCAGACCCTCCAATCAAAGCCACCCTCCTCTCTCTCTTTCTTAATCTCACTCTCTTAACCCTAATACAAGAAGTTCAACCCTTATATAATGGGTTGTTAAATACGAAATTACCAAAATTCCCTTAGTACTAGGGGCAATTATAATAATACCTAAAACATCAAAAATACTAAAAATTGACACTAAAAAAGCAGATATTTATACCCTTTAACACCCCCTCAAGTTGGGAGTGAGATACTTCGAACTCCAAACTTGTCAAAAAATTGGGTTTTTTTCTTTTAATTTTTCAGCCCTCTTGGCTCTCCGCTTTTCATAAACCTTCATGGTTGTTTTTTAGCAGTTTCACGACTGCACCAATCTTCAACAGTTTCTTGGCTGCAATAACTTTAACTCAGCCTTCATGGCTTGTCATTTTTCAGTAGCTTCTTGGCTGCAACATTTTTCGGCAGTTTCTTTGGTTGAACATCTAGCGTTCATGGTTGGTCATTTTCACCAGCTTTTTGGTTGCAACATCTTTAACTCAGCCTTCCTGACTCGTCATTTTCAGTAGCTTCTTTGGCTGTAATGGAGGGAAATGGGACAACAAAACGGTTCCAAAGCGGGAAGGATATGAAGAAGTCTGCCCGAATATGTGACGTGGCTCTCAAGGTGCCAAGCCCGCAGACTCAGCCTAAGAGAACTCCCGGTAGGACCTCCAGTTTGTTGCCATCGCCTTCGAGGCTACCAGACTGGTCCTTATATAGATCCTCCTCACGGCTCGCCGCATCACGCTCAATCCGATCACTTTGCTTTACTATGTCGCCACATTTTCTCCAAAACTAAAACAACAATAAGAGCTAAATGCTGCAAGCAGTAAATCGATCTCAACATTTTTTTCTTTGTCGCACGTCCACAGCTATTGTCCATTATTCCCATCGATCGAATGTTCTGATACCAGGGGCGATCAAATATCACAAACACGAGAGAACAAGTGAAGAGAAAATATGGAGAGCGAAAGAGGAGATAGGCCTTCCAATGGAAGCCGCCCTCCCTCTCTCTCTCTTTATTAATCTCACTCTCTTAACCCTAATACAAGTAGTCAAACCCTTATATAATGGGGTTATTAAATATGAAATGATGAAAATACCCTTAGTACTACGGGCAATTATAATAATACCTAAAACATAAAAAATACTAAAAATTGACACTAAAAAAGTAGATATTCATATTCTTCAATAGATTCTGGGCCAGAACAATTCATAATATTATGAGCTGAAAATGACTTGGATGTTCTCATTGCTGTGAGAAAAGAAAAGAGATCTTGCACCTATCCTATATCCCAATACATCTCTTATCACGATACATCAAACAACTTTAAGATGTTTGCTCTTAATTCTGATCTTATTCAGGTGCCAAGGAACTATGAGGATACCAAAGACTCCAAACACTGGGAAGAAGCTATGGAGACTGAGATTCAAGTTTTGGAGAAGAACAACACTTGGGAGATTGTGAAACTACTTCCTGAAAGAAAATCAATGGGATGCAAATGGGTATACACTATTAAGTATAGAGTTGATTGCAGTATTGAGAGATAAAAGGCACGGTTAGTTGCCAATGGTTATAGTTAAGCCTATGGTTTAGAGTCACTATACTGAGACATTTGCACCAGTGACAAAAATGACTACTATCAGGGTTATTATTAGTATAACTGCTAATAAAGGATAAAAACTTTGGCAACTGGATGTTAAAAATGCATTTCTGCAAGAGTACCCGAACGAAGAAATTTACATGGATTTACTGCTTGACTCATGTTACAGATATACATATAAGAGTATATGCAAACTTAAGAAGGCTATATATGGTCTAAACCAATCACCACGAGCATGGTTTGATAGATTTACACGCTTTGTAAA
Source organism: Brasenia schreberi (assembly GCA_036023115.1). Classification (NCBI taxonomy): domain Eukaryota; kingdom Viridiplantae; phylum Streptophyta; class Magnoliopsida; order Nymphaeales; family Cabombaceae; genus Brasenia; species Brasenia schreberi. The sequence goes on from JAYKKT010000090.1 coordinate 13,767,244, forward strand.
GGGACAAAAGTATATACAAAGTCAAGCGGATCATACTATGTTTGTAAGGAGGTCGGGTAAATGGAAACATTGCTATTACGATTGTATATGTGGATGACATAATCGTCACGAGGGAAATAGGGAATGAGAAACGTAAACAATAGGTTGAAGAGGCACTAGCTTCAATTTGAAATTCAGGATCTGGGGATCCTTAAGATACATTCTGGGAATGGAAATAGCACGCTTAAAGGAGGGATTGTCCTCTCACAAAGGAAGTTCTTGATCTTCTTAAAGAGATAGGTATGAGTGGATGCTGGATCAGCCGGAGATACTCTCATTGATCCAAATCAAAAACTTGGGACAGCAAGAGAGAACACCGGTTGACACTTCCCTAGGTATCAAAGGTTAGTAGGACGACTTATATATTTGACGATTATATGCCAAGATATTTTGTATGCTATAAGTATGGTAAGTCAGTTTATGCACCGTCCTACCAGATCTCAAATAAATGTTGTGAGACAAATATTAAGATACTTGAATCACATTAGCTAATTGTATATAGCTCATGATCATCTCAATGTGGAGGTATTTATAGATGCAGATTGGACATGCTCTATTGATGATAGACGGTCGACCTCATGGTATCTAATGATGGTGGGGGGCAACATAGTTTCTTACAAAGTAAAAAGCAAAATGTAGTGGCAAGGTCGTCAGCAGAAACTGAGTATAGAGTAAACGCTTGGAGTCTGTGAAGCAATTTGGCTAAAATCCCTACTAGAAGAACTTGGTACCCACACTAAAGGGCCGATCTTATTCTATTGTGACAATCAGATTGCGATCCAAATAGCTATAAATCCAGTATATCATGAGAGAACGAAGCATATTGAAATAGATTGTCACTTCATGAGAGATACAATAAAGTTTGGAATCATTTTGCTGATATATGTTCGATCAGAAGATCAATGTGCTGATTTCTTAATTAAAGCCTTAGGAAAAGGAAGACTTGAAAAACTCCTTAGCAAGTTAGGGACTCAAAGTATCCGTCCCAACTTGAGGGGGAGTGCTAGAATTGAGTTTGTGTTAGTCTTTATGGGCTATGATTTGAGTTAGCCTTGTTTTCTTTGAATTTGTTTTTAAAGGTACTTTAAATTAGGGGCCACTTATTAGGGGTAATTTTGTCTTTTTATTTTATATTGTGTATTATAAAACCTAGTGGTCAATCAACCACAATAATGAGAATACATAACATGCACAAGCAAACGTAAACTACCTGTTTTATTGGGCTTTCCTTGTTGGCCAAGCTTTGTGTTTAATCAGCATCAGCAAACTGGTCCACTTTTTGATGCTGCTGAATATTAAATATTTCATGGTAGAACTACACTAAATGTATACTTTGGCAATAAATATGTTTGTCCAAGGAAAGAATTCTTGTAACTTTGAGCATAGCATCGAGATGCATAAAAAAATGCTTGCGTGGTATAAATAAGCATGACACATTCAGTCCTTTGGAAGTAGCACCTTTCCTTATCCTGTTGACACATGCCTTCATCATCATCTTATATGAGGTGGCTTTCATTTTATTTTGTTTGAGCTCCTAGCTTTGCGTTTCCTGCCTCTCTTTGCCTTTGACTTTCAGAGTGCCTCAGAAAGGAAAAGGTCAAGTAACCACTTTCCAATGTGCAGGTGGGCTATGAGTTCCTTGACTCATAAGGGAAAAGTACCTGACCAACTACCTGTTGTTTCTGCCAATTCCGGTAAACCTATTGTTTCTGCACCCTCAAGCACAAGCTTAGGTATATTTTGCTTGACACATTTTAAGCAACACCAGCACTTGATTGAATATGAATATTTGAGCAGATCTTTATCTTTTGCTTTGGAGTCTTTTACATCATCCGGTGTATATCTCAATCATTCAGTCGCATTCATCTAGACAAACTGTTGTATGTGCTTTTGTTTTTTGAGGTAATTTATTTGTACAAGACCACCTATTGAGATTCTTTATAGCACCCTTTTAAAGGTTTATGTTTATGTATCCATTTCTTTCATATTTGTACCAATCGATACTCAGTTTACTGTTAGATGAATAACTAATCGTGTGCCACAACTGTGTTGATTGGTTTCTCCTTAGTGATACCAAATAAACTATACAAACCATTAAATCCGCATCCTATACCAGTATATGGCAATATAGCTACTTTTGTATAATTTCCAGTGTGATAGTAGATAATAAAATATGTAACAGAAGCCAAAGGGAAGTAGTTTTGGTAGGTTTATGATAATTTGGCTGATCTAATGATTCATATGTTTTGCTTAACTGCGTACTAGCTCAGATGAACATACGTGGAACTCTGCTTGTTTAAATGTCGTGTTTGTTGGTTTTGAGCTTGGAGGGAAGCCCATATGGATCTTGAATGACCAAGATGGACCTCATCCTGATAACTCATTAGTTTCCCAATATAGATAAAAGGTAAATGTTAAATTTAGACCTTGGGGGCACCACATAATGGTTGTTTCTTAATGAAGAAAAATACAAAATATCCAAGCGTACTACATTCTTTTGGGTTTCTTTTCAATGAGATCCATACATATGAGCCTTGTAGAAGTCCAGTTTTGCTCTTTCTAAAAAACCGTGCTCTTAGGGTATGCTTGGCAGTAAAAGTTACTCATTTTATTATGATTAAATTTACAAATTTACTTCACATTATGTACGTATTTATATGCAACTTTTGCACCTCATAATATATGCAGCCCAATATGGTGCGGAAAGTTTTTGCAAGTCTTGTTTTTTCTCATTAAAAGGTGATACAAACTTTTGCAGCTTTGTAAACTTATGCTAATGAAAGCACGGGATAGCCTTACATGTTTTTACACATTAAATTTACTCCAATAAAATTTACACTTATTAAAAGGGTTGTCAAGCGTTCCCATCAGCCTACATTCAGTTGAACTTAATGACATAGACCAACCATGATTGATCAGATAGTACACTTCACCATATTGACATATACAATCAACGTTTCCTTGTTTGAGTTGCACAAGTTGGTCAAATCAGATGTTAGCGTTGTTTGCATCATTCGTGAATGGTTAAGGTGCTTCTAAATGTTGAGGTAACAGTGACATCATGTGTATTTTCCTGGATGCAGCTAGTGATGCATCAGATTCTATGCCTACAAACTTGAGCCTGAGCGACCTGGCTGACCATGCTGCACCCTCATCACCTACAACATCTACTGATGGTTGGGGAGAGCTAGAAAATGGTGCCCATGAAATTGAAAATGATAAAGATGGATGGGATGATCTTGAACCAGTTGAAGAGCAGAAGCCCCCTCCAGCATTGGCAACCATATATGCAGCTCAGAAACGACCCCAAGGTTGGTATACACTTCATATTTACTCCTTTTAAGATTGATCCTTTGAAGGTCGTTTTACTCTTGTACTTCAGCGATGGATAAGTTCTGAATTATCCTAGTAGAGGCATAAAAAGTTAAAAGATGTAGAGGCATAAAAAGGTAAAATACTAAGTATAGGGTCTTCTACTATCTGTTCTAAATTCATGAGACAGACATATTGAGTGCTCAGTATTTCAACCAATTTTGTACGGTCATCCAGAACATTTTGTTTGTAGATTTCTTTGTGTGCATATGCTGTAAATGAGTGAATTGTGGAACAGTGGGCGTTAATGTTCCATAGTGTTGGAAGGATTGCAGTTGGCATAAATTCCCACTGTTCCACAATTCTATAGCCTTGTAAACTGCTGGGTATGGTTTTGTAACGTTCATAACTTTGGACTCTTTCGGTTAGTTCAGATTGGGCCCTTCTAGCATGCATAGACAAACTTTCTCCTTGAGACAGTACTGTATGTTATGTTGTGAAACTTTAAGTCCTTCAAGTAGCATTTTCATCAACTCGTTAAAGATTTGTCATTTTGGAGTTTGGTCATCAAAGTTGTTTTACATAAGGAGCAAGGTCTTCTAATTAGTATTATTGGATAAAATGGTATGTTGCTCTTCTTGCAGTTTCGAGTACAAAACCTAAAAGTACTGTACCAGCGCCAGCCAAAGAAGACGACAATGATTTATGGGGTTCAATAGCCGCTCCTGCACCGAAAACTGCTGCAAAGCCCATGAAATCGAAGGTTCCGACTAGTGATGATGAAGACCCATGGGGAGCCATAGCTGCTCCTCCACCAAAAACCAGTATTAAACCTTTGAAACCAAAACCAACTACAAGCAACGATAATGATCCATGGGCTTCCATAACTGCACCACCACCTACGACCACTGCAAAGCCACTGTCAGCTTCTCGTGGACGAGGAGGACGTGCTGCTCCCATGAAGTTGGGGGCACAGCGACTAAATCGCACTTCTACTGATATTTAGATCTTTTTCAGAAAGGAAATTGGATTAAAAATGCAGAGTTGATAGTGGTGTATGGTATATGGATATGTAACATTCTTTTGCTTCTATTCATCCACTTGAATAATTTTGTAAATTCGGTGTTTTCTTGGATTGTAACTGTTGAGATGATTGATATGCCGATTATATTTCTGATTCTGTCGCTTTTGGTCGTTTTCTTCTGCATTCTTCTCATTCAATCTTGTGTACGTGTCTTTTACAGCACAGTGGAACTTTTAGTGCATTCATTGTTCATGCAGTTCTTGTGATAAATGTTTGTTTTCCAGAGGGAGGATCAGGTTGGTCCTTGGATGGGAAATGTTCGAGGATTAATTTGGTCGAAGGGCCCATTGACAAACAATTGGTCCAATGAATCGGGGAGCCAGCTATCTTAAAGAATGAATGACACTCATAACCAAAGCCAGATCCTTATGTTGGGGTTCCAGTGTAACAATTCCGTCGGCAAGATTTAAGCATGGGCCATGGTTGACACCATGTTTCATCTGAGCAAGGAACATCCTTTTCATGGATACAAGTGGAAATACTACTTTTCAGGTCCACCCCCCCCTGGAGACCTCAGGAGGGATGTCATTGCTAGTTGTCTTTGAGTTGCAACATTTCTAAGTTCATGTGAAAAACATGCAAATGAACACAACCCTTCTTGTCACTTTGGATCATGAAACATAGAATTTTGGGTCGTTATCATGTTGAATTCCCTTTTTGTGCCTGAAACAGCCAGCAATTTCGTGTTTTGGGTACTGTCTTGGCCTGTCAATCATTTTGAATCGATAACATGCTAACCCAAACCTAACCAATTTCCTTCGTGCCACCACAGGTGGCGACAAACATAACTTTCAAGTAATGCTTGTGTGGGATTTCGTGTTTCTGAAGTTGTCACCTACATTAAGTTGTAGGTCACAAGTCCGTTAGGAAGGCTAGTAAATTAAAAAGTTCACGCGACTTAAGAAAGCCATTGCTCTGATGGCTAAACAAATCAATCAAGAGTTCTCAAAATTCAACTTGACAAATACAAGTCGGCCTTCTTTGTGGGGCTCAAAGAGTCAAGTCTCAATGGGCCAAGGATGCCCATTCAGAAGAATCATAAAGTTGAAGGTAGCAAATAGGCAGCTCAAGAGACAAGGGCAAAGAATCAACAATCGACAGCGGAATGCACAAACGGAGTGGCAGAAACAAATGGGCAGGGACGAACAAAAGCTTTTCATGGTTTTTTTCTTTTTTGGGGTGGACTTCATGTGGTCCTATTCAGCTTAACGAATAGTTCAAAAGCATTGCATTAGGAAGCATGAGAACATAGCAGCACCCACCGAAAGTTCAAGGGCATTGTTTAGGGTACATAGAACACCCAAAGGAGATGACATGAATTTCTTAGGCATTATTAGATGCTAATAGTCCTATTTTCCTTTGACACTTAGTTGGGTGTGATGACAATTGCTTTAATTGGTAGAGATCCTTATGAGCAAAACTGGGATGCATTCAGATTTTAATCTACCCATCTCCTCTTCTAGTAATGCTTGATTCCTCTTTTCACTAAGAATTAATAAACATACGAGATTAAATCTTGCTCTTTATGAATTAAAAGCAAGAACTTTTATGAATCCTCTTCGCCATGTGCGAGTGAGATAGATGTTATTCACTACCAACGTAATCATTCTCTAATAAATCTTGATTTCCTTCACAATATCGAAACTTTCACAAGTTCCATGAATTTCAAATTCATTGGCGTTCCTCTTAGTTCCATTTAATGTAATCGACCCGCTAAAGATGAGATTTTACTAATCGAACTAGGAACTAAAACTTCCAAATTGGACATCCAGAAAAACAGAAGACAGACTACAGGAACAGGGAAATCACGCTCATCAAGGTCGACTTCTATCAAACAAACGCAATGGCAAGAGTTTCTATTGGCAAAAGAAACTTAAGATTTCAACCAAGTCATCAAATGCACAGGCAGACTCATAAAAATAAACAGAAAGGCGATTAAGAAACACATGTTGCTTCTTTCCCAAAACCAACAGAAGACTAAAAAACCGTCGTGATTATGAAAATCAGAAATGTGAGTCTAATCCAGGCCCACTGATCATTGCCAAAAGCATCAAAGTGAGCAGACATGATGACTCTCTCCAAGAAAGAGATGATTCTCTGTGCGCCTAACCATGCTGATTTCATGTTTCAATAATCCATAGCATCGGCTTATTGTGCACAGAACCCATCCTACGACTAACCAAACAAAAATCGACAACCTTATTCATTTCTATGCTTCAAGGAACAAACGTAGAGAGAGAAAGGTCACCTACACGTCCACAGGTCACATGTAGAGCAAGAAACCATAAACAAACAAGCATAAGCAAATGAACATCGTAACAAGAAGAATAAGGTAACTGAACATCGTAACAAGAAGAATCGTTGAAGAAGCCCATTTCTTTGGGCTGCTCGCCGTACACAGAAACGGGACAGCCCAAGAAATGAATCCCGCTGATATTAGGGTTTGGGAGACAAGGATACGGCCTTATAAAGACTGCGGTGCGAAGAGAAATCACAATTTTATTCGTTGATCGACTTAAGAGTGTTGATACGCGCACGCCGATTTTATCCTTGGTAAAACCCGAAAACTTATCTTATACTCCGAGCAAACCTAGTCGCTCGAATATGAGTGTGCAGGTGTCTATTGGTGAGAGATGCAGCCCACTCGGGTCCCATAGTGGGAGGATGACTTAGTCATGTGTCACTCCGTAGGATGCAACATAGTCGTGTCTGATATGTTTCAAGCAACTTTTATTTGACTAGTTGGTTTTTCTTACCGAAGACAATCACACAACGAGAAAAAATGAAAAGATTTTGATAGATACAAAGGTATTTATATTATGAGGAGGATATATATACCTCGTAGAGAGTGATGATAGAGTCCCTCGTAATATTATTCATTAGTTTTGAACGTCACATCGCTAATAAGGTCTGCTAAGAACATGTAATTTTAAACTTTAGCTTGTACATTTCAATACTCACTATGACCGTAAATATGCAAACATTGTGAAAAGTTGTAACAACCGACATAAGGTATACTATTGGTAGAGAAAAGTGAATAGAACGAATGTGAAACCTAATAATTAGGTTGATATTGTAGATAAAAGTAGGTTGATTGGATAATAAAATTTATTGTATAAAGTTATATACCATGCATTGTTGAATGTTTTTATCAAGCATTGACAACTAGATACAAATGCTTTCACATGTCATAAGATGAGATTGGTATCACACTTCACGAGAAGCTTGGTCTTCCAATGGAAGGACAACTTGTTGCTTTGATGCTAGAGATGATGGGCAGAATCAAGAAGATATTTTGAGTTATATGTTGGGCATGAGCACCGATGAAGTAATGTTGTCTAGAGCCATTAAGTTTGAGGTGCTCCAAACCAATTTTAGGAGAATGAGGCTCACAAACGAAAATAAGACTTTATTATATTTGTTGTATCAGTTGGGTTGTACATTATATCAAGATATATCTAGCGATAGAGTACCAATAATATTCATGTAAATGTTTGAAAGGTTGACAATTATGCTTAAGATCAATAACATTAGCATACTTGTATAGGCATCTAGAAAAAATATCTCGGATCGAGGTACGACAATTTAGTGGGCATACTTCTCTGCTCCAAGTAACAATTTATACTCTTGTTATTTGGTAAAGTATTTCCAAATAGTCATTTTTTATAATTCAACAACTAAATTATATATTATAATTGTAAGCATGAATTTATGAGTATTTTCCAACATTCAGAGTAAGCATGTGATTATAATAGATAGATGGAGAACCACAAGCATACTGGTGGATGTAAAATATTTGTCACATGCATTTTTCTATCGATCGGTTTATTAAGTATCATATGCAATTAAATTTGATGACGATAGAGCATGTAAGTTATCAAATTACCACTATCTATATTTATTTTTATATAAAACACAACTTATGATGTTATATATTTTTATGCAATAAAGATTGATTGACAACTTATATAGACTTGCATTTTTATATGAACCATGATTTTTATATACTTTGGTTCTAATGCATTAAGTTATCAAGATACCACTCATGCATATTGTGGAATCATATATGCCAGATCGGATAGTTCGACAATTCGACTGTCATCAAGGCATCGTAGTTGTGACAATAAGATCCTCTTTTGCAAATAGACTTATAAAGTATAATACGAGTCACATGACATTACTTGAAAGACACAACGCTTATACTATTTTAAACTTAAGCACTTTGACATCCGAGTAGTGTATCCTCATCAGTGAACGAGTTCTACATGAAGCGATACATTGCTCGAATGCATCATTTATTTTGAGAGATTTTATCAATTAATTATGTCTTACCCATCTTCCCCAACTAAACAACATGATACATCATTCTTCATGTAAATAAATTAATAATTTATATTAGCTTGATTTATTTTGATTTATTATAATACTAACATTTCTCGTAATTGCTTTCTTATACTAATATCTTAATGTTGTAGGTGATACACTAACATTAGCTTTACAATATTGAGAGTATGTCCTACAACTATTGTCAGGTGACCCTACATTGCTAGAGTTGATAGAAACATATGAATAACGCGGTCAACAAGCATATCAATTGACTATATTTACTAAGACGACAACAGATGAGGGTGAGGATGCATGAGCTTAGGGATATAGATGATTACATTGGGTCTACAAATTGCATATGGGATGTTCACTTCTTGTATTTGAGATGTTCTTTTATATTATTTATTGCATGTATATGTAAATGACATTTTTAATAAATGTCATTTTGATTTGTACAACTAGTATTTAAATAATATTTTTATTTCAATTAAAAGTAATTACATTTATAAAATATAAATAATATTTAATCATCATCATCAATGTCATGTACACTTTCATCTCTTAGTCCTCTCATTTGTATATACATCTCAATATGTATATGGAATAATCAATCTCAATTCTCAATGTTTTGATGTCGATATCATTGCTAAGATGAAAAGATAGGAGGCAGAGAGCCATCAATCATGTGCATCTAAAAAAAAAGGATTACAAGATAAGATAAATTACAAATTTGATAAATTGAATGACTAAATAACATAATAGTAAATTATGATTATCGCTAGAAAATGTCATGTTACATAATGATAACATATGTACCACATATCTCTCAAAGTTGGTTGCTTATTGTCCAGCACTAATGTGAGAAATATCATTGACCCTCTCATAGAGAGGAGTACCAATGTAACACTCCATCGAGTACCGATTACTAAATTAATGTCTAGCATAAGCATTCAATAACCAAATGGGACATGGTCCATCCTTCATATATGCAATATGATCAATAATAGCATCAACACTAGTATCCTCAATGAAAACTCGTGAATATATATCATGCCTATATACTTGCTTCAATCACTCTCTACGAGCTTCATGCTGTCATTTCTTTTCCATCCGAGAAGTGCGTCAATAACTCGATGTGGATGGTGTCCTAACTTCCTCCAAAAATGAATCGACTACTAGTAGTTGTATCGATTCACCATATTTAAGAAGAATGATAATCTCGTGAAGGCAATAACTCATGCAAATAGTGTAATATACACTGACATGTGGTTGAGTCTTAACCTATTAACTTGACATGATTGTACTTTCTTATAATCAAGTTAAGAGCATATCGCGATACTCTTCTTTGTAGATTTGCTATAATGTCTTGTATGGTATCATTGTAATATCTAGTGATAGTTCCAGATTTGTCAAATGACTTCTTTAACTCGGTAATCTACAACTTAATGAACGAATAAATTTATTTCTAAATTGTATAAAATCTCTTAGTTGAGCTACCGAAAAACTCTTTCAACCTTGTGTATTTACTATTCATCCTGCCCACCATTAGAAAAATAATTATTACAATTTTAAAAACCATAAGTAATATATATATATATATATATATACAATAACAACCAACTTTACATACCTATTAGTTGGATGAGTATCATAATGAGTCACATTATCTATCCACACAAAGACAATTCTCTTTATATGAATCCAATCACTACTCTTTAATATAAGAGAGTAAGACAATAAATCTTTTCCACTTTAATTTCATTACCTCCTTATACGTGCTCTCATCTGATGAGTAGATGCCCTTCTTCCAACTAGTACCAAGTGCAACCACCATATCCTTATTATGTATCAATTTTACAATGAATGCTTTAATATTTTTCATATAATATCAATAAATATGAGTTAAATGACATTCACCAATGCTAGATCATTGTTACTGCAGATTATACATGAAAAGTTGTTTGGAGTGCATAACTCTATAATATATTTCAATACCTAAACAAAAGTCTCTTCCTTCTCCGCACACATAAAAACGGATGCCATAGAAAATGTGAACTACATAACCTAAAAAAAACATCTTATACCTAAAAGGTACAAAAGTATATACATAAATTATAGACCATATAAGAAACTATATTGAAATCATCAAAGAAAAACTCTTACATGCTTATCTTATATATGCTATCAAACTCCAAGACCCATGAAAATACATATAATAGTTGCATTGAACGAAGATGTGCAAAGACAATGTCACTGATAATATTTGTATAAGGTATCTTATGATGCCATGTGTGATGATGAGTGTCGTTATATAATAATTATTGCAAAACATTTCGAGAACTTCGATTTTCTTTCCTAATTTTCATCCCATTATTGTAATGTCTTTTTGTATTAATATTTGACTCATCAACTTACTTCAAATGTGTCAAAATATGTTTGGGTTTGCAATAACTTTTTGTGAGGTCTTTTGTACTATACTCAAATTCACTTAATCTACTTACAAAAGCATGACCTTTAAGATAGAAACCTAAATAGTGGTTATTTATCTCATTCACTACATTAAACTTTCAATAACTATCGACTGCACCATCTCCTCTCAGTAAAAATAAGTACTCTACCTTCTTTGTACTTATCCATGTACTATTTTCAACATCAACATTTTTACATACCATATATTTGTCACTCCTTTCATTCTTAAGTCATACCTTGTTTATTATGCTTATATTCTTCAAACAAAGAATAACAATAACAAAATTATACTTTCTACCAACAGTTTTTACAAATTCAATTAGCTTATTACTACTACAAAACATATTCTCTATCGCAAATGCAAGTGACTAACTGAATCCATCATTCTTGCAGTCAACAAATGTGTCTTCTACTTCATCATCCAACCAATCAAAGAATATATCAGCAATTGCACCACAATCAAATCCACTCTCCTTATCAATGGTATAAAAATATTTTTATTAGTCATCGTCTTTTCATAATCTAGTCTATTGCACATATCTTTTTTCAGGAAGATGTGACTTAAGGGTATTTCGTAGTTATTGAAAGACGTGCCCCAATCTCATTCTTGAAAGGCGATACAATTGTATCCCGCCTAAATGAAGAGACATAAGATGTGAATCATATATACACATATAATATGAGAAACATGGCGTAAGCGCATCTCTTGTTTGAGAGAGATGTAACTTAAGGGTATCTCATAGTCATCAAAAGACGTCCCCCAATCACGTCCTTCAATTGAGAGAGACACAACACAATTGAGTCCCACCTAAACGGAGACACGTTATTACTTTGTGTGTCTCTCGAAGGAGAGGTGATTGAGCCACATCTCTCCTTAGAGAGACATCCTGGACTGTGTTTTTACTTGAAAATCCAACATCTTCTCTAAAAAATTTGACATCTCAATCTTTTGATCTAAAATATGAAATATTTACCAAAATAAAAAAACTAAAATCCAACACAAACCTACAAAAACCCAATGATATTTGAGCGGAGCCCGCATTAGGTTCTCGTCGAGCGATCACATCATGATCCCGAGCTTCGTCACCGTGATCCAACCATCTCCATCACTGTCGAAGAGAGAGAAAGCCTCATGCATTGACACAATATGATCTTCTGTCAATTCCTTCACCATTTTCCACATCATAACCATCTCAACCACAGCTAAACAACTATATGCCGCCTCTCATCTCTTCTCGCAGAACCACCGTTGGCCACTCCGAGTGAGATCGATGTGCTTCCATCTGAACCATACTCTGATACTATGTGGAGAATGTAAAAATTCCTAAATTCATTTTATTTAAATTGAATGAACCTCTCAAGAGAGGATTTACATAATTAGGCCATAAGAAGCTATATTTTTTACCGGTACTATTTTCAACCATTTATACACCAAGGGAGAGGAGAGAGAGACTCTCCAACGGCTGTCCAACTAGCCGTTGGAGGACCTGTTCTAGTCCCAGTGACCAGGCCACATTGGCCCGGTCCTCGAAGTCATCAAGGTTGGGCCCCAATCGTATTACATCTTAACAACCTTATCATATTCTTTCTATGGGATTAAAATTTGAATTTTCTTATCATTATATTTTCTTTGGAGTTCATAAACAAATTTTAATTGGATGACTTTCAGTTTGTCATCCGCAAAGAAATTTTATTGAATGCAAATTGTACAGAAACTACATGGGGTATTAGTTCTATTTAAGAGACTAATGTGCTCTTTTCACTCTACGAGACTATGATAAGTGGATTTTCCTCATCACTGTGAACTTCGGACTTTGACTACTTGTTTTTTGGTCTTCGAGCAAACAAGAGTTCTGTGGTTGTATATTGACTAGCAAAGCAGAGAGTTAAATGTATTTAAAGGACTAAATTTTACTGAATTGTATCACTGAATATGTAAAGCCAAAATAATTTTGCTAACTGTTATTTTAGAAGCATAATAGTTGAAAACTTCAATAGTCCACTTTTTCATCCCTTTATATGTTTATTCTTCAAAGTTTCAAACATTTTGGGTTGACCAATTCTTTCTCACTTATATACTTTTGATCTTCTTAATTTCCTAGAAAGGTGTATCTGCCTTTATTTCATCATTCTAGGTATCCAAGTTTCACTGCAGCAGATCATTCAGAGTGTTTTAAGGCTCCTAGCATATCTCATCACTATTGTTTACCAGTGGTGTAGGCAGATGAACATTCATAAGTTCGAGATAATTAAGCCATAAGAAGCTATATTTTTTATCAGTACTGTTTTCAACCATTTATACACCAAGGGAGAGGAGAGAGAGACTCTCCAACAACTGTCCAACTAGCCGTTGGAGGACCTGTTTTGGTCCCAGTGACCAGGCCACATTAGCCCGGTCCTCGAAGTCATCAGGGTTGAGCCCCAATCGTATTACATCTTAACAACCTTATCATATTCTTTCTATGGGATTAAAATTTGAATTTTCTTATCATTATATCTTCTTTGGAGTTCATAAACAAATTTTAATTGGATGACTTTCAGTTTGTCATCCGCAAAGAAATTTTATTGAATGCAAATTGTACAGAAACTGCATGGGGTATTAGTTCTATTCAAGAGACTAATGTGCTCTTTTCACTCTACGAGACTATGATAAGTGGATTTTCCTCATCACTGTGAACTTCAGACTTTGACTACTTGTTTTTTGGTCTTCGAGCAAACAAGAGTTCTGTGGTTGTATATTGACTAGCAAAGTAGAGAGTTAAATGTATTTAAAGGACTAAATTTTACTGAATTGTATCACTGAATATATAAAGCCAAAATAATTTTGCTAACTGTTATTTTAGAAGCATAATAGTTGAAAACTTCAATAGTCCACTTTTCCATCCCTTTGTATGTTTATTCTTCAAAATTTCAAACATTTTGGGTTGACCAATTCTTTCTCACTTATATACTTTTGATCTTCTTAATTTCCTAGAAAGGTGTATCTGCCTTTATTTCATCATTCTAGGTATCCAAGTTTCACTGCAGCAGATCATTCAGAGTGTTTTAAGGCTCCTAGCATGTCTCATCACTATTGTTTACCAGTGGTGTAGGCAGACGACCATTCATAAGTTTGAGCACCTTGACATATGTTTCAGTTGTCCACACATGTCTGTTATCTAAGTTGACTACAAAAAATAAGTTAAACCAAGTCTTTTCCTTGCTGATGTAAGTATCAGTAATTCAGAATTTGAACTGTAGGATCCGTGTTCAAGGTTGTAAGTAGTGTATTGTAGCAGGCATCACTCGAGACCACTGTTACTGTATTTTTCTAAAGCTCCTAAAAGTAAAAGGAAAAAGAACCAAGGTCTTAAGTAGCCTATCTTATGATATGGCACTATACTGTACAATGCAATGAGCATTCATGGTGAAATCTTGTCAGAGAATGCCCATTGGGAGACCTTATATCCATCTTATCATATACGATACTTAAAATCACCTAACTAGGGATTTCATACAAGTCATCTAGTTGGGGCAGCAAATTGTGTCATGGGGCTGTTCTGGTTGGTGACTTGGTGTCTGAAACTGGTCAATCTAAACATGAACCACACTACTTCTGAGGTCACCTTGGGTCAACTAGCACACCACCTCATTTTGTTCACGAACCCGAACGGGACACGTTGACATGTTCCACCAAGAGGGAAATCTTGTAACTCTTAAACTCTGCCCATGTAAGGGATCACCCTTGCATGGCCGGTCCTAAGCCCGGATAAAGGAGGAGGGTTGCGTTAGGCTTTTGACAACCAACGTAAAAGTTTGTCTGACCTACCATGGATTCTACAAAAAAAACAAAGAATCCATGTATCCGACCCCATCTAGTATGAAAAAAGGCTTGGTTGTAGTTGTAGTTGTAATTGCATCTCTTAGCACGAGGATGAGAATTACAGTAAGATAATCAACCACAACAACAACTAAGCCTTTTACCGTACTAGATGGGGTTGGCTACATAGATTCTTTGTTTCACGTAGCCCTATCATGTGCCATGCTAGCAATTAACTCAATATAAACTAGATAATTCTTTACAGTTTCTTTCCAACACTTTTGTGGTCATCCTCTTCCTTTTTTAACATTTTCACCATCTAAATTTTCTTATATTCTTACGGGATCATCTTTTGGTCGTCTTTTTACGTGTCCAAACCATCTTAAACGATTTTCTCTCATTTTATCTTCTATTGATGCTACTCCCAATTGGTTTCTAATAACCTCATTATGTATACGGTCTTTTCTTGTGTGATCACTCATCAATCTCAACATCTTCATTTATGCTACAAACATCTTTTGCGATTAGCTGCCCAACACTTATTAGAACCATAGAATATAGCAGGTCTAATTGTTGATATATAATATTTATCTTTTAACTTTAATGGTATATTCTTATCACATATAATACTTGATATCCTCTCTATTTTAACCAATCGACATTAATTCTATACGTAACATCTGCATCAATTTTTCCTATCACTTTTAAAAGTTGACTCTAGGTATTTAAAACTTTCCTTGTAAGGGATGCAATGTGTGCCAACCTTAATTTCTATGTCCTTTGAAATACCCAAATGATCAAACTTACATTCCATGTATTATGTCTTTGTTCTACTAAGTCGGAAGCTTTACTTTCTAACGTTTCTCTCCATAGTTCCAATTTTAATTAACTTTTTTCTTAGACTCATCCACTAACACAATGTCATCTGCAAATAACATACACCAAGGTACTTCATCTTGAATATGTTTTGTTAACTCATCAATAACTAATATAAATAAATATGGACTTAAAGTTGATGTAACCCAATATTAACTTCAAAATAGTCTGTCATTCTTCATGAGTCTTCAAACATATTTTTATACCATCATACATGTTTCTTATAAGATTTATGTACGTCAATGGGATACCTCTGTTTTCCAAGGTTGTCCGAAGAACATCTGTTGATACCCTATCATAAGCTTTTTCTAGATCAATAAATATCCTATGAGGGTTCTTCTTTTTTGCTCTAAAATGTTCCATAAAACGTCTTAATTGGTGAATCGCTTCTTATGTTATCAATAGCGGTTAGAGGGTTCTTAGCGGCTGACCTTGATATCACGGTAGTGGGAATATAACAGGGATATAGCGGTACACTTTTATTTATGATTAAAAAATTATATGTATAATAGATTCTCTAATTTCTAAGAAATATCAAGAAACACAACCACTTTTTTCATAAATATGAATCAAACTAAATGAATAAATTTTGTTTCTAACTTTTAAAGAAACAAACAATAAATTTCATGTGGCACATGCATAATGAATTGTTAGCCTTAAATTAAAAAACAAAAAACATAAATGTAACAAAGTTATTCTAAACATTAAGCAAAGGAATCAAAAGAAATAAATATATAATTACTTATCTGCTCAAGTATGGTGAATATGATGTCGGCAAGCCTGACTCCTCTCTTACTCTTTAGAGTCTATATGCACATTACACATTTTGCCAAAAGTTAACAAGAAAACTGAGGAAAAAAATACAATAATCTCAAGGATTAGACATCAAATAATGATGATACCAAGAATTTTATAGGATATGTTGCAGGTAGCGGTGTTTGTCGAGTGATTCATAAATTTCTATAGTTTCTGATTATTCTGAATATCACCATATTCATAGCAGAATCACCACAGAGATGAGGGTGTCATAGTCACAAATAAGATGGAGATTAGCAGGAATAGCTGTAACTATTACTTTTCATTGCGTGTCAAAACTTGTTGTCAACCATAACAAGTTTTCCAATAACATAGGACTAGAAGCTGGCATTTGTTAGTTCGGTAGGAGTTGTTTAGCCATTATGTGTTACTCTCCATTGCGTATTTTCCTATTTAACAAGACTTTGTTGTTCTGCACATCAAATAAGGAGGCATGCTCCAAGAAACTACCTCAACTCCCAAACATGATTTAAACAAAATTGTGGTCCACAACCCTAATACTCCTAGAAGAAAGCAAGCTACAAAATTATACAGCTTGTGTAACACAAAACACAAAAAACTAGCACGCTATCCAACTCCAAGGCTAGAGATGCGCTGAATGCAACCTAACCAAGTCAACCAAAAGAAACTTGTTTGTCCGTTGAAAAAATGACAGAAAAATGGGATGGTATTGCATAAATGACATGATGCACAAACCACTTGGAGACTCCAGGCATATTAGTTTCACCATCCACATGATAGAGATCCCATTCTAGAAGTAGACTAAAAAAAGCCATATAGTTCTGCACTGTACTGGATGAAAAAAACTACAAAATCATAACACAAGAATCAAGTAAGCCATGCAAAGACAATTTTCAAAAGACATGACCAAACAACAAAAAGATCAAGAAAGAAACGTAAAGAAACAGGAAAAATGAAGGAGAAATCTACGACTAATATTAAACACATTCAGTACAAAGGAAAAGATTAAGTGAAGAAACTGCCAGATTCACAAGAGAGAAGGCGGTAGAGGCGGAGAAATGGAGAGAGAAGAGAGAAAGGGAGAGAGCTTACATGCGGCAGCCGATAACGGATGCAGTGGTAGCGGTGGCCATCAGTGGTTGGTGCTGCTCGCTAGTGGTAGCGGAGAGCGCAAATGCAGTAGACGCAACGCGGGAGGCTGGAGAGAGAGACAATACGGGAGAAAGAGGCAAGACAAAGGAATTTAACCTATTTGGTTCGGGTCGATCCAATGGATATTGGATCAACCTGATGATCCAATATCATGTTGTACGCTAACACTACTATAGCGGCGCTAACAATGCCTTGGAGGGATGCCCGCTATAGCTACCATGCTATATCGGTTTTTGTCCCGCTATAACGCTTTAGCGTGCTATTTATAACATAGATCGCTTCAATAGTAGATCTACCGGGTGTGAATCCGAATTTGTTCTCTGTTGTACTCGATACTTGTCTTAACCTATGTTCAATAGTTCTTTCCCGTAATAGCATGGCTCATTAACTTGATACCCCGATAATTCGCACAATTCTAGATGTCTCCCTTATTCTTGTATATGGGTAAGATAATGCTTAGCATATTTTTATGGTATTGGTACTTAATATACTTGGGTACTAAAATTTACTTTGTGAGTTCATTGGTACTATGGGGCTCAATACAGAGATGAATATTATGCATGAGGACTGCAACAGATAGCAAAGGCTGTCAGCTTCTTGAATAACGATTGTAAACTGGTACGTTTCACTCTACTATTTGGATTGGCCATGAATTCATGTTGTTGCTATTGCATACTTTGAAAATGTAGATGCTGGGATTTGCCCGATTGGATCATCTTCCTTCTCCAGTCCCATGGTGGGGGAAGAGATTTCACATTTAGCATTGTAGTGCTGAAAGGACTATTCATCTCTGGCGCATCTGTAGAAAAATCGTGGCTTTTAAGTTTGCATGAATGCTATTAGCTATAGCATATGGTCTTTTTAAAATATGTTCTACGTGTCATTTAGATGACATGCTGACATGGGTATGGGTGCCGTGTTTGACAAGGTTGCCATTGGATTTTATATTTTTTGAACAAAAGTGATATCTTAGTAATAATAACCTGTAGCTTTTTAATGGATATGCTTTCAGAAACAATTGTTTTTGAAAATTTGTTCTTTTACTTACTTGCAATTATATATATATTTGAAGTGGAATCAGCCAACAATATGCTTCTGGTCATTTTTCTAATAAATTGACCCCATTGTTCAGCATGAATCAGCTTTTAGATCACCAAAATCCCCCATGCATAACATTGATATGGGGCTTCGGTTTAGAAATTGTGACTTTTTGTGGACCACTGAATTTTGGCACCTTAATGCTATCTATATCTATATCTATATCTATATGTATTATAATCATATGATCCAAGAGTCTATTTTGATGAAATTAAGGGTGTAGGCCACATCCACATGATTACCTTAAGAAAAAAATTGAAAACCGATAGAAACTAACTGTTTTTTCAAGTTCATCTGGATTGATTAATTTGTGTAATCAATCTGCCTGCTGTGTCCTTGATGATAACTTTTAAAGTTGCACTATAAGAGAGGTTGCAAGTCTTATGAATGTCGAGAAATGAAAAAATCTGTGTATGTCTGTTGATTACTTCTGGTGTTGACTGGATTTTATGTTATGAAGTTGGTGCTCATTTTCTGATGGTGCAGGTTCATGGCAATTTGTGTTTGGCTAGTGTTGTGGTGACCCAAACATTAGACTGGAAGCTCCATGCATTTGATGTGTTGTCTGAATTTGATGCACATAATGAGTCTTCTGCGAGTCCAATGCTGGTAAATTGTGCTCTTTTTTCTTTCTAATACCTTTACAATTTTACCAAGTCTTAGTGTAATTTGTGAACATTTTGAATTATGTCAATATCATGTTATTTTGCAATATTCAGATAAGTTTTTCAATATATCATTTGGACAACATGGGCTGCATCTGAGGGACGAAAACCATATTTTGAAGTGTGCAGTAAGGTAGTAACCATTAGTGGTTTGTGGTTGAAGGGCTTAGTGGTTACTTTACTTGGGCAATGATTCCAACTCGGTTGTGGACTTGAGTGTCAAGTTACAAGGATTCTTGAGACTTTTGAATGCATTGTATGCATGTCTGGCTGTATAGGCGTGTTTGTGCATGTGCATGTGCATGCGCACATGTGTGTGTGAAAGGTCACATCCCATTCCAAAAGGGAGAAAAACAGTCCATGACAGTGAAGAGAAAAGTCAGGCTGTAAGATTCTTGAAGCGTAGATAGAACCCTTGTTTTTTTCATGGATGTGTAATTACAGTACTGGGAAAGGGAAAACCAGTTCACAAAAGAAGGGAAGACGACAACAACAATAAGTAAGCCTTTTCCCATACTAGATGGAGTCGGCTACATGGATTTTTTGTTTTCACATAACCCTATCATGTGTCATGATAGCAGTTAACTCAATATAAACTAGATCATTCTTTATAGTTTCTTTTCAACATTTTTGTGGTCGTCCTCTTCCTCTTTTAACATTTTCACAATCTAATTTTTCATATCCCATGGCACACATTGCATTCCCCAAAAGGAAAGTTTTAAATACCTAGGGTCAATTTTTCAAAGTGATGGAAGAACTGATGGAGATGTTACACATAGAATTAATGCTGGTTGGTTAAAATGGAGAGGAGCATCAGGTATTCTTTGTGATAAGAAGATACCAGTAAAATTAAAAGGTAAATATTATAGAGCAGCAATTAGGCATGCCATGTTTTATGGTTCTAAGTGCTAGGCAGTTAATCATCAACATGTACAAAAGATGTGTGTGACAGAAATGAAGATGTTGAGATGGATGAGTGGTCATACAAGAAAAGACCGTATACATAATGAGGTTATTAGAAACAAATTAGGAGTGACACCAATAGAGTATAAAATGAGAGAACATCGTTTAAGATGGTTTGGACATATAGAAAGAAGATCAAAAGAAGAACCTGTAAGAAGGTTAAAAACTAAATTTAGAAAGTATTAAAAGAGGTAGAGGACGACCACAAAAGTGTTGGAAAGAAACAATAAAGAATGATCTAGCTTATTGGGAGTTAACTGCTAACATGGCACATGATAGGGATCTGTGAAAACAAAGAATCCATGTAGCCGACCCCGTCTAGTATGGGAAAAGGCTTAGTTGTTGTTGTTGTAATTTTTCATATCCTCTTACGGGAGCATCCTTTGGTCATCTTTCAACATGTCCAATCCATCTTAAATGATTTTCTCTCATTTTATCATTCTACTGGTGCTACTGTCAATTGATTTCTAATAACCTTATTATGCATACAGTCTTTACTTGTGTGACCATTCATCTATCTCAACATCTTTATTTATGCTACGGACATCTTTTGCACATGTTGACAATTAACTGGCCAACACTCATAACCATAAAACATAGCAAGTCTAATTGCTGCTCTATAATATTTATCTTTTAACTTTAATGATATCTTTTTATCACATTGAAAACTTGATTCCCCTCTGCATTTTAACCAACCAACATTAATTATATATGTAACATCTCCATCACTTTTTCATGGAGGGATGAAATGTGTGCCAATCTTAATTTCTATGTCCTCTGAAGTACTCAAATTATCCAACTTACATTCCATATATTCTGTCTTTGTTTTACTAAGTCGAAAGCCTTTACTTTGTAACATTTTTCTCCATAGTTCCAATTTCCTATTAACTTTTTCCTTAGATTCATCCACTAACACAATGTCATTTGTAAATAACATACACCAAAGTACTTCATCTTGAATATGTTTTGTTAACTTATCAATAATCAATATAAATAAATATGGACTTAAAGTGATCCTTGATGTAACCCAACTTTAAAGGAGTCTGTCATTCTTTCATGAATCCTCACACAAGTTTTTGTACCATCATACATTTCTCTTATACTTTGCCCATGTAAGGGATCACCCTTGCATGGCCGGTCCCAAGCCTGAATAAAGGAAGAGGGTTGTGTTAAGCTTCCGACAGTCGGAGTAAAACCTTGTTGGACTTACCATAGATTCTAAAAAAAACAAAGAATCCATGTAGGTGACCCCATCTAGTATTGGAAAAAGCTTAGTTGTAGTTGTAGTAGTATACGTGTCTCTTATAAGATTTATGTATGTCAATGGGATACCTCTTTTTTCCAAAGTTCTCTAAAGAACATCTCTTGACACCCTATCATAAGCTTTTTCTAAATCAATAAATATCATTTGAAGGTTTTCTTTTTTGCTCTAATCTCAATAAGTGAATCATTTTAATAGTAGATCTGCCGGGCATGAATCCGAATTGATTCTCTGTTGTACTCGATACTTGTCTTAACCTACGTTCGACAACTCTTTTCTATAATTTCATAGTATGCCTGACTCATTAACTTGATACCTCGATAATTCAAATAATTATGAATAATTCTTAATATCTCACAAAATAAGAGAAGGATAAAAACCATCACAAAGTGAAAAAGCCACGCCATAAGTTTCTTGAAGGTTTGATGGAAATCCTTGGCATGTTAGAGCGTAAAACTCAATAACCTTGTTAGTACTTGGCAATATATTTGGTTGATGTTTTTTCCTACAAAATGTCGATTCTTCGCAGAGTAATTCTCAATACAATCTTGTGGTCTGAAATTTACTTAAAAAGCTATCATGAGGAGTATTATCAGTATTTGATGTCAATATTAAAACAACGGACACTTATATTCTGGACCTGCGAAGGTCTCGAAGTAACATATATGGAGATTAAGTCCTTATAGTGACTTGGCTATTACTCTTTCGCTTTTGAAGGTTAAAACACTTTTATGCCAAATCAGGAAGCACCTTATGTTATGTGCTGGATTTTCAATCTTGATTGATTTTTGGAAGTAATATACTTTAGGGTTGTTTATACCATATCATATCATGTATCATTTTTCTCCATTAGATAGTTGTATCGTATCGTAAATTTAAAAAATATTTTAAAAATAAAAAATAGAAGAATTCAAGAAAAATAAAAAAAATCTAAATAATTTCTATAAATCAAAATTTGCATAAATATTAACTTTAATTCAAATTATAAGCACTAAACAAGTAGCAAATATTCTTTAAAATTATAGCTTCCACAACCAAAAAAGAAGAATCACATTATTTTGGAAACTCCATTATTAAAATTGCCACATTCATTGACTTCTAAAATTGCATTGAAAACCACTGTCCTCTAAGTCACACATACACTTCTAAGAGGTGGAGTGTCGACCTCGACACAGGTGCGACACCGACACCGTGTCGGTGCGGCATGGCAAAAAAAAAAGTGCAATTTTTTTTTGTAACTCACGGTTCTGCCATTTATGCTGTATTTATCTTGTTGAACCCAATCAAAGAGGGAGTAATCCGTGAAGACGATGAAACCGAAGCCTCTTAGTCGATTCGTGACCTTATCTCCCATGATGACCACCTGAGTTACCTCACCATAGTTTCCAAAATGCTCCTTCAGCTTGTCTTCCATTATCTCCCATGAAACTCCGCCGATGAACGTAGAAAAATATCTCAACGCGGACCTTCTTCAGTTCCTTTTGTGTGGATATTCCACGCTTCAAAATCTGGTATCGATTTTGAAGTTTGGGTCTTTTTTGATAAATGGGTCCGGATAGTGAAGATTGATTTGTGTATTATGATGAAATTAGTAGTTGTTTACAGTTTATGTGTTTTTCTTTAATATAAAGTTGTGTACTTGCTATTGTCATATACTTATGTTAATTGATGTCTCACTTGTTGTAGCTTGAATATTATATATAATATATAATATTATATACCCTAGCCGTGTCGTCGCACCCAAAATTTTTGAAATTTGCCATATCCCACACCTGCATCCGCACCCGCACCCATGTGACATAGGTTGCCCTCTTGTGGTTTTGATCTTATTTTAGAAATTAAAAGATAAAAGACCATATTCACTATTTTATTTCCACTTTCACTGGTATAAAATGAGATTAATACTAATGTCATGCATATTCCTATTGACTCCTCGCTTTTACATCATTCTCACATTATTTTGATAGGAATAAGCTTTGGATGCCTTTCATTTATCTGCAACATCAGGAAGAAATAGTCACAGTACTAAAAATATATATAGTTATCGTTACTATATTATTTTAAAAAGTTTTTCATGTGCTTTGCATGCAAAAGTGTATATAATTTGACAATGGACACTGTATTTGCTAATAAGTCCTTGGATATGGTGCTGGTCAATCATTATAAATTTTATAATTATGGTAATTTTTGGCATTTTTTTAAAGGACTTACGATACGGGACGATACATTGTATCTAATGATGCCGTGTAGTTTATCATATTGTGTTTACTCACGACATGATACGCCCCGTATCATACGATAAGGGGCGATACACATAACACCGATATACTTTAATATGAGTCTATTATTATCTTTAGCGGTTCAGTTACAAGTTATGCCTTTGGTCTTTTCTTGAAGTTATTTGGCTTGTCTACAAGCTGCATTTGTAGAAGATCCTACCCTTTCCCATGCAGATTTTATGGATGGGCAATGAGAAAATCTGGCCGTAACTGTACTAGGGTCGACCTAATCACAAATTTGTTTTATGTAGGTTTGGTTTGGGATATCATATTATGCATAGACTGCACTTGGCTGATATACATATTTTTAGTTATTGTAATAGCAACTCCGTCTATGTAAGGGATCACTCTTGCATGATCGGTCCCAAGCCTAGATAAAGGAGGAGGGTTACAATAGGCTTCCGACAACCAACGTAAAACTTTATCAAACTTATCTTGTTAGAAAATGTGACAGTGCAGTGGATATCGAATATCATACACACAAAAGAAAAAACGACGAAGAGAAAATATGGAGATAGGAGGAGGGGGGTAGGCCCTCCAATGGAGGCCCCCCTCTTTCTCTCTTTCTTAATTTCAGTCTCTTAACTCTAATACAAGAAGTACAACCCTTATATAATGGGTTGTGAAACATAAAATGATCAAAATGCCCTTAGTAGTACAAACAATTACAATAATACCTAAAATATCAAAATTACTAAAACTGACACTAAAAACATATTCTTCGATACCCCCCTCAAGTTAAGAGTTAGATATTTCGAACTCCAACTTGTCAAACAACTGAATTTTTTATTTTTTTTTCAATTTTTAGCCCTCTTTGCTGTCCTCTTTTCAGCAATTTATCAACCTTCATGGTTGTTCTTCAATAATTTCATGATTGCACTAATCTTCAGCAACTTCTTCGCTGCAACATCTTCATCTCAACCCTACAAGACTGGTTATATTCAACTGTTTCTTTAGCTGCAACATCTTCAACTCAACCTTCTAAGACTGGTCATATTCAACAACTTCTTTGACTGCAACATCTTTAACTTATCCTTCCAAGGCTGGTCATATTCAACAGTTTCTTTGGCTGCAACATTTTTCAGCAGCTTCTTTGGCTGTAAATTCTAGCAACCTCATGGCTGCAAAACACATTTCAACAGTCCTCATAACTTTAATCTTCACCTTATAAAAATAAAGCAACAAGTTTCTTCACAACACTTCTTCCATGTCAAACTAATTGGACTGCACTCCTGCAACCCGATTTGCATATTCACAACTCATTTTATCCTTATCTCACACTCTTTTTGGGAACCGTACTTTGATGTTTTCACATTACATCTTTGTTTGGGACTCAGAATTTGTGGGCATTGTGACAACCACTTTCTTTCTTCGAGAATCAGAATTTAACCTCGTATTCTTACATGGCTTCAACTTTCATCAATTCCCTCTCTTTACATCTACATTCTCCATCTTCGTTTGCTCCTGCATCACATTCTCAACAACTTTTGCCACACTCGAAGAAGAACCCGTTTTCTCTTTCGCCATTTTTTGATCAAAATCCTCATCAACCGATGCCAAGGCGTCTGCCTTAATCTTCGAAGTGAGGAAGAAAGCTCAACAATATTTGCACGATACAGAGCACACAAGAAATTCTCCCCCACCTTAGATTCCTCCTTAAAGTGAGAGCAACGAGTCTTCACCATTACAATAGCATCCCCACAACCATAACTCGGCGTTGGTGTAGTGTTTCCGACATTACTGCCAAAAGAGGAAGCAGAGCGTCTATCGTCGTAGGAGGCACGAGAAGAAGCTTT
Source organism: Brasenia schreberi (assembly GCA_036023115.1). Taxonomy (NCBI): domain Eukaryota; kingdom Viridiplantae; phylum Streptophyta; class Magnoliopsida; order Nymphaeales; family Cabombaceae; genus Brasenia; species Brasenia schreberi. The sequence continues at coordinate 13,793,140 of JAYKKT010000090.1, forward strand.
AGAGAGGACGGATCACGCCTGGGCGATGAGCTTGAACCCTTCACCGGCATGGGCCGATGCATTCTTATCTGGGTGAAGAAGTAGAGCCAATGCGTGGTATTGCTTGCATATGAGCAATATCGACGTCGAGGGCTCGTTGATGTTCAGGACGACGTACCAATCGGGCTCTTCACTGGCCGTAGGAGCAACGGAGAGGACATCGATGAGGGCGCAGGTTTGGGTAATACGAGTGAGGGAAGGGAAGAGATGTCGTGCCTTATGCACTAGTCTCTGGGTGCCCTCGATGTCGCGCCACTGCAGTTTGGCTTCCGCGAGCTCCAATGCACGGATGACGATGCATTGTTCTGGGGTTCGTGGAGCAAGCCCCATTGCCTCTACGAGCTCGATCTCGAGATGGCCGAAGTCAGCCTGAGACATGTCCTTCATATGTACTTGATCTCAACACATTTTTTTTTCTTTATCACACGTCTACAATGATTTCTCGGTGCTCCATCGATTGTCAAAACTCCCATGTTGGAAAATATGATAGTGCAATGGAGATCAAATATTAGACACAAAAGAAAAATGACGAAAAGAAAATATGGAGATAGGAGGGGGGCAGGCCCTCCAATGGAGGCCCCCCTCTTTCTCTCTTTCTTAATTTCAATCTCTTGACCCTAATACAAGAAGTCCAACCCTTATATAATGGGTTGTGAAACATAAAATGATCAAAATGCCCTTAATAGTACGGGTAATTATAATAATACCTAAAACATCAAAATTACTAAAACTGATACTAAAAGTATATTCTTAAACATATTGAAAACAAAGAATCCATGTAGTCAACCCCATCTAGTATGGGAAAGGGCTTAATTGTTATTGTAATCAATGTTGTTCGATGCATATCGTATTGTGTATCGTTTTGGTCCACGATACGTATCGTATAATATTGTTGTGTATCATAATTTAATACTAAAAATTGATAAAAGTAAAAAAAATCAGAAAAAACAGGAAAAATATGATAATTGCAAAGAATTCATATAATGCAAAAGTTTAGTACATATTCATCATTCACCATTCAATAATTGAAAAAAATTACATATTTTGAAGCAAAAAATAAAATATATTTACACATTGTAATCAAGATCATCAACTAAATAATTTTCATCTTCTTTTTGTTGAAGATCCTCACCACCTTCTGCTTCAAATTAAAATCTTAATCCATGTTGCACTGCTAAATTAATCCATGCAATGTCTTCTTCGGTTAGGAGTGTATTTTCTTTGTTATCTTCTATAATCTATTCTTCTAACATATCAAAATTATCCAAACTTATTGGATCAAATTGATTTTCTTCTCTATTTAACTTTTTTAATTGCTTAGAAGAAAGAAAGAAAAGTAATTAGTAAATAACATTAACAATTGAAGGCAAACAAAATATTGAATTGAATCTTTAAGTAGTAACTAATATAAGATTACCTCTATTGGAGCTGCATGTTACAACGGATAAAAACTAAGTCATTGAGCCGCTTATGTTCCAACCTGTTTTGCTTTTTGTGTGGATATGTTTAAAAACACTCAAATTCCTTTCACAACCCGTTGTACTTAAACTCTTAAAATTCATTCATTTTTTGAAGTTTTTTTAATTTATCAAAACTTCTAAGTTGAGTCTATAATTCTGAAAACTCATTGTGATAGTCAATAATACTTAAATTCCCTTGCTTAAGCATTATCATCATTTCCATTAAATCAATTTGAAAAACAAAATCATCTTGAGAGTGAATCTTTTTCAAATATTTTCAAGTTTCAAAAGCACCTTCGAAAACACTAATTCTATTTCTAAGTTTTTCATCTACATTTGACAAATAATCCAAGTTATTTTAGCATTCATCTTTTCCTAAGTTTTTAGATTTTGCTTATATTTTTGATGTGCCTTAAAAAATCATCATCATCTAAACCTTCAATATCTAAAATCGGTTCTTAGATCGTACCATCAGTATAATCCCCAAAAGTCTTTAGACAAAAAATACTTTTTCATTGTTCTTGCCCAACTTTGATAGCATTTCGGGTCAAGAATGCATCTAAAAGATTCATTTTTGCTTTTCATTTTATGCAAAAATAAAAGTTTTAGAATTACCTCAAGTTTGGAATGATTTCACGAAATTTGCAATCTTGACACGCTTCTTGATGTGCTTGAATTCTTCAAAACAAGGTTACGATACCATGTAAATATTTGTTGATAATCGAAGGTTGAATTACCCAAGTTACAATTCGTCAAAGTGCCAAGATATCAAACCAGTCTCAAGTTAATAATGTAAGTATCAAGAGAGACAAACTACAAACAAAAGTTGTGAAGTTGTGCTAGACAACATACTTTATTGATATGATAGTGCAATATTTATAAAGGGATTTACACATCAAGGAGAGAGGAAGAGGGACAACAAAGGGGACAACTGTAAATGCTGGCCAGGCTTGGCCAGCACTAGCCATTGGCTAGCAAGTAGCAGTTGGCCAACTTATCAAATGCACGGTGCTATCTATTACATTTAACAATTGTTTATTCAATCTATTATCTATAATGTTCCACATGGGCACATAATCCTTCTTTTTTCCATTGAAATTACTTTTAATGGCTTCTTTTGCCCTATCCATGGCTTCATAATGGTAGCTAATATATGGTTTTTTCTCGCTATCAACCAATCTCAAAATCTTCACTAAAGGAAATGTAATCTTCAATAATCTAACACATGCATTCCAAAATGTACTCTTGAAGACTGTCTTTAAAATCTCATTTAACTTTTTGTTTCTTCTTTTTTGCAGCAACTCTGCAAATTATTGCCACTCATTTTAGGAGAACATTCTCTTCAAGACTTGCTTTTGTTTTATAATGTTTTGTACAAATAAGAAATTAGTTGTAAACCGACTTGCAGTTGTACGAAGGAACTTTGCACCATCTGTATATCTCCTCATCATAAATAATACAAAGGCATGGTTGTAGATAAATTTGGTGATATCTTAACAACACTGAGTTGTTGTCTTTATCTCATCCATCTCACCAATATTCTCAAGGATGCGATCTAAATAATGGGCTCCACATGTTGTCCTATAGAAAGTCTCATAAGTATCTACTAACTCTTTCTCAATTGTTTTATAGTTAGCTGTATTATCTGTAATGAATTGTACTACAATCTCTAGCCTAACCTCAGATATCACCTTGTAAAACTCTTGCCTTAGGATCTCTGCAGTATTTCTCTCCTCTATGTTTAGATATATAAAAAACATAAGTATTTTAGGATAGTAGATAAGAAAGTTACTTTTCCACAGCGATGTGAGGTCAAAAGCATTTGCAGCTGTTGATCAGTTTATGCAGATTGTACATTCATCTCTTTGCCCCTTAATTGGCTCTTTCACTTACCTGCTTCCGCTTTTACTGTGAGATTCTTCCTGTTCTTGAGAATTTTGATAATTGTCAATGTCAGGTAAATTGCGTGAAGTAGCTCATACCATTAGTTAATTCTGCATTGATATTCTTAAATCAGCATTAGTTCATGCTGATGTCACTGGAATCCCCTAACTGTTGTTAAGGTTGTTTCTGATCCTTTTTAGACATTCTATTAAAGCATAATGCTCTCTGCTGTATACTAAGAAATCAAAGGACAAAAGAAAAGAACGAAAGTTGTGAAGGAAATATGTCGGTTGTATCTCGTAAGGCTAGATAGAGGAACTGGACAAGCATGACTCTTATCCATTTATAGGATACTTTTTGGCCTTCTATTAATGTTGAACATGTGAAGCATGGAAAACACTAGGCATGACATGCATAAGCCAATATGCATCTGCAGACAAACATATGCATCGGAGCACACATTGAAAGCTATAGGAATAATTTTTGACTACAGAGAGGAGCTCTCTAATTATTAATGAAGTGCAGGGATTAAGTTTTTGTAAAATAAGCTTTGTGCACTTAAGTTTGGAAGTGTACTGATGAAGGATATTATTTATTTAAGGTTTATCTCAATTAAAGCATCTTTATTTTGTTATTCATAATCCAGTTTGAATCAATATGCTGTCCTTGTGTTTGATTTTTAATGTTGTTCAATATGAACCTTTCGCGCTGGAAATATTGCATGTTGACTACTTGTACATTCTTTTTCAGATGACTACAGGTGAGCCAGGTGGACTTTCAAATTCTGGGTTGCCCTCAACATCTGGAAACTCGAGTCTTCTCGGGTGAGCAGAACTATTTGACCTTTTTCTTGTATCTCCACGTATGCAAAATAGCTTTTTGTTTGCAGTGCAGCAGCATCTTCTTGATTCTGTTCCCTCCAGGACATATGATCGCATCCATCCCAACATCTTTTAATTTTAAAGCTACATTATTTTTTAAGCCCTCTGCTTCATTTTCTTAAAATGGGGCACTCCTAATTGGATGGTATATGCTTATTTTCTGTTGAAATACTTTTTGGTGCAAGTTGTTGAAGTTTAAAATTTTAGTATGGCTTAAATACTATTCTGTGTGTCCATTGCTGTAGAATCATTATTTCTTGCATATGATTGGTTTAAATTTCATCAAAGATGCTTTCGCCACCATTAACCCAGCATGATCCGAATTCTGACATGTTCTCTTACCCAGTCAACCCATCCTATGGGCTAGACTTCATGTGCCTTGACTTCCTCATTGTCTAAAGTACTGTTTGAGTTGTCTTTCACCTTGTCTACAAAAAACTGATTAAGGCAATTAGCTCGGCTTTGTACTTGGAATGCGATGCGCTTCGTGTTAGAATCGAGTTTGTGTTAGTTTTATGGGCTATGTATTGAATTGGCACTGCTTTCTTTGAATTTGTTTTTAAAGGTACTTTAAATTAGGAGTCACTTATTAGGGACAATTTTGTTTTTTTCTTTTATATCAGGTATTGTAAAACCTAGTGGTAAGTCGATCATAGTAATAAGAAAGAAAAAGAGAGAGGGACTGCTGGTTGCCAAAGAGAGTCTGAAACCCTAATTCCCAATTCTTCATATGCTTGATTCACATATATTCTCTTGTGAATGCTGATTATTCTACATGGTATCATAGCATTATCATGTCATCCAGGCTGTGGGTGTTCACGCATTCAAGAAAATCCTTTTTAGGGCTTGAATCTAAACCCGAAAAGTTTTTTGAAAAAAAGGTGGAAGAAACATAACACAAGTTAAAATGATTGACAAAAATATGAAGATAAGCACACAACCTTGCTAGATTAACACACGACACGAAATCGGAGGCAGCTAAAGAGTGAGTATGCATCTTGAGACAATCAACACAATTCCCGAGGAAGGTAAATGACTGAAAAGGTGAACATTTTGACGGCTCCATTCAACTTTTGGATGAGAACAAAATCAACGTCAAGATAGATGCTGTGCAGATCACCACCATCAAATTTGATGGAAAAATTTATAAAACTTGTATAGGGCAAATTTATCCTAATAGCAAGGAGAAAATAAGAAGTTATCACGTGACAAATTCCCCAACCCCATCCTTTGTATCTGAGATATCTAAAATGGAGGAAGGAGAATGCATTCAATGGTACCGAGTATTGGAAGTATCTTAATGTGTCTTAATACTGCATCTGAAATTTGGGCAACTATCACATATGCTTACAACAACAACAAAAACAACTAAGCCTTTTCCCATACTAGACGGGGTCGGCTACATGGATTCTTTGTTTCCACAGATCCCTATCGTGTGTCATGTTAGCAGTTAACTCACAATAAGCTAGATCATTCTTTATTGTTTCTTTCCAACACTTTTGTGGTCGTTCTCTAGCTCTTTTAATACTTTCCAAATCTAGTTTTTCATACCTTCTTAGAGGTTCTTCTTTTGATTTTCTTTTTATATGTCCAAACCATCTTAAACAATATTCTCATTTTATCCTCTATTGGTGTCACTCATAATTTGTTTCTAATAACCTCATTATGTATATGGTCTTTTCTTATATGACCACTCATCCATCTCAACATCTTCATTTCTGTCAGACATCTTTTGTACATATTGATGATTAATTGCCCCACACTCAGAACCATAAAACATGGCAGGCCTAATTGCTGCTCTATAATATTACCTTTTAGCTTTAATGGTATCTTCTTATCACAAAGAATACCTGATGCTCCTCTCCATTTTAACCAACCAGCATTAATTCTATGCATAACATCTCCATCAATTATTCCATCACTCTGAAAAATTGACCCTAGGTATTTAAAACTTTTCTTTTGGGGGATGCAATGTGTGTCAATTTTAATTTCTATGTCCTCTGAGATAACCAAATGATCAAACATACATTCTATATATTCTGACTTTGTTCTATTAAGTCGGAGGCCTTTGCTTTCTAATGTTTCTCTCCATAGTTCCAATTTTCTATTAACTTTTTCCTTAGACTCCTCCACTAATACAATGTCATTTGCAAATAACATATACCTATGTACTTCATCTTGAATATGTTTTGTTAACTCATCAATCACCATTATAAATAAGTGTGGACTTAAATTTAATCCTTGATGTAACCCAATATTAACTTTAAAGAAGTTTGTCATTCCTTCATGAGTCCTCACACATGTTTTTGCACCATCATACATGTTTCTTATAAGGTTAATGTATGTCAATGGGATACCTCTTTTTTTCAAAGTTCTCCAAAGAACCTCTCTCGGTACTCTATCATAAGCTTTTTCTAGATCAATAAATATCATGTGAAGGTCTTTTTTTTTTGCTCTAAAATATTTCATAAGACATCTCAAAAGGTGCACCATCACATATGCTTATTCTAGGAAAATTAATATTTTTAAGAAGTATGAAATACATGCAAAAATCCAAAAGTGTTACAAGGAAGTTGAACTATCAGTGAGTACATATGAGATGAACTACAATATTATAATAAAAGAGAATGTTCCCATTGTGTCAAGAACAAAAATGCAGAGTTAGAAGAGAAGAAAGTGTTCAATCTACTATGGGTGTACAAGTCACTTTAAAAATATAAAGGCGAACATCCTTAGTAGTGAGACTGAACCATCTTTGGGTGTAGCATATTTTTTACTCATACGAGAAGAAGACACAAAGAACTTGGAGAAAGAAGTACAAAAAGGAGAAAAATCAGCTTTTGTGTCATGGGCAACAAGGAAGGAGTATGGAAGAGAGGGTGCCTCCACTAGTGGTCGTGGACATGGGTGTGGATCCTCACGTACTGACGAGAAAGACAAATTGAAGTTCTTCCACTATAGGAAGTCGAGACATATTAAAGAATAATGTTGTGATCTTATTGGAAAACCAGTATACCTCAAGGATAAAGCCTATCATACGAGCTCTTTAGATGGATGCAAAAAATAATATGCTTTCACAAATATTAAAACGATTAGATGATTTGGGAAAATCTAGAGGGACAAAAATTTACCTTAGACCTGTAAGCTTCCTTGGTCCATGCATCAGGATTTAATGCTATGAACTCTACTGTCTTGTCTTCTTATACTTCTTGGATTACTGATTCACAAGCAACCCATCATATGGCTGGTAACATAAATATTTTTAATTCTTATGAATGTATTAAAATTAGCAACAGTGTAAAACTTGCATATGATTCTCACATTCATATTCAAGGGAAAGGGAAAGTGTGAATATCAATTGGCAATCTCCCTTCAGTATTACATGTTCCTAAATTTCCTACCAACCTTTTCTGACCATGCTATTGCTAAGGAGTTAGATATTGTTTATTTACATTCGATGCAAATGGTTGTGTATTTTAGGATGGGAGGATCCTTGGGCATGGTAGAGAAAAAGGTTGACTATGCTTTTTAGATGGATGCAAGTATCAAAGAAATCAAACTGAAACAAAAGACTGGGTCATTTTCCTTTTTCAAAATTGAAAAATATAGTTTCAGATTTGAGTTTAGATGTAGACAATTTGTCTCTTGAGTGTGATACTTGTCAAAAAGCCAAGCATCATAGAGTTAGCTTTCCCAATAGTGAGTCCAAAATAATAAACCCATTTGAGCTTGTTCACTCAGATGTGTGGGGTTCAAGTCCCATAGTTGCTATGTTTGGCTATAAATATTTTGTTACTTTTGTAGATGATTGTATAAGGATCACAATGGTTTACTTGATGAAAAATAAAAATGAAGTTTCAATTATATTTTCCATGTTTCACAAATTCGTGACAACTCAGTTTGAATGCTCTATCAAGTATATTAGATCAAATAACGGTGGAGAATTCAATGGAACTGATTTGAAAAATTATCTTATAAATCATGGCATATTCCATTAGACTACATGTCCTTATACAACCCAGTAGAATGGAGTGGAACAGAGAAAAAACCATCATATTTTAGAGACAGCCAGAGCCTTACTAATCGGAAATAATGCTCCTAAAATATATTGGGGCGATGCTGTTTTGATAGTCATTTATCTTATAAACATAACTCCCTCTTCCATACTACTAGGAAGGACCCACTATAGGTACTGATGCCTAATAAGAAACTCTTTAATATCCCTTTGAGAATATTTGGTTGTATTTGTTATGTTCATGACCATTGCAATCATAGAGATAAGTTGGATTCAAAAGCTTAAGTGTATATTTCTAGGATATTCTTCTATACAAAAGGGTTATGTGTGTTATGATCCTAGTAGCAGAAGAATACATGTGTCAATGGATGTAACCTTCTCTAAAGATTCCACCTACTATGATAGCAAAGGGAGAAACTACTCACAAGAGACCAAGATATATGCGTCACACCTATTAATCTTAGAATAGAAGAAGAAAGTGAGGGCAAATCACAACAAGAAGAGTTGAAACCAGAAAATCAGAATAAGTGTGAACTGCAAGTGTATAGAAAATGGCACAAGAATGCTCAAAGAGAAACCATGCAACCTACCATGCTCTAAGAAGAGGATCTCTCCTCCGATCTACATTTGCTTGATTTTCTTGGAAAACTTGATAGCGCAGTGGAGATCAATATCACAAACACGAGAGAACAAGTGAAGAGAAAATATGGAGATTGAAAGAGGGGGCAGACCCTCCAATCAAAGCCACCCTCCTCTCTCTCTTTCTTAATCTCACTCTCTTAACCCTAATACAAGAAGTTCAACCCTTATATAATGGGTTGTTAAATACGAAATTACCAAAATTCCCTTAGTACTAGGGGCAATTATAATAATACCTAAAACATCAAAAATACTAAAAATTGACACTAAAAAAGCAGATATTTATACCCTTTAACACCCCCTCAAGTTGGGAGTGAGATACTTCGAACTCCAAACTTGTCAAAAAATTGGGTTTTTTTCTTTTAATTTTTCAGCCCTCTTGGCTCTCCGCTTTTCATAAACCTTCATGGTTGTTTTTTAGCAGTTTCACGACTGCACCAATCTTCAACAGTTTCTTGGCTGCAATAACTTTAACTCAGCCTTCATGGCTTGTCATTTTTCAGTAGCTTCTTGGCTGCAACATTTTTCGGCAGTTTCTTTGGTTGAACATCTAGCGTTCATGGTTGGTCATTTTCACCAGCTTTTTGGTTGCAACATCTTTAACTCAGCCTTCCTGACTCGTCATTTTCAGTAGCTTCTTTGGCTGTAATGGAGGGAAATGGGACAACAAAACGGTTCCAAAGCGGGAAGGATATGAAGAAGTCTGCCCGAATATGTGACGTGGCTCTCAAGGTGCCAAGCCCGCAGACTCAGCCTAAGAGAACTCCCGGTAGGACCTCCAGTTTGTTGCCATCGCCTTCGAGGCTACCAGACTGGTCCTTATATAGATCCTCCTCACGGCTCGCCGCATCACGCTCAATCCGATCACTTTGCTTTACTATGTCGCCACATTTTCTCCAAAACTAAAACAACAATAAGAGCTAAATGCTGCAAGCAGTAAATCGATCTCAACATTTTTTTCTTTGTCGCACGTCCACAGCTATTGTCCATTATTCCCATCGATCGAATGTTCTGATACCAGAGGCGATCAAATATCACAAACACGAGAGAACAAGTGAAGAGAAAATATGGAGAGCGAAAGAGGAGATAGGCCTTCCAATGGAAGCCGCCCTCCCTCTCTCTCTCTTTATTAATCTCACTCTCTTAACCCTAATACAAGTAGTCAAACCCTTATATAATGGGGTTATTAAATATGAAATGATGAAAATACCCTTAGTACTACGGGCAATTATAATAATACCTAAAACATAAAAAATACTAAAAATTGACACTAAAAAAGTAGATATTCATATTCTTCAATAGATTCTGGGCCAGAACAATCCATAATATTATGAGCTGAAAATGACTTGGATGTTCTCATTGCTGTGAGAAAAGAAAAGAGATCTTGCACCTATCCTATATCCCAATACATCTCTTATCACGATACATCAAACAACTTTAAGATGTTTGCTCTTAATTCTGATCTTATTCAGGTGCCAAGGAACTATGAGGATACCAAAGACTCCAAACACTGGGAAGAAGCTATGGAGACTGAGATTCAAGTTTTGGAGAAGAACAACACTTGGGAGATTGTGAAACTACCTCCTGAAAGAAAATCAATGGGATGCAAATGGGTATACACTATTAAGTATAGAGTTGATTGCAGTATTGAGAGATAAAAGGCACGGTTAGTTGCCAATGGTTATAGTTAAGCCTATGGTTTAGAGTCACTATACTGAGACATTTGCACCAGTGACAAAAATGACTACTATCAGGGTCATTATTAGTATAATTGCTAATAAAGGATAAAAACTTTGGCAACTGGATGTTAAAAATGCATTTCTGCAAGAGTACCCGAACGAAGAAATTTACATGGATTTACTGCTTGACTCATGTTACAGATATACATATAAGAGTATATGCAAACTTAAGAAGGCTATATATGGTATAAACCAATCACTTAGAGCATGGTTTAAACGATTCAGTGATGGTGTTACTAGTCTTGGGTTTACAAGAAATGTAAGTGAACATACTATGTTTGTAAGGAAGGGTAACAATATTTGTGTCTTAGTAGTTTATGTGGATGATATCATTATCATTGGAGATAATGATAATGAAATTAGAGAATTAAAGGACCAACTGCTAAATTTGTTTGATATGAAGGATCTTGAACCCTTTCATTATTTCTTGAGGATTCAAGTATTGAGAAACTGAAGGAGCATATTTCTAACTCAAAGGAAATACACTTTGGATCTACTGAAGGATACTCACATGTTAGAGTGTAAGCCTGCAAATGTACTCATAGAACAGTTGCGGGAGCTTGGAGAATATCAAAGGTTAGTAGGACGACTTATATATTTGACGATTATATGCCAAGATATTTTGTATGCTATAAGTATGGTAAGTCAGTTTATGCACCGTCCTACCAGATCTCAAATAAATGTTGTGAGACAAATATTAAGATACTTGAATCACATTAGCTAATTGTATATAGCTCATGATCATCTCAATGTGGAGGTATTTATAGATGCAGATTGGACATGCTCTATTGATGATAGACGGTCGACCTCATGGTATCTAATGATGGTGGGGGGCAACATAGTTTCTTACAAAGTAAAAAGCAAAATGTAGTGGCAAGGTCGTCAGCAGAAACTGAGTATAGAGTAAACGCTTGGAGTCTGTGAAGCAATTTGGCTAAAATCCCTACTAGAAGAACTTGGTACCCACACTAAAGGGCCGATCTTATTCTATTGTGACAATCAGATTGCGATCCAAATAGCTATAAATCCAGTATATCATGAGAGAACGAAGCATATTGAAATAGATTGTCACTTCATGAGAGATACAATAAAGTTTGGAATCATTTTGCTGATATATGTTCGATCAGAAGATCAATGTGCTGATTTCTTAATTAAAGCCTTAGGAAAAGGAAGACTTGAAAAACTCCTTAGCAAGTTAGGGACTCAAAGTATCCGTCCCAACTTGAGGGGGAGTGCTAGAATTGAGTTTGTGTTAGTCTTTATGGGCTATGATTTGAGTTAGCCTTGTTTTCTTTGAATTTGTTTTTAAAGGTACTTTAAATTAGGGGCCACTTATTAGGGGTAATTTTGTCTTTTTATTTTATATTGTGTATTATAAAACCTAGTGGTCAATCAACCACAATAATGAGAATACATAACATGCACAAGCAAACGTAAACTACCTGTTTTATTGGGCTTTCCTTGTTGGCCAAGCTTTGTGTTTAATCAGCATCAGCAAACTGGTCCACTTTTTGATGCTGCTGAATATTAAATATTTCATGGTAGAACTACACTAAATGTATACTTTGGCAATAAATATGTTTGTCCAAGGAAAGAATTCTTGTAACTTTGAGCATAGCATCGAGATGCATAAAAAAATGCTTGCGTGGTATAAATAAGCATGACACATTCAGTCCTTTGGAAGTAGCACCTTTCCTTATCCTGTTGACACATGCCTTCATCATCATCTTATATGAGGTGGCTTTCATTTTATTTTGTTTGAGCTCCTAGCTTTGCGTTTCCTGCCTCTCTTTGCCTTTGACTTTCAGAGTGCCTCAGAAAGGAAAAGGTCAAGTAACCACTTTCCAATGTGCAGGTGGGCTATGAGTTCCTTGACTCATAAGGGAAAAGTACCTGACCAACTACCTGTTGTTTCTGCCAATTCCGGTAAACCTATTGTTTCTGCACCCTCAAGCACAAGCTTAGGTATATTTTGCTTGACACATTTTAAGCAACACCAGCACTTGATTGAATATGAATATTTGAGCAGATCTTTATCTTTTGCTTTGGAGTCTTTTACATCATCCGGTGTATATCTCAATCATTCAGTCGCATTCATCTAGACAAACTGTTGTATGTGCTTTTGTTTTTTGAGGTAATTTATTTGTACAAGACCACCTATTGAGATTCTTTATAGCACCCTTTTAAAGGTTTATGTTTATGTATCCATTTCTTTCATATTTGTACCAATCGATACTCAGTTTACTGTTAGATGAATAACTAATCGTGTGCCACAACTGTGTTGATTGGTTTCTCCTTAGTGATACCAAATAAACTATACAAACCATTAAATCCGCATCCTATACCAGTATATGGCAATATAGCTACTTTTGTATAATTTCCAGTGTGATAGTAGATAATAAAATATGTAACAGAAGCCAAAGGGAAGTAGTTTTGGTAGGTTTATGATAATTTGGCTGATCTAATGATTCATATGTTTTGCTTAACTGCGTACTAGCTCAGATGAACATACGTGGAACTCTGCTTGTTTAAATGTCGTGTTTGTTGGTTTTGAGCTTGGAGGGAAGCCCATATGGATCTTGAATGACCAAGATGGACCTCATCCTGATAACTCATTAGTTTCCCAATATAGATAAAAGGTAAATGTTAAATTTAGACCTTGGGGGCACCACATAATGGTTGTTTCTTAATGAAGAAAAATACAAAATATCCAAGCGTACTACATTCTTTTGGGTTTCTTTTCAATGAGATCCATACATATGAGCCTTGTAGAAGTCCAGTTTTGCTCTTTCTAAAAAACCGTGCTCTTAGGGTATGCTTGGCAGTAAAAGTTACTCATTTTATTATGATTAAATTTACAAATTTACTTCACATTATGTACGTATTTATATGCAACTTTTGCACCTCATAATATATGCAGCCCAATATGGTGCGGAAAGTTTTTGCAAGTCTTGTTTTTTCTCATTAAAAGGTGATACAAACTTTTGCAGCTTTGTAAACTTATGCTAATGAAAGCACGGGATAGCCTTACATGTTTTTACACATTAAATTTACTCCAATAAAATTTACACTTATTAAAAGGGTTGTCAAGCGTTCCCATCAGCCTACATTCAGTTGAACTTAATGACATAGACCAACCATGATTGATCAGATAGTACACTTCACCATATTGACATATACAATCAACGTTTCCTTGTTTGAGTTGCACAAGTTGGTCAAATCAGATGTTAGCGTTGTTTGCATCATTCGTGAATGGTTAAGGTGCTTCTAAATGTTGAGGTAACAGTGACATCATGTGTATTTTCCTGGATGCAGCTAGTGATGCATCAGATTCTATGCCTACAAACTTGAGCCTGAGCGACCTGGCTGACCATGCTGCACCCTCATCACCTACAACATCTACTGATGGTTGGGGAGAGCTAGAAAATGGTGCCCATGAAATTGAAAATGATAAAGATGGATGGGATGATCTTGAACCAGTTGAAGAGCAGAAGCCCCCTCCAGCATTGGCAACCATATATGCAGCTCAGAAACGACCCCAAGGTTGGTATACACTTCATATTTACTCCTTTTAAGATTGATCCTTTGAAGGTCGTTTTACTCTTGTACTTCAGCGATGGATAAGTTCTGAATTATCCTAGTAGAGGCATAAAAAGTTAAAAGATGTAGAGGCATAAAAAGGTAAAATACTAAGTATAGGGTCTTCTACTATCTGTTCTAAATTCATGAGACAGACATATTGAGTGCTCAGTATTTCAACCAATTTTGTACGGTCATCCAGAACATTTTGTTTGTAGATTTCTTTGTGTGCATATGCTGTAAATGAGTGAATTGTGGAACAGTGGGCGTTAATGTTCCATAGTGTTGGAAGGATTGCAGTTGGCATAAATTCCCACTGTTCCACAATTCTATAGCCTTGTAAACTGCTGGGTATGGTTTTGTAACGTTCATAACTTTGGACTCTTTCGGTTAGTTCAGATTGGGCCCTTCTAGCATGCATAGACAAACTTTCTCCTTGAGACAGTACTGTATGTTATGTTGTGAAACTTTAAGTCCTTCAAGTAGCATTTTCATCAACTCGTTAAAGATTTGTCATTTTGGAGTTTGGTCATCAAAGTTGTTTTACATAAGGAGCAAGGTCTTCTAATTAGTATTATTGGATAAAATGGTATGTTGCTCTTCTTGCAGTTTCGAGTACAAAACCTAAAAGTACTGTACCAGCGCCAGCCAAAGAAGACGACAATGATTTATGGGGTTCAATAGCCGCTCCTGCACCGAAAACTGCTGCAAAGCCCATGAAATCGAAGGTTCCGACTAGTGATGATGAAGACCCATGGGGAGCCATAGCTGCTCCTCCACCAAAAACCAGTATTAAACCTTTGAAACCAAAACCAACTACAAGCAACGATAATGATCCATGGGCTTCCATAACTGCACCACCACCTACGACCACTGCAAAGCCACTGTCAGCTTCTCGTGGACGAGGAGGACGTGCTGCTCCCATGAAGTTGGGGGCACAGCGACTAAATCGCACTTCTACTGATATTTAGATCTTTTTCAGAAAGGAAATTGGATTAAAAATGCAGAGTTGATAGTGGTGTATGGTATATGGATATGTAACATTCTTTTGCTTCTATTCATCCACTTGAATAATTTTGTAAATTCGGTGTTTTCTTGGATTGTAACTGTTGAGATGATTGATATGCCGATTATATTTCTGATTCTGTCGCTTTTGGTCGTTTTCTTCTGCATTCTTCTCATTCAATCTTGTGTACGTGTCTTTTACAGCACAGTGGAACTTTTAGTGCATTCATTGTTCATGCAGTTCTTGTGATAAATGTTTGTTTTCCAGAGGGAGGATCAGGTTGGTCCTTGGATGGGAAATGTTCGAGGATTAATTTGGTCGAAGGGCCCATTGACAAACAATTGGTCCAATGAATCGGGGAGCCAGCTATCTTAAAGAATGAATGACACTCATAACCAAAGCCAGATCCTTATGTTGGGGTTCCAGTGTAACAATTCCGTCGGCAAGATTTAAGCATGGGCCATGGTTGACACCATGTTTCATCTGAGCAAGGAACATCCTTTTCATGGATACAAGTGGAAATACTACTTTTCAGGTCCACCCCCCCCTGGAGACCTCAGGAGGGATGTCATTGCTAGTTGTCTTTGAGTTGCAACATTTCTAAGTTCATGTGAAAAACATGCAAATGAACACAACCCTTCTTGTCACTTTGGATCATGAAACATAGAATTTTGGGTCGTTATCATGTTGAATTCCCTTTTTGTGCCTGAAACAGCCAGCAATTTCGTGTTTTGGGTACTGTCTTGGCCTGTCAATCATTTTGAATCGATAACATGCTAACCCAAACCTAACCAATTTCCTTCGTGCCACCACAGGTGGCGACAAACATAACTTTCAAGTAATGCTTGTGTGGGATTTCGTGTTTCTGAAGTTGTCACCTACATTAAGTTGTAGGTCACAAGTCCGTTAGGAAGGCTAGTAAATTAAAAAGTTCACGCGACTTAAGAAAGCCATTGCTCTGATGGCTAAACAAATCAATCAAGAGTTCTCAAAATTCAACTTGACAAATACAAGTCGGCCTTCTTTGTGGGGCTCAAAGAGTCAAGTCTCAATGGGCCAAGGATGCCCATTCAGAAGAATCATAAAGTTGAAGGTAGCAAATAGGCAGCTCAAGAGACAAGGGCAAAGAATCAACAATCGACAGCGGAATGCACAAACGGAGTGGCAGAAACAAATGGGCAGGGACGAACAAAAGCTTTTCATGGTTTTTTTCTTTTTTCGGGGTGGACTTCATGTGGTCCTATTCAGCTTAACGAATAGTTCAAAAGCATTGCATTAGGAAGCATGAGAACATAGCAGCACCCACCGAAAGTTCAAGGGCATTGTTTAGGGTACATAGAACACCCAAAGGAGATGACATGAATTTCTTAGGCATTATTAGATGCTAATAGTCCTATTTTCCTTTGACACTTAGTTGGGTGTGATGACAATTGCTTTAATTGGTAGAGATCCTTATGAGCAAAACTGGGATGCATTCAGATTTTAATCTACCCATCTCCTCTTCTAGTAATGCTTGATTCCTCTTTTCACTAAGAATTAATAAACATACGAGATTAAATCTTGCTCTTTATGAATTAAAAGCAAGAACTTTTATGAATCCTCTTCGCCATGTGCGAGTGAGATAGATGTTATTCACTACCAACGTAATCATTCTCTAATAAATCTTGATTTCCTTCACAATATCGAAACTTTCACAAGTTCCATGAATTTCAAATTCATTGGCGTTCCTCTTAGTTCCATTTAATGTAATCGACCCGCTAAAGATGAGATTTTACTAATCGAACTAGGAACTAAAACTTCCAAATTGGACATCCAGAAAAACAGAAGACAGACTACAGGAACAGGGAAATCACGCTCATCAAGGTCGACTTCTATCAAACAAACGCAATGGCAAGAGTTTCTATTGGCAAAAGAAACTTAAGATTTCAACCAAGTCATCAAATGCACAGGCAGACTCATAAAAATAAACAGAAAGGCGATTAAGAAACACATGTTGCTTCTTTCCCAAAACCAACAGAAGACTAAAAAACCGTCGTGATTATGAAAATCAGAAATGTGAGTCTAATCCAGGCCCACTGATCATTGCCAAAAGCATCAAAGTGAGCAGACATGATGACTCTCTCCAAGAAAGAGATGATTCTCTGTGCGCCTAACCATGCTGATTTCATGTTTCAATAATCCATAGCATCGGCTTATTGTGCACAGAACCCATCCTACGACTAACCAAACAAAAATCGACAACCTTATTCATTTCTATGCTTCAAGGAACAAACGTAGAGAGAGAAAGGTCACCTACACGTCCACAGGTCACATGTAGAGCAAGAAACCATAAACAAACAAGCATAAGCAAATGAACATCGTAACAAGAAGAATAAGGTAACTGAACATCGTAACAAGAAGAATCGTTGAAGAAGCCCATTTCTTTGGGCTGCTCGCCGTACACAGAAACGGGACAGCCCAAGAAATGAATCCCGCTGATATTAGGGTTTGGGAGACAAGGATACGGCCTTATAAAGACTGCGGTGCGAAGAGAAATCACAATTTTATTCGTTGATCGACTTAAGAGTGTTGATACGCGCACGCCGATTTTATCCTTGGTAAAACCCGAAAACTTATCTTATACTCCGAGCAAACCTAGTCGCTCGAATATGAGTGTGCAGGTGTCTATTGGTGAGAGATGCAGCCCACTCGGGTCCCATAGTGGGAGGATGACTTAGTCATGTGTCACTCCGTAGGATGCAACATAGTCGTGTCTGATATGTTTCAAGCAACTTTTATTTGACTAGTTGGTTTTTCTTACCGAAGACAATCACACAACGAGAAAAAATGAAAAGATTTTGATAGATACAAAGGTATTTATATTATGAGGAGGATATATATACCTCGTAGAGAGTGATGATAGAGTCCCTCGTAATATTATTCATTAGTTTTGAACGTCACATCGCTAATAAGGTCTGCTAAGAACATGTAATTTTAAACTTTAGCTTGTACATTTCAATACTCACTATGACCGTAAATATGCAAACATTGTGAAAAGTTGTAACAACCGACATAAGGTATACTATTGGTAGAGAAAAGTGAATAGAACGAATGTGAAACCTAATAATTAGGTTGATATTGTAGATAAAAGTAGGTTGATTGGATAATAAAATTTATTGTATAAAGTTATATACCATGCATTGTTGAATGTTTTTATCAAGCATTGACAACTAGATACAAATGCTTTCACATGTCATAAGATGAGATTGGTATCACACTTCACGAGAAGCTTGGTCTTCCAATGGAAGGACAACTTGTTGCTTTGATGCTAGAGATGATGGGCAGAATCAAGAAGATATTTTGAGTTATATGTTGGGCATGAGCACCGATGAAGTAATGTTGTCTAGAGCCATTAAGTTTGAGGTGCTCCAAACCAATTTTAGGAGAATGAGGCTCACAAACGAAAATAAGACTTTATTATATTTGTTGTATCAGTTGGGTTGTACATTATATCAAGATATATCTAGCGATAGAGTACCAATAATATTCATGTAAATGTTTGAAAGGTTGACAATTATGCTTAAGATCAATAACATTAGCATACTTGTATAGGCATCTAGAAAAAATATCTCGGATCGAGGTACGACAATTTAGTGGGCATACTTCTCTGCTCCAAGTAACAATTTATACTCTTGTTATTTGGTAAAGTATTTCCAAATAGTCATTTTTTATAATTCAACAACTAAATTATATATTATAATTGTAAGCATGAATTTATGAGTATTTTCCAACATTCAGAGTAAGCATGTGATTATAATAGATAGATGGAGAACCACAAGCATACTGGTGGATGTAAAATATTTGTCACATGCATTTTTCTATCGATTGGTTTATTAAGTATCATATGCAATTAAATTTGATGACGATAGAGCATGTAAGTTATCAAATTACCACTATCTATATTTATTTTTATATAAAACACAACTTATGATGTTATATATTTTTATGCAATAAAGATTGATTGACAACTTATATAGACTTGCATTTTTATATGAACCATGATTTTTATATACTTTGGTTCTAATGCATTAAGTTATCAAGATACCACTCATGCATATTGTGGAATCATATATGCCAGATCGGATAGTTCGACAATTCGACTGTCATCAAGGCATCGTAGTTGTGACAATAAGATCCTCTTTTGCAAATAGACTTATAAAGTATAATACGAGTCACATGACATTACTTGAAAGACACAACGCTTATACTATTTTAAACTTAAGCACTTTGACATCCGAGTAGTGTATCCTCATCAGTGAACGAGTTCTACATGAAGCGATACATTGCTCGAATGCATCATTTATTTTGAGAGATTTTATCAATTAATTATGTCTTACCCATCTTCCCCAACTAAACAACATGATACATCATTCTTCATGTAAATAAATTAATAATTTATATTAGCTTGATTTATTTTGATTTATTATAATACTAACATTTCTCGTAATTGCTTTCTTATACTAATATCTTAATGTTGTAGGTGATACACTAACATTAGCTTTACAATATTGAGAGTATGTCCTACAACTATTGTCAGGTGACCCTACATTGCTAGAGTTGATAGAAACATATGAATAACGCGGTCAACAAGCATATCAATTGACTATATTTACTAAGACGACAACAGATGAGGGTGAGGATGCATGAGCTTAGGGATATAGATGATTACATTGGGTCTACAAATTGCATATGGGATGTTCACTTCTTGTATTTGAGATGTTCTTTTATATTATTTATTGCATGTATATGTAAATGACATTTTTAATAAATGTCATTTTGATTTGTACAACTAGTATTTAAATAATATTTTTATTTCAATTAAAAGTAATTACATTTATAAAATATAAATAATATTTAATCATCATCATCAATGTCATGTACACTTTCATCTCTTAGTCCTCTCATTTGTATATACATCTCAATATGTATATGGAATAATCAATCTCAATTCTCAATGTTTTGATGTCGATATCATTGCTAAGATGAAAAGATAGGAGGCAGAGAGCCATCAATCATGTGCATCTAAAAAAAAAGGATTACAAGATAAGATAAATTACAAATTTGATAAATTGAATGACTAAATAACATAATAGTAAATTATGATTATCGCTAGAAAATGTCATGTTACATAATGATAACATATGTACCACATATCTCTCAAAGTTGGTTGCTTATTGTCCAGCACTAATGTGAGAAATATCATTGACCCTCTCATAGAGAGGAGTACCAATGTAACACTCCATCGAGTACCGATTACTAAATTAATGTCTAGCATAAGCATTCAATAACCAAATGGGACATGGTCCATCCTTCATATATGCAATATGATCAATAATAGCATCAACACTAGTATCCTCAATGAAAACTCGTGAATATATATCATGCCTATATACTTGCTTCAATCACTCTCTACGAGCTTCATGCTGTCATTTCTTTTCCATCCGAGAAGTGCGTCAATAACTCGATGTGGATGGTGTCCTAACTTCCTCCAAAAATGAATCGACTACTAGTAGTTGTATCGATTCACCATATTTAAGAAGAATGATAATCTCGTGAAGGCAATAACTCATGCAAATAGTGTAATATACACTGACATGTGGTTGAGTCTTAACCTATTAACTTGACATGATTGTACTTTCTTATAATCAAGTTAAGAGCATATCGCGATACTCTTCTTTGTAGATTTGCTATAATGTCTTGTATGGTATCATTGTAATATCTAGTGATAGTTCCAGATTTGTCAAATGACTTCTTTAACTCGGTAATCTACAACTTAATGAACGAATAAATTTATTTCTAAATTGTATAAAATCTCTTAGTTGAGCTACCGAAAAACTCTTTCAACCTTGTGTATTTACTATTCATCCTGCCCACCATTAGAAAAATAATTATTACAATTTTAAAAACCATAAGTAATATATATATATATATATATATACAATAACAACCAACTTTACATACCTATTAGTTGGATGAGTATCATAATGAGTCACATTATCTATCCACACAAAGACAATTCTCTTTATATGAATCCAATCACTACTCTTTAATATAAGAGAGTAAGACAATAAATCTTTTCCACTTTAATTTCATTACCTCCTTATACGTGCTCTCATCTGATGAGTAGATGCCCTTCTTCCAACTAGTACCAAGTGCAACCACCATATCCTTATTATGTATCAATTTTACAATGAATGCTTTAATATTTTTCATATAATATCAATAAATATGAGTTAAATGACATTCACCAATGCTAGATCATTGTTACTGCAGATTATACATGAAAAGTTGTTTGGAGTGCATAACTCTATAATATATTTCAATACCTAAACAAAAGTCTCTTCCTTCTCCGCACACATAAAAACGGATGCCATAGAAAATGTGAACTACATAACCTAAAAAAAACATCTTATACCTAAAAGGTACAAAAGTATATACATAAATTATAGACCATATAAGAAACTATATTGAAATCATCAAAGAAAAACTCTTACATGCTTATCTTATATATGCTATCAAACTCCAAGACCCATGAAAATACATATAATAGTTGCATTGAACGAAGATGTGCAAAGACAATGTCACTGATAATATTTGTATAAGGTATCTTATGATGCCATGTGTGATGATGAGTGTCGTTATATAATAATTATTGCAAAACATTTCGAGAACTTCGATTTTCTTTCCTAATTTTCATCCCATTATTGTAATGTCTTTTTGTATTAATATTTGACTCATCAACTTACTTCAAATGTGTCAAAATATGTTTGGGTTTGCAATAACTTTTTGTGAGGTCTTTTGTACTATACTCAAATTCACTTAATCTACTTACAAAAGCATGACCTTTAAGATAGAAACCTAAATAGTGGTTATTTATCTCATTCACTACATTAAACTTTCAATAACTATCGACTGCACCATCTCCTCTCAGTAAAAATAAGTACTCTACCTTCTTTGTACTTATCCATGTACTATTTTCAACATCAACATTTTTACATACCATATATTTGTCACTCCTTTCATTCTTAAGTCATACCTTGTTTATTATGCTTATATTCTTCAAACAAAGAATAACAATAACAAAATTATACTTTCTACCAACAGTTTTTACAAATTCAATTAGCTTATTACTACTACAAAACATATTCTCTATCGCAAATGCAAGTGACTAACTGAATCCATCATTCTTGCAGTCAACAAATGTGTCTTCTACTTCATCATCCAACCAATCAAAGAATATATCAGCAATTGCACCACAATCAAATCCACTCTCTTTATCAATGGTATAAAAATATTTTTATTAGTCATCGTCTTTTCATAATCTAGTCTATTGCACATATCTTTTTTCAGGAAGATGTGACTTAAGGGTATTTCGTAGTTATTGAAAGACGTGCCCCAATCTCATCCTTGAAAGGCGATACAATTGTATCCCGCCTAAATGAAGAGACATAAGATGTGAATCATATATACACATATAATATGAGAAACATGGCGTAAGCGCATCTCTTGTTTGAGAGAGATGTAACTTAAGGGTATCTCATAGTCATCAAAAGACGTCCCCCAATCACGTCCTTCAATTGAGAGAGACACAACACAATTGAGTCCCACCTAAACGGAGACACGTTATTACTTTGTGTGTCTCTCGAAGGAGAGGTGATTGAGCCACATCTCTCCTTAGAGAGACATCCTGGACTGTGTTTTTACTTGAAAATCCAGCATCTTCTCTAAAAAATTTGACATCTCAATCTTTTGATCTAAAATATGAAATATTTACCAAAATAAAAAAACTAAAATCCAACACAAACCTACAAAAACCCAATGATATTTGAGCGGAGCCCGCATTAGGTTCTCGTCGAGCGATCACATCATGATCCCGAGCTCCGTCACCGTGATCCAACCATCTCCATCACTGTCGAAGAGAGAGAAAGCCTCATGCATTGATACAATATGATCTTCTGTCAATTCCTTCACCATTTTCCACATCATAACCATCTCAACCACAGCTAAACAACTGTATGCCGCCTCTCATCTCTTCTCGCAGAACCACCGTTGGCCACTCCGAGTGAGATCGATGTGCTTCCATCTGAACCATACTCTGATACTATGTGGAGAATGTAAAAATTCCTAAATTCATTTTATTTAAATTGAATGAACCTCTCAAGAGAGGATTTACATAATTAGGCCATAAGAAGCTATATTTTTTACCGGTACTATTTTCAACCATTTATACACCAAGGGAGAGGAGAGAGAGACTCTCCAACGGCTGTCCAACTAGCCGTTGGAGGACCTGTTCTAGTCCCAGTGACCAGGCCACATTGGCCCGGTCCTCGAAGTCATCAAGGTTGGGCCCCAATCGTATTACATCTTAACAACCTTATCATATTCTTTCTATGGGATTAAAATTTGAATTTTCTTATCATTATATTTTCTTTGGAGTTCATAAACAAATTTTAATTGGATGACTTTCAGTTTGTCATCCGCAAAGAAATTTTATTGAATGCAAATTGTACAGAAACTACATGGGGTATTAGTTCTATTTAAGAGACTAATGTGCTCTTTTCACTCTACGAGACTATGATAAGTGGATTTTCCTCATCACTGTGAACTTCGGACTTTGACTACTTGTTTTTTGGTCTTCGAGCAAACAAGAGTTCTGTGGTTGTATATTGACTAGCAAAGCAGAGAGTTAAATGTATTTAAAGGACTAAATTTTACTGAATTGTATCACTGAATATGTAAAGCCAAAATAATTTTGCTAACTGTTATTTTAGAAGCATAATAGTTGAAAACTTCAATAGTCCACTTTTTCATCCCTTTATATGTTTATTCTTCAAAGTTTCAAACATTTTGGGTTGACCAATTCTTTCTCACTTATATACTTTTGATCTTCTTAATTTCCTAGAAAGGTGTATCTGCCTTTATTTCATCATTCTAGGTATCCAAGTTTCACTGCAGCAGATCATTCAGAGTGTTTTAAGGCTCCTAGCATGTCTCATCACTATTGTTTACCAGTGGTGTAGGCAGATGAACATTCATAAGTTCGAGATAATTAAGCCATAAGAAGCTATATTTTTTATCAGTACTGTTTTCAACCATTTATACACCAAGGGAGAGGAGAGAGAGACTCTCCAACAACTGTCCAACTAGCCGTTGGAGGACCTGTTTTGGTCCCAGTGACCAGGCCACATTAGCCCGGTCCTCGAAGTCATCAGGGTTGAGCCCCAATCGTATTACATCTTAACAACCTTATCATATTCTTTCTATGGGATTAAAATTTGAATTTTCTTATCATTATATCTTCTTTGGAGTTCATAAACAAATTTTAATTGGATGACTTTCAGTTTGTCATCCGCAAAGAAATTTTATTGAATGCAAATTGTACAGAAACTGCATGGGGTATTAGTTCTATTCAAGAGACTAATGTGCTCTTTTCACTCTACGAGACTATGATAAGTGGATTTTCCTCATCACTGTGAACTTCAGACTTTGACTACTTGTTTTTTGGTCTTCGAGCAAACAAGAGTTCTGTGGTTGTATATTGACTAGCAAAGTAGAGAGTTAAATGTATTTAAAGGACTAAATTTTACTGAATTGTATCACTGAATATGTAAAGCCAAAATAATTTTGCTAACTGTTATTTTAGAAGCATAATAGTTGAAAACTTCAATAGTCCACTTTTCCATCCCTTTGTATGTTTATTCTTCAAAATTTCAAACATTTTGGGTTGACCAATTCTTTCTCACTTATATACTTTTGATCTTCTTAATTTCCTAAAAAGGTGTATCTGCCTTTATTTCATCATTCTAGGTATCCAAGTTTCACTGCAGCAGATCATTCAGAGTGTTTTAAGGCTCCTAGCATGTCTCATCACTATTGTTTACCAGTGGTGTAGGCAGACGACCATTCATAAGTTTGAGCACCTTGACATATGTTTCAGTTGTCCACACATGTCTGTTATCTAAGTTGACTACAAAAAATAAGTTAAACCAAGTCTTTTCCTTGCTGATGTAAGTATCAGTAATTCAGAATTTGAACTGTAGGATCCGTGTTCAAGGTTGTAAGTAGTGTATTGTAG
Organism: Brasenia schreberi; assembly: GCA_036023115.1. Classification (NCBI taxonomy): domain Eukaryota; kingdom Viridiplantae; phylum Streptophyta; class Magnoliopsida; order Nymphaeales; family Cabombaceae; genus Brasenia; species Brasenia schreberi. The sequence goes on from JAYKKT010000090.1 coordinate 13,818,496, forward strand.
CAGGCATCACTCGAGACCACTGTTATTGTATTTTTCTAAAGCTCCTAAAAGTAAAAGGAAAAAGAACCAAGGTCTTAAGTAGCCTATCTTATGATATGGCACTATACTGTACAATGCAATGAGCATTCATGGTGAAATCTTGTCAGAGAATGCCCATTGGGAGACCTTATATCCATCTTATCATATACGATACTTAAAATCACCTAACTAGGGATTTCATACAAGTCATCTAGTTGGGGCAGCAAATTGTGTCATGGGGCTGTTCTGGTTGGTGACTTGGTGTCTGAAACTGGTCAATCTAAACATGAACCACACTACTTCTGAGGTCACCTTGGGTCAACTAGCACACCACCTCATTTTGTTCACGAACCCGAACGGGACACGCTGACATGTTCCACCAAGAGGGAAATCTTGTAACTCTTAAACTCTGCCCATGTAAGGGATCACCCTTGCATGGCCGGTCCTAAGCCCGGATAAAGGAGGAGGGTTGCGTTAGGCTTTTGACAACCAACGTAAAAGTTTGTCTGACCTACCATGGATTCTACAAAAAAAACAAAGAATCCATGTATCCGACCCCATCTAGTATGAAAAAAGGCTTGGTTGTAGTTGTAGTTGTAATTGCATCTCTTAGCACGAGGATGAGAATTACAGTAAGATAATCAACCACAACAACAACTAAGCCTTTTACCGTACTAGATGGGGTTGGCTACATAGATTCTTTGTTTCACGTAGCCCTATCATGTGCCATGCTAGCAATTAACTCAATATAAACTAGATAATTCTTTACAGTTTCTTTCCAACACTTTTGTGGTCATCCTCTTCCTTTTTTAACATTTTCACCATCTAAATTTTCTTATATTCTTACGGGATCATCTTTTGGTCGTCTTTTTACGTGTCCAAACCATCTTAAACGATTTTCTCTCATTTTATCTTCTATTGATGCTACTCCCAATTGGTTTCTAATAACCTCATTATGTATACGGTCTTTTCTTGTGTGATCACTCATCAATCTCAACATCTTCATTTATGCTACAAACATCTTTTGCGATTAGCTGCCCAACACTTATTAGAACCATAGAATATAGCAGGTCTAATTGTTGATATATAATATTTATCTTTTAACTTTAATGGTATATTCTTATCACATATAATACTTGATATCCTCTCTATTTTAACCAATCGACATTAATTCTATACGTAACATCTGCATCAATTTTTCCTATCACTTTTAAAAGTTGACTCTAGGTATTTAAAACTTTCCTTGTAAGGGATGCAATGTGTGCCAACCTTAATTTCTATGTCCTTTGAAATACCCAAATGATCAAACTTACATTCCATGTATTATGTCTTTGTTCTACTAAGTCGGAAGCTTTACTTTCTAACGTTTCTCTCCATAGTTCCAATTTTAATTAACTTTTTTCTTAGACTCATCCACTAACACAATGTCATCTGCAAATAACATACACCAAGGTACTTCATCTTGAATATGTTTTGTTAACTCATCAATAACTAATATAAATAAATATGGACTTAAAGTTGATGTAACCCAATATTAACTTCAAAATAGTCTGTCATTCTTCATGAGTCTTCAAACATATTTTTATACCATCATACATGTTTCTTATAAGATTTATGTACGTCAATGGGATACCTCTGTTTTCCAAGGTTGTCCGAAGAACATCTGTTGATACCCTATCATAAGCTTTTTCTAGATCAATAAATATCCTATGAGGGTTCTTCTTTTTTGCTCTAAAATGTTCCATAAAACGTCTTAATCGGTGAATCGCTTCTTATGTTATCAATAGCGGTTAGAGGGTTCTTAGCGGCTGACCTTGATATCACGGTAGTGGGAATATAACAGGGATATAGCGGTACACTTTTATTTATGATTAAAAAATTATATGTATAATAGATTCTCTAATTTCTAAGAAATATCAAGAAACACAACCACTTTTTTCATAAATATGAATCAAACTAAATGAATAAATTTTGTTTCTAACTTTTAAAGAAACAAACAATAAATTTCATGTGGCACATGCATAATGAATTGTTAGCCTTAAATTAAAAAACAAAAAACATAAATGTAACAAAGTTATTCTAAACATTAAGCAAAGGAATCAAAAGAAATAAATATATAATTACTTATCTGCTCAAGTATGGTGAATATGATGTCGGCAAGCCTGACTCCTCTCTTACTCTTTAGAGTCTATATGCACATTACACATTTTGCCAAAAGTTAACAAGAAAACTGAGGAAAAAAATACAATAATCTCAAGGATTAGACATCAAATAATGATGATACCAAGAATTTTATAGGATATGTTGCAGGTAGCGGTGTTTGTCGTGTGATTCATAAATTTCTATAGTTTCTGATTATTATGAATATCACCATATTCATAGCAGAATCACCACAGAGATGAGGGTGTCACAGTCACAAATAAGATGGAGATTAGCAGGAATAGCTGTAACTATTACTTTTCATTGCGTGTCAAAACTTGTTGTCAACCATAACAGGTTTTCCAATAACATAGGACTAGAAGCTGGCATTTGTTAGTTCGGTAGGAGTTGTTTAGCCATTATGTGTTACTCTCCATTGCGTATTTTCCTATTTAACAAGACTTTGTTGTTCTGCACATCAAATAAGGAGGCATGCTCCAAGAAACTACCTCAACTCCCAAACATGATTTAAACAAAATTGTGGTCCACAACCCTAATACTCCTAGAAGAAAGCAAGCTACAAAATTATACAGCTTGTGTAACATAAAACACAAAAAACTAGCACGCTATCCATTATTAAAATTGCCACATTCATTGACTTCTAAAATTGCATTGAAAACCATTATCCTCTAAGTCACACATACACTTCTAAGAGGTGGAGTGTCGACCTCGACACAGGTGCGACACCGACATCGTGTCGGTGCGGCATGGCAAAAAAAAAAGTGTAATTTTTTTTGTAACTCACGGTTCTGCCATTTATGCTGTATTTATCTTGTTGAACCCAATCAAAGAGGGAGTAATCCGTGAAGACGATGAAACCGAAACCTCTTAGTCGATTCGTGACCTTATCTCCCATGATGACCACCTGAGTTACCTCACCATAGTTTCCAAAATGCTCCTTCAGCTTGTCTTCCATTATCTCCCATGAAACTCCGCCGATGAACGTAGAAAAATATCTCAACGCGGACCTTCTTCAGTTGCTTTTGTGTGGATATTCCACGCTTCAAAATCTGGTATCGATTTTGAAGTTTGGGTCTTTTTTGATAAATGGGTCCGGATAGTGAAGATTGATTTGTGTATTATGATGAAATTAGTAGTTGTTTACAGTTTATGTGTTTTTCTTTAATATAAAGTTGTGTACTTGCTATTGTCATATACTTATGTTAATTGATGTCTCACTTGTTGTAGCTTGAATATTATATATAATATATAATATTATATACCCTAGCCATGTCGTCGCACCAAAATTTTTGAAATTTGCCATATCCCACACCTGCATCCGCACCCGCACCCGTGTGACATAGGTTGCCCTCTTGTGGTTTTGATCTTATTTTAGAAATTAAAAGATAAAAGACCATATTCACTATTTTATTTCCACTTTCACCGGTATAAAATGAGATTAATACTAATGTCATGCATATTCCTATTGACTCCTCGCTTTTACATCATTCTCACATTATTTTGATAGGAATAAGCTTGGATGCCTTTCATTTATCTGCAACATCAGGAAGAAATAGTCACAGTACTAAAAATATACATAGTTATCGTTACTATATTATTTTAAAAAGTTTTTCATGTGCTTTGCATGTAAAAGTGTATATAATTTGACAATGGACACTGTATTTGCTAATAAGTCCTTGGATATGGTGCTGGTCAATCATTATAAATTTTATAATTATGGTAATTTTTGGCATTTTTTTAAAGGACTTACGATACGGGACGATACATTGTATCTAATGATGCCGTGTAGTTTATCATATTGTGTTTACTCACGACATGATACGCCCCGTATCATACGGTAAGGGGCGATACACATAACACCGATATACTTTAATATGAGTCTATTATTATCTTTAGCGGTTCAGTTACAAGTTATGCCTTTGGTCTTTTCTTAAAGTTATTAGGCTTGTCTACAAGCTGTATTTGTAGAAGATCCTACCCTTTCTCATGCAGATTTTATGGATGGGCAATGAGAAAATCTGGCCGTAACTGTACTAGGGTCGACCTAATCACAAATTTGTTTTATGTAGGTTTGGTTTGGGATATCATATTATGCATAGACTGCACTTGGCTGATATACATATTTTTAGTTATTGTAATAGCAACTCCGTCTATGTAAGGGATCACTCTTGCATGGTCGGTCCCAAGCCTAGATAAAGGAGGAGGGTTACAATAGGCTTCCGACAACCAACGTAAAACTTTATCGAACTTATCTTGTTAGAAAATGTGACAGTGCAGTGGATATCGAATATCACACACACAAAAGAAAAAACGACGAGGAGAAAATATGGAGATAGGAGGAGGGGGGTAGGCCCTCCAATGGAGGTCCCTCTCTTTCTCTCTTTCTTAATTTCAGTCTCTTAACTCTAATACAAGAAGTACAACCCTTATATAATGGGTTGTGAAACATAAAATGATCAAAATGCCCTTAGTAGTACAAACAATTACAATAATACCTAAAATATCAAAATTACTAAAACTGACACTAAAAACATATTCTTCGATACCCCCCTCAAGTTAAGAGTGAGATATTTCGAACTCCAACTTGTCAAACAACTGAATTTTTTATTTTTTTTTCAATTTTTAGCCCTCTTTGCTATCCTCTTTTCAGCAATTTATCAACCTTCATGGTTGTTCTTCAACAATTTCATGATTACACTAATCTTCAGCAACTTCTTCGCTGCAACATCTTCATCTCAGCCCTATAAGACTGGTCATATTCAACTGTTTCTTTGGCTGCAACATCTTCAACTCAACCTTCTAAGACTAGTCATATTCAGCAACTTCTTTGACTGCAACATCTTTAACTCATCCTTCCAAGGCTGGTCATATTCAACAGTTTCTTTGGCTCCAACATTTTTCAGCAGCTTCTTTGGCTGTAAATTCTAGCAACCTCATGGCTACAAAACATATTTCAACAGTCCTCATAACTTTAATCTTCACCTTATAAAAATAAAGCAACAAGTTTCTTCACAACACTTCTTCCATGTCAAACTAATTGGACTGCACTCCTGCAACCCGATTTGCATATTCACAACTCATTTTATCCTTATCTCACACTCTTTTTGGGAACCGTACTTTGATGTTTTCACATTACATCTTTGTTTGGGACTCAGAATTTATGGGCATTGTGACAACCACTTTCTTTCTTCGAGAATCAGAATTTAACCTCGTATTCTTACATGGCTTCAACTTTCATCAATTCCCTCTCTTTACATCTACATTCTCCATCTTCGTTTGCTCCTGCATCACATTCTCAACAACTTTCGCCACACTCGAAGAAGAACCCGTTTTCTCTTTCGCCATTTTTTGATCAAAATCCTCATCAACCGATGCCAAGGCGTCTGCCTTAATCTTCGAAGTGAGGAAGAAAGCTCAACAATATTTGCACGATACAGAGCACACAAGAAATTCTCCCCCACCTTAGATTCCTCCTTAAAGTGAGAGCAACGAGTCTTCACCATTACAACAGCATCCCCACAACCATAACTCGGCGTTGGTGTGGCGTTTCCGACATTGCTGCCAAAAGAGGAAGCAGAGCGTCTATCGTCGTAGGAGGCACGAGAAGAAGCTTTAGAGAGGATGGATCACGCCTGGGCGATGAGCTTGAACCCTTCACCGGCATGGGCTGATGCATTCTTATCTAGGTGAAGAAGTAGAGCCAATGCGTGGTATTGCTTGCATATGAGCAATATCGGCGTCGAGGGCTCGTTGACGTTCAGGACGACGTACCAATCGGGCTCTTCGCTGGCCGTAGGAGCAACGGAGAGGACATCGATGAGGGCGCAGGTTTGGGTAATACAAGTGAGGGAAGGGAAGAGATGTCGTGCCTTATGCACTAGTCTCTGGGTGCCCTCGATGTCGCGCCGCTGCAGTTTGGCTTCCGCGAGCTCCAATGCACGGATGACGATGCATTGTTCTGGGGTTCGTGGAGCAAGCCCCATTGCCTCTACGAGCTCGATCTCGAGATAGCCGAAGTCAGCTTGAGACATGTCCTTCACATGTACTTGATCTCAACACATTTTTTTTTCTTTATCACACGTCTACAATGATTTCTCGGTGCTCCATCGATCGTCAAAACTCTAATACCATGTTGGAAAATATGATAGCGCAATGGAGATCAAATATTAGACACAAAAGAAAAACGACGAAAAGAAAATATGGAGATAGGAGGGGGCAGGCCCTCCAATGGAGGCCCCCCTCTTTCTCTCTTTCTTAATTTCAGTCTCTTGACCCTAATACAAGAAGTTTAACTCTTATATAATGGGTTGTGAAACATAAAATGATCAAAATGCCCTTAATAGTACGGGTAATTATAATAATACCTAAAACATCAAAATTACTAAAACTGATACTAAAAGTATATTCTTAAATATATTGAAAACAAAGAATCCATGTAGTCGACCCCATCTAGTATGGGAAAAGGCTTAATTGTTATTGTAATCAATGTTGTTCGATGCATATCATATTGTGTATCGTTTTGGTCCACGATACGTATCGTATAATATCGTTGTGTATCGTAATTTAATACTAAAAATTGATAAAAGTAAAAAAAATCAGAAAAAATAGGAAAAAATATGATAATTGCAAAGAATTCATATAATGCAAAAGTTTAGTACATATTCATCATTCACCATTCAATAAGTGAAAAAAATTACATATTTTGAAGCAAAAAATGAAATATATTTATACATTGTAATCAAGATCATCAACTAAATAATTTTCATCTTCTTTTTGTTGAAGATCCTCACCACCTTCTGCTTCAAATTAAAATCTTAATCCATGTTGAACTCCTAAATTAATCCATGCAATGTCTTCTTCGGTTAGGAGTGTATTTGCTTTGTTATCTTCTATAATCTATTCTTCTAACATATCAAAATTATCCAAACTTATTGGATCAAATTGATTTTCTTCTCTATTTAACTTTTTTAATTACTTAGAAGAAAGAAAGAAAAGTAATTAGTAAATAACATTAACAATTGAAGGCAAACAAAATATTGAATTGAATCTTTAAGTAGTAACTAATATAAGATTACCTCTATTGGAGCTGCATGTTACAACGGATAAAAACTAAGTCATTGAGCCGCTTATGTTCCAACCTGTTTTGCTTTTTGTGTGGATATGTTTAAAAACACTCAAATTCCTTTCACAACCCGTTGTACTTAAACTCTTAAAATTCATTCATTTTTTGAAGTTTTTTTAATTTATCAAAACTTCTAAGTTGAGTCTATAATTCTGAAAACTCATTGTGATAGTCAATAATACTTAAATTCCCTTGCTTAAGCATTATCATCATTTCCATTAAATCAATTTGAAAAACAAAATCATCTTGAGAGTGAATCTTTTTCAAATATTTTCAAGTTTCAAAAGCACCTTCGAAAACACTAATTCTATTTCTAAGTTTTTCATCTACATTTGACAAATAATCCAAGTTATTTTAGCATTCATCTTTTCCTAAGTTTTTAGATTTTGCTTATATTTTTGATGTGCCTTAAAAAATCATCATCATCTAAACCTTCAATATCTAAAATCGGTTCTTAGATCGTACCATCAGTATAATCCCCAAAGTCTTTAGACAAAAAATACTTTTTCATTGTTCTTGCCCAACTTTGATAGCATTTCGGGTCAAGAATGCATCTAAAAGATTCATTTTTGCTTTTCATTTTATGCAAAAATAAAAGTTTTAGAATTACCTCAAGTTTGGAATGATTTCACGAAATTTGCAATCTTGACACGCTTCTTGATGTGCTTGAATTCTTCAAAACAAGGTTACGATACCATGTAAATATTTGTTGATAATCGAAGGTTGAATTACCCAAGTTACAATTCGTCAAAGTGCCAAGATATCAAACCAGTCTCAAGTTAATAATGTAAGTATCAAGAGAGACAAACTACAAACAAAAGTTGTGCTAGACAACATACTTTATTGATATGATAGTGCAATATTTATAAAGGGATTTACACATCAAGGAGAGAGGAAGAGGGACAACAAAGGGGACAACTGTAAATGCTGGCCAGGCTTGGCCAGCACTAGCCATTGGCTAGCAAGTAGCAGTTGGCCAACTTATCAAATGCACGGTGCTATCTATTACATTTAACAATTGTTTATTCAATCTATTATCTATAATGTTCCACATGGGCACATAATCCTTCTTTTTTCCATTGAAATTACTTTTAATGGCTTCTTTTGCCCTATCCATGGCTTCATAATGGTAGCTAATATATGGTTTTTTCTCGCTATCAACCAATCTCAAAATCTTCACTAAAGGAAATGTAATCTTCAATAATCTAACACATGCATTCCAAAATGTACTCTTGAAGACTGTCTTTAAAATCTCATTTAACTTTTTGTTTCTTCTTTTTTGCGGCAACTCTGCAAATTATTGCCACTCATTTTAGGAGAACATTCTCTTCAAGACTTGCTTTTGTTTTATAATGTTTTGTACAAATAAGAAATTAGTTGTAAACCGACTTGCAGTTGTACGAAGGAACTTTGCACCATCTGTATATCTCCTCATCATAAATAATACAAAGGCATGGTTGTAGATAAATTTGGTGATATCTTAACAACACTGAGTTGTTGTCTTTATCTCATCCATCTCACCAATATTCTCAAGGATGCGATCTAAATAATGGGCTCCACATGTTGTCCTATAGAAAGTCTCATAAGTATCTACTAACTCTTTCTCAATTGTTTTATAGTTAGCTGTATTATCTGTAATGAATTGTACTACAATCTCTAGCCTAACCTCAGATATCACCTTGTAAAACTCTTGCCTTAGGATCTCTGCAGTATTTCTCTCCTCTATGTTTAGATATATAAAAAACATAAGTATTTTAGGATAGTAGATAAGAAAGTTACTTTTCCACAGCGATGTGAGGTCAAAAGCATTTGCAGCTGTTGATCAGTTTATGCAGATTGTACATTCATCTCTTTGCCCCTTAATTGGCTCTTTCACTTACCTGCTTCCGCTTTTACTGTGAGATTCTTCCTGTTCTTGAGAATTTTGATAATTGTCAATGTCAGGTAAATTGCGTGAAGTAGCTCATACCATTAGTTAATTCTGCATTGATATTCTTAAATCAGCATTAGTTCATGCTGATGTCACTGGAATCCCCTAACTGTTGTTAAGGTTGTTTCTGATCCTTTTTAGACATTCTATTAAAGCATAATGCTCTCTGCTGTATACTAAGAAATCAAAGGACAAAAGAAAAGAACGAAAGTTGTGAAGGAAATATGTCGGTTGTATCTCGTAAGGCTAGATAGAGGAACTGGACAAGCATGACTCTTATCCATTTATAGGATACTTTTTGGCCTTCTATTAATGTTGAACATGTGAAGCATGGAAAACACTAGGCATGACATGCATAAGCCAATATGCATCTGCAGACAAACATATGCATCGGAGCACACATTGAAAGCTATAGGAATAATTTTTGACTACAGAGAGGAGCTCTCTAATTATTAATGAAGTGCAGGGATTAAGTTTTTGTAAACTAAGCTTTGTGCACTTAAGTTTGGAAGTGTACTGATGAAGGATATTATTTATTTAAGGTTTATCTCAATTAAAGCATCTTTATTTTGTTATTCATAATCCAGTTTGAATCAATATGCTGTCCTTGTGTTTGATTTTTAATGTTGTTCAATATGAACCTTTCGCGCTGGAAATATTGCATGTTGACTACTTGTACATTCTTTTTCAGATGACTACAGGTGAGCCAGGTGGACTTTCAAATTCTGGGTTGCCCTCAACATCTGGAAACTCGAGTCTTCTCGGGTGAGCAGAACTATTTGACCTTTTTCTTGTATCTCCACGTATGCAAAATAGCTTTTTGTTTGCAGTGCAGCAGCATCTTCTTGATTCTGTTCCCTCCAGGACATATGATCGCATCCATCCCAACATCTTTTAATTTTAAAGCTACATTATTTTTTAAGCCCTCTGCTTCATTTTCTTAAAATGGGGCACTCCTAATTGGATGGTATATGCTTATTTTCTGTTGAAATACTTTTTGGTGCAAGTTGTTGAAGTTTAAAATTTTAGTATGGCTTAAATACTATTCTGTGTGTCCATTGCTGTAGAATCATTATTTCTTGCATATGATTGGTTTAAATTTCATCAAAGATGCTTTCGCCACCATTAACCCAGCATGATCCGAATTCTGACATGTTCTCTTACCCAGTCAACCCATCCTATGGGCTAGACTTCATGTGCCTTGACTTCCTCATTGTCTAAAGTACTGTTTGAGTTGTCTTTCACCTTGTCTACAAAAAACTGATTAAGGCAATTAGCTCGGCTTTGTACTTGGAATGCGATGCGCTTCGTGTTAGAATCGAGTTTGTGTTAGTTTTATGGGCTATGTATTGAATTGGCACTGCTTTCTTTGAATTTGTTTTTAAAGGTACTTTAAATTAGGAGTCACTTATTAGGGACAATTTTGTTTTTTTCTTTTATATCAGGTATTGTAAAACCTAGTGGTAAGTCGATCATAGTAATAAGAAAGAAAAAGAGAGAGGGACTGCTGGTTGCCAAAGAGAGTCTGAAACCCTAATTCCCAATTCTTCATATGCTTGATTCACATATATTCTCTTGTGAATGCTGATTATTCTACATGGTATCATAGCATTATCATGTCATCCAGGCTGTGGGTGTTCACGCATTCAAGAAAATCCTTTTTAGGGCTTGAATCTAAACCCGAAAAGTTTTTTGAAAAAAAGGTGGAAGAAACATAACACAAGTTAAAATGATTGACAAAAATATGAAGATAAGCACACAACCTTGCTAGATTAACACACGACACGAAATCGGAGGCAGCTAAAGAGTGAGTATGCATCTTGAGACAATCAACACAATTCCCGAGGAAGGTAAATGACTGAAAAGGTGAACATTTTGACGGCTCAATTCAACTTTTGGATGAGAACAAAATCAACGTCAAGATAGATGCTGTGCAGATCACCACCATCAAATTTGATGGAAAAATTTATAAAACTTGTATAGGGCAAATTTATCCTAATAGCAAGGAGAAAATAAGAAGTTATCACGTGACAAATTCCCCAACCCCATCCTTTGTATCTTAGATATCTAAAATGGAGGAAGGAGAATGCATTCAATGGTACCGAGTATTGGAAGTATCTTAATGTGTCTTAATACTGCATCTGAAATTTGGGCAACTATCACATATGCTTACAACAACAACAAAAACAACTAAGCCTTTTCCCATACTAGACGGGGTCGGCTACATGGATTCTTTGTTTCCACAGATCCCTATCGTGTGTCATGTTAGCAGTTAACTCACAATAAGCTAGATCATTCTTTATTGTTTCTTTCCAACACTTTTGTGGTCGTTCTCTAGCTCTTTTAATACTTTCCAAATCTAGTTTTTCATACCTTCTTAGAGGTTCTTCTTTTGATTTTCTTTCTATATGTCCAAACCATCTTAAACAATATTCTCATTTTATCCTCTATTGGTGTCACTCATAATTTGTTTCTAATAACCTCATTATGTATATGGTCTTTTCTTGTATGACCACTCATCCATCTCAACATCTTCATTTCTGTCAGACATCTTTTGTACATATTGATGATTAATTGCCCCACACTCAGAACCATAAAACATGGCAGGCCTAATTGCTGCTCTATAATATTACCTTTTAGCTTTAATGGTATCTTCTTATCACAAAGAATACCTGATGCTCCTCTCCATTTTAACCAACCAGCATTAATTCTATGCATAACATCTCCATCAATTCTTCCATCACTCCGAAAAATTGACCCTAGGTATTTAAAACTTTTCTTTTGGGGGATGCAATGTGTGTCAATTTTAATTTCTATGTCCTCTGAGATAACCAAATGATCAAACATACATTCTATATATTCTGACTTTGTTCTATTAAGTCGGAGGCCTTTGCTTTCTAATGTTTCTCTCCATAGTTCCAATTTTCTATTAACTTTTTCCTTAGACTCCTCCACTAATACAATGTCATTTGCAAATAACATACACCTATGTACTTCATCTTGAATATGTTTTGTTAACTCATCAATCACCATTATAAATAAGTGTGGACTTAAAGTTAATCCTTGATGTAACCCAATATTAACTTTAAAGAAGTTTGTCATTCCTTCATGAGTCCTCACACATGTTTTTGCACCATCATACATGTTTCTTATAAGGTTAATGTATGTCAATGGGATACCTCTTTTTTTCAAAGTTCTCCAAAGAACCTCTCTCGGTACTCTATCATAAGCTTTTTCTAGATCAATAAATATCATGTGAAGGTCTTTTTTTTTTGCTCTAAAATATTTCATAAGACGTCTCAAAAGGTGCACCATCACATATGCTTATTCTAGGAAAATTAATATTTTTAAGAAGTATGAAATACATGCAAAAATCCAAAAGTGTTACAAGGAAGTTGAACTATCAGTGAGTACATATGAGATGAACTACGATATTATAATCAAAGAGAATGTTCCCATTGTGTCAAGAACAAAAATGCAGAGTTAGAAGAGAAGAAAGTGTTCAATCTACTATGGGTGTACAAGTCACTTTAAAAATATAAAGGCGAACATCCTTAGTAGTGAACTGAACCATCTTTGGGTGTAGCATATTTTTTACTCATACGAGAAGAAGACACAAAGAACTTGGAGAAAGAAGTACAAAAAGGAGAAAAATCAGCTTTTGTGTCATGGGCAACAAGGAAGGAGTATGGAAGAGAGGGTGCCTCCACTAGTGGTCGTAGACGTGGGTGTGGATCCTCACGTACTGACGAGAAAGACAAATTGAAGTTCTCCCACTATAGGAAGTCGAGACATATTAAAGAATAATGTTGTGATCTTATTGGAAAACCAGTATACCTCAAGGATAAAGCCTATCATATGAGCTCTTTAGATGGATGCAAAAAATAATATGCTTTCACAAATATTAAAACGATTAGATGATTTGGGAAAATCTAGAGGGACAAAAATTTACCTTAGACCTGTAAGCTTCCTTGGTCCATGCATCAGGATTTACTGCTATGAACTCTACTGTCTTGTCTTCTTATACTTCTTGGATTACTGATTCACGAGCAACCCATCATATGGCTGGTAACATAAATATTTTTAATTCTTATGAATGTATTAAAATTAGCAACAGTGTAAAACTTGCATATGATTCTCACATTCATATTCAAGGGAAAGGGAAAGTGTGAATATCAATTGGCAATCTCCCTTCAGTATTACATGTTCCTAAATTTCCTACCAACCTTTTCTGACCATGCTATTGCTAAGGAGTTAGATATTGTTTATTTACATTCGATGCAAATGGTTGTGTATTTTTGGATGGGAGGATCCTTGGGCATGGTAGAGAAAAAGGTTGACTATGCTTTTTAGATGGATGCAAGTATCAAAGAAATCAAACTGAAACAAAAGACTGGGTCATTTTCCTTTTTCAAAATTGAAAAATATAGTTTCAGATTTGAGTTTAGATGTAGACAATTTGTCTCTTGAGTGTGATACTTGTCAAAAAGCCAAGCATCATAGAGTTAGCTTTCCCAATAGTGAGTCCAAAATAATAAACCCATTTGAGCTTGTTCACTCAGATGTGTGGGGTTCAAGTCCCATAGTTGCTATGTTTGGCTATAAATATTTTGTTACTTTTGTAGATGATTGTATAAGGATCACAATGGTTTACTTGATGAAAAATAAAAATGAAGTTTCAATTATATTTTCCATGTTTCACAAATTCGTGACAACTCAGTTTGAATGCTCTATCAAGTATATTAGATCAAATAACGGTGGAGAATTCAATGGAACTGATTTGAAAAATTATCTTATAAATCATGGCATATTCCATTAGACTACATGTCCTTATACAACCCAGTAGAATGGAGTGGAACAGAGAAAAAACCATCATATTTTAGAGACAGCCAGAGCCTTACTAATCGGAAATAATGCTCCTAAAATATATTGGGGCGATGCTGTTTTGATAGTCATTTATCTTATAAACATAACTCCCTCTTCCATACTACTAGGAAGGACCCACTATAGGTACTGATGCCTAATAAGAAACTCTTTAATATCCCTTTGAGAATATTTGGTTGTATTTGTTATGTTCATGACCATTGCAATCATAGAGATAAGTTGGATTCAAAAGCTTAAGTGTATATTTCTAGGATATTCTTCTATACAAAAGGGTTATGTGTGTTATGATCCTAGTAGCAGAAGAATACATGTGTCAATGGATGTAACCTTCTCTAAAGATTCCACCTACTATGATAGCAAAGGGAGAAACTACTCACAAGAGACCAAGATATATGCGTCACACCTATTAATCTTAGAATAGAAGAAGAAAGTGAGGGCAAATCACAACAAGAAGAGTTGAAACCAGAAAATCAGAATAAGTGTGAACTGCAAGTGTATAGAAAATGGCACAAGAATGCTCAAAGAGAAACCATGCAACCTACCATGCTCTAAGAAGAGGATCTCTCCTCCGATCTACATTTGCTTGATTTTCTTGGAAAACTTGATAGCGCAGTGGAGATCAATATCACAAACACGAGAGAACAAGTGAAGAGAAAATATGGAGATTGAAAGAGGGGGCAGACCCTCCAATCAAAGCCACCCTCCTCTCTCTCTTTCTTAATCTCACTCTCTTAACCCTAATACAAGAAGTTCAACCCTTATATAATGGGTTGTTAAATACGAAATTACCAAAATTCCCTTAGTACTAGGGGCAATTATAATAATACCTAAAACATCAAAAATACTAAAAATTGACACTAAAAAAGCAGATATTTATACCCTTTAACACCCCCTCAAGTTGGGAGTGAGATACTTCGAACTCCAAACTTGTCAAAAAATTGGGTTTTTTTCTTTTAATTTTTCAGCCCTCTTGGCTCTCCGCTTTTCATAAACCTTCATGGTTGTTTTTTAGCAGTTTCACGACTGCACCAATCTTCAACAGTTTCTTGGCTGCAATAACTTTAACTCAGCCTTCATGGCTTGTCATTTTTCAGTAGCTTCTTGGCTGCAACATTTTTCGGCAGTTTCTTTGGTTGAACATCTAGCGTTCATGGTTGGTCATTTTCACCAGCTTTTTGGTTGCAACATCTTTAACTCAGCCTTCCTGACTCGTCATTTTCAGTAGCTTCTTTGGCTGTAATGGAGGGAAATGGGACAACAAAACGGTTCCAAAGCGGGAAGGATATGAAGAAGTCTGCCCGAATATGTGACGTGGCTCTCAAGGTGCCAAGCCCGCAGACTCAGCCTAAGAGAACTCCCGGTAGGACCTCCAGTTTGTTGCCATCGCCTTCGAGGCTACCAGACTGGTCCTTATATAGATCCTCCTCACGGCTCGCCGCATCACGCTCAATCCGATCACTTTGCTTTACTATGTCGCCACATTTTCTCCAAAACTAAAACAACAATAAGAGCTAAATGCTGCAAGCAGTAAATCGATCTCAACATTTTTTTCTTTGTCGCACGTCCACAGCTATTGTCCATTATTCCCATCGATCGAATGTTCTGATACCAGAGGCGATCAAATATCACAAACACGAGAGAACAAGTGAAGAGAAAATATGGAGAGCGAAAGAGGAGATAGGCCTTCCAATGGAAGCCGCCCTCCCTCTCTCTCTCTTTATTAATCTCACTCTCTTAACCCTAATACAAGTAGTCAAACCCTTATATAATGGGGTTATTAAATATGAAATGATGAAAATACCCTTAGTACTACGGGCAATTATAATAATACCTAAAACATAAAAAATACTAAAAATTGACACTAAAAAAGTAGATATTCATATTCTTCAATAGATTCTGGGCCAGAACAATCCATAATATTATGAGCTGAAAATGACTTGGATGTTCTCATTGCTGTGAGAAAAGAAAAGAGATCTTGCACCTATCCTATATCCCAATACATCTCTTATCACGATACATCAAACAACTTTAAGATGTTTGCTCTTAATTCTGATCTTATTCAGGTGCCAAGGAACTATGAGGATACCAAAGACTCCAAACACTGGGAAGAAGCTATGGAGACTGAGATTCAAGTTTTGGAGAAGAACAACACTTGGGAGATTGTGAAACTACCTCCTGAAAGAAAATCAATGGGATGCAAATGGGTATACACTATTAAGTATAGAGTTGATTGCAGTATTGAGAGATAAAAGGCACGGTTAGTTGCCAATGGTTATAGTTAAGCCTATGGTTTAGAGTCACTATACTGAGACATTTGCACCAGTGACAAAAATGACTACTATCAGGGTCATTATTAGTATAATTGCTTAAACTTTAAAATTTCTCTTTTCATAAAGGCTTTAAATTACGTTCATAAAGTTTTTGCTTTGAAAATTTTTGGGTGTTTACAATTGCTAATAAAGGATAAAAACTTTGGCAACTGGATGTTAAAAATGCATTTCTGCAAGAGTACCCGAACGAAGAAATTTACATGGATTTACTGCTTGACTCATGTTACAGATATACATATAAGAGTATATGCAAACTTAAGAAGGCTATATATGGTATAAACCAATCACTTAGAGCATGGTTTAAACGATTCAGTGATGGTGTTACTAGTCTTGGGTTTACAAGAAATGTAAGTGAACATACTATGTTTGTAAGGAAGGGTAACAATATTTGTGTCTTAGTAGTTTATGTGGATGATATCATTATCATTGGAGATAATGATAATGAAATTAGAGAATTAAAGGACCAACTGCTAAATTTGTTTGATATGAAGGATCTTGAACCCTTTCATTATTTCTTGAGGATTCAAGTATTGAGAAACTGAAGGAGCATATTTCTAACTCAAAGGAAATACACTTTGGATCTACTGAAGGATACTCACATGTTAGAGTGTAAGCCTGCAATCATTGGAGATAATGATAATGAAATTAGAGAATTAAAGGACCAACTGCTAAATTTGTTTGATATGAAGGATCTTGAACCCTTTCATTATTTCTTGAGGATTCAAGTATTGAGAAACTGAAGGAGCATATTTCTAACTCAAAGGAAATACACTTTGGATCTACTGAAGGATACTCACATGTTAGAGTGTAAGCCTGCAAATGTACTCATAGAACAGTTGCGGGAGCTTGGAGAATATCAAAGGTTAGTAGGACGACTTATATATTTGACGATTATATGCCAAGATATTTTGTATGCTATAAGTATGGTAAGTCAGTTTATGCACCGTCCTACCAGATCTCAAATAAATGTTGTGAGACAAATATTAAGATACTTGAATCACATTAGCTAATTGTATATAGCTCATGATCATCTCAATGTGGAGGTATTTATAGATGCAGATTGGACATGCTCTATTGATGATAGACGGTCGACCTCATGGTATCTAATGATGGTGGGGGGCAACATAGTTTCTTACAAAGTAAAAAGCAAAATGTAGTGGCAAGGTCGTCAGCAGAAACTGAGTATAGAGTAAACGCTTGGAGTCTGTGAAGCAATTTGGCTAAAATCCCTACTAGAAGAACTTGGTACCCACACTAAAGGGCCGATCTTATTCTATTGTGACAATCAGATTGCGATCCAAATAGCTATAAATCCAGTATATCATGAGAGAACGAAGCATATTGAAATAGATTGTCACTTCATGAGAGATACAATAAAGTTTGGAATCATTTTGCTGATATATGTTCGATCAGAAGATCAATGTGCTGATTTCTTAATTAAAGCCTTAGGAAAAGGAAGACTTGAAAAACTCCTTAGCAAGTTAGGGACTCAAAGTATCCGTCCCAACTTGAGGGGGAGTGCTAGAATTGAGTTTGTGTTAGTCTTTATGGGCTATGATTTGAGTTAGCCTTGTTTTCTTTGAATTTGTTTTTAAAGGTACTTTAAATTAGGGGCCACTTATTAGGGGTAATTTTGTCTTTTTATTTTATATTGTGTATTATAAAACCTAGTGGTCAATCAACCACAATAATGAGAATACATAACATGCACAAGCAAACGTAAACTACCTGTTTTATTGGGCTTTCCTTGTTGGCCAAGCTTTGTGTTTAATCAGCATCAGCAAACTGGTCCACTTTTTGATGCTGCTGAATATTAAATATTTCATGGTAGAACTACACTAAATGTATACTTTGGCAATAAATATGTTTGTCCAAGGAAAGAATTCTTGTAACTTTGAGCATAGCATCGAGATGCATAAAAAAATGCTTGCGTGGTATAAATAAGCATGACACATTCAGTCCTTTGGAAGTAGCACCTTTCCTTATCCTGTTGACACATGCCTTCATCATCATCTTATATGAGGTGGCTTTCATTTTATTTTGTTTGAGCTCCTAGCTTTGCGTTTCCTGCCTCTCTTTGCCTTTGACTTTCAGAGTGCCTCAGAAAGGAAAAGGTAAAGTAACCACTTTCCAATGTGCAGGTGGGCTATGAGTTCCTTGACTCATAAGGGAAAAGTACCTGACCAACTACCTGTTGTTTCTGCCAATTCCGGTAAACCTATTGTTTCTGCACCCTCAAGCACAAGCTTAGGTATATTTTGCTTGACACATTTTAAGCAACACCAGCACTTGATTGAATATGAATATTTGAGCAGATCTTTATCTTTTGCTTTGGAGTCTTTTACATCATCCGGTGTATATCTCAATCATTCAGTCGCATTCATCTAGACAAACTGTTGTATGTGCTTTTGTTTTTTGAGGTAATTTATTTGTACAAGACCACCTATTGAGATTCTTTATAGCACCCTTTTAAAGGTTTATGTTTATGTATCCATTTCTTTCATATTTGTACCAATCGATACTCAGTTTACTGTTAGATGAATAACTAATCGTGTGCCACAACTGTGTTGATTGGTTTCTCCTTAGTGATACCAAATAAACTATACAAACCATTAAATCCGCATCCTATACCAGTATATGGCAATATAGCTACTTTTGTATAATTTCCAGTGTGATAGTAGATAATAAAATATGTAACAGAAGCCAAAGGGAAGTAGTTTTGGTAGGTTTATGATAATTTGGCTGATCTAATGATTCATATGTTTTGCTTAACTGCGTACTAGCTCAGATGAACATACGTGGAACTCTGCTTGTTTAAATGTCGTGTTTGTTGGTTTTGAGCTTGGAGGGAAGCCCATATGGATCTTGAATGACCAAGATGGACCTCATCCTGATAACTCATTAGTTTCCCAATATAGATAAAAGGTAAATGTTAAATTTAGACCTTGGGGGCACCACATAATGGTTGTTTCTTAATGAAGAAAAATACAAAATATCCAAGCGTACTACATTCTTTTGGGTTTCTTTTCAATGAGATCCATACATATGAGCCTTGTAGAAGTCCAGTTTTGCTCTTTCTAAAAAACCGTGCTCTTAGGGTATGCTTGGCAGTAAAAGTTACTCATTTTATTATGATTAAATTTACAAATTTACTTCACATTATGTACGTATTTATATGCAACTTTTGCACCTCATAATATATGCAGCCCAATATGGTGCGGAAAGTTTTTGCAAGTCTTGTTTTTTCTCATTAAAAGGTGATACAAACTTTTGCAGCTTTGTAAACTTATGCTAATGAAAGCACGGGATAGCCTTACATGTTTTTACACATTAAATTTACTCCAATAAAATTTACACTTATTAAAAGGGTTGTCAAGCGTTCCCATCAGCCTACATTCAGTTGAACTTAATGACATAGACCAACCATGATTGATCAGATAGTACACTTCACCATATTGACATATACAATCAACGTTTCCTTGTTTGAGTTGCACAAGTTGGTCAAATCAGATGTTAGCGTTGTTTGCATCATTCGTGAATGGTTAAGGTGCTTCTAAATGTTGAGGTAACAGTGACATCATGTGTATTTTCCTGGATGCAGCTAGTGATGCATCAGATTCTATGCCTACAAACTTGAGCCTGAGCGACCTGTCTGACCATGCTGCACCCTCATCACCTACAACATCTACTGATGGTTGGGGAGAGCTAGAAAATGGTGCCCATGAAATTGAAAATGATAAAGATGGATGGGATGATCTTGAACCAGTTGAAGAGCAGAAGCCCCCTCCAGCATTGGCAACCATATATGCAGCTCAGAAACGACCCCAAGGTTGGTATACACTTCATATTTACTCCTTTTAAGATTGATCCTTTGAAGGTCGTTTTACTCTTGTACTTCAGCGATGGATAAGTTCTGAATTATCCTAGTAGAGGCATAAAAAGTTAAAAGATGTAGAGGCATAAAAAGGTAAAATACTAAGTATAGGGTCTTCTACTATCTGTTCTAAATTCATGAGACAGACATATTGAGTGCTCAGTATTTCAACCAATTTTGTACGGTCATCCAGAACATTTTGTTTGTAGATTTCTTTGTGTGCATATGCTGTAAATGAGTGAATTGTGGAACAGTGGGCGTTAATGTTCCATAGTGTTGGAAGGATTGCAGTTGGCATAAATTCCCACTGTTCCACAATTCTATAGCCTTGTAAACTGCTGGGTATGGTTTTGTAACGTTCATAACTTTGGACTCTTTCGGTTAGTTCAGATTGGGCCCTTCTAGCATGCATAGACAAACTTTCTCCTTGAGACAGTACTGTATGTTATGTTGTGAAACTTTAAGTCCTTCAAGTAGCATTTTCATCAACTCGTTAAAGATTTGTCATTTTGGAGTTTGGTCATCAAAGTTGTTTTACATAAGGAGCAAGGTCTTCTAATTAGTATTATTGGATAAAATGGTATGTTGCTCTTCTTGCAGTTTCGAGTACAAAACCTAAAAGTACTGTACCAGCGCCAGCCAAAGAAGACGACAATGATTTATGGGGTTCAATAGCCGCTCCTGCACCGAAAACTGCTGCAAAGCCCATGAAATCGAAGGTTCCGACTAGTGATGATGAAGACCCATGGGGAGCCATAGCTGCTCCTCCACCAAAAACCAGTATTAAACCTTTGAAACCAAAACCAACTACAAGCAACGATAATGATCCATGGGCTTCCATAGCTGCGCCACCACCTACGACCACTGCAAAGCCACTGTCAGCTTCTCGTGGACGAGGAGGACGTGCTGCTCCCATGAAGTTGGGGGCACAGCGACTAAATCGCACTTCTACTGATATTTAGATCTTTTTCAGAAAGGAAATTGGATTAAAAATGCAGAGTTGATAGTGGTGTATGGTATATGGATATGTAACATTCTTTTGCTTCTATTCATCCACTTGAATAATTTTGTAAATTCGGTGTTTTCTTGGATTGTAACTGTTGAGATGATTGATATGCCGATTATATTTCTGATTCTGTCGCTTTTGGTCGTTTTCTTCTGCATTCTTCTCATTCAATCTTGTGTACGTGTCTTTTACAGCACAGTGGAACTTTTAGTGCATTCATTGTTCATGCAGTTCTTGTGATAAATGTTTGTTTTCCAGAGGGAGGATCAGGTTGGTCCTTGGATGGGAAATGTTCGAGGATTAATTTGGTCGAAGGGCCCATTGACAAACAATTGGTCCAATGAATCGGGGAGCCAGCTATCTTAAAGAATGAATGACACTCATAACCAAAGCCAGATCCTTATGTTGGGGTTCCAGTGTAACAATTCCGTCGGCAAGATTTAAGCATGGGCCATGGTTGATACCATGTTTCATCTGAGCAAGGAACATCCTTTTCATGGATACAAGTGGAAATACTACTTTTCAGGTCCACCCCCCCCTGGAGACCTCAGGAGGGATGTCATTGCTAGTTGTCTTTGAGTTGCAACATTTCTAAGTTCATGTGAAAAACATGCAAATGAACACAACCCTTCTTGTCACTTTGGATCATGAAACATAGAATTTTGGGTCGTTATCATGTTGAATTCCCTTTTTGTGCCTGAAACAGCCAGCAATTTCGTGTTTTGGGTACTGTCTTGGCCTGTCAATCATTTTGAATCGATAACATGCTAACCCAAACCTAACCAATTTCCTTCGTGCCACCACAGGTGGCGACAAACATAACTTTCAAGTAATGCTTGTGTGGGATTTCGTGTTTCTGAAGTTGTCACCTACATTAAGTTGTAGGTCACAAGTCCGTTAGGAAGGCTAGTAAATTAAAAAGTTCACGCGACTTAAGAAAGCCATTGCTCTGATGGCTAAACAAATCAATCAAGAGTTCTCAAAATTCAACTTGACAAATACAAGTCGGCCTTCTTTGTGGGGCTCAAAGAGTCAAGTCTCAATGGGCCAAGGATGCCCATTCAGAAGAATCATAAAGTTGAAGGTAGCAAATAGGCAGCTCAAGAGACAAGGGCAAAGAATCAACAATCGACAGCGGAATGCACAAACGGAGTGGCAGAAACAAATGGGCAGGGACGAACAAAAGCTTTTCATGGTTTTTTTCTTTTTTGGGGTGGACTTCATGTGGTCCTATTCAGCTTAACGAATAGTTCAAAAGCATTGCATTAGGAAGCATGAGAACATAGCAGCACCCACCGAAAGTTCAAGGGCATTGTTTAGGGTACATAGAACACCCAAAGGAGATGACATGAATTTCTTAGGCATTATTAGATGCTAATAGTCCTATTTTCCTTTGACACTTAGTTGGGTGTGATGACAATTGCTTTAATTGGTAGAGATCCTTATGAGCAAAACTGGGATGTATTCAGATTTTAATCTACCCATCTCCTCTTCTAGTAATGCTTGATTCCTCTTTTCACTAAGAATTAATAAACATACGAGATTAAATCTTGCTCTTTATGAATTAAAAGCAAGAACTTTTATGAATCCTCTTCGCCATGTGCGAGTGAGATAGATGTTATTCACTACCAACGTAATCATTCTCTAATAAATCTTGATTTCCTTCACAATATCGAAACTTTCACAAGTTCCATGAATTTCAAATTCATTGGCGTTCCTCTTAGTTCCATTTAATGTAATCGACCCGCTAAAGATGAGATTTTACTAATCGAACTAGGAACTAAAACTTCTAAATTGGACATCCAGAAAAACAAAAGACAGACTACAGGAACAGGGAAATCACGCTCATCAAGGTCGACTTCTATCAAACAAACGCAATGGCAAGAGTTTCTATTGGCAAAAGAAACTTAAGATTTCAACCAAGTCATCAAATGCACAGGCAGACTCATAAAAATAAACAGAAAGGCGATTAAGAAATACATGTTGCTTCTTTCCCAAAACCAACAGAAGACTAAAAAACCGTCGTGATTATGAAAATCAGAAATGTGAGTCTAATCCAGGCCCACTGATCATTGCCAAAAGCATCAAAGTGAGCAGACATGATGACTCTCTCCAAGAAAGAGATGATTCTCTGTGCGCCTAACCATGCTGATTTCATGTTTCAATAATCCATAGCATCGGCTTATTGTGCACAGAACCCATCCTACGACTAACCAAACAAAAATCGACAACCTTATTCATTTCTATGCTTCAAGGAACAAACGTAGAGAGAGAAAGGTCACCTACACGTCCACAGGTCACATGTAGAGCAAGAAACCATAAACAAACAAGCATAAGCAAATGAACATCGTAACAAGAAGAATAAGGTAACTGAACATCGTAACAAGAAGAATCGTTGAAGAAGCCCATTTCTTTGGGCTGCTCACCGTACACAGAAACGGGACAGCCCAAGAAATGAATCCCGCTGATATTAGGGTTTGGGAGACAAGGATACGGCCTTATAAAGACTGCGGTGCGAAGAGAAATCACAATTTTATTCGTTGATCGACTTAAGAGTGTTGATACGCGCACGCCGATTTTATCCTTGGTAAAACCCGAAAACTTATCTTATACTCCGAGCAAACCTAGTCGCTCGAATATGAGTGTGCAGGTGTCTATTGGTGAGAGATGCAGCCCACTCGGGTCCCATAGTGGGAGGATGACTTAGTCATGTGTCACTCCGTAGGATGCAACATAGTCGTGTCTGATATGTTTCAAGCAACTTTTATTTGACTAGTTGGTTTTTCTTACCGAAGACAATCACACAACGAGAAAAAATGAAAAGATTTTGATAGATACAAAGGTATTTATATTATGAGGAGGATATATATACCTCGTAGAGAGTGATGATAGAGTCCCTCGTAATATTATTCATTAGTTTTGAAAGTCACATCGCTAATAAGGTCTGCTAAGAACATGTAATTTTAAACTTTAGCTTGTACATTTCAATACTCACTATGACCATAAATATGCAAACATTGTGAAAAGTTGTAACAACCGACATAAGGTATACTATTGGTAGAGAAAAGTGAATAGAACGAATGTGAAACCTAATAATTAGGTTGATATTGTAGATAAAAGTAGGTTGATTGGATAATAAAATTTATTGTATAAAGTTATATACCATGCATTGTTGAATGTTTTTATCAAGCATTGACAACTAGATACAAATGCTTTCACATGTCATAAGATGAGATTGGTATCACACTTCACGAGAAGCTTGGTCTTCCAATGGAAGGACAACTTGTTGCTTTGATGCTAAAGATGATGGGCAGAATCAAGAAGATATTTTGAGTTATATGTTGGGCATGAGCACCGATGAAGTAATGTTGAAGATTAAGTCTAGAGCCATTAAGTTTGAGGTGCTCCAAACCAATTTTAGGAGAATGAGGCTCACAAACGAAAATAAGACTTTATTATATTTGTTGTATCAGTTGGGTTGTACATTATATCAAGATATATCTAGCGATAGAGTACCAATAATATTCGTGTAAATGTTTGAAAGGTTGACAATTATGCTTAAGATCAATAACATTAGCATACTTGTATAGGCATCTAGAAAAAATATCTCGGATCGAGGTACGACAATTTAGTGGGCATACTTCTCTGCTCCAAGTAACAATTTATACTCTTGTTATTTGGTAAAGTATTTCCAAATAGTCATTTTTTATAATTCAACAACTAAATTATATATTATAATTGTAAGCATGAATTTATGAGTATTTTCCAACATTGAGAGTAAGCATGTGATTATAATAGATAGATGGAGAACCACAAGCATACTGGTGGATGTAAAATATTTGTCACATGCATTTTTCTATCGATTGGTTTATTAAGTATCATATGCAATTAAATTTGATGACGATAGAGCATGTAAGTTATCAAATTACCACTATCTATATTTATTTTTATATAAAACACAACTTATGATGTTATATATTTTTATGCAATAAAGATTGATTGACAACTTATATAGACTTGCATTTTTATATGAACCATGATTTTTATATACTTTGGTTCTAATGCATTAAGTTATCAAGATACCACTCATGCATATTGTGGAATCATATATGCCAGATCGGATAGTTCGACAATTCGACTGTCATCAAGGCATCGTAGTTGTGACAATAAGATCCTCTTTTGCAAATAGACTTATAAAGTATAATACGAGTCACATGACATTACTTGAAAGACACAACGCTTATACTATTTTAAACTTAAGCACTTTGACATCCGAGTAGTGTATCCTCATCAGTGAACGAGTTCTACATGAAGCGATACATTGCTCGAATGCATCATTTATTTTGAGAGATTTTATCAATTAATTATGTCTTACCCATCTTCCCCAACTAAACAACATGATACATCATTCTTCATGTAAATAAATTAATAATTTATATTAGCTTGATTTATTTTGATTTATTATAATACTAACATTTCTCGTAATTGCTTTCTTATACTAATATCTTAATGTTGTAGGTGATACACTAACATTAGCTTTACAATATTGAGAGTATGTCCTACAACTATTGTCAGGTGACCCTACATTGCTAGAGTTGATAGAAACATATGAATAACGCGGTCAACAAGCATATCAATTGACTATATTTACTAAGACGACAACAGATGAGGGTGAGGATGCATGAGCTTAGGGATATAGATGATTACATTGGGTCTACAAATTGCATATGGGATGTTCACTTCTTGTATTTGAGATGTTCTTTTATATTATTTATTGCATATATATGTAAATGACATTTTTAATAAATGTCATTTTGGTTTGTACAACTAGTATTTAAATAATATTTTTATTTCAATTAAAAGTAATTACATTTATAAAATATAAATAATATTTAATCATCATCATCAATGTCATGTACACTTTCATCTCTTAGTCCTCTCATTTGTATATATATCTCAATATGTATATGGAATAATCAATCTCAATTCTCAATGTTTTGATGTCGATATCATTGCTAAGATGAAAAGATAGGAGGCAGAGAGCCATCAATCATGTGCATCTAAAAAAAAAGGATTACAAGATAAGATAAATTACAAATTTGATAAATTGAATGACTAAATAACATAATAGTAAATTATGATTATCGCTAGAAAATGTCATGTTACATAATGATAACATATGTACCACATATCTCTCAAAGTTGGTTGCTTATTGTCCGGCACTAATGTGAGAAATATCTTTGACCCTCTCATAGAGAGGAGTACCAATGTAACACTCCATCGAGTACCGATTACTAAATTAATGTCTAGCATAAGCATTCAATAACCAAATGGGACATGGTCCATCCTTCATATATGCAATATGATCAATAATAGCATCAACACTAGTATCCTCAATGAAAACTCGTGAATATATATCATGCCTATATACTTGCTTCAATCACTCTCTACGAGCTTCATGCTGTCATTTCTTTTCCATCCGAGAAGTGCGTCAATAACTCGATGTGGATGGTGTCCTAACTTCCTCCAAAAATGAATCGACTACTAGTAGTTGTATCGATTCACCATATTTAAGAAGAATGATAATCTCGTGAAGGCAATAACTCATGCAAATAGTGTAATATACACTGACATGTGGTTGAGTCTTAACCTATTAACTTGACATGATTGTACTTTCTTATAATCAAGTTAAGAGCATATCGCGATACTCTTCTTTGTAGATTTGCTATAATGTCTTGTATGGTATCATTGTAATATCTAGTGATAGTTCCAGATTTGTCAAATGACTTCTTTAACTCGGTAATCTACAACTTAATGAACGAATAAATTTATTTCTAAATTGTATAAAATCTCTTAGTTGAGCTACCAAAAAACTCTTTCAACCTTGTGTATTTACTATTCATCCTGCCCACCATTAGAAAAATAATTATTACAATTTTAAAAACCATAATATATATATATATATATATATATATATATATATATATATATATATATATATATATATATATATATATATATATATATATACAATAACAACCAACTTTACATACCTATTAGTTGGATGAGTATCATAATGAGTCACATTATCTATCCACACAAAGACAATTCTCTTTATATGAATCCAATCACTACTCTTTAATATAAGAGAGTAAGACAATAAATCTTTTCCACTTTAATTTCATTACCTCCTTATACGTGCTCTCATCTGATGAGTAGATGCCCTTCTTCCAACTAGTACCAAGTGCAACCACCATATCCTTATTATGTATCAATTTTACAATGAATGCTTTAATATTTTTCATATAATATCAATAAATATGAGTTAAATGACATTCACTAATGCTAGATCATTGTTACTGCAGATTATACATGAAAAGTTGTTTGGAGTGCATAACTCTATAATACATTTCAATACCTAAACAAAAGTCTCTTCCTTCTCCGCACACATAAAAACGGAAGCCATAGAAAATGTGAACTACATAACCTAAAAAAAACATCTTATACCTAAAAGGTACAAAAGTATATACATAAATTATAGACCATATAAGAAACTATATTGAAATCATCAAAGAAAAACTCTTACATGCTTATCTTATATATGCTATCAAACTCCAAGACCCATGAAAATACATATAATAGTTGCATTGAACGAAGATGTGCAAAGACAATGTCACTGATAATATTTGTATAAGGTATCTTATGATGCCATGTGTGATGATGAGTGTCGTTATATAATAATTATTGCAAAACATTTCGAGAACTTCGATTTTCTTTCCTAATTTTCATCCCATTATTGTAATGTCTTTTTGTATTAATATTTGACTCATCAACTTACTTCAAATGTGTCAAAATATGTTTGGGTTTGTAATAACTTTTTGTGAGGTCTTTTGTACTATACTCAAATTCACTTAATCTACTTACAAAAGCATGACCTTTAAGATAGAAACCTAAATAGTGGTTATTTATCTCATTCACTACATTAAACTTTCAATAACTATCGACTGCACCATCTCCTCTCAGTAAAAATAAGTACTCTACCTTCTTTGTACTTATCCATGTACTATTTTCAACATCAACATTTTTACATACCATATATTTGTCACTCCTTTCATTCTTAAGTCATACCTTGTTTATTATGCTTATATTCTTCAAACAAAGAATAACAATAACAAAATTATACTTTCTACCAACAGTTTTTACAAATTCAATTAGCTTATTACTACTACAAAACATATTCTCTATCGCAAATGCAAGTGTCTAACTGAATCCATCATTCTTGCAGTCAACAAATGTGTCTTCTACTTCATCATCCAACCAATCAAAGAATATATCAGCAGTTGCACCACAATCAAATCCACTCTCCTTATCAATGGTATAAAAATATTTTTATTAGTCATCGTCTTTTCATAATCTAGTCTATTGCACATATCTTTTTTCAGGAAGATGTGACTCAAGGGTATTTCGTAGTTATTGAAAGACATGCCCCAATCTCATCCTTGAGAGGCGATACAATTGTATCCCGCCTAAATGAAGAGACATAAGATGTGAATCATATATACACATATAATATGAGAAACATGGCATAAGCGCATCTCTTGTTTGAGAGAGATGTAACTTAAGGGTATCTCATAGTCATCAAAAGACGTGCCCCAATCACATCCTTCAATTGAGAGAGACACAATACAATTGAGTCCCACCTAAACGGAGACACGTTATTACTTTGTGTGTCTCTCGAAGGAGAGGTGATTGAGCCACATCTCTCCTTAGAGAGACATCCTGGACTGTGTTTTTACTTGAAAATCCAGCATCTTCTCTAAAAAATTTGACATCTCAATCTTTTGATCTAAAATATGAAATATTTACCAAAATAAAAAAAACTAAAATCCAACACAAACCTACAAAAACCCAATGATATTTGAAAAAATCAATCTCCAAACATCCAAAAATTCGTTGAGGCAATCTTCTTTTTTTTTTCGCGATTTTCTTGTTTCATGATTCGTAAATTTCCGATGAGGTTTATAAGATAATAATCATGTATTCTCCGGCTTCAAAGAAAGCAATAATGATTAAAAATAGCTAAAATAATAGCCGCCAGAATAAAAAGAAGGAAATGCGAAAATTGGGAGGAGAGAGAAGAGAGAAAATATTGTAGGAGTAATTTCAATAATTTCGAAAATAAGAGTGTGAATACGCAAAGGAGTGTACAAATAGTAATCCCCTTGGCTAAGATGGCTTTGGAGTTTGGGGCTGATTTTATCGGCTACGGATTCGTATTAGTGACGAAACTGTTGACGGTGATTATATCCTTCAACTTGGGGAGCACGGGCCCCACGATGAATTAGGTTAGTTGTTCTCCTGTGGGGCACGGGTACGGGTTCTGGCACGGATGTAGGTACAGGCTACAAGTGCGTCATTTTCCAAAATGGTGGGTGTTCTTAGATAGCTACGTAATACTGGACTGTGACTAGGTCAGGCTTACAAAACCAAACCACAGACCATGAGCCATATGAGTCAGGTCTTTCTCTCTCTCTCTCTCACACACACGTACACACAGAGCTTATCGAATGTTAGCATCACATATTCTGTCAATCAATGGCAACTCTCACCCAATACTAACCATCTAGATCGCATTTATTGAGTCTGATAAAAGGAATCTGCTACAAGCCCACTCTGATCATTGGTGCTAAGGACAAAGTCGTGATTATATAGAAAGCACACTAGTAGTATTGATGATAGAGCCATTGGAACTGGACCAAGCATCCATAGTAGCATGGGCACAGCAGCAAAGAGCGCCCTGTTTCCCATACTGGCTAGCCAACTTCCCAGCTCAAGCATGGTGTGTGCATTTTCCAGCTGCTCGCTGTCGGGAATGTTGATCAGAAAGTTTGCCTCTGTTAAGAACCCAGTTCCTAGTGATCCACAAAAGAAGCTCACCAGTAGGAAAAGCGAGGCAATAGAATATTTTAGTATGATGATCGAATCGGTTCGCAAGCCGAAGATTGAGCCATGGAGAAAACTTCTAGCAATGTAGCTGGTGTTCATTAGAGCTCCTAAAGCTGTGTTAATGAGTATTGCAACAGTTGAAGTCAATATGGCTGTCATCAAACGATTCCTCAGTGATTGAACTCCCAACATACCTTTCTTTGAATCATTCTGCAATTAAATACCCAAGAAAAAGAAAAGTAATGGAAAAAGAAATAAGCTAAAAATTTGAGCCATATGTTAATTGAATGCATCTTCTTTATAAACAGGATGCAACTTTGGATTATTCTTAGTATCAGCGCTACAAATATAGGCCTTATATGGTTCATTAACCTGGCAGTCATGGTTCGATTCCAGTGGACGTCAAGTCCTTGCTTTGGGCTGGGAAGGTCTTACCTTGTATTCTCGGTAATCCAAGGCCAATATTAGCCATTTTCTCGAGTTATAAATTAAAAGCAAAAATTATTCGAAATAAACAAATCGTTGTCATTGAATGCCTTCGTTTTAGCTGTCATGGGAAGGCACAGAAAGCAGATGCATGCCCAGTGGTGGATCTATTTTGAGCGAATGTGAGATGTTTGCCCCATCCGAAATTTTGAAAATCAACTTAAGGTCTATAGCTCATGGTGAGATCCATGGGCTGTAACACATGGTTCGCCCCACCCAAAAACTTTCAAGGTGCTATTATCCCCACCCCAAAAGAGTTTCTAGATCCACCAATGTAAATGACCCGGACATGAAGTTCCATTTGTGAGTCGGCTCCCTAGCCAGGTTCATTGAATGCCTCTTGCTTGTCAATATTTACAATTTTACCAATCAAACTTATTGAGTATTTCATCAATTAAAGTGTAGAGGTTGTTGTGTCATGGCCTATTAGTAAGAAATACTTCTCAGTTACATCGTACATAATATTTTATTTTCATTTACTTTCCAGATTTTCAAAATGCAACATAAAAGAGTATGTATGGGCACTGAAAAAAGTCGCAAATAAATATCAACTTTAATTTAAAACATGTTATTGGTTAAATAAGCAATCAATATTTGATTCAAACAGGAAAATCAACAAAATGCTGGATCACTGATAAGTAAAAAATGTAAACTGTGATGGTTGATAGATTTAAACCTTCTTTGGTCTGTGTCTCCTCTGTGTGTGTGTGTGTATGTGCTTGTGCTTGTGCAGGTGCATGCATACATGTGGTAGAGTACCTCCATGACGGTCATAGCCCATTTTCTCCTCCTTGCTGCAGTGAACCCAATGTTGGTTCGAAGAGGCTGGGTCTTGAGGATGCACCATAACCATACGTGGTATCCAATTACGAGACCGATGCTTAATGGCACCAAGAGGGGTTCTAGAGAGAGATTCAGAAATCCCATTGCCTTCACTTATGAAGAAAATCTAGCCATCTTTCAGCGTGAACTTCTTGGTATTTATGGTTTGAATTTCTTGCAAATGATCATACGAAAGAAAAAGAAAAAACTCGTGAATGATGAATATGCTTGTATTATACTCTGGTAAAGTATCTTTTTTTTGTTTTCTTGATGACGAGGAACCCTCATTGAGGTAAACTCTTTTGTGGTGGGTAATTGCTGGTGGAGTCCATTCAGCTTCCACATTCTATTCATGAACCCTCGAAAAGGCCAACAATACCGACCGCACTAAGATGCAAGTATGCCGTATGCTGATATTCGGCACTAACCTTGCCAGAATGTTCCAGGCTATTTTTCACAATCGGTTCTCAAGCAGATCATTGTTTAAAACTTAGAGGTCGGTTGGATCAGAATGAAAATATTCTCAAACCATGAAATTAAATAGAAAAGAGATTGACTTTTCAGTGGTTAGAGTCCCAATCGGCCTGATGGACTGAAATTACAAGTATTCGAGGACAATAATGTGCATGTGTGTGTGTGAGAGAGAGAGAGAGAGACCTTTGTGATGTCGTTTGTCAATTTGTAGGTAAGTAATTTGAGCAAAATGCTGGTGTCTATCAACAACAGAGTGCTTTTGAATATTTTAGCTTCTAATAACAATCCAAGAATAACGTCTAGGTGCATAAATATAGTGCTGTTAGACAAGGAACCACTTTGTTGTAGCTCAAAAGTAACGCTTTGCCGACAATCAACTTTCCTCAGCAAGTTCAAGGATTAAAAGTTCATCATGCTTTAAGCACCAAAATGGGTTACGATAGAAGGGGCCTATGACTGTAGACAAGATACCAGCAGTTCAATTCTGTGTACGCTAACACCATCGCTGTCTGGCATATATCTGGGGTGAGGATCCTGGCCTCGAAGTTTAACGTTGGGCAGTCGCGATAAGGGTTGGTAAAAGGAGCCATTTGTGAATTGACAGGGACATGAATGCTTTGTGATGGCAGACTGGTATTAACCGATCTTCTGCTTGGTAAACACAAATGTTCAACGCTTGATGAAAATTGTAAAATTGATCTACAATCAGAGCTCTTATAGAACACTGAAAAGTGAAAATTTCTCATAGTGTTCATTCATTTAGAGGTGTATGGCATGGTTCCAAGAGATTCTTTTTGAGAAACTGAAACAAGAAATGAGTACATCTATGTTCATCAACTGTATATGATAGGCAATAGCTTGTGCTAAGATTGACGAGGTGATAACCCACTTGTTTTACTTGAAATGAAATCTTCAAACCTTTGGTTATCTTAATCTATCAAGTAAAGAGTTACATAAAGAAGTTCTATTTTCAGTTCATGATTTTTGTTAAAGGAAACTCTGCCCATGTAAGGGATCACCCTTGCACTGTCAGTCCCAAGCCCGGATAAAGGAGGAGGGTTGTGTTAGGCTTCTGACAGCCAGCGTAAAACTTCGTCGAATTTTATAACATGGATTACAAAAATTATAAGCATTGCTTTGGGGCGTCCCCGCCTAGCGACGTGCTGCAGAGCTCGAATGCAGTAATAAGTAAGCAAGGGTCACTATATTTTTGTCCGAATGTAGTGAATCAATTGCAGAGAGGGTCCCCACATCATGGACGGGTGTGGGTAAAGAAGTTAGTCCCGCTATATTGCCGCCCGAATATAGTGAATAGTTTGCAAAGAGGGCCTCTGCATTTTGATTATGGACGGATGCGGGGAGTAAGGAAGCTAGTCCTAGATAATAAGATTCGTATTGGTTCTTGGAATATCAGAACATTATCCTGTAAGCTAATGGAGGTGGTAGATACTATGATTCGGAGAAAGATTCATATTCTATATTTACAAGAGACAAAATAGGTTAGAGAAAAAGAAAAGAAGATAGAGGATACAAGTTTTAAATTATGGTACTCAGGTAAAGAAAAGGCTCGAAACGGAGTTGGTATTATCATAAATAAAGATTTAAAGGATAGTGTAGTAGACATACAATGATATGGTGACCGAATCATGACATTGAAATTAGTGTTAGGAGCAGAGGTTTTGAATATAGTTTGTGCTTACGCACCCCAAGTAGGACTAGAAGATAGTATAAAGACAACTTTTTGGGAAGAGTTAGATAAGGTGATTCAAAAGATTCCACAAAGGGAGATGATTTGTTTAGAAGGAGACTTAAATGGACATGTCGGTAAAGAGGCATTAAGATATCAAGGTATTCATGGAAACTTTGGTTTTGAAGATATAAATGAGGAAGGTAGGGAGATTTTAAATTTTGCTATGGCATTTGATCTCTTTATAGTCAATACAATCTTCAAGAAACGAGATGAACATTTAATTACTTATAAGAGTGGCTTATCACAAACACAAATTGATTACTTTATTTGTAAAAAAAAAGATAGAGCGTGTTGTAAAGATTGCAAGGTAATTTCAGGAGAAAGCTTAACCACCCAACATCGACTTTTAGTTATGTATTTACAAATAAAAAAATGGACAAAGAAGAAAAGAGTGCATCGAGCTATTCAAACTAAATGGTGGAAGCTCAAAAGCGAGAAAGAAGATATATTTAAACAGAAAGTCCTTCAAGGAGATGTTTGGAATTATGTTGGTACACCCTGGGATATGTGGAACAATATGGCTATACATATTAGGAAAGTGGCAAAAGATGTGTTAGGTGTATCTAAGGGAGGTGTATCGGCACAAAAAGAAGCTTGGTGGTGGAGTGAAGTAGTGCAAAATAAAATCAAGGCAAAGAGGGCATGTTACAAATTACATTATGCTAAGAAAACTAGTGAAACTTTAGAGGCTTATACGAAAGCAAAGAAGGAAGCGAAAAAGGCCGTGAATGAAGCAAAAGCTAAAATTTGGGAGGATTTATATAAAAAACTCAACTCAAAAGAGGGTGCAAGAGATATTTTTAGGATATCTAGGGCTAAAGATAAGAAACCTAAAGATCTTAATTATGTTAGATGCATCAAGGACGATGATGAAAAAATTCTAGTGGCAAATGATGATATAAGAAATAGATGGAAAAACTAATTTTATAAGCTTTTTAATGAAAATAAAGATGTTAGTATTAGCTTAGGAGAGTTAGCCAAATTAAAAAAGTATATTAACCAAAAATTCTATCGACGTATTTAAAAGAATGAAGTCAAAGAGACTCTTAAACATATGAAGGGTGGTAAATCGGTAGGACCAGATAATATTCCTATAGAAGTTTGGAAAATACTAGGAGAAATAGGAATCACTTGGCTCACAAGACTATTTAATGAAATATGGGAAAACCAAAAGATGCCTAAGGAATGTAGAGCAAGTACACTTATACCCATATATAAGAACAAGGGAGACATTCAAAATTGTGCGAATTATCGATGTATCAAGTTAATGAGCCATACTATGAAATTGTGGGAAAGAATTATCGAACGTAGGTTAAGACAAGTATCAAGTACAACAGAGAACCAATTTGGATTCATGCTAGGCAGATCTACTGTTGAAGTGATTCACCTTTTGAGACGTCTTATGGAAGATTTTATAGCAAGAAAGAAAGACCTTCACATGATATTTATTGATCTAAAAAAAACTTAGGATAGGATACCAAGAGAGGTTCTTTGGAGAACTTTGGAAAAAAGAGGTATCCCATAGACATACATTAACCTTATAAGAGACATGTACGATGGTGCAAAAACATGTGTAAGGACTCATGAAGGAATGACAGTCTTCTTTAAAGTTAATATTGGGTTACATCAAGGATCAACTTTAAGTCCATACTTATTTATAATGGTGATGGATGAGTTAACAAAACATATTCAAGATGAAGTACCTTGGTGTATGTTATTTGCAGATGACATTGTGTTAGTGGAGGAGTCTAAGGAAAAAGTTAATAGAAAATTGAAACTATGGAGAGAAACATTGGAAAGCAAAGGCCTCTGACTTAGTAGAACAAAGACAAAATATATGGAATGTAAGTTTGATCATTTGGTTACCTCAGAGAACATAGAAATTAAAATTGGCATACATTGCATCCCCCAAAAGGAAAGTTTTAAATACCTAGGGTCAATTTTTGAGAGTGATGGAAGAATTGATGGAGATGTTACGTATAGAATTAATACTGGTTGGTTAAAATGGAGAGGAGCATAAGGTATTCTTTGTGATAAGAAGATGCCATTAAAGTTAAAAGGTAAATATTATAGAGCAGCAATTAGGCCTGCCATGTTTTATGGTTCTGAGTGTTAGGCAGTTAATCATCAACATGTACAAAAGATGTCTGTGACAGAAATGAAGATGTTGAGATGGATGAGTAGTCATATAAGAAAAGACCGTATACATAATGAGGTTATTAGAAACAAATTAGGAGTGACACCAATAGAGGATAAAATGAGAGAATATCATTTAAGATGGTTTGGACATATAGAAAGAAGATCAAAAGAAGAACCTGTAAGAAGGTATGAAAAACTAAATTTGGAAAGTATTAAAAGAGGTAGAGGATGACCACAAAAGTGTTGGAAAGAAACAATAAAGAATGATCTAGCTTATTGTGAGTTAACTGCTAACATGACACACGATAAGGATTTGTGGAAACAAAGAATCCATGTAGCCGACTGTAAACACCCCAAAATCAAACGATTTTAAAAAACAAACACCTGGTTTGAAAATCTATTTCAAAACCAGATTCTAGAGTTTTCGAAAACCTAGGAGTTGTAAAAGCTTTAAACTTTTGTTTAAATCCTGTTCGAATTGAAAATTTCTCAAACTCGGGCCAAGTCCCAATTTTGTAAAAACCCAAAATTCAACAGGTGGAGCCTAATCGAAAGCAGCCTCAGAAGTAGGTTCAAAAGCCCAAAAAGCACCCTAGCCTGACAAAAGCAAGATCAAAAGGCAAAAGGAAATATCAGGTCAGAAGCAGACTGCAAGCCCGGAGCATCAAATGCCAAGCCAAGAACATTCACCGAAATAGCAGAAATCGAAGACTGAAATGACAAAAATGAACTGAAACAAAGTCCAGAAAGGTGAGAAGAAGTTCAGATGACAAAGTTGGGGAAAACCTAGCACAAGACGGATCACTGATGAAGCCAGGACATGCACAAAACGTTTGTCTCAAAACGCCAAGAAGGACTGAAGAAACAAAAATTTGGATTGGACCTAGACCCAAATATCCAGATCTAGACCCAAATAGTGTTTGGATTGGATCTGAATCCTAAATATCCGAGATCCAAGATCCAAACCTAAATAGTGTTTGGATCGGATCTGGATTCCAAGACCAAAATCCAAGACCCACCTCATTCGCATATAAATAGAGGTGAGGGGGTGCCCACAAGTTCACGTGAAATCCTAGAGGAGGCATTGAGAGAGATTGCATAAAGTAGGTGAGGAATTAGTGGGCTAGCCTTGTGGGCTTGATCAAGGGCATGGGTTCAAGCTTTGTATGGACCTAGGCTCAAACCAAAGGGCTGCACCAACTTAAAGAGGGGCTGCACAAAGGCATGGAAGCATGGGCAAGGTGTGGTGGACCTGCTCCAAGAGGTAGGTCTCTCAACCTCACCCTAACCTAGCCTAAACCACTTAACCCACTTCACTAAACCTAACCCTAAACTAGCCTAGACCTAGCCCCTCTCATATAAACCAACCTAAAACTCCCCTAACCCACCTAAACCTAAGCCCAACCGAGTGCAGCTGCACTCGGTTTTGATCCCCTTTCTACACCTCCCCTAGACACCCACTGGATCCCATCTCCCGACGCGCCTAGCACCCCACTCCACTACCTCCCAGCCGTGACCTACCGCCTGCACTGACTCCACACCAACCAACCTACCTGCACCGCCTAGCTCCAGCCACTTGCCACCTTAGCACCCCACTATCCCCAGCACCCGACAAACTTCCCTACCGCACCAGGCGCCTCACCCCCAGCACCTGTCGGGCGCGCCTAGAGCCTGTCCTCTACCGTGCGCACTGCTGCAACCCATTCACCCCAATGCCTGTCGTTACCCAGTGCCTACCTGCCTCACCACCTGCCACACTCCCTATCGAATGCTGCAAACCTAGCGCCCCCAACACCCGGCTGCCTGTGACCTACATCAACCGAGACCTCCCAGCTGCAACCTTCCCCTTAGGGCCGACTAGAACCAGCCCCACTTAGGCCGGGACTTACCTTAGCCAGCCCGCACCTAAGACACTTAGGCCGTGACTTGCCTTAGCTAGCCCGCACCTAAGACCCCCATCTTGCCGTGACACACCTTAACCCTACATCCGGCTGAACCTAGGTCCTTCCTAAGTCTAAACACCCAAGCCTACCCCAAGCTCAAACTCATGTCAAGAGCCCACCTAGGGAGACCGGTCTCTTGGCTGCCAAGGTGGATAAAAGCCCAAGCACGAGTGAGAGGAAAAGCTGATCATTTGTAAGTGTTTAAATTTGGTTTTTACCTTACTCCTTTAAAATTCAATTCAATTCGATACGGGCTTGTAATAATGGAGCATAGTCTCTCCCCGAAATATAATATTGGTGCTTGATACATGAAGCACACACATACACTTGAGCCATATTGCTCTTAAACATACACAAGACACCCACGTGCACTTGAGCCTTTCCGCTCTTAGTTGCACACTATTGCACACACATTGAGCCTTCGCTCTTAAGCTAAAGACTTTAGTGAAAGCCGTGTGAATTGCAATTCAATTTGGGTTGTTACATTCATGTCGTGTGAGTTTGTCATTTAAATTTCACACTCGCACCCAAGAAGTACTTGAGCACTTGCTCCACACTCTCACGCACCTTTTGAGCCTTTGTTGCTCATAAGATATAGTGTATTTATATACTTTCCAGCTGCGTGAGTTTTACATTCAGTTGTGTACGCACTTACATTTCCGGGTGGTTTAATTCATGTTGTGTGAGTTTGTCATTTAAATTTCACACTACACACACGCATGCATTGAGCCTTTCCGCTCTTATCATATATCTATATTTCAATTTCGGCAAAGTTCAATTCATGTCGTGTGAGTTTGTCATTTAAATTCCACACTACACACACGCGTGCATTGAGCCTTTCCGCTCTTACTATATACTTATATTTCAATTTCGGCAAGTTCAATTCAAGTCATGTGAGTTTGTCATTTAAATTTTACACTACACACACGCGTGCATTGAGCCTTTCTGCTCTTAAATATATAAGTATATTTCAATTCTGCAATTTACATTCAAGTCGTGTGAGTTGCTTTCAAGTTCGGGTATTTCCCTTAAGCTGCGTTAGTTGCACTTTCATTCGGGTATTTACATTAAGTTGTGTGTGTGAGTTGCTTTCAATTCGAGCTTAGCTCACCTCATCATATCAAACCCGAAAAGTATTCATGCATCCTTTCATTTCGCTTATTTTCAAAGAGGAAACCCCGAACCTATGCTCAAAACTCGCTAAATCTAGGCCACTTGAAGCACACACATCCGGCCTAAAATAGCTAAAACTCGAGACTTGGAAGCGTACAACCCCCATAATAAAATCTGCAATTTAGGCATACATCGAAACATTTACTTTTCTTTTCAAAAGTATACGTTTGTTTAGATCAAAAAGGTTTTCTAAGCGCTTAAACTAAACCTTGAGCATCGGTTCAAGAAGGTTTAAGCGAAAAGATCCCGCTTGCTCACAATCGCCTTTCAAAACGTCAGATACTTCAAAAAACTTCGCTAGCTTGAGCAAGCTAGCTAGCACACCCCTAAAAGTGACGTAAAGTCGAAAAGGTTAATTTTCGGTCTCAAGAACCAGGAGTGAGAATTTTCGTGGCTTACACCGACCCCGTCTAGTATGGGAAAAGGCTTAGTTGTTGTTGTTGTTGTTGATTTTTGTTAAAGGAAAAAAGAGTTGGTATATGATGAATGCAGACTTAGGCCTTATAATGGCAAGGACTACTGTACTTCAGCAATAAGAAGAGACGACTAGTAGTTGAGCTCTTCATTTGTGAGCATTGATTCAAGTATTATAGAAATTGCATCTTCATTAGTATCAGCAACACCCTTCTTCTCAAACAGGGAATCAAAGTGTTATCTAATGCCAAGGCGGCAACTAAGTCATCTTTTCCTTTGGCAAAAAAGTTCAGTGCTTCGAGGGAACGATTTTTGAAAGGGAACTACTTATTCAATTGTCAAGGTAACTAATGGAATGATTTAGGATCTAGAACAAGAACCTCCACATGGAGCTTATTTATTTAGAGGTGCATGACACACTAAAGGATTAATTTTTTGACAACCATGAAGAAAAAGGAGTACCGTTATGCCATCAACTTTATAAGGAGCATCTATAATAGAGAAACAATCTGTACCAATACTTATGAGGTCTATTTCTTTTTCTGAGTATCCAATCCTCATGAACCTTTTGTTATCGTGATATACCGAGAGAACAAAACAATTAAATTTTCAGTTCATTATCCTTAAAGAAAAATTGTTGGTGATGAGGCCATCCATCCTTCAGTCTTACAATGGCAAGAAGTG
This sequence comes from Brasenia schreberi, assembly GCA_036023115.1. Taxonomy (NCBI): domain Eukaryota; kingdom Viridiplantae; phylum Streptophyta; class Magnoliopsida; order Nymphaeales; family Cabombaceae; genus Brasenia; species Brasenia schreberi. Next base: position 13,858,651 of record JAYKKT010000090.1, read on the forward strand.
TTGTACTTCAATAGTAATGAAAGAAAACTATCTGGCGTTTAAGGTCTTCATTTGTAATTGACAAGAAATTGAGTTTTCTCTCTCTCAAGAAAAAAAAGAAATTGGGTTCTTTGCAATGAATTATGCAAAGAAGACAAATTATTGAAAGTCCACCCATAATGGGGTTCTCATCCTATATGGCTTCTCCAAAAGTTTGAGTGAAATTTCAAACTCCGGCGAGAGGGAGTAATTACTTCTTACCAAGGGAATAGTTACTCCCAATTGAACATCCCTATTTTATATTAAACCATGGTCCTTATAATAAAATCTATAACCTTAGAACCTTTAGGGTATCCAATAAAAATACATCTCAATAACATACTATCTAGCTTATCTCTACAATGATCAAGGATCTTAACCTGTGTAATAGATTTTCACCTCCTAAGATGACTCAAGTATGGTTTTCTACCAACTATATCTCATATGGTATACAAAATACAACTTTAAAAGGTACTCTATTTAATATATAGATGGTTATAGTAAGTGTTTCTCCCCAAAATACCCTTGAAGAAAAATGATCTATTAATATAGACCTAGTCATATTCAATAAGGTCTTGTTATATCTTTCAGCTATACTATTAATATAGAACTAGTCAAATATCCAAACTATATGGTCTTGTTCTACCAAAGTCTTTACAATATTCAAGAAATTCTATAGAGGTATTCTCTACCTCTATCAGATCTTAGGACTAATTGGTTTTCAACTTTCTGCTTATTCTTATATCATCATTTGCCACTAGAATTTTTTCATCATCGTCCTTGATGCATCTAACATAATTAATATTTTTAGTGTTCTTATCTCTAGCCCTATCTATCCTAAAAATATCTCTTTCATCCTCTTTTGAGTTGAGGTTTTTATATAAATCCTCTCAAATTTTAACTTTTGCTTCACTGACGGCCTTTTTCGCTTCCTTCTTTGTTTTCTTATAAGCCTCTAAAGTTTCACTAGTTTTCTTAGCATAATGTAATTTGTAGCATGCCCTCTTTGCCTTAATTTTATTTTGCACTACTTCACTCCACCACTAAGCTTTTTTTTGTGTCGGTACACCTCCCTTAGATTGACCTAACACATCTTTCGCCACTTTCCTAATATGTACAGTCATATTCTTTTTGAAGATTGCATTGACTATAAAGAGATCAAATGCCATAACAAAATTTAAAATCTCCCTACCTTCCTCATTTATATCCCTAAAACCAAAGTTTCCATGAATACCTTGATATCCTAATGCCTCTTTACTGACATGTCCATTTAAGTCTCTTTCTAAACAAATCATCCCCCTTTATGGAATCTTTTGAATCACCTTATCTAACTCTTCCCAAAAAGCTGTTTTTATACTATCTTCTAGTCCTACTTGGGGTGCGTAAGCACAAAGTATATTCAAAACCTCTGCTCCTAACACTAATTTCAATGTTATGATTCAGTCACCATATCGTTGTATGTCTACTACAGTATCCTTTAAATCTTTATTTATGATAATACCAACTCCGTTTCGAGCCTTTTCTTTACCTGAGTACCATAATTTAAAACCTGTATGCTCTATCTTCTTTGCTTTTTCTCCAACCCATTTTGTCTCTTGTAAATATAGAATATGAATCTTTCTCCGAATCATAGTATCTACCACCTCCATTAGCTTACTGGACAATGTTCTGATATTCCAAGAACCAATACGAATCTTATTATTTATGACTAACTTCCTTAACCCTCGTATCCATCCATATTCAAAATGCGGAGACCTTCTCTAAAAAATTTTCACTACATTCAGGCGACAATATAGCGGGACTAACTTCTTTACCCACACCTATCCATGATGTGGAAACCCTCTCTGCAATTAATTCACTACATTCCGGCGAAAATGTAGTGACTCTTGCTTACTTATCAAAGCATTCGGGCACTACAGCGCGTCGCTAGGCAGGAATGCCCCAAAACAATGCTCATAAGTTTTGCAATGCAAGGGTCATCCCTTACATGGGCGGAGTTGTTCTATAAAAAGAATTGTAAACACCCAAAATTAAAATTTTTCCTAAACTCCCAATTTTGAAAAATTCAATTGATTTAAAACCTTTTTAAAAGTTTAAATCCTTTTAGAAATATGTCAAAATATAGATTTTAAAATACAAGTTAAAAAGCCCCAAATGATCAAAGCAAATCAAATGAAGACCCAATCCAATTCAAAATTGGGATCAAGTCAGAAAGTGAAGGATGGACCAAGTCAGAGTGGATCATGGGCTAGACATGGAAGCCAAACCCGCCCCAAATGAATGCCCTAGAAGCCAACCCCTTGGACTATAAATAGGGCAAGGGGTGGGGGTGGGTTCTTCATTCTTGATCACTTGGAGAGTTGGCTATCTTGGGGAATTGGTAAGAGAGAGAGAGAGGGGCTGCTCTAGGGTGAAGGGCTGCACCAACATTGGGTTGTGGTCTGCAAGGGAGTGAAGCAAGAGAGGGAGATTGGGGTAGTTCTAAGCTAAGGTTTGCATATTCAGTGTGAGTGAGATTTAGTTAAAGAAGCAAGAAGGAGGCCGAATTCCATACTTGGGAATTTTGGGTTCTTGGAGGAAAAGCTGTAAGTATCTCTAAACTTTGATTCTTATACTCCTCCTCCTTCCATTTAATTTAAAAGGGGTTGTAATAATGGAGCCTTGTCTCCTCTCATGTTGTAATAATGAGTAGAAGTGCTGAATTTTCATTCTCACGTATGCACTCTATGTGTTTGTTTATGTGATTCTTTTCTAATATATTCTATAGAACACTCTATACTCTCTACCCCCTCTATGCTTAAGCTTATATACATATTTTCCTTCATTTCTCTTTAGCAATTTCAATTCATGATGTTGTGTTGTTGCATTTTCAATTCGTGCGAGTTTGCATCACGTATGGTTCTAAAAACTAGATTTCATCATCTCTGTATATGTTGATTGCTTGATTTTTAATTCTCTAACCTCTGTCCAATTGCTCCGAAACTTTGCACATTTACTCTAAATATACAGGCTCACTTATAATAAAATTTTTAAGAATTTTAGGTTCATGTAGCATCGTAATTAAAATTGTGTAAAACCACATAAATTTCTGTAAACTGTGTCCAACTAGTTTTTCTACAATAGAGCCTAGGTTTTCGTCCCATAACTCTGTCAAAATTGATGAATTTTGATTCATGGGAAATCTTACATCCATAGCTTTCCATCAAGATCAAATTCATTAAATTTGGAACTCTGAGCATTGAGATACATGTTCATTTTTGAGTCTCTATATTTTTGTGATAGAATAGTTCCGGGCGCCTGAGCAGAGGCAATTCTCAGATTTAATTTTGCAACAATACAACTCCGAATCATAATCTGAAAAATGTTACAAATTTTTCACATCTCAAGCTTTGTCTTGTAAAATTTTGATGATTTTAGGAGGTCTAAAAGGCATTAAAAATGGTTTAGAAAATAAGTTCTGAAAACAGAACTTTCTGTTTTTTAGCACTTGTTCATTTGAAAACTTGAAATCAAGTGCACTTACTTTTTCTTTTATAAACACCTCATCCTCACGTGAATTAGAGTTTCTCACCTCTAAAATTTAAGTTTCTAAGCGCTTAGGTTGACCCTTGAGCGTCGGTTCAAGAAGACCTAAAGCGAAAAGAGCTCACTTAGCCCAATCGCCAATTGAAGTCGGATTTATATACTTTGCTAGTTTTTGAAAACTAGCTGACACTCTCACGCAAGAATAGATTAAAAAGATTCATTTCAAGTCTCTACATAGGCTTGGAGTAAAAATTTCATGTCTACAAAATTGGCACACCAGGTGGGACTCGAGTCTTATGGAATTTCAAGTTTAGGTGAAATTTTTCCAATTTCAAGCTTTTTCAAAGTCGTGGTGTTAATTTTTTAGTTTGTGCACAGGTTTCCTTACCTCAAAAGCATGTCTAGTTCGGATGGGTCGTATGAAATGTCGAGCCGGGCTTCTTGCTCGTTAAGTCCTCTTTCAAAAAAGTTTTCAAAAACATATTACAAAAATAGAGAAGAATCATTTGTTTCCCTTAGAAGATATTTCAAACTCTTATGAGAAAAAATTACCACCCTAAGCCAAGAGGCCGAGGCGGTGGAATCATCTTCTTCTCATGAGAAACAAGCGAGGCCTCACAAGAGATCGAACCGATCAAAGAAGCCCAAAGAGACCTCAATAGTAGAAGGGAAAAAGGAACACAAATGCTTTACGTTGAAAGATAGAAAGACCCTATAACAATTATTGAGAGGCCAAACTAAGGAGAAGAAATCCTACGCACTTTCAGACTTTTTACCATCCGACTATCAAACCGATAGTGATGATAACATACCGAATTTTTATCGGTATGATGGAAGTGGGGATCCTAGATCCCACCTTGAACTCTTCTCCCGGATCTATTGGTTTCCCCTTTCCCTTAAAGGCAATGCTTCGAAGTGGTTGGCTTCCTACGATCTAAGCCAATTTGCTACCTTTGAAGAGTTAGCAAATTACTTTATGCAATGATTCTCTCATAACGTGAAAGTCACTCCCACTTTGAACACTTGATACCAAACAAGCACCCAACAAGGATGCCCACATATTCATCGTTCAGTGGAGGTCACTTTTGGGGCAAGTCAGAGAGCCCATCTCTGAAGGGTGTGCAATAATGCTCATCCTCAAAAATTTTAAAATATATTTAAAAGCACTTCTCTCCCTCCACAAAATCTCAACATTTCACAAATTGATAAAGAAGGCTTTGCTTTTCGAAGCCAATTTGAAAAAGGGGGTTTATAAAGATTTGTGGAAGGGGAGAACATTTCAAAAGACTCGATTTGAAAAACCAGGGGTATATGGGCAACCCATAGCGGACAATGGGGAAAAACCCCAAAAAGTTGCAAATGTCTGCATGGAATCGAGCCCGACCGACCTTTCTAAGAAATCCGAACGAAAACATGTCAAAAAACCGTAAAAGAATTTTGAAAGGAGGGAGTTCACCCCATTAGGACAACCGATCATGGAAGTCCTACACCTCCTGCTGGCCCAGGGAATGGTCAGCCTCCCCACTCTTCCCGAGGGGACACCCTGAAAAGGGAAATTTCTGAATGAATTTTGTAAGTATCATAGGCTGAAAGGTCATGATACGAATAAATGTTACACACTTTTGAACAAAATAAAAGACTTGATAGAGCAAGGAAGATTTCATGTCACGGAGGAATCGGAGCCCTCCCAAGCGATTTTGAAAGAACCTTTTCCCAACCACGCAAGTACTAAGGGGAAGGGCAAAGAGGTACGCTCTCTCTCACTCAAAACTCATGGAATGGAGCATGTATTGCATACGGTACATGCTACTTGCCACACACAACTTGCTCTCATAATAAAAAAAGCCAAGCAAGTGGTGATCCGAGAAGCGCTTAGAGTCCCGCCCTCGACTAGAACTTTTTTAGAAATCCACGGTACTTCGAAGCATTATGATAGAGCCAAGATAGGAACGAGCCTTAGGGAAGGTGTGAGCGAGGTGACTAGGTCAGGGAGGACCTATGAACCCCCACACTTAGCCAAGAATTCTAGCAAGGAAGTGGTCGTTATACCCGGCCCTTCAAAAGCATGCATCCCTAATGCACCTTATGGCATGGACACAGGTAAAAACATGGTGTTAACCCCTTATGATTTTGAACTATACCTTTTCTAAAATTCTCATAAACATGTCTATCCTAAAGTTGATCCAAACCTCACCTAGACATAGACGAGTTTTAGAAGGGATCCTAGAAAGGGTCAAGGTTAACCCATCCATAACTCTCGAGTTCTTATCCTTCTTGGTCTCCCCTATATGTGCTAAAGCCCCCATCGTGTTTTCGAAGGATGAGTTGGAAAGACCATACATGGCCCATAACCAAGCCTTTTATATAGAAGTGGTTTTGAATCACCACACTCTAGACAAGTGCTTGGTCGATGGGGGAGGAGGTCTAAACATCATTCCGTTGCACGTGGCCTTCCAAGTAGGAGTCACCATGGCTTATTTAGAACTAAGTTCCATTGTTATCACAGGATACGATGGCAATGCATCCCATCCCTTAGGAGCTATCGAATTGCCCATGGAAGTTGGGAACGTTAGACACACGGGGCTATTTTATGTCTTGGACATAAACTCCCATTACAACCTCTTGTTAGGAATGTCATGGATTCATAGCCTTCGGGTTGTGCCGTCCACATTCCATAAGTGTGTAAAAATCTCACATGAAGACCAAATAGTGGTAATTCTAAGAGAGGACCACCCACAACTCAAGGGAATCCAAAATTTCCCTTGCATATCAAGTCATCCCTCTCATGAACCAATCGTGGGGAAGCTTCCCCCACCTTTAGCCAAGTCTCCCTTAGTCGACCCCCACCTAGGAGTCATTCAACTTTTAGGAAAACCAAAACCGATTCCAATTAATCAAATAAGGGTCGTGTGCATCCAAGGGCAGCCCAAGCCATGCCCAAGTGAAGCTCCTTCCTCTAGGGTTATGTACGTCCTAGGGAAGCCCAAGTCATCGATTATCCATATCCCTAAACCCCTAGCCAAGCCTATGTGTGTGTATGTGCATGATATGGACAACTCCATGTTCCAAGGCCATCCATTATACAAAAAATTTTCCAAACTCAAAAAGCCTTGGAACATGATATCGAACATGGGATACACACCTTATCAAGGTCTAGGAACCCATAGTCAAGGTCGTCTAGAGCAAATCCTACCTAGTCCTAACCCAAGTCGATATGGCTTGGGCTATACCCCATCCATACCCCTTGAGCCACCACCTGAGACCACTTGGGTCAAGGGTGCTCTATAACCTCCTAAAACCGAAACCTATGACTTAGACCTCTTATTTAGAGCCTAATTTGTGGTGTTTTTTTTGTAGATTTGATGGAAGACCCCTTCTTATCTGAAAAGCTAAAAAAATTATATATTTACAAAAGCCAAAAAAAATTAGAAAACTCTCAAAACCCAAAAATATTCAAAAAATCTAGAAATTCCAAAAGGAATGTAGTTTATGTTCCTTCTCCTAGTCTTTGTTTACAAAAAGCCAAAAAAATTGAAAAACCTGAAAATTCTAAAAAGAATGTGGTTTATGTTCCTTCTCCTAGTCTTTGTTGGTAGAAAACTAAAAAAATTGAAAAATCTGAAAATACCAAAAAGAAAGTCTTGTATATTCATCCTCCTAGCCTCCGTTTTGAAAAAGACAAAAAAATTGAAAATTCCAAAATTATTGGCCATGTATAAAGCCCATCTTCGAGTTCTTTAAAAGTTGTACATATCCCTAAACCAAAATCGTGCATCCACAATCTCACTCTCTTGCCTAACACTTCCCTAAAAATTGAAATGCTTGAGAATGATTAAAGCCAGGAGGAAGATCCCCTTATCAATGACGAAGATCAAGCCTCTGAGCTTCCCGAATTTCATAGAATCCTTGACTTGGAAAAACCTTCAAATTTCGTAGAAGGAAATTTTGTAGAAATCAACCTAGGGAGTGAGTCTAATCCAAAGTGTGTCATCAAGATAGGTGCATGTTTGCATGAGCATGAAAAAGTATCAGTCATTGCATTCTTAAAATCCTATGTTGATGTATTTGCATGGACATATGAAGACATGCCGAGTCTAGACCCAAAAATCGTGGAGCATCATTTACCTTTAGAACCCAATGTCAAACCCATAAAGTAAAAGCTTAAGAAAATACAGCCCGATGTTCACTCCCAAGTAAAGGAGGGTTTAGAAGATCTTTTAAAAGCTGGATTTATAAAACCCATTGCTTATTCGGAATGACTTTCAAATATTGTTATGGTTCGAAAATCTAATAGGAAAATTTGGATTTGCATTGATTTTAGAAATTTAAACAAAGCCACTCCAAAAGATAATTTTTCTCTTCTAAACATTGATTTGATAGTGGATAATACTGCAAATCATGAAATGTTTTCTTTTATGGATGGTTAATCGGGTTATAATCAAATCAAGTTAGCACCAAAAGATCAGGCAAAAATTGCTTTTACTACACCTTAGGGTACATACTGTTACACAGTTATGCCATTTGGTTTTAAAAACACCGGTGCCACATACCAAAGAGCCATGATTACTATTTTCCATGATCAAATTCATGAGCTCTTGAAAGTACATGTGGATGATCTTTTGGTAAAATAAAAAACCCGATGCACACACATTGAATCTTTGCAAAAAGTTTTCGAAAGACTTAGGCTTTATAAAGTGAAGCTAAACCCTCAAAAATGTGTCTTTGGAGTGGAATCGGGCAAGCTCTTAGGATTTATGGTAAGCCAAAGGGGCATTGAAGTCGACCCCTCTAAGTGTTGAGCTCTTAGACATGCCTCTACCCTCCAATTTAACCCAAATCTGATGCCTCCAAGGTTGACTCCAAGCAATTAGGAGATTTATCTCCAATTTATCAACAAGATGCGAACCTTTCAATAGGCTTTTGAGAAAAGGGGTAAAATTTGAATGGGATGATGATTGTCAAAAAGCTTTTGAAAGATTGAAAACTTATTTGGTAAATCCTCCGATTTTAAAACCTCGGAAGCAAGAAAAACCTTTATTTCTTTATATTTCCATTCATGCGAATGCATTGGGTGCTTTACTTGCTCAATATGAGGATGATAGCCATAGGGAGTATGCTATTTATTATATTTTGAAAACTCTATTGGCATATGAAAGAAACTATCAAGACATGGAGAAAATGTGATTGGCCTTGGTATGGGTTTGTCAAAAGTTTATACATTATTTCTTAGATCATGAAATTTGGATAGTGTCTAAGCTTGATCCAATCAAGCACTTGTTTGAAAAACCTATCCTAATGGGTAGGCTTGGTAAATGACAGCTCCTCTTAATGGAGTATGATTTAAAGTTTCATCATCAAACCTCCATTAAGGGACAAGCCCTAGCCGACCATGTGGCCGAGTTTCCTCTTGAAGATATGTATCCCATACTTGATGAAATGCCTGATGAAGGCATATTTGCAAACGAATTTCAAAACCATGTTTTAGCAAATCATTTTAATGAAAATCAAGTATGGAAAATGTGTTTTTGATGGGGAAAGGAATCAACAAGGGGCAGGTGTAGGAGTCATCCTCATATCTCCTGAAAAGGGAGAGCTTCCCATTGCCATTCGGCTAGATTTTGAATGTTCAAATAATGTGGCCGAGTATGAAGCACTCACACAAGGCTTAAAAATTTTGAAAAATCTAGGGGCATCGTGTATTGAAGTCGTTGGAGATTCTATGCTTTTTATAAACCAAGTTTCAAAAATTTGACAAGTCAAAAATGGAAAACTCATACCATACCACGAATTGGCCACTAGATTGGTCGATTCTTCCTAAACATGCACACTCACTCACATAGGTAGAGAGGATAACACCATAGCGGATGCCCTCTCATCCCTAGGATCATCTCTAAGGGTTGATCCCACCATGGGAACTCGATCATTAGAAATTTGGCACTCACCCACTCCATCCACTCATGATTTGGAGATTTGCCAAAATGACCAAAATTCAATTGAAAAACCTTGGTTTCATGACATTAAAAATATTTTAGAAAATGAAGGATTTCTCGAATTTGCTTCTTCCAAAGATCAAGCTTTGATTCGAAAAATGTCAACCCGATATGTAATTTTGGGAGAGGTTCTTTACAAAAAGAGTTTTACCGGCATCTTGTTGAGATGTGTAGACCTTGATGAGGCTAGGACCATAATGCATGAGTTCCATGATGGAGAATGTAGAGGTCATGTCAATGCAAATATGATGGCCATGAAGATACTTAGGGCCGGTTATTTTGGTCCACTCTTAGCAAGATTTGTCATGATCATGTTAGAAAATGTCATTAATGTCAAGTGCATGAACATGCCATTCATATCCCATCATCCACTTTGCCATGTAAACATTTGACATCATAAGACTCATCTCTACCAAACTAGGGGCATTTAGAATGTATTCCCTAAAAATATTTTCATGGAGACTGAATATATTAATCATCTCATAAAGCATGTATCTCCATCATATCACATGGAATACATTTTTACAGGTCACGCATCACATGCACATCATTCACCCAAAGAGGCCCAAAAAGGTGGCAGCCCAAGTAGGAATGTCCCCATGTCATAAAAGGGGCAACAAAAAAAATCGATGATGCATATTGATTGATGTTGAGGGCAGAAATTTAGTAGACCCTATAAATGCCCAATACTTAAAAAAAATATTATGTATAGGGTCTATGTTAAATTCTTTCGAAAAGATTTTAAAATTGATCTCCTTTGAACTTTTTGAAAGAAGGATCAAGATTGATTGTACCTACATGAGGAAATCGATACTTTATGAAAAACAGAGTTTTCAAAATCAGTTGGTAACATTTCAAAAATCCTTGGCTTACAAAATGAAGCCGTGTTCAATATAGCAAAATATTTTCAAAGGGTAGATGCTATTAGGAAATGGGATGATCTTGGTTGAATTGAGTAGCCAAAGGGATAAGTTTTGCCCCCATTTTATTTTTCTCTCCAAAAAGGAAAATTGGCAAAATTCAAAAGAAAAGAGAATACAAAAACTCCTCCATAAAGAGGTCTTCCCTTCGAATAGAAAGAGGGAATACAAAAATTCCTCTAAAAGAGGTCTTCTCTTTGAAAGAAAAAAAGAAGAAGAAAAAGAGAATACAAAAACTCCTCCAAAAAGAGGTCTTCCCTTCTCATAGAAAGAGGGAATACAAAAATTTCTCCGAAAGAGGTCTTCTCTTTGAATGAGAAAAAGAAAAATAGAAAAGAAAGCCAAAGCTCAAAGAGCAATTTTTTGTTTCTTTGCCTCAAACCACTGGACGCTTCAGAAGGGACCGTGGCAACTCTTTCCCAAATCCCTATAGCTTATCCCAATGGAGAAAGGTTTATTCATGAAAATCCTAAAGTAGGAATAGAATCTACTTATTTGGATTTCATTTTGTTTGAGAATACGACTTTGTTGTGTGCGAAATGGAATTTTGAAATGTTTTCCAAAATTTCCTACAAAACCTCTGCTAAGTAATGGGTATTAAAACCCAAATGAGGGGAAATATGAAAAATTGGAAGTCCTTTTGATAGAAACTAAAAGGAGTTTCCTTTTGAAAATGAATTTTGAGAAACCCGAAATATCGAAATGACATGGGATTATCCTACTTGGGGCATCCAGCCTTCATAGGCTCTCCCCAAGCTCATTCATCTCTTAAATGAGTCTCTAAAACTTCATACTCCATTTGCATCACTCACACCATGCATGCATACATTCAAAGTCGTCCATGCATGATCATGTTCAAAACTAGCCCCAATGTAGGTCAAGTCCCCTTTGGCTAAAAATCCCCTCATCCTCTATAATTCAAGGAAAAGGATTTTATGAAATGAATGATGATTTATATTCTCAAGAAAATTTAGAAAGTAAATCCAAAAAAGGTGTTTTTTTCTTTGTCATTATCCAAATAAATACAAGTTAAAAAGCCCCAAATGATCAAAGCAAATCAAACGAAGACCCAATCCAATTCGAGATCAGGATCAAGTCAGAAGGTGAAGGACGGACCAAGTTAGAGGCTTATCCAGTTATGAAGCATATCAGGTCGGATATGAAGGCCGAAGATACCGATTGGATAAGGCGGGATGGTTCATTTCCAATCAAAGGCCGGTTCACTTCAAATCATAAGATGGTTCATTTCAAATCAAGGGTTGGTTCACTTCAAGTCACGGGATTGGTTCAATTCAAATCAAGGGCCAAGATGGACCATCTTTTACCAAATGAATTAGACTTGAAAATATTGATTTTGAGGGATTGCCAAAGCTACATGCAGCCGATATTGGAAGTAAAGCACACAAGGATGGGCTACATCAAGCTTAGCCGGCCACATAGGTGCACCCGGCTAAGCCTAGATGCTCCCAAATGAACTCAAAACCCAACCCACATGGGGCTGGTCCATAGTACCACTCAAAGGGGATCATGGGCTAGACATGGAAGCCCCCCCCCCCCCCCCCTCCAAATGAATGCCCTAGAAGCCAACGCCTTGGCCTATAAATAGGGCCAAGGGGGGGGGCAGGTTCTTCATTCTTGATCACTTAGAGAGTTGTCTATCTTAGGGAAATGGTGACAGACAGAGAGAGGGGTTGCTCTGGGGTGAAGGGTTGCACCAATATTGGGTCGTGGGCTGCAAGAGAGGGAGATTGGGGTAGTTCTAGGCTAAGGTTTGCATATTCAGTGTGAGTGAGATTGAGTTAAGGAAGCAAGAAGGAGGCCGAATTCCATACTTGGGAATTTCGGGTTCTTGGAGGAAAAGCTGTAAGTATCTCTAAACTTTGAAGTTTCTAAGTGTTTAGGCGAAAGGAAATCTGAGATTTTGGATTTGGTAGACAAAGATATTTGTAAATTCAATGAAATGACTACAAGGGATAACAAAAGATATTTTATCATATTTATTGATGATTGCAATAGATATTGTTATATTTTCTTACTTAAAAGTAAAGATGAAACTTTACCAAAGTTTTAAATATTTAGAAATGAAGCACAAACTAAAACACGCAAGGTACTTAAACAATTAACTCATGGAGGAGGAGAGTATACCTCAAATTATTCCAAGTATAATGTGAAAACAATGGTATTATTCATGAGATTACTGCTCCATACTCTCCTCAGACTAATGGAATAGCTGAATGGAAGAATAGAATCCTATGTGATATGGTTAATGTTTTACTTTGAAGTTCTGGGTTACCTACCTATATGTGAAAAAACTTTAAATTATGCTTGTCATATTCTAAATAGAGTTCCCCATAAGCATGAGAAAAGTAGTCTCTTTGAACTTTGAAATGGTCGAAAGACCAGTCTCAAATATCTTAAAGTATAGGGTTGTCTTTTGAAGGTACTCATCCCTGAACACAAGAGAAAGGAATTGGAACCTAAAACAGTAGATGCTATATTTCTGGGTTACGTGAAGACAAGTTATGCATATGTATTCTTGGTCATCAGATCTAATGTTTCTCACATAGATATCAATACAATTATTGAACTTCGTGATGCTACATTCTTTGAGAATGTATTTCTCATGAAAACTAGAATTCTCCAAAGTGTATCTTCTAGAGATTTTGATCCTACTATCGATTTCATTCTCGATCATGTGAAAAGGATGAGAAATGTTGGTGTGACCTTGATTGTGTTACTTCTAAATTAGATAACTCTAAGGAAATAATTGAACCAAAGAGAAGTAAACGGCCTAGGATATCAAAAGATTTTAGAAGTGACTTTGTTACTTTCAATGTCGAGGATGATCCTATCACCTTTAAGCAAACTATGACCTTACCCGATGTTAAGTTTTGGAAGAAAGTCGTTAATGATGAAATCTAGTCAATTCTTTTCAATGATACTTAGGAATTGTTTGATTTGCCTCATGTTTGTTTTACTCTAGGTTGCAAGTAGATCTTTAAAAAGAAATTGAATGTAGATGGATCAATTAATAAGTACATGGCCAAATTAGTTGTCAAAGGATATACACAAAAGGAATGAATAGATTACTTTGATACCTATTTCCCAATTTCTCGAGTGACTACTATCCAAGTGCTTATAGTATTAGCCTCTGTTTATAACCTCACAATCTATCAGATGGATGTGAAGACTACTTTTTTACATGGTGACCTCCATGAGGAAATCTATATGAATCAACTAAAGGGATTTGTGACTCGTGAGAATGAGTCTAAGGTATGTAAGCTTGTTAAATTATTATATAGTTTGAAACAAGCTCTTAAACAATGTCATGAAAATTTTGATTATGTTATAATCTTTTGCTTTGTTTTAAATGATTATGATAAGTGTGTCTACTTCAAGTCAGTCAATAATGTTTTCATCATTCTTTGCCTATAAGTAGATGATATGTTGTTGTTTGGTTTGAATATGAGAATAATAAATGTGACTCATTCATTCTTATGTAACAAATTTAAGATGAAGGACATTAGTGTGGTTGATGTGATTTTATGACTTAAAATCACAAGGTCCATTGATGGTATAATAATCTCTCAGTCTCACTATGTTGAGAAAATTTTAGAGAGGTTTGGATATACAAATTATAGACCTGTGAAAACCTCATATGATTCATCTAAGGCTTTGTATAAGAATGAAAGTGGTGTTCATGTATCTCAATTATGATATTCTCAGATTATCGATAGTTTGATTTATCTAATCAACTGTACACAACCACGTGTTGCATTTGCTATATGTAAGTTGAGTAGATACACCAAGTGTCCAGATAAAATCCATTGAAAAGCTTTAGATAGAGTGATTTGCTATATGAAAAGAATGATTTCTCTTCGACTATATTATGATAAATATCATTCGATTCTTAAAGGATTTACCGATACTAGTTGGATAACAAAGAATTTTGGGAGTAATGGGGTAACTGAATATGTGTTTCTTGTGGGTGGTGGTATTTTCACCGTAAAATCCAAGAAAAAGACTATTTTATTTTGTTCTACCTTCGAGGTAGAACTATGTGCTTTAGATGAGACTGAATTAAAAGTTGAATGGCTTAACAGACTTATGTTCAGTTTACCTATGGTAAATAAGTTGATTCCTAAAATTTTAGTGTACTTTGATTGCATGATTATAATTGCTAAGATTAGTAGTTTTAAGTACAACCAAAAGTAAAGAAGACACACGCAAATCAGACTAAAGTCTATAAGAGCTCTTGTGTCTGTTGGGGTCATGGTTGTAGATTTTGTTGGATCCAAAGATAACAAAGTTGATCTTTTGACTAAGGGTCTATCAATAGTCTTAGTTAAAAAGGGGATGCGAGTGAAACCCACAATTTATTCACAAGCAGTGACAAACCAACCTAATTGAGTGGAGATCCTACGAAATAGGTTCAATGTGATAGTAACAAGTTGTTGGTTAATAGGATAACATTTTGTATTATGTGATACCTTTAGTATCTATGTGTTTATCCCTTGTAAACTTAAAGTGTCATGACTGAAAGTTTAACAAAAAATTATTCTCTGGATGAGATCAAGTCCTAGGACATGATGCAATACATCTTTGGAGATGCCCAGCTAAGTGATTGGCATTATGAGACCACAATAAGAGAATTGAGTTGTTCCCTAAAGTCAATGATGATATAGGAGATGCCCAGCTAAGTGATTCACAGGTTTTACTTCAAATCACGTGAACAAACAGTGCTTTGAAAGAATTTGGTTTGTACACTTTTGATTAAATATTTGAAATGAACAAGTCCTCAAAAACAAAGTTTTCTGTTTTGAGGGCTTATTTCTAAAGTCGATCTGAATGTGGTATGGAAATTTATGGATGTCAGTTTTCCAATGCACCAAAAATCACATGAATTAGATTCCTATGGATAAAGATATGAGACTTTTACTCAACCTCTGTTTCAGGAAATCCGATTGTAGAACAAGTGTTCAGAAAGTCCTTCGGTCTTTTCCCAATTTTATCATGGGGTTGGACGGCCCTAAAATTCTTGCAAATTTTATTTTATGTGGCTTAATGTGTGTGGAATATGTGTGTCAAGTTTCAATTCAAAAGGAGCAAGCATCAGGAAATTAAAATTGCAAAAATAAGTAGATGCAGAGATGTTGGAAATCCTGTTTTCGGTTTTTAGGAATATAATGATGCAAACTCACCCGAATTGAAGTTGCAGCCACTCTACATCCCTAATTAAACTCACATGAAATAAAGTTGCAGTCACTCTACATCTGAATTAAACTCACATGAAATAAAGTTGCAGCAACTCTACATCCCGAATTAAACTCACACGAAATGAAGTTGCAGCCACTCTACATCCCGAATTAAACTTACACGAACTAAAGTTGCAGCCACTCTACATCCTGAATTAAACTCACACGAAATAAAGTTACAGCCACTCTACATCCGAATTAAACTCACAGGAAATGAAGTTGCAACCACTCTACATCTCGAATTAAACTCACACGAAATGAAGTTGCAGCCACTCTACATCCCGAATTAAACTCACACGAAATTAAGTTGTAGTCAATCTACATCCCGAATTAAACTCACATGAAATGAAGTTGCAGCCAATCTAATCACTATTACAACTTGGGGGGAGGTTGTGTTCCATTAATACAACTCATTTTTAATTTAATTAAAGGAAAATAAGGGTTTAGAATCAAAGTTTAGAGATGCTTATAGATTGTCTCCCCAAAATACTGAAAATTCCAAGTATGGAATTCAGCTTCCTTCTTCCTTGAATGCCTCACTCTCACTCAAGCCCAATGTGCAACCCTTACCTAGAACTACCCTACTCTCCCTCTCTTACTTCACTCCATTGCAACCCACGACCAACTTGGTGCAGCACCTCCTTGCTAAGCCCAAGACCAGCCCTTCTCTTACTCTTTGTCCAACCTCCCAAGCCTTGCTCCACTTTCTCCAACATGCTCCACCCGCCCCCCCTTGGCCCTCTTTATAGGCCAAGGAGATGGGTCATTGGGGTGGGTTTGGATCCTAGGTCCAGCCTTAAACTCACATGAAATAAAGTTGCAGCAACTCTACATCTCGAATTAAACTCACACGAAATGAAGTTGTAGTCACTCTACATCCCGAATTAAACTTACACGAAATGAAGTTGCAGTCACTCTACATCCCGAATTAAACTCACATGAAATGAAGTTGCAGTCACTCTACATCTCGAATTAAACTCACACGAAATGAAGTTGCAGCCACTCTACATCCGAATTAAACTCACACAAAATAAAGTTGTAGCCACTCTATATCCCCGATTAAATTCACACGAAATGAAGTTGCAACCACTCTACATCCTGAATTAAACTCACACGAAATGAAGTTGCAGCCAATCTAATCACTATTACAACTTGGGAGGAGGCTATGCTCCATTAATACAACCTCTTTTTAATTTAATTACAGGAGAAGAAGGGTTTAGAATCAAAGTTTAGAGATGCTTACAAATTTTCTCCCCAAGATACTGAAAATTACAAGTATGGAATTCAGCTTCCTTCTTCCTCGATTGCCTCACTCTCACTCAAGCCTAATGTGCAGCCCTTACCTAGAACTACCCTCTCTTACTTCACTCCCTTGTAGCCTACGACCAACTTGGTGCAGTACCTCCTTGCTAAGCCCAAGACCAGCCCTTCTCTTCCTCTTTGTCCAACCTCCCAAGCCTTGCTCCACTTTCTCCAACATGCTCTACCCGCCCCCCCTTGGCCCTATTTATAGGCCAAGGGGATGGGTCATTGCGGTGGGTTTGGATCCTAGGTCCAGCCCCAATTCAAGATTGGGTGGTCCTCTTGTGGTGGCGTGGAATGGACCAACCCTATGTGGGCTGGTCTCCAAGTGAACCCAGCCTTAGCCTAGGTTCCCTCAAGTTCATTTAACTGGCCAATGCTTGATTTTATGACATGCTTATTTAATGCTTGGTTTGATCCACTTGACCCTATCTTGAGCTTGCACTTGATGAAGTTGATCCCATATTTGAAGTGGATATTGATTCCATCTTTGATAAGCCCGGTCCTTGATTTTAGTCTCATACGACACTTGATTCTTGATGGCTTCATCATGGTCTCGATTCCATTTTGTATTTGAAATTAAACTCGCATTGAAATGAAAACTAGATTCAATCTTCAATCTCGCTTTTATCCAGATAGGCTTGGCCCACACTTTGCTTTTTGACTTAATCTCGAGCTGGATTTGGATCGGGTTTCACCTGTTCGTTTGATCTATTTTGAAATCCATGGGCTTTTAACTTAAATTAAAACCTTTATTTTGAAACATTCTCAAAAGGACTTTAAACTTTTTAAAATTTGGGGTTTTTGAATTTAAAGGTTCATAAAGGCTTTAAACTGGTTTTCGAAATTCAAGAGTTTTTTAAAATATTAAAATTTTGGGTGTTTACAGATACCCCTCTTTGGCATTAATCTAAATGTATTTGGATAATGTCGAAGAAGAAAATACCCCGTTATTTTTCTTCCTGAACCTTTCCTCGAGAATATGGATCATCCTAATTTTCTAAAAACCCTTTTCTTTATGATAGGTAAGAGGGGATTGGAGCCAAAGGGGACTTGGCCTATGGTGGTTCTAGTCTTAATTGTGATCATGTACTCAACGACCTTGCATGCATGGTATGAGTGAGTGATATGAGTGATGTGCATTTGGAATGTGACTTTCTAGAGACCCTAAACATACACTGATTGGACTTGGGAGGCTTATGAAGGTCGGTTGCCCTAAGTGAAATGATCTTATGTTGCTTGATGTTTGGGGTTTTCAAAATTTACTTTCAAAAGGGGGGAAATCCTTTTATCTCCAATCACAAGGATTTTCAGCTTCTTGTGTTTTCCTTCACTCGGGTCTTAACACCTACTACTTAGTAGAGATTTTATAAGAAAACTAGGAAGCATTTCAAAATTCTACTTCTTACCCAACAAAGTTTAATTCTCAAACAAAATGAGATTCAAATAAGTAAATCCTATTCTTACTCTAGGATTCTCCTAAATGAACCTTTTTCCATTGGGATAAATTGTAGAGATATGGGAAAGAGTTACCATAGTCCCTTCTAGAGCGTTCCATGGTTTAAGGCCAAGAGATGGAAATTTACTCTTTTTGAGCTTTTGGTAAATTTTCTTTTCTTTCATAGAGGGCCTCCCATTTTCGAAGATTTTTCCTTTATTTTTTCCTCTTTTCTTTTCCAATCAAAGAACTAATCTCTTTTGGAAATTTTTTTTTCATTTTGCCTTCTTTTGAAGGAAACTTTTGGAGGAATTTTCATATCCTCTTTTTCTACTTTTTCCCAAATTTTTCTTTTTGAGAAGAGAAGTGAAACGGGGACAGACTTATCCCAATGGTTTACTCGATTCATCTAAGATCACCCTATTTCAAAATAGTATATACTACTTGAAAATATTTTGCTATGTTGAACAAGGCCCTCTTTTGTAAGATGAAGATTTTTGAAATGTAACCCATTGATTTTGAAAACTCTACTTTTCAAAAAGCATTAATTCCCTTATTCAGGGCCACACGATCCACCTTGATCCTTTTTTCAAAAAGTTCAAAGGAGATCCCATTTTAAAGCATTTTCAAAAGGATTTAGCATAGACCCTACACATGATATTTTTTCAAATATTGAGCATTTCTAGGGTCTACTAAATTCCTACCCTCAACATCGATTAACCAATATGCATTGTTTATAGTGGTTTCACGTACAACATAAGGGCCATCTCACTTGGGCCGCCACTTTCCAAGGGGGTGAGGGCCTCGGTGATGAATGGTCTTGAGCACGAGGTCTCCCACTTTGAAGTGGCGAGCTTTCATGTGCATATCATACTGTCGGGTTATCCTTTGCCTATATGCATGTGCATGATCCATAGCACGAAGCCTTTTTTCATCTAACAAATCAAGTTCCATCATTCTGGTATGTTGTAGGGTTTCTAATGGAAGATCTAATGCAAGTGATGTATGGAATGAATGCAATTTTGTATGAATAGGGAGTATGACATTCGTACCATAGACCAACTCAAATGGGGTGGCATTTGTGGGTGTTTGGATGGAAGTTGTATAAGCCCATAAGGCTTCATCGAGCTCCTCATGCCATGTCCTATCCTTTTCTATGGTTTTCTCAATGATGCTTATGAGGGTTTTGTTCGTGGCTTCGGCTTGGCCGTTGCCTTGAGGGTAGTAGGGTGATGAGAAGTGTTGAGTCATGCCATATGTATCACATAGCTTTTCCACCTTTTCATTTTTGAATGGGGTGCCATTGTTGGACACTAGGTTTTTTGGAACTCCAAAATAGGCCAGCATATTTTTCTTGATGAATGCCACTACATGTTGTCCTTGGACATTAGCCAAGGATGTAGCTTCAACCCATTTAGAAAAATATTCGGTGGCTGCCAGGATGAACCTATGTCCATTAGATGCATTTGGGAAGATTGGTCCTATGATGTCTAACGCCCACATAGTGAAAGGCTATGGGCTTACAATGGAATACAAGGTGGATGATGGGATATGAATGGCATGTCCATGCACTTGACATTGGTGACATTTCCTAACATGATTATGACAATCTTGCTTGAGGGTGGACCAAAAATAACCGGCTTTAAGTATCTTCATGGCCATCATATTCGCATTGACATGGCCTCCACATTCCCCATTGTGGAATTAATGTATTATAGTCCTAGCCTCATCAAGGTCTACATACCTCAACAATATGCCGGTAAAACTCTTTTTGTAGAGAACTCCTCCCACAATCACATATCGGGTTGAAATTTTTCGAATAAAAGTTTTATCCTTAGAAGAAGCAAATTTCGGAAATCCTCCATTTTCTAAAAAGTTTTTAATATCTTGAAAGCAGGGTTATTCAATGGAATTTTGGTCATTTTGGCAAATCTCCAAATCGTGGGTGGATGGAGTAGGTGAGTGCCATATCTCTAAGAATCGGGTTCCCAAGGTGGGATCGACCCTTAGGGTTGATCCTAAGGATGAGAGGGCATCCGCTATGGCGTTGTCCTCTCTATCTATGTGAGTGAGTCTACATGATTTGAAGGAATCGACCAGTTTGGTGACCAATTCGTGGTATGGGATGAGCTTTTCATTTTTGACTTGCCAATTTTTCAAAACTTGGTTTATAACAAGTAAAGAATCTCCAAAGACTTCGATGCATGATGCCCTTAGATTTTTCAAAATCTTCAAGCCTTGTATGAGTGCCTCATATTCGGCCATATTATTGGAACATTCAAAATCTAGGCGAATGGCAATGGGGATCTCTCCTTTTTCAGGGGATATGAGGATGACTCCAACACCTGCCCCTTGTTGGTTTCTCGCTCCATCAAAGTGCATTTTCCATACTTTGTTTTCATTAAAACAACTTGCTAAAACATGGTTTTGAAAATCGTTTGTAAAGATACCCTTATCAGGCATTTCATCAAGTATGGGATATGTCTCTTCAAGGGGGAACTCGGGCACATGATCAGCTAGGGCTTGTCCCTTAATGGAGGTTTGATGGTGAAATTTTAAATCATACTCCATTAAGAGGAGCTGCCATTTACCAAGCCTACCCGTCAGGATAGGTTTTTCAAAAAAGTGCTTGATCGGATCAAGCTTAGACACTATCCATATCTCATGATCTAAGAAGTAGTGTCTAAACTTTTGGCAGGCCCATACCAATGTCAAGCACGTTTTCTCCATGGCTTGATAATTTCTTTCATATGCCAATAGAGTTTTCGAAATGTAGTAAATAGCATACTCTTTATGGCTATCATCCTCATATTGAGTTAGTAAAGCACCCAATGCATTCATATGCATGGAAATGTAAAGCAATAATGGTTTTCTTGCTTTAGAGGTTTTAAAGTTGGAGGATTTACCAAATAAGTTTTCAATCTTTCGAAAGCCATTTGACAATCATTGTCCCATACAAATTTCACTCATTTTCTCAAAAACTTGTTGAAAGGTTCGCATCTTATTGTTAAGTTTGAAATAAACCTCCGAATTGCTTGGAGGCAACCTTGGACGCTTCGGATTTGGGTCAAGTTGGAGGGTGGAGGCATGTCTATGATGGCTCGACACTTAGATGAGTCGACTTCAGTGCCCCTTTGGCTCACCATAAAACCTAAAAGCTCACCCGATTCCACTCCAAAGACACACTTTTGAGGGTATAGTTTCACTTTGTAAACCTAAGTTTTTCAAAAACCTTTTACAAAGATTCAATGTGTGTGTATCGGGTTTTTTATTTTACCAAAAGATCATCCACATATACTTCAAAGAGCTCATGAATTTGATCGTGGAAAATAGTAGTCATGGCTCTTTGGTATGTGGCACCGGCATTTTTCAATCCAAATGGCATAACCGTGTAATAGTATGTGCCTCAAGGTATAGTAAAAGCAGTCTTAGCCTGATCTTTTGGTGCTAACTTAATTTGATTATAAACCGAATAGCCATCCATGAAAGAAAACATTTCATGATTCGCAGTGCTATCCACTATCAAATCAATGTTTGGCAAAGAAAAATTATCTTTTAGAGTGGCTTTGTTCAAATTTTTAAAATCGATGCAAATCCGAATTTTCCCGTTGGATTTTCGAACCACAACTATATTTGAAAGACAGCTAGAATACGCAGTGGGTTTTATAAATCCGGCTTTTAAAAGATTTTCTAAACCCACTTTTACTTGAGAGTAGAAATCGGGATGGATTTTTCTAAGCTTTTGCTTTATGGGTTTAGTATTTGGTTCTAGGGGAAGACAATGTTCTACAACTTTTGGGTCTAGACCTGGCATGTCTTCGTAGGTCCATGCAAATACATCTATGTAGGTTTTCGAAAATACAATGAATGATGCTTTTTCATATTCATGCAAACATGCGCCTATTTTAACATGCTTAGGATTAGACTCACTCCCTAGGTTGATTTCTACAAAATCCCCTCCTATGGAATTCGAAGGTTTTTCCAAGTCAAGGATTTTATGAAATTCAGGAAGCTCGGAGGCTTGATCCTCCTTAGAGATGAGGGGATATTCCTCCTTGCTTTGATAATTCTCCAGAATTTTAGTTTCTAGGGAAGTTTGAGGTAAAATATGGGGTTCAAAAGCACACGATTTTGGTTTTGGGATATTTACAAATTTTGAAGAATTTTGACATTTTACCAAGACAATATTTTTTTCAAATTTTTCAACTTTTTTGGTTTTTTCAAAATGGACACTAGGAGGTAGTATATACAAAACCTTGTTTTTGGTATTTTCAGGGTTTTTTTATTTTTTTGGCTTTTTGCAAATACAAGAAAGGAACAAAAACCATATTCTTATTGGGATTTTCAAATTTTTTGATTTTTTTGGCTTTGTGTAAAGAAATGGAAGGAGGAGGAATGCAAATCACATTCTTTTTGGGATTTTCAAACTTTTTTAATGTTTTTGGGTTTTTGATTTTTTCTAAATGTTTTTGGATTTTGAAAATATGTAATTTTTTTGGGTTTTTGGTTATGGAGGGGTCTTCCATCACACCTACAAAGAAAAGACCATGAATTAGGCTCTAAATAAGAGGTCTAAGTCATAGGTTTCGGTTTTAGGAGGCTACATGGTACCCTTAACCCAAGTGGTCGTAGGTGGTGGTTCAGGGGGTATGAATGGGGTGTAGCCTAACCCATGTCGGTTTGGGTTAGGATTTGGTAAGATGGGTTCTAAGCGACCCTGGTTTTAGTTTCCTAAGCCTTGATAGGGTATGTATCCCATGTTTAACAACATGTTCCATGGCTTCTTGAGTTTTGAAAATGTTTTATAAAGTGGATGGCCTTGGAACTCAGTGTTATCCATGTCATGCACGTACACCCGCCTATCTTGGCTTCGGGGTTTAGGTGCGACTTGTGTTTTGGTTTTTCCTAGGATCAACACAACCTTGGGTGGATGGTTTGGGCATGCCTTGGGCTGCCCTTCGATGCACACGATAAGTTTGGATGGGCTTAGGATTTGAAGTTTTTTTGATGGGTCGTTCAAGAGTGATGACTCCCCTACATTTGACTCATAACAAGGATGACCTAACAAACAAGGGAAATTTTGAATTCCCTGGAGTTGTGGGTGGCTTTCTCCTAGAATTACCAAGACTTGGCTTTTATGGGGGATCTTGACACACCTATGGAATGTGGAAGGCACGGCCCGAAGGCTATGGATCCACGGTCTTCCTAAGAGTAAGTTGTAGTGGGGGTGCATTTCTATGACTTGAAACACCCCTGTATGGGTTATGCCCCGTACTTCCATGGATAATTCTATGGCTCCTATGGGTCGAGACGCATTTCCATCGTATCTTGTGATAACGATGGAGCTTAGATTCAAAGAGGTTAAGGAGACTCCGACTTGAAAGGCCACGTGTAACAGAAGAATGTTTGGACCTCCACCTCCATCAACAAGCACTTTTCTAGAGCGTGGTGATTCAATACGACCTCTATATGCAAGGCTTGGTTATGGGTTCTATACGGTCTTTCCAACTCATCCTCCGAAAACACAACGAGGGCCTTGACACCAATAGGTGAGACTAGGAAGGATAAGGACTCGGGGGTTATGGTCGAGTTAACCTTGGCTCTTTTTAAGATTTTCTCTAAGACTTGTCTATGCCTAGAGGAAGTTTGGATTAGTTCTAAGATAGACATATTTATAGTGATCTTGAAAAGATGTGCTTCAAAATCATAGGGGGTTAACACATTTTTTCCCTTGTCCATGACATGAGATGCTTTGGGAATGCATGATTTTGAAGGGCCGGGGACAATGACCACTTCCTTGCTAGCATCTTTGGCTAAATGTGGAGGTTGATAGATCCTTCCGGACTTAGTCACTTCGCTCACACCTTCTCTAAGGCTCGTTCCTATGTTAGCTCTAGTTTGGTGCTTCGGAGCACCCCCAAATCTCTAATAAGGCTCTAGCCGAGAGCGGGACTCTAAGCGCTCCCCGGTCACTACTTGTTTGGCTTTTTTTATTACGAGAAGTGGTGTGTGACAAGTAGTGAAGTTCGTATGGAATGCATGCTCCAAACAATTCAAGGAAGTTGAGAAACCACATACCTCTTTGTCCTTTCTACTAGTGCTTGCGTGGTTGGGGAAGGGCTCCTTAAGAATGACTTGGGCGGGCTCCAGTTCCTCGGTGACTTGGAACCGACCCTGCTCTATCAAGTCCTCAATTTTATTTAAAAGAGTGTAACACTTATTTGTATCATGGCCCTTGAGCCTATGATACTTGTAAAATTTGTTCAAAAATTTCCCATTTGAGGGTGTCCCCTTGGGAATATCGGGGAGTGTTACCATTCCCTAGGCGAGTAGGAGGTCGAGGACCTCTGAGATGGGTTGCCCAAGCGGGGTATACTTTTTTTTTTCAAAAGACTTTTGAACATTTTTATTTTTAGGTTCAGACTTTAAAGTGTCAACCGAGCTCGATTCTACTCGGACATTTGCAACTTTTTGGGGTTTTGCCCCATTGTCCGCAGTGGGTAGCCCGTAAGTTCCTAGTTTTTCAAAGCGTGATTTTGAAAAGAATTTTCCTTTCCACAGATCATCATAAACCCCCTTTTTCATGTGGGCTTTGAAGAGAGAGGCCTTTTTTATTAACTTGTGAAAAGTTGAAATTTCGTGGAGTGAAAGAAGTGCTTTCAACTCTGTTTTGAAATTTTCAAGGATGAGTATTACTACGCGTCCTTCAGAGATGGGCTCTCTTACTTACCCAAGAAGGGACCTTGATCGAACGATGAATGCATGGACATCCTCGTTCGATGCTTGTTTTGTGTCCTTAAGGGTATTCAAGGTGGGTGTCAGCTCCACGTTGTGGGAGAACCGTTGCATGAAACAATTCGCTAACTCTTCGAAAGTTGTAAATTGGCTCAAGTCGTATGAGGCTAGCCACTTTGATGCAGTTCCCTTAAGGGAGAGGGGGAACCAATATATCCACTTGGTAGAGTCCTTTTTCTTATAGGTTGTGCGAGAAAAGAGCAGCAGGTGGGATCTAGGATCCCCCGTGCCATCATACCGATGGAAGTTCGGTATGTCGTCGTCACTATCCGTTTGGTAATCCGAAGGGAGAAAATCAGATAGTGCATATGATCTTTTCTCTTTTGCTTGGCATCTCAACAGTTGTTGGAGGGCTTTTCGATCCTTCAGTGTGAATGATTCGTATTCTTTGGCCCTCTCCACGATGGAGGTTTCTTTGGGCTTTCTCGACTTTCTTGGCTTTTTCTTAGCCTTGACTTGTTTGCCATGAGATGAGCAAGACTCAACCGCCTCGGGCTCTTAGCTAAGGGCGGCGATCCTTGCCTCAAATTCTTTTCGTAAGTCTTCAAGCTCTTCTTTCTTGCTTTTGAAATGGGTTTTTGAAAACTTTTTAGAAAACAGACATGATGAGCACGAGGCTCGGCTGGACACTTTATGGGAATTTGAACTTGACATGATTTAGAGTTTTTGAGAAAAATTCTACAAGTGTACAAGCAAAGTTAAACACGTTTTCTTGAAAAATTTTGAAGTTCAACTTGTTTGAATTGAAGTTTTCTTAAGATTCGAGTCCTACCGGGCGTGCCAATTCTGTAGACATGAAAATTTTCACTCCTAAGCTATACAAAACTTGAAGTGAACCTTTTCGTATCTACGCTTACGCGAGCGTGCCAGCTAGTTTATACAAACTAGCAAAGACTTAAACAATTTTCTGACTTTTGGCGATTGTAGGTAAGCAGACTCTTTTCGCTTAAACCTTCTTGAACCGATGCTCAAGGGTCAGTTTAAGTGCTTAGAAAATTTCAATTTGAAACAGGTTTTACTTCAAATCACGTGAACAAACAGTGCTTTAAAAGAATTTGGTTTGTGCACTTTTGATTCAATGTTTGAAATGAAGTCCTCAAAAACAGAGTTTTCTGTTTTGAGGGCTTGTTTCTAAAGTCGATCTGAATGTGCTACAGCTCTCTAAAAATTATCAAAATTTTACCATACGAAGTTTGTAGTGTGCAAAACCCTATTCTTTTTACATATCTGAATTTAAAGATATATTGAATCAAAATTAAATGTTTGAGTAGACCTGACTCACTAAACTAGAATTACTCTGTTCCAAAAATATATTGAGTAGACCTGACTCACTAAACTAGAAGCATCAGGAAATTAAAATTACATAAATAAGCATATGTAGAGATGCTGGAAATCTTGTTTTTGGTTTTTAGGAATATAATGATGCAAACTCACCCGAATTGAAGTTGCACCTGCTCTGCATCCCTAATTAAACTCACACGAAATGAAGCTGCAGCCACTCTACATCTGAATTAAACTCACATGAAATAAAATTACAACAACTCTACATCTCGAATTAAACTCACACGAAATGAAGTTGCAGCCACTCTACATCCGAATTAAACTCACACAAAATGAAGTTGTAGCCACTCTATATCCCGGATTAAACTCATACGAAATGAAGTTGCAGCCACTCTACATCCTGAATTAAACTCACACGAAATGAAGTTGCAGCCAATCTAATCACTATTACAACTTGGGAGGAGGCTATGCTCCATTAATACAACCCCTTTTTAATTTAATTAAAAGAGAAGAAGGGTTTAGAATCAAAGTTTAGAGATGCTTATAGATTTTCTCCCCAAGATACTGAAAATTACAAGTATGGAATTCAGCTTCCTTCTTCCTCGAATGCATCACTCTCACTCAAGCCTAATGTGCAGCCCTTACCTAGAACTACCCCACTCTCCCTCTCTTACTTCACTCCCTTGTAGCCTATGACCAACTTGGTGCAGTACCTCCTTGCTAAGCCCAAGACCAGCCCTTCTCTTCCTCTTTGTCCAACCTCCCAAGCCTTGCTCCACTTTCTCCAACATGCTCCACCCGCCCCCCCTTGGCCCTATTTATAGGCCAAGGGGATGGGTCATTGGGGTGGGTTTGGATCCTAGGTCCAGCCTCAATTCAAGATTGGGTGGTCCTCTTGTGGTGGCGTGGAATGGACCAACCCCATGTGGGCTGGTCTCCAAGTGAACCCGGCCTTAGCCTAGGTTTCCTCAAGTTCATTTAACCGGCCAATGCTTGATTTTATGACATGCTTATTTGATGCTTGGTTTGATCCACTTGACCCTATCTTGAGCTTGCACTTGATGAAGTTGATCCCATATTTGAAGTGGATATTGATTCCATCTTTGATAAGCCCGGTCCTTGATTTTAGTCTCATACGACACTTGATTCTTGATGGCTTCATCATGGTCTCGATTCCATTTTGTATTTGAAATTAAACTCACATTGAAATGAAAACTAGATTCAATCTTCAATCTCGCTTTTATCCAGATAGGCTTGGCCCACCCTTTGCTTTTTGACTTGATCTCGAGCTAGATTTGGATCGGGTTTCACCTGTTCGTTTGATCTATTTTGAAATCCATGGGCTTTTAACTTAAATTAAAACCTTTATTTTGAAACATTCAAGAAAGGACTTTAAACTTTTTAAAATTTGGGGTTTTTGAATTTAAAGGTTCATAAAGGCTTTAAACTGATTTTCAAAATTCAGGAGTTTTTTAAAACATTAAAATTTTGGGTGTTTACAGTACCATTACTAAAAGTATAATATGGTAGTTGGGTTAAGAGGGCACTTTTACACTTAAGGACTTTGTGGGGATTGTTGTATTGAATGTGCATTTAGTGAAACATCCCTAAATATTTAATTAATATATGTGAGTCCTAAACTATAAAAAGTAACATATGAGGGACTTTTGCAAAAGTTAACCAAGAAGAGACAAAGTTTAGTCCCATATTGAAGAATGTGACAAACCCGATAGTCCTTTTATATATTTGGTAGCTCATGAACCTTAGTTCAAAGAGCTTGGGAAGGACATGCTATACTACACACGCATGCACCGTGCCTGGGCTTGGGCTTTTGGCTTGGATCTATCTAATGATCAAAAGTTTTTTACAATCACGGATAGAGATAAGGTGGGACAGTTCTAGATAAGGAGGGATGATTCCGAATAAGGAGGGACAACTGTGGATAAAATGGTATGTCATTTGGATAACGCGCACCCTAGAAATAGGTGCTTAGGGGTCTTCCCTAAACATAAAGTTCTCACTCTCTCTTCCCGTCTCTCTACCCGTAGTGTTGATCCAGTCCATGTACTCATGGTTAGTCTCTCTCTTCCCCAACCATAGGCGATTGAGAAATGTTCGAGGTCGACTTGAAGTCAGGTACATACTCTTTAAGTTGTGTGTTTATTTTATCCTAGGATGAAGGCACAAGTACCCGTACATACTCATAGTGGGGTGTTAATTTCTCTAAGGCAAGTTTGCAAGGGTGACTTGCAAAGATAAGTTTTTGATTTTGCTTATGTTTTTGTTTTTCGTACGACTTTATTATGGTTTATTTTGGATCTGTGGCTATTATTTATGATTGGAGCATGTTTACATTTGTTGCATATTATTTTATTATGCATGTATGTCTATGGTTTTTCCCAAGATGAGCTACTTGTTGTATAGCTCATCTTGTTTATTACAACCTTACCCAAGCTCACCTCATTAGCCTTGCAAGATGAGCTACAACTATAGGAAGAGATATGTACAACCTAATAATGGACGTTCTTGATATTCCACCTGTGAGTATATTGTCGGAATCTGTCAAGATGATCCTTCTTGTGCATATGATCAATGACTAAGATGAATGAGTTCTTTTCCTATATGGCTCTTGTTGGAGATGGTGAAATCTCAGTTGCAATCCTCCTATGGGATACCAAGATGCTAATCCTCATATCAACTAAGTTGATTTAAAATTGCCTCATATCACACACTTCAGAGGGATGTGTGTATATGCTCATGTAGTTGACTATGCATAACATTGACTAAAAGAAAAGGAGTACTATAGGGTATGTACTCATCATTATTCGCTATTTTAACAAGAACAGTAGCAATAGCTATGGCATGTATGATATCAAATTACACTATGCTAATACTAAAATCGTAACAGTATGACAACTGCCAAAAGAAGATTCAAGAAACTCAAAAACAATAAGATTAATGAGTAACACATAAACATAGATATGATTGGCTCAAGAAGATAAGTGGAAGTGGACAATAAGAAAATTAAGGGAAAGAAAGGCTTTCAAACCAGAAAATGTTAGAGGTAAAGAGTTTTTTGTCATCTATATCATTGTATAAAATGGAGGCTAGAGGAGTATTAAAGAGAGAACTTAGTTGTAGCAAAATCGGTCAACCCTTAACCCATATAGATATCCATATCCTAAACAGTCTTCTCTCTTCATGGAATATGGTGACCACAAGCCTTAGATTTGGGTTTGATTTTACTCTTTTTGAGCTCCCTCTAAAGCTAGCAATTAAACAAGAACATATGAACAAGGATAAAAGAGAAAACCTACTAGTTGCTTAGGATAATTTGGGGTCTAGCTCAAAGAACAACCAGAATAAGAAAAAATTAAATAAAAAGTTTGACAAATATAACAAGAAGGATGATCAATTTTGCAAGAAATCTTATGACATAATCTATCACAACAAAAGAGATTGTGGTGAGATGGGGCAATAAAATTGAGATTGTCACAATAAAGAAACAACAATGGAAGGTTTATTTCTGAGTGTCACAATTCAACCGAGAAGAAGGATATAATCTGCATTATTTCTGAGTGCATGTACCCATACTACCCTCTGACTAGTTGATAGATCGATTATAGAGCAACTCATTACATTTTGAAGACCAAAGAAAGAGCAATAGACAAGAAGGAATACAAATCTCAAGAACATCATGTTTATATGGGAAATAATTCATTTGTTGATGTTCTAGAGGTTGGGTCCTTTAGGATTTTTGTATAGGATATACATGTTGTACTTATAATATATTAATTATGTATTCTATTAGGCACAATCTTGTGTCGATATCTGTCTTGATAAAGAAAGGGTTTGAGGTCATATTTTTTCCTAGATAAGTTACTATAAGAAAACATGGTAGGATGGTTTTTCTAGTTTCTTTGATTCTAAGCATTGTTTGTTTAAGTTAAAACATTGATAATAATAAAGGTTCTTGTACTTATATCGACTGTGCATTTGTTGTTGATGTGAATGTATGTAATGCTTAGGGCATATAAATTTGCCTAAGTTTCAGGAGACCACTTTTAATAAGTGTGAAGCCTGTATACAAGAGAAAATTATTATAAAATTATTTTCTAAAGAAATAATTAGTGCAACAACCATGTTAGAAATCATTCACATAGATATATGTGTACCCTTTAGATTAAGATCTCATCATAGGAAGATGGAAAAACTATTTTTATAATCTTTCTAATGAAAATAAAGATGTTAGTATTAGTTTAAGAGATTTAGCCAACTCAGAAAAGTATATAAACCACAATTTCTACCGACGTATTCAAAAGAATGAAGTCAAAGACACTCTTAAACATATGAAGGGTGGTAAATCGGTAGGACCAGATAATATTCCTATAGAAGTTTGGAAAATACTAGGAGAAATAGGAATCACTTGGCTCACAAGACTATTTAATGAAATTTGGAAAAACCAAAAGATGCCCGAGGAGAGCAAGTAAACTTATACCCATATATAAGAACAAGAGAGACATTCAAAATTGTGCGAATTATCGATGTATCAAGTTAGTGAGCCATACTATGAAATTGTGAGAAAGAATTATCGAACGTAGGTTAAGACGAGTATCAAGTACAATAGAGAACCAATTTAGATTAATGCCAAGCAGATCTACTGTTGAAGCGATTCAACTTTTGAGACGTCTTATGGAACATTTTAGAGCAAAAAAGAAAAACCTTCACATGATATTTATTATCTCGGTACTAAGAGAGGTTCTTTGGAGAACTTTGGAAAAAAGAGGTATCCCATTGACATATATTAACCTTATAAGAGACATGTATGATGGTGCAAAAACATGTGTGAGGACCCATGAAGGAACGACAGACTTTTTTGAAGTTAATATTGGGTTACATCAAGGATCAACTTTAAGTCTATACTTATTTATAATGGTGATGGATGAGTTAACAAAACATATTCAAGATGAAGTACCTTGGTGTATGTTATTTGCAGATGACATTGTATTAGTGGAGGAGTCTAAGGAAAAAGTTAATAGAAAATTGGAACTATGGAGAGAAACATTAGAAAGCAAAGACCTCCGACTTAGTAGAACAAAGATAGAATATATGGAATGTAAGTTTGATCATTTGGTTACTTCAGAGGACATAGAAATTAAAATTGGCACACATTGCATCCCCCAAAAGGAAAGTTTTAAATGCCTAGGGTTAATTTTTCAAAGTGATGGAAGAATTGATGGAGATGTTACGCATAGAATTAATACTGGTTGGTTAAAATGGAGAGGAGCATCAGGTATTCTTTGTGATAAGAAGATACCATTAAAGTTAAAAGATAAATATTATAGAGCAGCAATTAGGCCTGTCATGTTTTATGGTTCTGAGTGTTGGGCAGTTAATCATTAACATGTATAAAAGATCCCTGTAACAAAAATCAAGATGTTGAGATGGATGAGTGGTCATACAAGAAAAGGTCGTATACATAATGAGGTTATTAGAAACAAATTAGGAGTGACACCAATAGAGTATAAAATGAGAGAACATCATTTAAGATGGTTTGGACATATAGAAAGAAGATCAAAAGAAGAACCTCTAAGAAGGTTAGAAAAACTAAATTTAGAAAGTATTAAAAGAGGTAGAGGACGACCACAAAAGTGTTGGAAAGAAACAATAAAGAATGATCTAGCTTATTGTGAGTTAACTGCTAACATGGCACACGATAGGGGTCTGTGGAAACAAAGAATCCATGTAGCTGACCCCATCTAGTATGGGAAAAGGCTTAGTTGTTGTTGTATTCTTTTTATAGAATCAAAGTTTACATTACCCAACCTTGTATGTCATACATCAGATAATTCAATATTGCACATAGAAGAAGAAGATGTAATAGAAGTAGATGCTTTATTCTTATTAAAATTTATACAAGAATCAACAATTGGTTCTACATTAATTTTAAACAGATCCTCTATATCACACAAATAGCCATTTTCAAAGAAACACCCAGTACTAAGTCATGTAATAACAACTTTATTATATTTACAATCTAATCTTAATCCCTGCCTAACTAAAGCAGGACCACTGAGGATATTTCAGCGAATCATTGGAATGTGTCTAACTCACTTAAGAGTTAGAACCTTTGTCAAAGGAAACTTTAAGTCAACACGCCCTTCGCTCTTGACTTCAACGGTCGAATGATTCCCTAAGATCACTGTTTGTCTACAAATAGCCTAGTAAGACACAAACAAAGATTGGTCAGTACATACGTGCACATTAGCCCTAGTGTCTACTATCAAGTATTGTGGCTCATAAATAGAAAGGAGATGGGGTTTAAGGGATAGATAGTCATCACTAGCATATGCGGTGATCATCACTATGTTGACCATAGCTCCTTCAACGACCATAAGTTTCTTGGCTTTCTTTGAGGGACAATCTCTCGCCCAATGTCCAACCTAACGGCAAAGCCAACACAATTTGTTTTTTGGTTTTTTTTAGATTTTAACCTTTGGTTTATGATTTATTTGATTTCTCTTAGGATCACTAGGTTGTTTCCTTCTAACTGTAAGGTTAACTCTAGAGGTGTTCTCTATAGGTACAACGGGTTTCTGACTTCTATCCTCTATCGCTATGTCTACCATTAGGTCATCAAGGGTCATCTTATCCTTCTTATGCTTGAGATCTATGCTGAAATCCTCTCAAGACTTAGGAAATTTCTCTATAATAGATACAACAATAAATTTGTCAAGAAGTTCCATTTTGGCTTCTTTTAGATCATGGCATAGATTTCTCCTATAACATTTGATACTTAAGGAACTTGGCCACAAAATATTTTTCAAGACTGAGGTCTTTACTATTGTATTTTTGATCCAAGGTAGCCCACTGATCTTTTGATGTCGTGAAAGAAGAATAATTATATATATCAAATAAAACATTTCACAGTGTCGATAAAATACAACAATGGCATAGGGTGTCCTTCTTTCACTCGGTGATTCTATCCGAGCATCTAGGGTCAGTATCATCAAGTAGGAGATAATTTGACTCGATATATAAATGCAACCCTAACATAGTTAACCAAATTTTCATACACTGCTGCCAGCATTTAAAATATGGACAAATAAACTTTTCTGGCATCAAAGTCAAGTCGACCTCAAGTCAGAGTGTAGCAAATGCAAAAATGTTCACTACAATAAAAACTGATTTCTTTAAGAATGTTGGAAAAAATCATAGACATACATACACAATAAAATAATATGCAACAAATGTAAACATTCTTTAATCATAAACAATAGTCGCAAATCCAAAATAAGTCATAATCAAGTCGTTTGTAAAACAAAAGTAGAAGCAAAATAAAAAACTTATCTATGTGAGTCGTCGTTGCATACTTGCCTTAGAGAAATCAGTATCCCACTATGAGTACATACGGGTATTTGTGTCTCCCTCCCAGGACCAATACAAATAACTCGAAGAGCATGTACTTAGCTTTGAGTCAACCTCAAATACGCCTCAGTCGCCTATGGTTGGGGCAAAGAGACTAACTACAGGTATAGGAACTAGATCAACATTACGGGCAGAGAGACAAAACTATGAGATGAGAAGAGATAGTGAAAACTATGTGTTTAGGGTGGACTCCTAATTATCTATTTATAAGGTGCGTGTGTAGATTATGGATCGTGGATCCCATCTAAATAACACACCGTTTTAGTCGTAACCATCCCATCTTATCCAAAACTGTCCCACTTTATTCCTATCCATAACCGTGAAAAACTCTTGACCATTAGATCAAAAGTTTTTCATGCAAAAAGATATACCCAAGCCACAAGCTCAAGTGCAACGCGCATGTGATATAGCATGTCATTCCCAAGTTTTTTAAACTAAGGTTCATGAACTACCAAATATATAAAAAAAAACTAGCCGGTTTGTCATATTCTTCAATATGGGACTAAACTTTAGCTCCTCTTAGTCATCTTTTGTAAAAGTCCCTCATATGTTACATTTTACACTTTAAGACTTTCACATATATTAATTAAATATATAGAGATACCAACATGAATTAAATGTCATTAAATGTACATTCAATCCAACAGTTTTGTGGTTCGCTGATGTTTTTTAAGCGTTTTGGATCTGATTTGTCAAGCTTTATAATCTTAGAGTTAGAAGGCAGTTTACTTGGATATACGACGAACCAAAGTCTTACGGGAGAATGACAGCTGTTTTGCATTCAATTTGGACCAAATCCTTTTCTTTTGGGAAGCAGAATGGGGAGAATGGCATCCCCCGATGAGTATTGAATTCATGATCTTTAAGTTGTGAGTCGACCCCCGAGTCAAATTACACACTGCTCCTTGTGCATTACGAGCTAGTGTCATTTGAAGAAAAAATTCAACAAAATCAGGACACCAACAGTCTGTTCTCAGATCCATCCAAAGTGAAATTCCACTCATTGGGTTAACCTGTTTTTTGACGTGCACACTTAAATGACACGGAATAAGCATGACCCAAACACATTGCTGTTGATTTCAGAAATGGAAGCCAGAGATGGACATGACCCAAAGAGTCTACATTCGGTCCACACAACATGACATGAAGAAATCAGGTTGACCTGTTTGTGGCACGGCGTGTACACAAAATAGAAAGTTCACCTCTTGCCAACCAGAGCAAGGCTCCTCCTGCAAATACACGTTTCAAGGATCGAATCAAACAAGAGGAGGCTGCAGCCTAACACACACACACACTCCATGCACCCCTTGCGAGTCAAACTCCGCACCAACAACACAGGCGTCAATATGCCCTACTAGTTGAGCTAACGCTCTGGGTGCGAGCCTGGTTGATTTCGATCTGGTTATTTCTATCAGGTAGGCCGAATCGAGATGCATGCCCTACATGCCGAACTCATGGCCTTCAGCACGTGAGCCGACCCCTTAGCCAGGTCAGTCACTTCTCGTTGTGCTGACCTTGGTTATTTCTATTTTTCTTTTTGAACCATATTAATATCCCCTTACTTTATTTATTTTTCATTAATTCAAAAATGGAAAGTGCAATTCGGAATAATTGGATCTATTCGATTCATCTGATCCGTCAGTCTTTTTGAAACGTAAACCGTCCGGTTGAAAAATCAACTGTCAAGATTAGCAGCAAATGCAGTTTGAAACTCGGGGAATCATCTGTGGTCCACATACAAGTCTCCATGAAGGAATCAAGTGTACTCTTGGAAAGATGCCACTTTGATATCTCTGCAGGATATTTTAGGCTCAAGTGGGATATTTGCCGGGCTGTGCTAGGTCCCAATTTGTGTGTGTGCGTGCTAATAATGAAGTGGGATTGGACTTCCACGGCAGGACCAGTGGTTCCACCGGTCAAATCCTAGTACGGTGCCAGAATTGCTTGGTGAGATCTCATCATACTTTGCGTGAATCCATTAAATTTAGGGTTTACCATATGGGTTTGGTAACAAAAGAATAGATCATCTAGTTGTGAGGGTTGACGCAGCAAGATCTAACTAAAATATGGAGCTTAATACCAAAACCAAACTTTACT
Source organism: Brasenia schreberi (assembly GCA_036023115.1). Lineage (NCBI taxonomy): Eukaryota > Viridiplantae > Streptophyta > Magnoliopsida > Nymphaeales > Cabombaceae > Brasenia > Brasenia schreberi. The sequence goes on from JAYKKT010000090.1 coordinate 13,894,700, forward strand.
CTAGATCTGATTGAGATCATCAAATTTTTGAAGTACAAGAATTGAAGCTGATGTTGTTTAAGGTGTTGTCTGGGTATAGAACCCGGTCCTTATCAGCCCATTACAGTAACAGCTTGAGGTCAGTCAGGATTTAATATATATATATATATATATAAGTAGCTCAAAAGTTATGAGTGTTTGAGAAAATATAAGAGACAACGTTAGTGTACTCGTGCCGCAAAAAGTATATAGAAAGGCATGAGTACTTGAGTGTTGAGGATCAAGCCAAATGGTTGCCCATATTTCAAACTCATGGGTATGATATACGGAGCTGAGTATGACTTTCAAAAAATGTTGCACAATCACAATAGCTAACGGGTCTAGGTGGCCAACTCATAAGTTGAAGGCCATGAGTTTGATACCCGGAGCATGCATTGAAAAAAGAAAAGAAAAGATAGTCATGGAAAATGGGAGTACCTTAGTCGGAAAGTGGCTCAACCCAAAAGTACCAATTTTTTTTTGTATTCTTATCTCTTTCAATTTGAAATGACATTCCTAAACCATCGAGTTTATCAAGAACAAATACTAAACTTATTCTCTAATAACCTTATTTTTATGGATTCTGTCTTTCTCTATCTTAATGTCTTCATATCTACCGCTTGTCATCTTGTATAGATGTAGACATGTGATTGATTAACACTCAGACACCCTAAAAGCATTGCAGGCTTATTGCCGCTTCGTAATATATACTTTTTATTTTTCAAATTTGTATCAACACCTCCATCTTTTATTTTTATGTAATGTTTCCATAACTTTCTCAGCATTGTTTGAACACTGACTTTAAATTATACCTTTTAAAATGTAATGTATACCAATCTTAACAAATACAAAATTAAGTCTCATTATGAAGAAAAACATAATACACAATAAAACAGGATGACTGGCAAGAGAGGTTGAAACGAGAGAAAGCGAAGTAAAAACCACCTCAGAATCATAAATTATCCCAAAATTATTACGAAGGGAAATAAATCCTGCTTAGAAAGTAGGTGTCTTACTTTATAGTATAGGAGTAAGTGGCGAATTTAGAAACACTTTTAAGGTGGGGGAACTATGTATTATAGCCCACTGATCTTACCATGAGGGTATAGACTTTAAGTTGACTTAATGTACATCCGTAACTGTTAAGAGTGATTCCTGCAGTCATTCAAGGAATACATGTGATGGCAACAGAAGTTTCAAGGGACCCACATTGTCTTTGGATCTAAGGGAAAGACCCATAAAATTAATAAAAAACAAAATGAAACTTTAATGAAAGATCACATAAATAGCATCAACTTGGAGTTTAGAAATGAAACTCATTTAGTACATTGAAGAATCTAAAAATTGTGATGCAGCATCAAATACTTGCGGGCACATTTGAATCATTTATCACCATGTGAGTTATATTCGCTAATGGTGGCCACCATTGCTCCTCGGGATATGATCATTTCAATGATCTGGTTCCTAGGAATTTATCGGCCAGAAAGATAATGTTATAAATTGAGTCATAATATTTTTATTTTATTTGTAATTTATTTTAAATTTTGCATGTTGTAGAAGAGGTAGTAGAAGGTGAATCATCCTCGTTCCTAGCTCGGGTAGCTCGTGCAGAACACAAATGAGTCGGGCTAACTGCTAGCTAAACAAGCTCTATTCAAACATGCCCATGAGCTGCTCCCATCATCATCCTATGAGCCAGGCTGAACTGAGTTAAGAGAGGAGACTTCCCCAAATACACTAAATAAAATGGCCCTTTATTTACCTAAAGCCATTGTGAAAAAGTTGAAAAGAAAATGATTCTTCATTTGCCTTAAACATACTAATACAATTAAATCCGGTTGTGGTTCAGGCAAAATTTTGAAAATGCCATGGCGGATTTCGCAAGCCAAACGAAATGAATGCGCCGTGTTCATGTTCACCTCATATGGTTTAATGTAGCAAGCTCCAACAAGCCAAGACAAGTCAAACCCAGGCGAACTACGAGAGGCTTGGTTCGTTTCTATCTCTAGCTGGGCCTAGTGGTTTAGAGAGAGAAAGAGAGTGGTGATGGAGTCGGGATCAAGGGATGAGGAGAAATCTTGGAGGAGAATGTGGAGATGGATAGTTGTTTAATATCTTGCATTGGAGATTGTTGGCTCTCCTGATTTCAGGGATTAATATGTGGAGTGTCTTGCTTAGGAGAGCGAAGCTGGCATTCGGGGAAGGGCCACCCTTATGAAGAAGCTGAAAAAATGATGAAGAAAAAACTGTTTCTGATTTGTTGCACAACGAGCAATAGCTTTCCCGGCTAGAGGGCCGACTCACAATGTGAAGGCTACGGGTTTGATACCCAGGGAGTGCACCTGGCTTCAGACTCCATAGATACCAACAAAAAAATGCCATTATATTATACGGTGGCATGCGCGCACACACACATATCTATCTAACTATATGAACACACATAATATATAAGGGTACTTTAGGAGTACCTAATTCCAAATTCCCGACCATTGGATCAAGCACACGGTTAACAGTGAGAATGTGCACAAAAAAGCAATATACTTGCTTTTATATTTTAGTAATACAAAATTACCTTTTGCTTTTCTTTTTAGATTGTTGATAGAGCTTCATCAAATGTTGTAGACTAAGAGAAAAAGGAATGGCGCTTTCTTCATAGTCAAATGTTGCACAATTAGCAGGATTTGCACAAAGAGGAACAACGTAGCTGTCTTGGTTGACTCACAAGTTAAAGGTCATGAGTTCAACACCAAGAGGGAAAGAATTTGGCTTCGGCCTCCTCATGCTAATTATTCAGTTTATCCCAAACATCAACTCTACCTTTTACAATTTATTTAAAGAAGTGATGAGATAATCTAAGTAGAGTGGCTTTTCCGTGCAACTTCACGCACACATGAGGAGGGCCGAAGCCATCCTCATGTGGCAAAACCATTAAACCTACCATTCACACAACATATCTTATACAACACCATTAATGAGAAGACCACATGTACCATTCAACCTCTTTCACACGCTAATTTCATATCTTATTCTTGTGGCAACACCATACCTGGTGCATATGTGCTCACTCTTCCTTAAAATTCTTCAATCTCTGCAGATAATTTTAGTACATATTCAACATATCTTTATACGTTTCTGACGGATCGAGATGCCACTAAATAATCAATTTCTTTTTCTTTCAATTTTATCAAAAGAAAGAATATTTAGTGTTTATCAATAAATTAACTCAAGAGTTAGGATTCATCCTTACATGGCCGGTCAGAAGCCTGAATAAAGGAGCCCACGAGCAAGCCGAGAGTCATCGTACGATTTTGTTTGTCTTGATCTAACTAATGCATTTGATCTCCTCACGCCAACCTCATATAAAAAAAAACTTAGTTAAGGTTAAAGGTTGTTTTAAGAAATAGACCCAAGAAATAATATCTTCTTCCAGCTAGATTTTTCTACGGGTGCTGCACCTTCTCACATCATGAGGCACATGTCTTTCATACTACATTGCAACAGCAACAAGTCTCCCTCATTAAGATCCTTTGTTTCTTCTGAATTCCCTATTTAATGGAGGTTATGAATGTGACAACCTGTATCACATGTGCTTTGCATTTTGTTATTTGAATCCAATGGCCATGATTTATCAGATTATATTATGCTGGATCACTCTTCACAAAACATTGAGTTTCATCCCCCACAAAACACACACACACATATATATATATATATAGAAAAATTGGGAGTTGATATTTAATGCACATGAAACATAGAATGTGTGCATTGATTACTATCATCGGATTGATAACAATGGTGATGATCATACAATACCTAGCGTGAGAGACTGGCTAGCAGCTCGCCTCTCCTCTCTCTATATATAAATATAAAAGGAAAATGTCTTAATCAAAAGAAGCAAAGAGTATAAAATAATGCATTATAAAATAGTGCATTTGCGTGTGTCACTTCTCTTTCTTAATTTGAAGGTCGGAAGGAAAGATTCTCTTCTCCCAACCTTGAGAACTAACTTGTTATGTCGTCACTGGGTGTCGACGTCACTAATCTTGTTTTGGGGGAAACATCACATGTCGTCCAGTCAAGGAGTGCCATTTCTCTACCATGAGCAAAACCAAAATCGAGCTTGATCTCTGGCTACAGGAGTTCTTAATTACCATTAGGAGTGAGTATAATTCTGTTTAAACAGAATTATCGAGGACAGAACTGAAATTCCTGATTTAGTTTGGGGTTGGTTTGATAATTTATGAAATTCGAATAGAAATAACTGAATAAACACTATATTAATTTATATACCATGAATAACGTAAATACGCCTCTCTGGACAGGCTATGCCCTAATTGACGATTCAACAGAATTTCTCTCTCCAGTTAGACACTTCGATGGACATCTCTTCGACCAGCTGCAACTGATCTTATTGCGTTGACTTCACCAATCTTAGTCCTATCCTGACCAATTGCAACCGATCTTATCAGAGCTCTCTCCATCCTGAGGTCCATTTCTTCGTTCTCGGTCCTCTATAACTCCTTTGATTCCTTTGTTGATGTTTAGTTGATTAAATTTAAGATTTAGAGAATCCGCAGGATCGCACATTATATTATAGGTATATGCGCTGCAGGGCGTTTGCTTGATTTCTTCTTGTGGAGTTGAGGCAAATTCTGCTCTTTGTTATATTGTTTGTGTTTCTATGTGGTTTTTTGTTTGTGGGATTTATGAAGCATGAGTTGTGTGTTTTTTTAGTTATTCGGTTTGGTTTAGTTAGGTTATGTACGTAAATTATGATTATATTAATATCATAAGTGAACGCCATTATTTGTTATAGATAGATTGCATTTATAGGCATAAGGTGAATACATATGTGATATGACAAATGCTCAATATATTATCTATATTCAATATGTCTAGGCTATATGTGATAGTGGTTATCATGCGTCAATAAGTGTGTTTGTTCATTATGGTGTGACAAATACTTAAGTAAGATATGATATATTGTCAATAATCAAAATATCTTAATAAAGCTTTAAAGGACCGAAAAGAGTAAAATTTTATCTTATTCAATATGGTTTTACTTTGAAACTACTCCGCTAAGATGAAAAAGTGTTTTGTTTGTAGAGAGGCGGAGGCTGTATCCACGCACCCATGACCTTCAATTGTGAGTCGACCAAAGAGGAGGCCGAACCAATATGCACGCTTGTTGCTCGATATTTGTCTTATTTTTTCTCTACTTATATCACATAACTTTTTCTCATCTTCACCTTAATATCTTCATTTGTATATAATTTTCCGCAAAGGGCGAAAGCTGACGGGACTGTGTTTGCAGAATATGTATGTAGCACTCTTGCACCCCCGAGTGAACCGAACTCGCCACCTGAGCCGTGGGGGAGCAAGCCCTTCCACTCGAGATGACGCTGTGGATGCATATTTCCATGCCATTCTTGCACGAAGGCTGGTCTGAATGCATAATCCCAGGACGGGGCATGAGAGAATGGGCGTAGTATTCAGATATGCAAACCTTCGAATCAACCAACGGAATTATATGAAACGGAGATAGAGGCAGTAGATAGGCTGCTCATGTAGCCCACAAGACTCCCTTATTATTTGTATCTTAGAAATAAAGACACCGACAAATATGGCGAACCCTCTGCGCGTGGCTCTACTCTTAATTAATTGCTCTTTGGCATAGTTGGGAGAATCTAAACCTATTAATTATCTTTTCATTCTTTCAAGGTTGCACTCCTATTTAAATTGGACTCAGGGAGACTTTTGTTTAATTTGGTGCAATGAGAAAGGTAGCAAGAGTTGCCATCTCTACCAAGAACCATTGTTTGCCTGAAAAATGTATACAAGGTCGAGACTTGGATGCAGATTTTCTGCCTTCCTTTTGATCTAAATATTGAAAAAGGATTGCCATATGTTCATATATTCAGAAGGAGAAAAGGTATGACTATACTGAATTAGCTTTATATATGGTGTGGAAATAACCATCGATGCGAGGGTTTTATTTTGGCACCCTGATTCGAAGGTCTCAAGGGTTCGATTGTTCGCCGATTCAAGTGCCATGTGCCTCTGGTGGGATTCCATTTCCGTCAGCATGTTGCTAGTATTGTTTTCATTGTGTTGATATTTTTTGACTCCATAATAAAAATCTTTATAGTATAGTTTGATGTCACGTGTTAGTTGATAAGTCTACATCTTTTTAGTTTCTTTGAGATGAAATGCTCAATGTATACTGCTGCTTCTATCCATTGAGAACTTCACAGTAATCTGCGGTCTCCTTTCAATTTGTTGGTGCCAGCACCGAAAGTGTGTGTGTGTTGAGACGCCAGCACTCCTCGTCTAAACCACAAAATCTTTGGTGTCAACAATAGGCATTGTTACAAAAGGAATAGATTCATAAACTATTGAAGTAAAGACGATGATAGTCGGAGAAGAGGAAGAGTTTCTACAGCAAAATAAGCTGTTCAAGGAACTAGAGAAAGGGCACCAATATGCGCTGCAATTGATGAACATGTTGGCATCACCATCAGATGATGAAGGGATAGAGTCGCAAAGGATCCTTGTTGATGCGGTCATCCGATCTTTCGAGTCCGCAATCACGAACCTTAGACTGCATGATGGTTGCGAGAAAATGGCTGGAAGTCAAGGTTGTCATGTGTCTTCAGACTGCCCAGACAAGGAGAATGTAGAGATGATAGTGAGAGGATGCAATAAAAAGAGGTAACCTTCTTCTTCTTCTTATATAAAACCATTTTGAGGTAAACTTAGGTTAAGCATGATCTCCAAAGTACTTATATTTATATATCTATGTATCTATTTTATATACCTGCTCATTCTTTCCTCAATTGAGATCACACGCTAACCTTTCACATGACAGATTCTCACTTTTGAGCTATTTTCGTCGTGAAATTTTGTGGAACTCAAGGAACTTTAAGGCCCTGGGAAAGCCAGGAATAAATTTTGAAATCCCAGAAGCTTTCTATGCGTAAAATTAGAAATGGTACTATGGAATTCTACTAGGAACCCTATCATGCCAACGACCCTTTAAGGTTCTTCTTCTTTTCCTAAATTGTGTAGGATTAACAACGCTTTCTTGCTTTTAACATTTCTCACACTGCATTTTGTCAGGGAAAGCACCCTCTTCTACTAGGGCTGGTAAACAAGCTAAACAAATCCAGCAACCTTGGTTCGCTTGGCTCGTTTGAACAAAACGAGTTGAGCCAACTGTTAGGCGAACAACCATGGTTCGAGATGTTCATGAGTTGTTCGTTATCGATTTAGGAGCCAAACTGAACCGAGTTAAGGGTGAGATTTCCTTAACCACCGTGATATAATGCCCTTTATTAACTTAAAATTTTCATTTGTGATAAAACAAAATGACACTTTGATTGACCTTAAATAGATCACTTGTACGGTTACCTTGACGAGTATGGTTTAGGTAAACTTAGAAAAATCGTAATTTGACGAGCTTTCACGAGCCAAACCGAGTAAAAAATACCATATCTATGTTCATTGAACCGAACAAGAACGAGCAGGGCCGAGCCGAACTACGAGCGGCTTGGTTCATTTACTTCTACTGTCTTTGTGTCTGAATAAGCCATATCTGAGATGGCCTTACCATTTATCTAAAATAATTACATACTGTTTGTATCAGAAATCGGTTCTTGGAGAAAAAAAATATAGCCGGCTTTGCAGCTGCAACTGTGCTTGCTCTAGGGTTGGTCCTCGTGGGGCTGCGGTTAGCAAATACGTCTTGCACAAACCAGAACCCGTTGTATTTTAATTACCCATTGTTAACTAAATTCATCCTAGCTAGAACCATTTTGCATGCAGAAAAATCACACAACCGCAAATAGCAGCTACTTCAACAATCTCCAACCATACAGAGGACGGCTACGCCTGGCGAAAGTATGGGCAAAAGGAGATTCTTGGTTCCAAATTTCCAAGGTATCTCTCTCTCTCTCTCTCTCTCTCTCTCTCTCTCTCTCTCTCTCTCTCTCGATAAACACACATATATCATGTGGTACACGATCAATGCGCATTATATACACGCAATCTTACCACTGTGGTACCATTTTTTACATTACGCATATGACAATATATACATATACATATATATGTATATGTATATATATAATATGATAAATAACCTTCTTCAAGTTTCTTTAGGTGAACCCTCAAAGCTGACACAGACATGATATAAGTATTGAATTGAAGGTTCGTATCTTAACCCTACCACATAGGCAACAATTGCAGTCACATATAAATAAAAAGAAACAAGTATGTGTCTGTGTATACACACTCACAATACATATATGCACCCACACATGTACAACATATAAAATGTACCTAGTTGGCAAACACAGTAACACGTAAACTTGGTCAACAGAAGATCTAGAGACAGTGAGCCAAGACTAGGAGATTCAAATGAAAGATCTGCCATTTCTCTAGTATCCAAACTAGAAATTATTTGCGGGGAGGCAAAGTTTAGTTTTGTGAAATTCCAAGTGATCAGTAGTTGATTCCAAAAACTCGGAGCACCCGTAAGATTCCCTTTGATTTTTTAGATTGTAGCTGCCTCAGCTCACCCACTAGCATCTCATACGGTAGATGGTCGGTAGTGATTCACTAGATATGGGATTTAACATATCTCTATCAATGTTGTTCGAAGCGTATCATATATGTATCATTTTGGTCAACGATACGATATCGTATCGCTCTGCATCATAACTTAATACTAAAAAATTAGTAAAATATTAAAAATAAAAAAATGATAATTACAAAGAATTCATATAAGACAAAAATTTAGTACATATTCATCATTCACCATTGAATAATTGAAAAAAGAATTACATATTTTCAAGCATTATATGACATCCTTAGAAAAAAATACATTTATAAATTGTAATGAGGATCATCAAGTAAATAATATTCATCTTCTCCTTACCGAAGATTCTCACCACCTTCTGCTTCAAAATCAAAATCATCATCCCCTTGATGATTTAATTCATGCAATATCTTTTTTGATTTGGAGTGCATTTGCTTCATTATCTTTCATAATTCACTCCTCTAATATATCAAAATTATCCAAACTTATTGGATCAAATTGGTTTTCTTCCTCATTTAACCTTTTTAATTGCTTGGAAGAAAGAAAGATTAGTAATTAGCAAATAATATTAACAATTTAAGTAAAATTAAATATTGAATTGAATATTTAAGTAGTAACTAACATAAGATTACATCTTTCGGAGTCGCATGTTACTACAGATGAAAACTAAGTCATCGAGATGCCTATGTTCCAACCTATTGTGCTTTTTGTGTGGATGTATTTAAAGACATTCCAATTCATTTCACAACCCATTGTATTACAAGTTTATATCAGAACTCTTATTACAAAATCTCTAAGATTTGGGCAATCACTTTCATACCTACTCTACCAAATATCTTATAAAAAGAGACAAACATAAAAGACTTAATCCACAATAAATATAAGATTTAAGAAACTTAAATAATAAGATAAATTATTTACCTAGGCATATATTAGTGGGGTTGCGAATGGCTACAGCCAAGCCCATCAAGTGAAGTGCATTATCGTAGATATTTATCTCTCAATGTATAACATTCGCTTTACTCTCATGAGACCAATCTATCTTTACAATAAAAAAATACCCCAATTTACCTCACCTTTCCTTTTAAAGTTTACTTAATACTTAAATATTGGGTTTAGGTAATAAGTTGTTGCATGAATAAGCTGATGCAATTGTTTGTTTCATCTTTTATCTATAATGTTCCACATGAGCACATAATCCATTTTTCTTCTATTGAAATTATTTTTAATGGCTTCTTTTATCCTATTCATGACTTTATAAAGATAACCCATAGATGGTTTCTCCTCGCTCTCAATCAATTTCAAAACTTTCACTAAAGAACATCTAATCTTCAATAGTCTAACACAGGAATTCCAAAATATACTCATAAAGACAGTTTCTAAAATCTCATTTAATTTTTTGTTTTTTCTATTTTGAGTCAATTTTGTAAATTGTTGTCACTCATCTAAGGAGAACATTCTCTTCAATGCTTGCTTTTGTTTCACAATGTTCTATACGGATAAGAAAATAGTTGCAAGTCGAGTTCCTACATTCTCTAGACATCTAATCTTCAATAGTCTAACACAGGAGTTCCAACATTCTCTTCTAAGGAGAACACTCAGTTGTTGCCTTTATCTCATCAATCTCATCAATATCCTCAAGGATGAGATCTAAACAATGGGTTGCACATGGTTTCTAATAAAAAGTCTCATAAGTATATGCTAACTCCTTCCCAACAGCTTTATAGTTAGTTTCATTATCTATAATTAATTATACTACATTCTCTAGCCCAACTTCAGATATCACCTTATCAATTATTTGTTTCATCTGTTATCTATAATATTCTACATGGGCACATAATCCCGTTTTCTTCTATTGAAATTGCTTCTAATGTCTTCTTTTGCCCTATCAATGGCTTTATAAAAATACCTCATAGATGGTTTATCCTCTCTGTTAGTTAATCTCAAATTTTTTACTAAAGGACATGTAATCCTCAATAGTATAACACAAGAGTTCCAAAATGTATTCTTAAAGATTGTCTCTAAAATCTTATTCAGCTTTCTGTTTCTTCTATTTTGAGATAATTATGAAATTGTTGTCACTCATTTGAGGATAACATTATCTTCAAGGCTTGTCTTTGTTTCACAATGCTCTGCATAGATAAAAAATTAGTTGCAAACCGAGTTACAACTGTGCGAAAGAATTTTGCATAATCTATATATCTCTTCATCATACATAATATAAAAGCATGGTTGTAGATAAATTTGGTGATATCTTGACAACATTTAGTTGTTTTATTTATCTCATCCATCTCACCAATATCCTCAAGGATGATATCTAAATAATGGGTTGCACATGGTGTCCAATTGAAAGTCTCATAAGTATCTGCTAACTCCTTCCTAATTATTTTATAGTTAGTTGCATTAATTGTAATTAATTTGACTATATTCTCTAACCCAATCTCGGATATCACCTTATCAAACTCTTACCTTAAGATCTCTATAGTATGTCTCTCCTCTAAAATGTCTAGGGATCTAAAAAATATAAGTTCTTTAGAACAATAGAGAATAAAGTTTAATAAATTTCTTTCTCATTTATCTGTCCATCCGTTTGCTACAATAGTACATTGTGTCTCCTTACATGACTCTTTCAAAGTAGAACAATCTTATCTAATAGTTTTTCTCTTAACTTTTGATAAGAGGGCATCTTATACCTTGAACCAATGTTAGCAATTGCATCTATCATTGCTTGAAAATGAAAAATGTTTGTTGTATTCAGTGGAATGCATGCATCATAAAATCATTTGCTCATTATAAGGTTTGCTTGCTCATGCAGTTGCTCTAAAATTATAGTAGGACTAATTTCAGGTTTAGCATCATGTGTAAGTTCTTCCTCTACTCCTTTCTCTTTTACCACTTCAACTTGCAACTTCTTCAACAACCTTCTTTTTCTTGGTTGGTAGTCGAGAACTACTACTACCAACCTCTGTCCTACCATTAGAAGGAATACTATTACCCAATACAACAACATCATTCTCTTTCTCAAACATCTATAAATCATTATTCTGTTATCTCCTCTCAAGTATGCTCTTAATCATCTATAGATATTGTCATTTAATGACTTCTGGCAATTTTCTAACTCTACTCATGCAAGGAGCAACTTGTTTCTCAGTCCATGTTAGGTGATGTTTCAATCGTAAAATTTCACCACTACCACCTTCTTACAAAACAAATATTTTATATTTAATTTGTTTTTCTCGACTTTTATACCCCATTGTCATGCCAGATCATCAGACCGAGATTGAGAGTCCCTAACACCCTTTCATGTCATCTCAATTGAACACTTAAATTTAATAAAAAAACTTAAAATAAAAGTACTTTATAAATCTTCAATCTTCACATAACACTCAAATAGAGTATCTTCTACTTCATGAATACAATAAAATTATATCCATGCATTTAATAACTTCATATATTGTCATTTAAAAAAAATAAATACAAATAACACAAAAAAATAACAAATACAAATAAAAAAAATTCAAAAAACTCAAAAAGTATATCATAAGGCACGTTGGGGGCATTGCACAAATGTGGTAGAGTACCTTGATAGCTTTGAACACCTTGGGAACATTGGGAGCAACCGAAGAGGACATTGAGAACTTTCAACAAACGCAAAAACGCAGGTTTATATTCAATTAGGGAAGGTCCCTAGTCATATTGCACGTATCGTGAGATACAGGTTGTATCGTGTGATACGAGCTATATCGTATGATACATGCTGATGTAGTGCACGTTACAACCCGATAAGTTTATCATTGCTCTTGAGACATATCATAACTACTTATTTTTTCTCTTTCTCTCTTTTCTATAATCTTTTCCTCCCATTTATAGTCTCCAAAACTTGTTGAATTTAATAATTTAAAGTTTTGGGTACCCAGTGACAAGCATTTGCATCTTTTTGGTTCTTCTAAGAAGGTGTTTGATGCAAAAACTAACTTTATGCTTAACCTCATTAAAGAACATACTCCTATTCTCAAGCCTATTGCCTTCATACCCTCGAGTGCCTTCAATGATGGATCACACTATTCAAACATCATCAAGCTAAGAAGACATAAACAACAACAACAAAAACTTTTGAAAGGCAAGGTATCTCGGAATCCATGAAAATCTAAAAATTTTCAAGTAAAAAATAAGGCGAGAAAGGA